>CM031880.1:941880-976188 GCA_018697195.1 Certhia americana | reverse complement strand
ATGGATGGATGGATGGATGGATGGATGGATGGATGGATGGATGGATGATGAAGATCGATCGATTGATGATGAAGATTTGTTCAACAGGTACTTGAAGCATCTTTGAAATTGTCCTGGGGGAAAATTCAGCCTGTTTGATGTTTGGGATTGGGGTGAAATCCAGTGTGGTTTTGTCCCACTTTTCTGGAGGTCTGATCCAACATAACTGCAAGTTCACCAAAGATATTCCCAGGGAATTTTCAGCTCTGTTGGCTCACAACTCCCTGTCTCTGGAAGATGCCATGACCCCAACCATGATCCAAGTAAATGGCCCAGCCTGGGCAAACCTTTCCATGAAGAAATTCTTCCTAAAATCCAATTTAAATCCACTTGTCCTGGAAACTGTGCTGGGGGAGTTGGGATGGGGGCCTAGGACAGGCCCAGTGACAGGAGCAACAATGGCACTTCCCTTTCTTTTTTCCCTTTCTCTTTCCCTTTCCTTTTCCCCAGCTGCCTCTGTGCTTTGTCCTCACATGCCTGAGGCTCATGGGGGACAAATATTGCTGCCAAATTGGTGGCAATATTCCCATGAGCTGATGTGGAAATCATGGACACCATCCAGGCCACTGTTGATGCATCCAGAGGCAGCTGGGAATGGGATCTCTGGGGAAGAGGAAGATGTTTGGCATCATGGAAGTGACCAGGGGGCTTGGAAACTCAGAAGTTGCCAGGAGGTTTTATAAAGCAGCTTTTACAAGTTCTTCCAAGAAGAGTGGAGCAGGAGTTTGGGTCTCTCTCTGGCTTCTGCAGACTTTTATCAACCACAAGAGTGGCAGATGATTCATCCCCATGCCGAGTGAAGGCAGGGAAGGGTTTCATGAGGCTTCGTTTGTGTCCACTCTGTGATTCTGCAGAGTGATCACGAGGAAGGCCCTGGCATCACTTCCTGACTGCTATTCTCATGTTTTCTGAGCTTGGACACAAATCCCTTCAACCCATGGTGCCTCATCCTCCTCATCAGCCTCCAGAGCATCCTGCCCTCTCCCCAGCACTGCTAACACGCCCTTGTGCTGCCCCGAAACCCCTGGGAAGGTCCTGAAATTTGCATTTTTAAGGATTGAGGTGTGTAAACTGGAATTGAGAGCCAAATGTTTCTATTGACTGATTTTTCCTCAGCTAAAAAAGTCCAGAATACAATAACTCGATTGTGAGCCATGCTGGGATGAGGATCCCGTGACCCATCATGTTGCAAGGATGTTGTCCCGGAGCACTGATGCTGCTCCATCTCCTCTTTATCCAGAGATAACAGAGGAAATGACCTGTGGAGGCAGGAGTATTTATCAGAGGAAAAAATCCCCTAATTCATGGTGTCAGAAGGGTCCACACAGAGGTTCGGATTCCTCGGTGCCACGGCCGTGATTCACGAGCCAGGACTGGAAGCAGGAATCTTTCATCCTTAAACAAAGTGGAGCTAAAAAGTCCTAAAAAGGCAACAGAATCCCTGAGTGCCAGACTCCTGTGGGGCACGGAATTATTTTTAGGATGTTTGGGGCACTGCACTATTTTTAGAGGTTTGGGGCACGGAATTATTTTTAATCCCTTCAGGGTTTTCTGGCTGTAGGACCATCAGTGGGAAAACCCCCCTTTGTAGCATCCCTGCTCCTCCTGGTGCTCCCAGCTCTGCTTCCCTCTTCCCCATCCTCATTCCTCCTCCATTCCTCCTCCCTGTGCAGGCCTTTCCTCTCTGGGGCTGAGGGAAACCCCATCATGGGCTTTGGGGTGAGAAGAGCTCAGGGCCTCAAGCCTTGAATCACTGACCCCGTGCAGGTTCCCACATTCCCATAAATCCACAGGGAATTCCCCCCCTCATCCCTAAACCCCACCTTTGCCTCTTCTCCTTCACCTCCCTCCTCCCAGAGTCGAGGAGCTCTGAGCACCTGAGGCTGAAGAGAAGAGACAGAAGCGACGTCCCCTGTGCAGTGTGCCCAGCCACTCCCGCACTCTCCTTGGTAATCGCTTTTATTTCATTTAACCCCTCCTGCCCCAGGTTGGGGCTGGTGTTACTGCAGAGCAGGGGGCTCCTGTGTTCTGAGGGCCAGGGATTTGGGGAGTCAGGACTGTGAACCTGGGGAGATGAGGGCTGTGAATCCAGGGAGGTGAGAGCCATGAGCTCAGGGAACTGAGGAATGTGGTGATATCTTAGGTTTTAGCTTTTATATTTTTTAGATTCTGGGCTGTTTTGGTGGGTAGTTTTAGGTTTCAGATTCAGTGCTACTGAGCTCTCTTCACAGAGTAGGGAGACAAAACAATTCCTTCTCCAGTTTGGCACCAAGTACAGCCTATATAAATTTCAGGTCTGAGAACAAAAACAACAGTGAAGGGAAGAGAGAAAAACAAGAAGGATGGAGCTTCCTAACCTGGAGCTGGAATTGGACAATTAACTCCAATGTGCTGATGGACCAGAACTTATCAAAGTGTGAGACCTGGTGACTTGGAGTCCATTTTGTGCCCATTTTGGGTTCACCTTGGGTGTGGCCCAGCTCTGGCACTGCCCAGGTGTGTCCAGTGAGGCCTTTTAATAAATCCCTGCTTTATCCTTTTGCTCTGGCTGCTCTCTGTTCCAGCTCAGCCTCCAGAAGGCATCAGTGGGATCCTTCAGTGCCAGCGAGTGTCACCTCTCTGCTGCTGCAGCGTCACCTCAAGGGTGTGAGTTCCACCAATATCTGATATTAAAGGAGCAGAGGTTTGTAGGAATTGTCCAAACCCCTTCACAATTCAGTCTGGGGCTGTGTTTGTTCTGCTCAGGGAGCTGAGGTGTCTGGACCCTGAGTTGCAGCTGGTCCTTGCAGGGCAGGGGGAGAGTTTGGGGATGTTTTCTGCTGCAGCTGCTCCTTTCTGGGGCTCCTGGGTGACTGCTGGAGCAGACAGTGCTTTCCTGGTGCTGGACACTCTCCTGATCCAAGATTCTGGAAGCTCCAGCCACTGCCAGATTCTATAAAAAGGGGTTAATCCGCTCCTGCCTGGAGCTCAAGTGGCTTCGAAGCCCTGGGGACGAAGCGGCCACACCCGTCTGACCCCGGCAGAGTCGGGGGCTCCTTCAATAATTCACTGGCACATCTGATCCAGGCCATTTTTAGCAGCGGCTGCCACTTCGCTCTGTGGCTGTCAGGGCCTTTCAGTGACAGATCGGGCTGGACAAGGCAGGAAAAATGCTCTGCTGAGTGGTGCACTTTAATTGGCTTTTCATTAGGGGAGCTCAGCTGGCTCGGAGAGCACAGGAAGGTGAGGACAGGGCTGGAAACTTCCCCTGAAGGAGCTGGTGGCATCACCACAGGAGGGTTTTCTGGCACGCTCTGATGGGACCAAAGTTGTCAGCACAGGGATGATGTGTCAGGGACCTGCTTCCATTGATGCCTTCTGGAGGCTGAGCTGGAGCAGAGAGCAGCCAGAGCAAAAGGATAAAGCAGGGATTTATTAAAAGGCCTGGGCAGCACAAGAGTCCAATCATTCACTCCCAAGGTGAACCCAAAATGGTCCCAAAATGGACACTCAATCATGAGGTCTCACACTTTGATAAGTTCTGGTCCATCAGCACATTGGAGTTAATTGTCCAATTCCAGCTCCAGGTTAGGAAGCTCCATCCTCCTTGTTTTTCCTTCTCACTTCCCTGTTGGTTTCATTCGTGAAAGTTGGTACCAAACTGGAGAAGGAATTGTTTTATCTCCCTGCTCTGTGAAGAGAGCTCAGTAGCACTGAATATGGAACCTAAAACTACCCACCAGAATCACCCTGGAATCTAAAAAATATAATAGATGAAAGTTAAGGCATCACGATCCTGGGTGGGATTTGCCAAGAGAAACAAATGGGTGTCTGTCTATCCCATCTCATTCCAATGGACACTTTGGAAGTGCTCATCCCTGAGACAGAGATTCTTCTTTCTTCCAAGCTGGGGAATTAAAATCCTGCTTAAGGACCACAGACACCACTGGATTTCAGGCCAGAGCTCTCAGCTGGAGCAGGGTTGGAAATATTTCAGCCTCAGAGGGAAAGGGGTGAGGAATGACCTGGCCAGAGCAGGAACAACTCCTGAGAAGCAGCACGGAGCCAGAGGGAGGTGGGACACCAGCCCCCCCCCCCCCCCCCCCAGTTTCTCTGCCTTGCCCTCTCTGCCATCAGTCTGGGGGATCTTTCCCTCCAAAGGAACTCTCCAGACTGAATTCTGCTCACAGAAAAAGCCAGTGAATCCAACCTTTTCCTGAAGCAGGCCCATGGCTTTGCCTTCTCACTCCCCTTTGGATGCTTGGGTCCTCTGCAGGATCCAGGGAAAGCTCTAGCAAACAAAAATTAATGGGTTAAAAAAACTTTGTGAAAACCCCACAGGATTTCTGGGATGGGGATCATCCACACAGTGAGCCTGGAACAGCCTGGGCTATCAAGCTCCCCACAAACACTTGGATTTTCATGCACAGAGGATTTGGTTAGGTGCTCTTCAGTAAAAGATGGGAGAAGAAGAAGGAAGGAGGTGGCAGGTGGGTGACAGGAGGCACCTGTGGGAGCCTGGTAGAGCCAGTCTGTCCCTCAGGCTCTGCCAAGACACTGCCTGGACATGCAGGTGCCACCTGGCTGCCAGAGCCAGCCTGGGAATGCTGCTGGTGTGGGGACAGGGAACAGAGGGATCTGTCTGGGCAGCAAGAAATCCCCCAGAGCAAACGTGTGCCCTCCCCACTGTCTCCTACAGATGGCAGGGATTCAGCCTCACAGAATTCCAGGCTTAGAAAACCTGGAAATTTAGAGACTGGCTTAGACCAGTTTCAGGAAAATGCTGAGATCCTTCTGTTCTCCACTCATTTCTTCCCAGGAAGGGCTGCCCAGCACTGGAGAAATCTTTCCAGGGCAGTGGTGGAATCACATCCCCTGGAGGGATTTAAAGGCCCTGTGGAAGTGGCACTTGGGGATGTGGGTCAGACCTGGAGGAATGGTTGGGTTTGATGCTCCCAGGGGGCTTTTCCAGGCTCAGGGATTTTGTGATCTCCAGCCCAAACGGGTCCATGGCTTGTCCTTTCCACTCCTTCCCATGCCACCCTCAGCCTTGAACACAGAGTCCCTGCCCCTTTGTCCCCTGGAAGAGCTTTCCCAGTGTCCCAGTGGGTCAAGGACAAGCCCAGACCCACCCCCAGCCATGGTCCAGCCCAGCCAGGAGCTGGAATTGTGTTGGGAACATCAATTCCAGCCCTGCTGGACGTGCAGGAAGGATTCACTGCCCGGATCTGCAGCTGGACAGGGAGAGGCCCAGTAGCATCAATGTCATTTTGCCAGCCAGCCATGGATTCTGGAAGGCACATCCCTGGCCCAGCACTGTGCCAGGGAAATTTGTTGGCCCGTTTCCCTGGCCATGTGCCCCGTGGGCCTCATGACTTGGAGAGATGCAGCAGTGCCAGTGCTCCCAGGGACATGGGGCTGGGAAGGGAGAGTTCCTGGTGCTTGGAAGGGGGTTTGGAGCACAGCTCCCACCTCTCTGGATCAGCTGCTCAGATCCCAGCCTGGTTTGGGATGACTCTTTCCCTGAAGGTGGTTTGGAAGAGCAGAGTACTGCAGGGACTAAGCCTGGCATGGGGACAGAGCTCTGGAGCTTCCTGAATGAACAAGTTATCCTTTCAAAGTTGAGAGAAGGATCAAAAGTCCCCAAATCTTGGATGAGAAGGGACCCTAAGGCCCATCTCATTCCAAGCCCTGTCACAGGCAGGTGTCCCCCTTTGGAAGGGTGGAAGTGACAGTGACTGGGATGTGCTGCTGTGCCCGAGTGGCTCTGGGTCAGTTCCAGGAGGAGACAGGGACTTGGGCCCTGCCCTGAGTGACAAAGTGACATTTCACATGTGCTGGACATTCCCAGGGATGTCCTCTGCCAGTTCTTCCTGGCCTTCAGTTCCCTGAGCTTGCCTGGCCCCTCTGTCTCCTGTCAGGAGCATTTGGAAGTGGGGAAAGGCTTTCTCCTTTTTGGAGAAATGTCTCCCACCTTCCCTCCCTCCTGTATCCCCCTGGCCCAGGAGGAGACTGGGACAAGAGCAGTGCAGGGATTTGGGATCCCAGTGGCCCTTCCAAGGGCTTTCATTCCCAACAGAGCTTGTATTTGCCCCCGGATGGGTTTTTCTGGAGGATCTGCAGCAGCTCCCTCAGTCAGGAGGCGCCCACTCCATCCTAAGCAGTGACAGGTGACATCCATCACAAGGGGCAGCACGGGAGGAAACAGCCCCAGGGGTCGGATACGAGGGAGGATTTCTCCCCAGAAAAGCTTGCCCAGCCCCGGAGTCCCCGTCCCTTCTGGGATTTCACAGCCCCGTGGGGATGGCACTTGGGGACACGGCTTAGGGGTGGCCTTGGCAGAGAGAATGGCTGGAGCTGGAGCCATCATTCCAATTTATCTAAAGAGTCAGGGAGCAAAATGCATGGAATTCCAGCTGATCAGCTCCTGTGGGAATCCCAGCTGACAGGAAAACTCAGATGAGTCCCACTTTTCCCTGCATCCAATTCTCTCTCCCCTCCCCCCCTCTCCCCCAGTTATAATTAAATTCAATTAATCTGATTATCTGTACAGTCTATCAGAAAAAGAAATCTTCATAGCCTGCTCAATGTGATGAATTAATAGATATTAATTAGAATTCGTTACATTTATCACCATCTCGCTGGGCTGGAACTCTGAAAACATTGGGGGAAAGAAGGAAAATTCTCATTTTTAGTTTACAATTCATGTCAGATCGAACCTTTATCTCATCTGCATGTGTGTCACACACGAAGTTCCGTCCCTTGTGACATCCAGGTGGGGACACACCAAAAAAAGCCTTGGGAGAGGCTCTCAGGGACTGTGAGGTGGTCCAGAAGTGGGTGAATATTTTTTGGTTCTGCTGGAGGTTGCTGGGGTGGGGAAGGGATCTCTCCTTGTGTGCCAGGTCCCGTGGGATGCTCGGGGATTTGGGAACACTCCCCTCCCCCATCCCTCGCTCGGGCTCGCTCCAGTTGTTGGTTGTGTTTACTCGAGGGGAAAACAAGGAGAAAAATGGAAAGCGGGGTCATAAACCAAAAGCAAAAAAGCTGTGACAGCTCTGACTGTGCCGGACTTCAGTCAGGAGAGAGGGAAGGCGAGGTGAGGGAATGTGGCCGCGGCACCTCGCAGGGATGGCCCAGGAGAAGGCAGCGCCTTTCCGTGATTCCCAGCACCCTCTAGTGGGATCTCCGCCTCCGGAGCATCCCAAAGAACCAGCGAGCATCCCAAAAACCTGGCACGCAGCGGAACGTGAGGGTGTGCAGCCCTGTCACCCAGCCGGGATCCACGCCAGGGCTGCTCATGCAGAAAGTGGAAGGTCCCTGCGGCATCAAGAGCTCCTCCAGGGGAAGGCATAGCCCTGGAATTGTCCACAGTGCAAAAATCAGGTCCTCACGGTGCCCCAGGAGCTGAGCCACTCCTGTCCCCCCTGCCTCTGCTCCCTGGGATGGTCAATGGAGGCAAGGATCAGGTTAGAGAACCCCGGGAATGTTCTGGGATGGAAGAGACCCTCAAAAATCTGGGATGGAGCCGGGGCTAATCCTCCAGGTGGTACAAGGGATTGGCCACGGGGTTCCAGAGTGGGAGATCCCAAATGCTGCAGCTTCCCTGCATCCCTGGGGGTATTCCCTTTCTGGCTGCAAAGCAAGAAACCCAGGGGAATGGAAAATCCTCCTGTGGGAATTTGCCATTAGAGGAACTGAGGCTGAAACCTTTCCCACTCTTCCCTGAAGCAAAGCAGCACCTTCTTGGCCTGATTATTTTAGAATGGAAAAGGGAATCATGGGATGGTTTGGATGGGAAGGGACCTAAAGCTCATCCCATTCCAGCCCTGCCATGAACAGGGACACTTCCACTGTCCCAGGCTGCTCCCAGCCTGGCCTTGGACACTGCCAGGGATCCAGGAACAGCCACAGCCCTGGATTTTCCTGACTGGACCTGGATCTTCCAGAGCAGAGGCTGCCCATGCCAGGATCAGCAATTCCAGCCCTCCTGGGTTATCCTTTGGAACACTCCAATCATTTTTCTGAAACTGTGGAGCCAATTTTCCAACCGGAATCCTGAGGCTGTGGCTTCCCCAGGGCATCTGACCCAAAAAGCTGCTGCTTTTGAAGATTTGCCTCTTCATTTGCTGAGTAGCTTTTGTGCCCAAGCAGTGAGTGGGGGGACAAATAATGCCTGGGGACTTTATGGGATATGGAACAGAACAAATGGCTTCTCCCAAAGTATTTTCTGCCTTCCATAAATCTTGATTGTGCTGCTCTATCCTCTCCTGATGTGGAGCAGCTCAGAACCCAGAAAAAAAAAATGTTGATTGGTGAGGCTTTTATAATCCCAGGTGTAATTCCTGTGTGGCAAAGATGAGAGGGCAAAAAATTTGCTCTCCTGGGTCTGCACATCTGGATCCTACTCTGCCTGCAGCCATCCTCTCTGGGAGAAGGGATGGGATGAGAGCAAGGCCCGGTCATGCCTCATCCAATTCCTGGCAGGGAGCTGCCTCCTGACCTGATTTCCCATTTCCAGCTGGCTCCAGCTGTTGCTCCACAGCCTGCGAGGAATCCCCCACCAGTGGCTTCTCCACAAGTCCTGCTGCTCATCAGGGTCTAGAGGGATGGGTGGGAGAGCTGCGGGTTTTGTAAATCTGGGAATGTCATGAGAAGTTAAGGGGAGTCTTTGCTCAAACCCCAGTGTGAGCTCTTGGATCTCATAATCCCATTTGGTCTTTGGGAAAGGACCTTAAACATCATCTACCTAATCTATTTCCACCCTCACAGCTTTCCAGAGCTGTCTGCAAGGTGGTTTCACCCAGAAGAACCCAGAAAAGGGCATTTCTCCATCTTCCCGTGGGTTTTACCAATTTGTCCCTGGAAAACGAAGCGGGAACACCTCCAATCCCAAACCCCACTCACATCCCAGCTCTTCCTGGGCCGCAGCTCCAGCTCAGGGCCTGGATTCCTCTCCGTGTGCAGGAAGGCAAACCGGGAGCTAAAGACAAAGAGCTCTCTTGATTTCGGGCGAGGCTCGGTGAAGAGCAAGAAAAGAATTCATGAAAAATGGAAGAGGAGCAGGCGGCTGCCAGGAGCGGCTGAGATGAAGCTCCCGGAGTTATCTGGGGCATGAAGAAACCCAGCAGGCCAGAAGAATGTGAGCAGAGAGCAGCGGAGGTGAAAAACCAGGAGGGGGGAAGGGGAAAAATCGAGGATTTATGTTTAATTAATCACCCTGTTTGCGTTTGAATGGCGGCATCCTGCTGAGGACAGCGAGGGAGGCGCCCGGCCTGAGCACCGTTCAGTTTTCCCTTTTCCCTAACTTTTTTTGGGATGGTCTAAACCAGCATAGCCTGTGCTGCACCAAACCCTTAATGCTGAGCATGCACACAAGAATTGTCAGGGCTGGCACTCCTGGGATTTTTCTGCCTTTGGGCACTGGGAGGTGAATTTCTGAAAGGGGATAAAGAAAAAAATGGAAAGAAAAATCCCAACCAAATCCTTCCCTGTGGAGCTGCAGTGTGGGTGACAGGGAGGCTCGGATGGAGGAACCATTGCCCTCTAAAAAGGCTGACTGTTTTTAAGCAAGAAAGACGAAATGGAGGCGATTTAACCCTGATTTTGACTCTTTGCAGCCAAGAAATATGAAATGGAGGTGATTGAATCCCCATTTTGCTCTTTTTAACAGAGGAATAGGAAATGGGGGCGATTTAACCCTAATTTTGACTGTTTAACATAACAAGGAGGAAATGGAGGGGGATTTAACCCCAATTCTGACTCTAACTAAACAAAAAGGAAATGAAGGGGGATTTAACCCCGATTTTAACTCTTTAACCAAACAAAGAGGAAATGAAGAGGGATTTAACCTCGATTTTAACTCTTTAACCAAAGAGGAAATGAAGAGGGATTTAACCTCGATTTTGACTCTTTAACCAAACAAGAAGGAAATGAAGGGGGATTTAAACCCAATTTTGACTCTTTAACCAAACCAGGAGGAAAATGGGCTCGACTTGACTTTGCTTTTCTTCCTCCGCAGCTCCGATGCTCCTCCTGCACCTGGGGATTTCCTGCCCCGGCTCGGGGTTTCGCTCAGGTCCTTCAGGCTTCCTGTTTTGCTCTTTCATTTCACCCACAAATCGTTTCCTGTTCTGGGGGTCCCTGTGGCTGATCCCCTCCATTTCTGCTCCACTGGTAAATCTTTGCCCGCTCTTCCCTTCCCCCGGGGGCTTTCCCTGGCTGCCAGCAGCTGGATGGGTGATGGGGGAATTTCAGGAAGCTTTTCCTGACATCTTTAAATCTCGCAGGTTGTCTCTGGATGACGGGGTGTGTGTGTGTATGTGTGTGGGGGTGATCCTGCTCTGCTGTCGGCAGCTTTTCAATTCCAGCCGAGCTTCCCGAATTAACTCGTCCAGCAGCACGGAGCCCTCTATTACTCTGCCTTTCCATCGTTTTCCTGGAGTTCAAGTGCTGCTCTAAATGGGAAATGGGTGTGGGGAGGGAAATGCCGCTGGAGAGGCTGAAAACCTGACAGGGATGGAGGGACCAGGGGGAGCCGGAAAGGTTCAATGGGACATGGTGGTGACAGAATCATTTTAACAGTAAATTCTTTTTTTATTTTGGGGGGGATTCACAGGCGCAGTCGGAATTTTTAAGGATTTGGGGTGTGATTCCAAGCTCGTTAAATGCGTGGCTGAGCTGAGGGGGAGTTGTTGAGGGGTTCGTTGCTTCCAGTTCACTGCAGAGCCACAAATTCCACAACAAATCCCAACATTCCCAGTGCCTGTTGTAAATATTATTATTATTATTATTATTATTATTACTATTATTACTATTATTATTACTATTATTATTATTATCCTGCAGTCTGTATTTTTATTTATCCTCATTTATCTTACTCCTGACTTAGGGTAACCTAAACCTTTATTTATCTTTATTTATCTCACTCAGATGTTTGCAAAACCCCAGGTTTCAGTTGTAGCCACTCAGTTTTTCCACTCCCCATGCAGCTCAGAAGCTGTGAAAGGAGGGCTGGGGGTCTCCCAGTGTTTATCCAGGACCTGCAGGCCTTGGATTGCTGGGAATCCTGACATTGCAGGGTCTGCTGAGAGCAGAAAAGCATCCAAATAACACCTCCTGTGGCAGGGGGTTGGAAGGAGAGGAGCTTTAGGGTCCAACCCAACTTCCTGAGACCTGGGAGTCACAGAATTCCATAAAGGTTTGTGTTGGAAAGGACCTTAAAGCCCATCCCACTCCCATGGGCAGGGAACCTCCCAGAGCCCAGGGTGCTCCAACACTTCCAGGGATGGGGCAGCCAGAGCTTTTCTGGCTCATCTCCCCATCCTGGATGTGTTTTGCAGCAGGATGCCCCCTGCGTCCAAGACGTTGAAGGGATGCTGAAGGACTTCCTTCCCTCCTGGATCATCCATCTCTAATTTAGGAAAGTCACGCTGGCCAAATACCTGGCCTGGCCAAATACCTGAGCGTGGCTTAGTAGTCAACAGTGGCACTTCCTCAAAGGCTGGGCTGGATTCTGGGGTTCTTTTCCAAGCCTGTTCCATGATTCCCTGGTCCAGGGAATCCATGGAAAGCCCAGGAGCTCTGGAGCTGTTTGCTGCAAAGTTCTACTCTTGTCCAGCCTCCAGTGCTGGCAGGACACAGCCAGACCCATCTGGCCACAGGGACAAAGCTCCTCGACAGACATCTCCATAGGGATTTAAAGATTGGATTTACTGAAAGAGGGATTATGGAGGGCTGGAGTCAGCGGGAATTTGTGCCTTTAGGGTGACATTAAGGTTTCGGGCAGCTTAGATGAGGTTCTCCCTCGCTACTGCTGGGGCTGGCAGAGCATCGTTAAAGTTGGGATAATGAGGGGCTTTATTAATGGGAATGTTCCAGAGGCTTTGGCAACACGCCTGGGCTTTCACAGACATGAAAATAAATGGGAAAAAGAGCAGCTTCCCAGTTTTACATCCAGAAGAAATGAAGCGCAGCGTGGCTGGCAGGAAAAATCCCAATGCAGATACCAGACCTGCTCTGATCCCTCATCATCTCACATTTCTCACACACAAGGAATTAAGGAGTTCCCACCACACCTGGAAATTCCTTTAGCAGGTGAGCCTGGCTCCTGCAACTTCTTTGGTTCCTCAGGAGTTCAGAGTAGGAGATTCCTCCAGGATTTTCAGCTTTTTCCCCCTCATTTGCCATCCCATGGGATAAACTGATTGTACTGATCTTGAATATTGGTGTATTTCTGCCCACCTCCTGCTGGGAGGCAAGGAGAGAGAGAGCCTGGTTCTCCTTGCTGTAACTCCCAGCCTATATTCCTGCCCTCATCATTCCTGCTGTGCTGTGATGTCCCTTAGCTCAGGCAGCTCTTTGCCTTCCCAGATGTATTTTTAGATTGCAGCCTCCTCTTCTTTCACCTCCCTGCTGGCAGGATGAGCAGGGTGACCTCTCCACATCCTCCTCTGCTGGTGCCAGGACACAAAGAATGGCTTCCCAGTGCCAGAGATGACATATTGGGCAGGA
Source organism: Certhia americana (assembly GCA_018697195.1). Classification (NCBI taxonomy): domain Eukaryota; kingdom Metazoa; phylum Chordata; class Aves; order Passeriformes; family Certhiidae; genus Certhia; species Certhia americana. The sequence goes on along the minus strand of CM031880.1, from coordinate 963,657 downwards.
ATTGTTCCCTGGGAGGGTGGGGAGCCCTGGCACAAGGTGCCCAGAGAAGCTGTGGCTGCCCCTGGAAGTGCCCAAGGCCAGGCTGAACACTGGGGCTTGGAGCACCCTGGGATAGTGGGAACAAAATGGGCTTTAAGGTTCCTTCCATCCCAAACCATTCCTTGATTCTCTGATTGTCTCTTCCCTAGCCAGCCGGAATTATCCCCATCGCTCCTCAGATGGGAGCTCCTCACCAGCTGGAATTCAAACCAGGGTTTCCCTGGCACCAGCAGATGCTGACGCAGCAAATCCAGCCCAGCTAAAGCTCCAGCTGCCTTGACCAAAACATCATGAATATTCATTAGGCCATTAATTAACATCTCCTCCTGCTTTAATAGCTGCTCACAAAATTCTGTGCCACGCCAGGGGCTGGCACTCGAGTGCAAGTGTCACTTCAAGGTATTTTGGAACAACCTGGCCAGGACTGAATGCGTTTGGGGGCTGCAGCAATTCCAATCAGCTCCCCAAGGCTGTGATGGAGATTAGTGCCCGTAATTAGAAACTCTCCAGCAGGGTCAGGCTGTGCAGCAGAGCTGGGATAGTGCAGGAAGGAATTTCCAGCTGTGGGATATTCCGAGTTCAGCAGCCTCCATTGTTCTTTCCATTCACATGGAGCTTAGTGGCAAAACTGCACCTCCTGTGGCTGGAGACCCCCACCAGTAGACAACATCCCTGAGGAAGAGGGAGATGGAAAAATTTGTATGGATGGAAACAACATGGGAACTGCCAAGGGTGTTTCTTCCCTGTCTTTTTTCCTTTCCCTGCCAGGGAACTCTTCACTTGTCCCCCAAAACTGCAGGGAAAGGTGAAGGGGTTTTCTAACGTGGAATTAAATGAGCAGTGCTGGGCCAGGACTGGTTGAACCTCTGGAATTTGTCCCAGCTTTGTGTGGCACATCAGGGTGGCCCAGCACACAATCCTGGAGACACGAGCAAGGAAAATCCCAACCCAAGCCATTCCCAATGTCTGTTTTGTTCCTCTCACAAAGCTGTTTATCCAGGTGATCCCACCCACACTACCTCCAGAGGGATTTCAGGGCTCAGCCTTTCTGGGGTTTCTCTGGGCATTCCTTCCCAGTCTGGAGTGAAGAGAGCTTCAAGATTTCAGCAGGATGGGGATTGCAGAGGGAATATCTGCAGTGGGGGTGGGGTAGGCACTGGATTCATCCCAAATTCTTACCTCCAGTTGCTCACCCTTTCCCACTCAGGAATCCCCACAGGATGCTGGAAGTGCCAACACTGAACAATCCCCAAAACCATTAGAGGAGAGCAGGGACAGCAGCTCCTTCAAGGGCTGTTAAACATAGAGTTGTGCATCCAGCCTCCAGCTCGGGGTGCTGCTGGATCATGGGATTCTGGAAGCTGCCAGGGAATCCTGGAGGCACCAGAACTCTGGGCTTGCCCTTGGAATGCTTTTGATCCCAAGCATCTGCCACTGGCCACGGTGAAAACTCATCACTCATCCCCCAAAACTGCAGGGAAAGGTGAAAAAGTTTTATAGTGTGGAATTAAATTAGCAGTGCTGGATCAGGACTGGTTGAACCTTAATTAATGTGTTAATTACCTGTGGATATCTAGGCTGGCCTGGACTTTGAGCTTCGCTTGGAGAAACCTTACAAGTGGACCTCCAGCAGCTTGGAGGAGAAGAACCTTCCTCAGGTCCTTGTGGAAGCTGAACCGGTGCTGTCCCCTTTGTGAACATCCCCTAGGGTGCAGTGGAAGGTAATGAATGAATGAATGAGTGAATGAATGAATGAATGAATTAATTAATTAATTAATTAATGGCCTTGTCACACTCGGAATGCTCTGAGCTTTTTGCAGTGTCCCCATCAGTGAAAGGTGAATAAATTCAGGCAGGGAATGAGGGTGGTGACACAGGGTGAGGTGGTAACTGGAGAGGGGAGCAGCAAGAGCTGGGGTTGGGGTGCTTGTAAGCACAGCCATTGATTTATCCACTGCCCACAGATACACAGAGCCAGGCTGAGAACAAAAACAATTTATTCCAGGAATCTCTGGACCTGGTTTGGGGGAGCTGAGAGCTGGGAACACCAGAGCAGGAGCCTGGTGACATCCCCTCATCAAGAAATAAATACATTTGTGAATATAAAATGTATTTTACATATATAGATTATTCATACGTGTGTTTAACAATACAACAGACGACTTTCAGTCCATTCCATAGAAACACCTGGGTTTGGGTTGGGAGAGACCTTAAGGACCATGGATGGGGACACCTTCCACCATCCCAGGCTGCTCCAAGTCCCAGTGTCCAACCTGGCCTTGGACTCTTCCAGGGATCCAGAAGGAGCCACAGCTTCTCTGGGAATGGGTGCCAAGGCCTCCCCACCCTCTTTATCAAACCCTTCTTCCTCTTGTCTAATTAAAATGAGAGGAGTTTCTAATTTAAATCAAGGAGTTTCTTCACCTCTGTAACTTGTCCTGACTTTGTGTGGCACATCAGGGTGGCCCAGTACACAATCCTGGAGACAAGAGCAAGGAAAATCCCAACCCAACCCAACCCAACCCAACCCAACCCAACTCAACCCAATCCAACCCAACCCAACCCAATCCAACCCAACACAACATAACCCAACCCAACCCCATCCAACCCAATCCCACCTATAGTTTTCTCCTCCCCTCCACTCCCCCACAAGCTGCTAGCTCAGATTTGGGGAGTTTTAGGAGAGGAGTTCTTCAGGATAGGGATAGGAAGTCCAATAGAGGCCCCTTACCTCAGGATGTATTCCAAAGCTTTATTTCCATGAAGGGATCCCAGGAGGCAAAGAGGAGGGAGCATGGACGAGCAGGGGTTTTATCTCTTTTGGGGTCAGGGTCAGATTACCTGGCCGAAGGCCATTGGTCAGAGTCAAAGGGCAGGTAAATCAGGCCAGGTTACAGTCTCTGAGGGAGGGGATTTTGAGGAGAGACCATTCCCTAAAAGGAATGCAACACCCACCCCAATGTCTGTTTTGTCCCTCTTGGCCAAGCCCACCCTTTATCCCACATCCATCTCCCTTTGCCCCATTCCATGACTTTATTCCAGCTGTTGGGCTCACCCCTCAGCCTCAGTGGGCCCTGATTTGAGCAGGGCAGACAAAATGACCTCACCAAAAGGCTCTGGCCTTCCCCACGTGCCACAGGGATGCAGAGGCCCCGGGAGGACAGGAAGGAGGCCAAGCCCCAGGAGGAGCTGAGCACGCACCAGGAGGTGACTCTGGAGAAAGCTGTGGCCGTGCTGGAGCTGATGGAGGAGCACGAGCCCCTGCTGAACAGCTCCGTGGCCTTCACAGAGAGGCTGGGCCAGGAGCTCCAGGAGCTGGAGGAGGTATGGAGCCACGGATGTGCCTGGAGGAGGACTGGAGTCTCTGGGCATCAGCAGCTCTTCCTGGGAGTGTGATCTGGGAGAGGTTCCAGGAGGAAAGGTCAGGAAGAGTCTGACTGTGAGGCTGGCTGAGGAAAGGAAAGGGACTAAAGGGGTCAGAAGGAAAAGCAGGCTCCAGAGAGAAGGAAGAAGGGAGGGAAATGAAACAGAGCGAGGAGATTGAAAAGGAAAATACAAACCTGATGGAAGGGCCAATGGAAAAGGCACAGGATGCTTCCAGAATTCCCGGGAGTTCCAGGGGCTGGTGGTATGAAGCCACGGAGGTGCCTGGGAGGAGGGCTGGAGTATCAGGGCATCAGCAGCTCTTCCCTTTGTGCTGGGACCATGACCTGGGAGAAATTCCAAGAGGGAAGGTCAGGAAAGTTCTATTTCCCTCCACAAGGAGAAACAGGATCCAGGGAGAAGGAAAAGGGCAGGGAAATGAAACAGAGCTGGAAGGAGATTGAAAAGGAAAATACAAACGCCTTGGAAGGGCCAATGGAAAAGACAAAGGATGCTTCCAGAATTGCCTGTGAGGGTGAACAGGCCCTGGCACAGCGTGCCCAGAGCAGCTTTGGATCTGTGGATCCCAGAGCTGCTCCTGGATCCTTAGAAATGTCCAAGGCCAGGTTGGACATTGGGGCTTGGAGCAGCCTGGGACAGTAGGAGGTGTTGGAACAAAATAGTCTTTAAGATCCCTTCCACCCCAAACCATTCCTTGAGTCTCTGGTCTTCCAAAGATTTGGAAGGCAAAGGGAGAAAATGAAATCCAGGAGCTCCAGGGGTGCCATGTCAGAGGATTCTGCACCATCCCTGGCTCCCATCCCTGAGTGCATAGAACTGGATGGGCTTTAAGGTCATCCTTTTCCAGTCCTTACCATTCCATGATTTCTGACTACTGAGCTTTACTGGCTCCATTTGGGTTGCTGTGATTTCTTGCATTTCTGCAGAGGAAATTTCTCCTGTGAGTGCTGCAACAAAAATCCTGGGAAAGCGCCTTAGAGCATTTATCTTCTGCTGAAATATCTGGGATTTTATGGTTGGTAAGCAAGGAACAAAGGAGTAAAAAAAAGCCAGAGGAAATATCCTAAACCGAACAAGAAACCACAAACCCTAAATCCAACCTCCTTTAGCTGCAGAGTTTGCTGTATTCCCATATATGATTTGTTGCACTTGGAAGTTAATCTGGAAGCCCAAACTGAGGTTTGTTCCTGCCAGCTCCTGGCAAGGAATTCAGGCACTTTGTGACTGTTCCCAGCTGTAAAACACCCTGGGAGGGCAACAAATGCATCTTTATTAAGTTTTTTGAGATGAAAGGCGCTGTTGAATACATTATTTTAATGCCCTCTAATAAATAAATGTGACTTCCCACTAATCCAAATTAATTAATGAGCATTTCCATTTCCAAGCCTTAATCTCCAATATTCAATGTTATTAATCCCCACGAGTTAGACCAGCACATGCATCCACTTAAATGTTTTCCCCACATCCCAGTGATAACACCTTGGCTTTCTTTCCCTTATTAATCACCCTCCTCTGACCCAGCTGTTCTGGGAATCACAGAAATCCCTGCACTGGCAGCAAGGAAAAGTTGATTTCTCCAAAGGGAAGGATGGCACGGCCGGGACGCTGGGAGGCTGAAGGCTCTGATTTGGACATTGATATTCCTCCAGAATTCCAGGATCCCAACACATGTGGAGCTGCAGGCAGCTCCCAGCAGCTCGGTGCTGCCTGCAGCTGGATTATATTCCTGTTCCTGGAGCCTCTGGAGAGCCCCTCCCAGCAGCACGGTCCTGTCAGTGTCACTGAGGATGCTCCCTGTGGTGACAACCTGAAGGAGTGGCAGGAGCAGGTTTGGGGGAGGCTTCTAGCTCTCATTAAAGAACAATTAATGAATGGGGAGCTCTGGGCAGAGCTGGTGGGATGGGATGCGGCTCCCTGGGTGTGGCAGGGAGGAAGAATGTGGAGCATCGCTGGTGCTTCTGGAGATGAGTGTCCATGCTTAGAGAGGCCGGGAGAGCTGGGGGGGTCCCCCTGGAGAGGGGACATCAGAGCCCCTGCCAGAGTCTAAAAAGGGCTCCAGGAGAGCTGGAGAGGGACTGGGGACAAGGGATGGAGGGGACAGGACACAGGGAATGGCTTCCCACTGCCAGAGGGCAGGGCTGGGTGGGAGATTGGGCAGGGATTGTTCCCTGGGAGGGAGGACAGGCCCTGGCAGGGTGCCCAGAGCAGCTGGAGCTGCCCCGGGATCCCTGGCAGTGCCCAAGGTCTGGCTTGGAGCAGCCTGGGACAGTGGGAGGTGTCCCTGGCCAGGGAGTGGAACTGGATGAGCTTTGGGGTCCCTTGCTGACCCAAAGCAGATTGGGATTCTCTGAAATCCTGTAGGATGGACACTCAGGTCCTCAGAGGACTCCATCACTTCTGGAGATGAGGGCTGGACACTCCCTGAAGTGGGACATTCCCAGTGCACAGAACCTGCAGGAGGTTGGATTTAGGGTTTGTGGTTTCTTGTTCAGTTTAGGATATTTCCTCTGGCTTTTTTTTACTCCTTTGTTCCTTGCTTACCAACCATAAAATCCCAGATATTTCAGCAGAAGATAAATGCTCTAAGGCACTTTCCCAGGATTTTTGTTGCAGCACTCACAGGAGAAATTTCCTCTGCAGAAATGCAAGAAATCACAGCAACCCAAATGGAGCCAGTAAAGCTCAGTAGTCAGAAATCATGGAATGGTAAGGACTGGAAAAGGATGATCTTAAAGCCCATCCAGTTCTATGCACTCAGGGATGGGAGCCAGGGATGGTGCAGAATCCTCTGACATGGCACCCCTGGAGCTCCTGGATTTCATTTTCTCCCTTTGCCTTTCAAATCTTTGGAAAAACAGAGACTCAAGGAATGGTTAGGGGTGGAAGGGACCTTAAAGACTATTTTGTTCCAACACCTCCCATTGTCCCGGGTAGGACAGTGCAGTTCCAGCCCCACCCTGCCCATCACCGTGACCAGGTCTCTGGAGGGCCCCAGGAAGGTGAAGGGCAGGACATTTGGCCCCAGAACTGTCACTTTTAGACAAGGGTGGCATGAAAATGACATGGATTTCTCAGAAGGCAAAAAGCAACTTTATTAAATGACACACACTTTTATAGTGTGCTGCACAGGTGAAAAGCAGATTGGTTAATCTGAGAATTCAGTGATCTCATTGGAGAAGAAAGGACCAACACCCCTCGTGAAACATCTTTACAAAACAGCACGTAGTTTTCTCTGTGCTATTTGTATAAACACCAGAGGCTGGGTTTTGTTTGTGGTCTTTCCTCAGCTTTTCCCAGGCTAGTCCTGAGGAAAACTGAGAGCTGCTTTTCCCTGATCACAGCCAGCATCCACACAGGACAGTGATAACCATCCCCTGCCAAGCTCTGAATCCCTCTGTTCCTGCTCCCCACAGGCCAACCTCCGTGCCATCATCTCCTCGGAGCAGCAGATGGCCCAGTTGATGAGCTGCATTGACGAGGCCCTGGCCGAGGTGGCCAGGGTGGAGGAGACCCTGGAGGTCTGCCAGGAGCTGCTGGGGTCCGTGAAGCAGCAGCTGGATCCCATCCACCGGGAAAACTCCCTGCTGCACCGCGTTGCTTCCAACAGGGCGAGGCTGGAGGATGAGATCCTGTTCCTCACGGTGCGTGGGTTTGCGAGGGCACCCATCTTCAGCTAGGGAAAAACTTCGGGGAATTTTAAACTCAGAAAGCTCTGATTGTCTGTGGAGCTCCCCTGGCTGGGAAATGAGGGGTGGTGTTGTTGAAATAAGGGTACGATTAGGAATGACAAAGCCAATTAGGAATTTCATAGCCAATAATCATGACCTGGGAATACAAAACCAGCAATTAATGAACCAATTAATTATTGACACACCAGGCTCTTCCTCGGCCACCACTGCAGCTGTTCCTGAGCAGAACCTTGGCTTTCAGGGGGACTCTCAGGGATCTCCTGAGGAACACAGCAGGGCAGCACTCAGTTGTTCCAGCCAGCAGCATTCTCAGTGGGATGAGAAGGGACGAGAATGTTGCACTAAAGGTGCTAAGGTCAAAGAAACCTTTCAACCAATTTGAGCTGAAAATTGGCGTGTTTATTACAGCTGCTGGACACATGAGAGGTAATCCTCCAAAGAAAGGTGTAAATTTCCAAAGCATCAGCTCTCTATATATTTGTAAAGGGTTTGCATATTCATAAAGTCATTTGAGATGCCTATGCATATTCATCACCTGCTCCTGCTTCGTATTAAAATGAGCTGAATGTTCATTACGGCTGCGCAGTTCTCCTTTTAATTGGGTTGGTGGTCTTCTCAAAATGGGTCAGTGGGCTCACGAAGAGGAAGTCAGATGTCTTCATCACAATAAACTATTTACCTTGTCCTGTTGCCAGGGCTTCTTGACCCCTTGGTCATGGTCCAGGCCTCCTCTCCTGGCTCCAATTATCCCAGGGGCCAGGTGTGTTCTCGGTTCTTAATTTTTCACAATGCTGTATGTACTCCCTATTGCTTCTAAAAACAGACCTGAGTCAAATCCATGATAGATTGTCTTCACTGTAGCTATTTCAATTATACCTATATGCTAATAATTAAACCCTGAGCTTCTTCTTCTAATCCTCTGGTTAAGTTATTAATCAAAATCTATTGCTCCTATCTCACTAGCCCCTGCTACACCCCTAATCAAAATGTATTGCTTCTATCTTCTCAGCTACATTCTTAACTCCTAAGTCTTTTAACCCTTTGCCTCGTGGAGGGCTGAGAAGGGCTGAGGAGCTGGCTGTGTTTGCAGCTGTCCCCTCTGGCTGTGTTGCAGACCCAGCTGCACCTGAGCAGGGAGCACCGTGCTGCCCTGCACCGGGCAGATCTGTCCAGCCCCGGCGCCCTCGGAGCCTGCACAGCTGCAGCACAGGCTCTGTCCACCTGCATGGCTGTCCCCATCCATCCCAGTGAGTACAGAGCAGGGATTCTCTCAGAACCCCGGGCACAGAGGATTTCAGGCTTTCTGTGCTAACAGGGACTGATCCTCAGAGATACACTGCATTTAACCTGAGGCCTTGGGAAAGGCTTCCAAAATTGAGTGACAGCAATGAGATTGTGAGTGTGTAGTTGAATAGAAGTGTGTTATCTCACAGGGTGAAAAATTTGGAGTTTAGACTTTTAGGATTTAGTAATATACATGTAACAAGATAGAAGGTTTAGGACCTAGGTTAGTAGTCCCCCTCCTCCTTGTCCTCCTTGTCCTCCTTGTCCTCCTTGTCCTCCTTGTCCTCCTTGTCCTCCTTGTCCTCCTCGTCCTCCTTGTCCTCCTTGTCCTCCTCATATTCCTCCTTGTCCTTGTCCTTGTCCTTGTCCTCCTTGTCCTCCTTGTCCTCCTCCTCCTCCTTGTCCTCCTCCTCCTCCTCCTCCTTGTCCTCCTCCTCCTCCTCCTCCTTCTCCTCCTTCTCCTTCTCCTTCTCCTTCTCCTTCTCCTTCTCCTTCTCCTTCTCCTTCTCCTTCTCCTTCTCCTTCTCCTTCTCCTTCTCCTTCTCCTTCTCCTTCTCCTTCTCCTTCTCCTTCTCCTTCTCCTTCTCCTCCTCCTTCTTCTTCTTCTTCTTCTTCTTCTTCTTCTTCACAGGTTTGGGTGATTTTGTGTGATTGGTTGGGAAAATCCACAGTGCAGAACATGAGTAGCTAGTTATTGGGTTAGAAATAAAAATAAATGAGTTGGCATCTCATAATTGGGTAGTTTAGGCTTAAAAAGACCTTGCAGACAGAACTCTGGGCACCATTTCTACTCTGTTAACTCAGCAGGTAGAAGCACTCACTGTCAGTGAGGCTGGAACTGAGATAAGGAACAATAAACATTTCAGTCCTAACAAGCATTCCACCTCTTGTGCTCTTAATCCTGACCCTGAGAAGAACCTGGTAAAGCCAAGGGGTTCACCTCACAGCAGTGCCCCACGTGAGGATTGAATTCCCCACCTTCAGATAATGACTCTGATCCCACGGGATCACCCTGCCAGGGGTGGACAGTGCCTCTTGGGGCTTGGAAGGGAACTGGGGGAGTTGAGGTTGGGAACCGTGGTCTGTGCTGTCGGCACTCCAGCGTGGAAAAACAACAGCTCATTGTGGCAGGATGTGGGAGGGTTTGGATCCCTGGAAGTGTACAGGGACTTGGTTCTGGCAGGAAATCCCAGGTTTTCCTTGTGGTGAGACTGGGCGTGTCTCCTTGGACTCACGGATTATTTTTATTTTTAAATTTTATTTTCCTCTCCTTGTCTGTGTTTCCTTGGTACCACAGGAAAGCTTTTGCCCCTTCCTCAGCTTTTGGGTGGGTTTATGTCAGGAATTCTGTCCGAGTTTCCAGTTTTCTGAGAGATATGGGTCTGCAGCTCCCCCAGGTCCACTCAAATCCCAAAATATCCTTTTTTCCCCTGGAGGTTACCGGAAGCTGCAGGCAGTGGCTGAGCAGCTGATCCTGTTTGAAACCCTCAAGCAGAACTTTGAGAACGCCTTCGTCAACCACATCACCAACATCTTTGAGCTGCAGGTGGGCTCCACTCGTCGTGGCTGTTCAAAATCCTGAGAAATTGGAATATTCTGGGGAAGAAGTGGTGCCCAGGAGATGCCACCATGATAGGATTTTCCCAAATTGTCTCTCTAAAGAGATCTTCCCACACACCTTCCCCTTGTCATTGTCCCTCAGTCCTCAGGTTCATTTTCCAGAGCTGTAGGAGAAATCCATGCTTCCTAAACCCCTCTGGTGACATTCCTTAATTCCTTAGGCCTGGAACTTTTTCACTTAGATTTTCTTATTTTATTTTGGGGGTTGCTGATCTGTTTGTAACCTAAAATCCCCAGATAAACCCCAATCCTGTGATCCTTTGATTAACACCTTCAAGTATTGATCTGGCAGCTTAAAAGATTTGATGGCAAGACCCCTGTGGGCAGCAATCCCACAGATTTCCTTCCGTGGAAAGGCGCAATTCCCAAATCCTTATTTCTGTAAATCCTGAGTGTTCAGTTTCAAGCAGTGGTTCTGAGGAGGGGACTGGGAGGGAGCTGTGGGATTCGCATCCTTGGAGATTTGCAGACCTTGGCTGGGCACATCCCTGAGCAAACTTTTCCACATGGATCTGCTCTGAAGCTGCCCCACTCCAATCCCACCTGTACAAGTCCATGGGTGCTGTGTCCCAGCAGATTTTCAAGACTGTTTTATGTGAATTTTATTTTCCTGTTGTTTCTCTCCTTTTAGGGCAATTCCCAGGCCCCTGCTCTCAGTCACCCCACCGGCACCGTGGCTGCCCCAAGCCATGGACCCCACCACGAGGAGCTGCTGCCCTACACCCCCCTCATGGCCTGGCTGAGGAACATCAACCCTGATCTGTTCTGGGACCTCCCCAAGGTACAGCTGAAACCCACAACAAACACTTCAAACCATTCCCTGGGAGCAAGCAGTTGGGGAATTCCTGATGGGACCTGGCTCTCACCAAACCCCTGAGCTTCCAGAGTTTTGTCCTTCTGGGAACATCCATGCCCAACAGGAAGCTGGGGGGTGGCAGAGCTGTGTTGAGGTAAAAGCTCTGAAATGCCCAGTTTGGGCCTTTTCACTCTTACCTGGCCTTTTCTCCCCATTCCAGGTCTATTCCCAACACCTTGGCAGACTCTATGAGCGGGAAATCAAAGCCCTTTTTGAACAGGCCCAAATCTCTCTGTCAGGAAGAAGAAAAGGAAGTGAGTGATCCAAAATCCATCCTTTGTGCTGCTGGGTAGGGTTTGTTGGCACCCAGGGATGGTGACAGTCACCTCCAGCATAGGTGGCTTCCCCAGGCTTGATCTAGGATTTTATTCCCTGGGTCTGCAGTTGGCAGGATGGGAAAAGCCAGCTCTGCTCCACTCCAGGCAGTGTTTGTGAGAGCCTCAGCTCCATAAAACCTCTAATTTTGTTCAGCTGCTCCTCAGAGCCAGAGTTTTTGCTCCCTTTCCTGTTCAGGGCTCAGGAACGACACAGTGACACCTGGGATCGTGTTCCAAGGAGCTATAGGGGGATGTGGAAAAGCCCGGAAAACAAAACCTGTTGTCAGCTCCCTTCTCCCTGGCTCTCAAAGATTCCCAGGGCTCCCACTCCATCATTACCCCCTGAAAAAAACCCACCAGGTTTTCTCTTCCCTTGCCTTCACCTGCTCCAGGGGCTGGAGCTCCTCTCCTGTGAGGACACGCTGAGGGGTCTGGGATTGTTCAGCCTGGAGAAGGCTCCAGGGATTTCCCCATCCCTGGAAGTGTTCCAGACCATGTCAGACAGGGCTTGGAGCAACCTGGGACAGTGGAAGGATGGGACAGCAGGGGTGGAACGAGGGGATTTTTTGGTCACCCCCAAGCCAAAGCATTCCGTGATTTTATGATCCTATCAAGCCTGGTCCATGTTTCACGCAAGATTCCTCAGACACTTTTCCCTGCAGGGGGAAGCCTGTCCCAGCAGACAGAGGGAATTCACAGCAATATTTATGGAGTGATTTCATAGTGAGCTGACTGTGGGGCTGTTGTTGTCCCAAGGTGCTCATTTCCACCAAAATTGCTGGGTCTGACTCAAAATATTCCAGTCAGGTGTTTCTGAAGATAAAAAGAGAAACTGATCTGTCTCCTCTGGAAATTTTTTTATGGCCCACAAGTCGCATTTTCCCTCAGCAAAACAAAGGGCTGTAATGGAAATTTCCAGGCCAGTTTGGCCCAGTTTGAAGGTCAGACTGGTGTGTTTTGTCCATCAGAGTCAGCACTTCCAGCTCTGCACTTCCTTCATCACTGGTGTCCAGACCCCGAGCCAGGGGATGGAGCTGAAGGAAGGGAATGGGATTGGTGCCTCCCATTTTTGGGGTTCCTCACACCCAAAACATCCCCACCACCCCCTACAGCCAAAAATCCCTCCTGTCAAACATCCCTCATCCCTGAAGTGAACACCTTGTTTTATTTGTTGAAAGACACTCAGATGCTCAGGAGACCTCAAAACCCTGGGATCAGAGCAGGGTGGGGAGTGCTGACACAAACACCTGCACAGCAGTCCAGGGGAAAAAAAGGAGGAAAATTTCACCTAAATAGTCCTAATGGAACCTAAATGGTCCCCACAGGCCACCATTTATGGAGATTAAGTCATTAAATTAAACGAAGCTGGTGCAGGCCAGCCCCATCCCCTTCCATAAACATAGAACTGTGATTTCCTTCCAGTATTTTGTCCATCTTTAAATCCTCCACAAGTCTATAAACCAGGAGTGATTAAACCCCAGGAGAAAACCCTGGGAAGGCTATAAGGTGTCCCTGCTCTTCTAGAAATCATCCCAAATTGTCTGCCCAGTGCTAGGGTTGCTCCATGGGTAGGACAGGGTTAATTTTGTTGTCCTGCGATGTCCCGGCTTCGCTCCAGAGGGTGAGGACAGGTCTGGGACAGGCACGAAGCCCCAGGCTGGGCTGGGGTTGATCAGCCCATCCTTGCTGCGAGCAGAACATTGGAACAACATCACAGCTCAGAGAGAAAAAGGAATTTTTAGCAAGTTGTCCCCACAGAGGTTGTGGCACCTTCCCCGGGGCTGGCGGTGTCACATCTGCGCTTTCCGTGCGGAGGGACAGCATCGCCCCTGCCTCTGCAGGGGAAGGTGACCCGATCCCAGCTCCAGGACACGGCCAGAATTCCCAGCCTGGCCCTCCAGGGTGCTGCACATGGGTCCTGCTGCAGGAGGGCCTGGAATATTCCTGCAGAGCTGGGCTCCCTGCAAGGCAGGTTTGGCTTTGCCGAAGTTCCGCAGGAAACTCATCCAAAGTCTTTCCTGCTGTTTGTGCTGCTCACGGATGGAGCCCAGGCTGTGAGGAAACCTGCCTGGAAACATCCCTCGTCCCTGCTGCCAAAAATCCCTCGTGCCAAAAACCCCTCTTGTCAAAAACCCCTCCTGCCAAAAATCCCTCCTGTCCAATCCAAAACTCCTCTTGTCAAAAATCCCTCCAGTCAAACATCCCTCATCCCTGAGGTGAACCCCTTGTTTTATTTGGTTTTTCTTTTTAGGGTTAGGATTAAATGTGCAAGAGATAGAATTTTTGTTTGGACTTGGATGTTTACTGCTTTAAATTAGCTTCACTAACTGTGAGTGCTTTGGTATGTTAGCAGAGTAGAAAATGGAGCGTAGAGTTATGTTTTTAAGGTTTTTTTTAAGTCTAAACTACCCAATTATGAGATGTCAACTAACTTACTTTAAATTTTGATTCAATAACTAATCACTTAAATCCGCACTGCGGATCTTTTTAGTTAATCACACAAAATTACCCAAACTTGTGAAGATGAAGGAGGAGAAGGGAAGAAGACTATAGTCTAAAACCTCCATCTTGTTACATATATATTTCTATATCTCAAACCCCTAAACTCTAAATTTCTCACCCTGTGAGATAACACACTTCTATTCAACTATACTCTCAGTCTCAGTGCTATCACTCAATTTTGGAAGCCTTTTTTATGGCTTCAGGTCAAATGTAGTGCATTTTTGAGGATCATTCCCTGTCAGCACGGAAAGCCTGAAATATTCTGTATCCAGGGTTCTGACACATCCTGCTGCCAAAAATCCCTCATCCCTGCTGCCAAAAATCCTTCATCCCCGCTGCCAAAAATCCTTCATCCCTGCTGTCAAAAATCCCTCATCCCTGCCGGAAAATATCCCAGTCCAGGTCTCCAGGCCACTTCCTTTCTCCTGATTATCCCAGTAAATTTTTGGGGTTGATTCCCTGCCCTCGTAAAGGATTTTATTTATGGCACCATCTGCTGATTTCTTGCCTTATGTGATGGGAGAGTTTAGGAGCCAACCTCGAGCTCTTCATCATTAATTGGGAGACAGTAATTAAATCCTTTCTCATTTTCCCATTCCCTTTTCCACAGGCTTGTAAAATTCTTTCCCATTTGCTGTTGGGAGATTTATTTTTTGCTGGTTTTGCCACTTCCCAGCTGGTGAAATGATACTGTAATGGTGAGAAAAAGATCAAGAAGCAGCTCTTTAATTTAGTCCTGGTTTTAGCAAGGCTGAGGTCGTGAGCAGGGTTAGCTCATCCCTCATCCCTGCTCCACGTGGAGCTCACAAATCCTTCCCAAAGGGAAAACCCTGCAGGGAGTGGCTCAAATAAAAATTTTTGGGATACTACCATTGATGGAGAGATGACCTGAGCTCTCCCAGAACCTTTGGGATAGGGGAATGATTCCCATTTTTAGAAATAATTAGGAAATAATCTGGATGTTTCCCCACTGGTTTCTTTCAGGGAGTAGAAAAATGGTTTTTAAACCTTTCAAATGGTTTTTAAATCTTTCAAAGGATTTTTCAACTTTTCTACTCAGGCCAAGCTCCCAGTGCTAAAACTGCCAATGTTGGAAAAATATATTTATTTCCAGGTGAAAGATTTTAATTTTAAAAGGGCATTTTTTGAGAAAGAGCTACTCTTGCCTCTCCTGGATATTGTTGATGGCAATTTACAATCAAAATTAAGCACCAAACAATTTTCCTGAGACTTTTGCAAGTTTTTGTGCTGATCTCTTCTCTTATCCCCTGGGATTTTCCACAACCCAGCTGTCAGGAATAAGCACAAGGCAGCAAAGGGATAAACACCCCAATCAATGAAATAAAAAAGGGCAGTTTAATGAAACAAAAACAATGAAAATGAGGGAGAAACAGCTGAGAAGGCAGAGAAATAATAGGAATTTCTTCTGAATTCCCCATTTATCCTGATGCAGCAGGAAAAGATCAATCGATCCATGAGATCAGACATAAAAAGAGACATTTCAGGCTTTAGATATCCAGGACTCCAAGATTTGGTGAATCCAAGAGGGATGGGATATCTGACATCCCACACCCCCTGCAGGTCTGCAGGAAATTTGGGAGAAGCCAATGGGGAGCAGATGGAGCCTCCCTGGGAGCAGGGAGAGCCAGAAGGACACTCTGGCCAGGGGGAGCATCAGCAGGGTAAGGAGCTGGGGGTCCCCGAGGTGTTCTGTGTCCCACCCCATCCCTGGAGCAGAGCCCAGGGTGCTCCCTGGAGTCCCCTCAGTGGGACAGAGACCTGCTCTGGTGTCCCCAGTGAATTCCAGAGGCTTTCCAGACCAAAGGTGGTTTCTCAGCAGGTGTTGGAGCAGGTGCTGAGTGAGCTGCAGCCCCTTTGCACGTCGGAGCAGCAATTCTTGCAGGAATTCTTCTGGCCGGGCTGCGACTCCGCGGAGCTGCAGGGGCTGGAGGTGAGGGTGGGCACTGTGCCCTTGCCAGGCCCATTGTCCAGCCTGGCACATCCCTGGGGCACCTGAGCTCTCCTGGGCTCTCATCCTCTAGGAAGCAGCAGTGGGGAAGCTTAAAAGTAGAATTAAATGGAATCTAGCTCACAGCTCCAGGAAAATCTGGGGTCTCTGAACGTTAAAAAAGAGGCAGCAGAAATAAATCCAGAGCTCATTTTGCCGGCTGAGGGAGAGCAGACAAATCATCAGTCAGTGGGTTTAGATGGGATATCGGGAAGGAATTCCCCCCCTGTGAGGCTGGGGAGGGGCTGGGATGGAATTCCCAGAGAAGCTGGGGCTTCCTCTGGGTCCCTGGCAGTGTCCCAGGCCAGGTTGGACATTGGGGCTTGGAGCAGCCTGGGACAGTGGGAGGTTTGGGTTCCATCCCAAACCATTCTGGGATCCTTTGATAATTCCCACTCCAACCTTTTTCCAGAGATCTGCCGCTAAGGGAGGAGAGCCCACAGCACCTCCAGAGGACCCTCCTTGCACCAAGACCCGGAGCCAGTACGTGGGTGTTGGGACACACTGGGTGCTCTGACTGGGCTGAAGTGTCCCCTCCCAGTTAATTCCTGACCTTTCCCATGGTTTGGTTTGGTTTTTAAGGCCAGAAGAAGCCAGAACCCAACTGCTGAGTGAGATCTTCAGCTGCTTGGAGCCGGAGCTGAGAGCTTTTCTGGATCTCTGCAACAAGGTTCACCCCTTGGGCTGCCTGCAAGTCCTGGTGACCTTGAGTGATTCCATGTTTGGGACCTGGGGCTCTCCCTCAGCTTCCCCTTCATCCTTCCTCCACGCCCTCCTGGGGAATGTGCTGCTCCTGGCCAAGAGCAACTTCAACAAATACATTGTGAGTTGGGAGGAAGCCCAATAGACCTGAGTGATGTTTGACCTCTTCCAGAAACTTCGAAACAGAATCCCTGAATCGTGGAGGTCGGGGAAGGCCTCTACCATCACCTGTGCTTGTCATCAGCCCAGAGCTCTGAGTGCCACGTCCAGGTGTTCCTTGGACCCCTCCCCAGACCTCCCAGGGCAGCCCCTTCCAATGGCACAGCTCCATGCCAGCCTCAAACAAGGAATGTTACGTTCCTTGGAATTATAGACGACCTTGTAAATGGAAGGAGCCTTCTCAAACCCAGATCCTTGCCTCATTCCCTGGCCTATGCTCCACCAAACAAGGCTGGATCTGAGGGCCAGGAAAATTAATCCACAGACACCAAAGGATTATGTCCAAAAAGGAGACAGAGGAGTCCTTTCACTTTATTCCAATAAAGGCAGAGGACATGGGGCATTCCCCTGGGGTCTCTCTGATTTTTGGAGGACACAGCCTCCCTTTAATCCCAATTTCCCTCCCTTTTATCCCAATTTCCCTCCCTTTTATCCCAATTTCCTGGCCTCATTTCCCTCCCTCTTTCCCCACTGGCTGAGGTACTCGAGAGTCACAGACTTCCCAGAAAGCCTGATCCCTCATATTCCTCTCTAATGCATAACTCTCCCTTTTAATTTTCAATTCTTATGGAATTTATGTTTTCTCCCCATTATTTCTTTTCATCTTTCAATATCCAATTCCATTTCTCAGCAATCCTACAGTTTATCTGTAAAGGCAAATATCTTTTTTTTACATTCTTCAGTGAGTGGAATCCTTCCCATTGTTCCCTTTCTCTCTCAGTGCTGGTTTTATCTACCAGACCCACAATTTGTGTTTGGAAAGACAAATCCCTCCTTCCTCTCATGAGGGTGCCTTGTCTTTGTGTCATTCTCAGGGCACCTTGTGCAAGGAGATGGAGGAGGCCAAGACATCCAGCAGGGTGAGAGGGGGGATCCTGCCCTGCATCAGCCACTTCCAGGAGTTCGTGACCTGCTCAGAGGAGATGTTCCGGATGTCCCGGCGCCGGGGGGAGCTGGACAAGGCCCAGCTCAGGGTGGCCAGCAGTGTCTTCAGCAGCAGTGAGTGCCAAGGCTGGGTGTTCTGGTCAGGAAATGTCCCTCTGCAGCTGCAGGAGTGACCAGCTGGGTCACCAGGGCAGGGTGCGAGCTGCCTGTCCCCCTGGGCACTACCTGCACTTGAGTCTCCTTTCCCTGAGCAAGATCCTGGGAGCCCCAGGTGCATTCCGGTTGTGCAGTGTCTGTCCCAGCAGGATGGGCCCGTGGGTGGCAGGGCTGAGACCCACAGGATCCAGTTCCAACATCTCCCAACACCGAGGGAGAGCTCCTCATGGATCCTGTTGATGCCTTCTGGAGGCTGAGCTGGAGCAGAGAGCAGCCAGAGCAAAAGGATAAAGCAGGGATTTATTAAAAGGCCTCAGTGGACACACCTGGGCAGTGCCAGAGCTGGGTCACACCCAAGATGAACCAAAAATGGGCACAAAATGGACACCTGATCACCAGGTCTCACACTTTGAAAAGTTCTGGTCCATCAGCACATTGGAGTTAATTGTCCAATTCCAGCTCCAGGTTAGGAAGCTCCATCCTCCTTGTTTTTCCTTCTCACTTCACCCTTGGTTTTGTTCTCAGACCTGAAATTGGCTGTCCTTGGTGCCAAACTGGAGAAGGAATTGTTTTGTCTCCCTACTCTTTAAAAAGAGCTCAGTAACACTGAATATGAAACCCAGAACTACTCACCAAAACAGCACAGGATATGAAAATTATAAAAGCTAAAACTAAAGGCATCACTCTTACAAGATCTTGGGAGCCAAGAAAAACTCCCCCCAAGACACTGAGGGGTGTTGGTGGGTAGAGAGGGGTTGGGAGCTTCCAGTAGATCCCTGTGTTGTCCCAGTTGGAGGCCTCAGGTTCCTGTCAGTGGAAATATCCTCCTGTCAGTGGAAATAGTGCTCCTGCCTGGAGAGGACCTGAGGAGCTGCAGAATTCCCAGGTCTGACCTCAGATCATGAGGTGGTGCAGAGGGGCAGCACCCCTGGGGTGACCCACTGATAAATCCATGGACATGGCCCTGCCAGGCTCCAGGAATGTTTGCAGGGAAGCAGGTCAGGCAGGGAATCATGGACAGGATTTGTGTTATAATTATTCCCTCTGGAGTCAGAGGGTTCAAATGAGCCATCCCAAAGGCACATCCCTCCTGAGTGTCTGTAGGGGCTTCTCTCCACACATGATTCCCTCCTTCCTTTCCAGTCAACAGCCTGTCCTCAGCAAACCTCAAGGTGAACACGGATATGGTGATGATGGAAAACTTCCACCACATCCACAGCTTCCTGTGCCAAAAGAACATCCCCTGCCTGGAGGACAAGAAGAGAGAAGCCAAGCAAAGGTGCAGTGAGCACATGGAGAAATATGTCACCACGTGCCTGGTTCAGACCCTGGAGAGGCTCAAGGTGAGTACAGGACCCTGGCCTGGGCCTCCAAGGGCAAGGGCTCTTCCCAAAACTCTGGATTAACTGGTGTTCAAATCTCCCTGCCCTGAATCCAGGGATTACGTTACTTTGTTGTCACAGGATATGAGAGCACCTGGATTTTATTCTGCGCAGGGATTCTCAAAATCCTGGCATGGCCTTCTCCAGCTCTGCCAGCCTGAGCACGGCCACTAAGGGAAGGTGCAGAGGGGTGTCAATAGTGCAGAGCCCGTTCCTGTTTGTTGAAAATTGCCCATGCATTTGGGAGGGCTAAATCCTTAGGACCTAGGGCATTTCTACACAGACAAATTGCAGCAGGAACACCCAAATGGATTCCAGGCTGTATGAAGGGATGGGAGGATGAAGGGAGGGATTATTCCTTTTTTTTACAGCAGATGTGGAATGTCCTGCCCAGCGTTCCCTTCCCTGATCACTGCAGGGTTTGGCTGTGCAGTCCCACCTCAGCAGCACCACAGAATCACAGGCTGGGGGGGATCCCAAAGGATCATCCAGTCCAAGTTTCACTGGGGAGGTTGCTTGCGTGAGATCCTGTAGCTCCCTGTCCAGTCACATCCTGAAAGTGCCAGTGGTGGGACTCTGTCACACCCCTCAGCAGGTTTGATTGATTATCCTAGCTTGTTCTTCCTGGAAAACATTCCTTTTGTGCTTGGCTTTCCCTCAAGGAAGCCTTTCCCACTCCCTCTTTTTGCTGACAACCCCAACCACGTGTGGGTTTTTCCCACTTTCCTGCTGCCTGCTCCTCATGCCCGTTTCCAAGACACATGGGGGGCAGAACTCCAAAGCACTGGTGGGGAGCTTGTTCCCAGCTTGTTCCCAGTTTGTTCCCATTCCCACTGTCAGGAAAATTAATCCACAAACACCAGAGGGTTCTGTCCAAAAAGGAAACCAAGGAGTCCTTTTACTTTATTCCAATAAAGGCAGAGGCCATGGGGCATTCCCCTGGGGTGACTCAGATTTTTGGAGGATGCAGCCTCCTTTTTATCCCAATTTCCCTCCCTTTAATCCCAATTTCCCTCCTTTTTGTCCCAACTTCCCAGCCCCATTTCCCTCTCTCTTTCCCCATTGGCTGAGGAACTTGATAGAACTGATGCCTAAGATTCCCTTCTAATGCAGAACCCTCCTTTTCATTTTCAATTCTTATGGAATTTATGGTTTCTCCCCATTGTTTCTTTTCATCTTTCAATATCCAGTTCCATTTCTCAGCAATCCTACAGTTTGTCTGTAAAAGCAAATACTTTTTTTCCATTCCTCAATCAGTGGAATCCTTCCCATTATTCCCTTTATCTTTCAGTGCCGGTTTTATCTACCAGCAGCCCTCCAGATTGTTTGGAAAGGCAAATCCCTCCTTTCCCTCACCACTCTGGTTGCGTGCCGGCATCTGGCAGATCCCAGTTCTTTTTTTCACAGCTGCCTGGGCTGATCCATCCAACACTTCCCAAGTGGCTGCCTTGTTAACCGAGCTGAGAGCATCTGGCTCTGCTAACTCAAACAGACGTTCCCTCCTTCCTTCTCTTCCGCTCCTTCCCTCTTCCTAAAATGTCTCACAGACGGAGCTCAGCTGGAATTATTTATGGGACCTGTTACTTCCAATTTGTTTCCAGTCGTTGCTGTCAAACATTTGTTGGCTTGGCTGTAAAATCAGCTTCAAATCTTCCCTCTTCCAAAGGGAAAGGATCATTTTATTGCTCACAACAAAGTGAGCGGGATGTGAGGGCACCTGAGTTCCCCAAAATCCTGACATGGCCTTCTCCAGCTCTCCCAGTTTCTCTTCACCAAGAGAAGGTGTAAAGAGGTGTAAGTAATGCAGGTGCTGATTCCCAGCTCTTGGAAACAGTTCATACACTTAGGAACTCAAAATCTTTGGGGTTTAGGGTATTTCTCCACAGCCAATTTACAGCCAGAACACCAGCAGGGGTTCTTGGGCTGTATGAATAGAAGGGGGAGGAAGGAAGAGATTATTCCCTCATTTTACAGCAGGTGTGGAATGCTCTGGCAGAGATGTCAGGAGAACTGAGAAAATTCAGGTTTTGATTTATACCTCTGCAGATTCTGGGATCCCCCCATCCCCACCTCTGGCTCCAAACCCTCTGTGGAGAGAAAACTGGAGGGGAACCGGAAACAAAGGAACTGGAGGGATTTTCCAGCAGTCCCATTGCTCCATAGGCCCGCAACCCTTAGGGATGCCTCTTCTTGAGCAGGGAGGGGAGAGAACCATGAAATTCCGTAAACTCTGCTTTCCTGGAGGATAAAAATCTCCAAGACTTCATTCAACATTCTAAAAATCCTTTGTTTCAGCTGAATTAGACATGGGGACAGAGGGCAGGGCTCAAGTGTGTCAGCCCTGGTGCAGGAATCCACCTCAGATGGATTATCAGGGAATGTCTCCTTCCCTTTCCAGAATTTCTTTGAGGGGGTCAAAGTCTGCCTGGCTCAGGGAGTGAAGGAAGAGGAGGTCAGCTTCCAGCTGGCCTACAGCAAGCAGGAACTGAGGAAAGTCATCGAAAAATATCCTGGCAAGGAGGTCAAGAGAGCCCTGGAGACCCTCTACAGGACAATCCACAAATCTCTGTCCCCAGAGGAAAATCTCCTGCCGGTAACTGGAGTGGGATGGCTGTGACACTGGGATGGGTGGGGTTCAGGACTGCACAAACTGTGTGGCTGCAGGGGCAGGGGAAAGAGCTGAGGTTTGCTTTTCCAGGTGGTCTGGCAGCCCATGGGGCAGCAATCCTGCTTT
>CM031880.1:873310-941870 GCA_018697195.1 Certhia americana | reverse complement strand
GCAGGGATTCTGCTTTTCCAGGTGGTGTGGCAGGCCATGGAGCAGGGGTTCTGGTTTTCCAGGTGGTGTGGCAGGCCATGGAGCAGGGATTCTGGTTTTCCAGGTGGTGTGGCAGGCCATGGAGCAGGAATTCCTCCGGCAGTACCGAGAGTTTGAGGAGCTCATCCAACGCTGCTATGCAGGAGCAGGGACTGCCCTGGGCTTCACCATGGAGGATTTGCTGAGCTACTTCAACTCCATCACCACATCCCACACGTAAGGAAATCTTCCTCTGGATGTCGGGAGCAGCTCAGGAATCCCTGTCTGCAGCCACACCTCCAAGGAGCTGAACACAAAACCATTCCCAAGCTGGATATTTGGGTTCCTATCATGAACTTAATCCCAAAGTCCCTCTGACTTGTTGGTCCTGGACTAAATCTCGTCTGGGAAGTGGAGTTGTCAGACCCAGGCCACAATTTCCCTGCTCCAGGAAACAATTTTGCCACTAGGAAACAACACTCCAAGCCTCAGATTTCCACCAAAGTGAGCGCTGGCACTGTCACTCCTCAGCAGAACATTCCCAATGGAAAAATATCTTCTCTCCAGGGGCTTTCTCCTTTTCTGTGCTCAAATTTCAGTGAACCTTGCTAAACCAGGGGGTTAAACCACATGGAGACACTCTGAGTGTGAGGTGATCCCACATCCAGGTATCCCAACGGGCACCACTGCTCCACAGCTCTCCAATGAAAGTCATCTGGCAGATGAAAGTCCAGAGCTGTAAATATTAATGGATTTATTGCTTTTAGCTCAGATTTACTCACATCTTAACTGCGGTGGAGAAAAGTGAAGTTCTAGAGATCCAAACCAATCCCTCAGGGAAGTGCCTGCTTTTAACCCGTTTTCTTAGGAATCTTCCTACACCAACTCACCAATATATTGCCATTCTTTAAATGCTGTCTCTGTTTCTTGGGATGACCATGGGGCTCAGGTTGTCCCTCACAACCTTCTTCCTAAACAACTGAAGAGTTTGAACTCCTTGAAATTTGCCTCACAGGACAAAGATTATTTTATTTATTTTGCGTGTTAGAAAATAATCTTGGAGGCAAGATTCCCAGAGAGGTGGGAGGCTGCTGTGGCTGCTTGGACAGCCCCTCTTCTCTAGGGATATCCTGGCTTCCTCAGTCGGAGCTTTAAGGCAGCACATAAACACAACTTGCCCTTGTAAAGGGAAAAATCCAGACTATTTTTCTGGGATTTTTCAAGCAGTTGGCCTTTGGGTCAAGGTCCACCTCTGCAGGGAGCAATGTTTAGAGCTCCTGTTTCCAATCTCATCATTCCCTCCCTTTGTCCTGTGACGTGGCTGCTTACGAGCAGGGAGGGCTCGGTCACTGGAAACCATTCAGCACTGCCTTCCCAGCTCTTCATCCCTCTGGAGGTAACAGGAATTTTGCAGCCCCGTTTCCTTTCAGTTTTTGGCTCACCTGGGAGGGGAGGGCAGGCAGTGGGGGCTGTGGGCTGGGATGTGAAGGTGCTGCAGTTTGGGAGCACTCAGGAGGACACCTGGGGTGAAGGGATTTGCAGAGGGATTGAGCCAGGGGGCTCCGAGGTCGGTGACACCAAACACCAGCAGGGAGGGGCAGGGATTCCCCTGGGCCTGGTGATGGTTCCCAATAACTGGTGCAGTCACCAGGCACCAGCCAGGCCATGCCGTAGAATGGGACAATGGGATCCTGCTCCAAACAGGCTCCCCTGGCTGCAGTGAGCAGAGATCCCAGTGGAACTGCACCTGGCTTTGTGCTGACCCCTCTCCTGTGGCAGTGGGGCTGTGGGGTCTCTCCTCACCAACCACCTCCCATGCAGAATCATGGAGTCCTGTCAGTTGGATAAGCTCTCTGAGATCATTGAGTCCAACCATTCCCCTAGGCCTGCCAACACCTCCCTAACCCATGTCCCTAAAAGCCAGGGACAGTGCCAGAGGATCTGAACCCAACTGAAGCCACCAGGAACCTCTGTGACCCCAAGCTGGTGAGTCCCAACAGCCCGGTGCTGTGTCACCCCCAGCCCCTGGCCTCACCCTCTCCCTGGGGTGGAGCTTATCTAGCAGCTTAAAGATTAGTGATGAGAAAAGTCACCAGATGTTTCCTGCTGCTGTGCCAGGCCCCAGTTTGCCTCCACTCTCTGGATTGGCTGCATCTGGGTGGGAATCCCCACCTGGGAGGACCCCAGAGGGGGCTGGAGGAAGAATCACACACAGGGTCCCATCTTTGGTGCATGTTGGAGTTCTTCACTCCCACCTGTCTCCCCCCTGATAGGGGAGGCCTTTTCCCAAGTCCTTGTTAAGAAAAAAGGCAAACGGGACTCTTGGTTGTTCTCACTCTCTGGGTTGTTTATTATTTTCTGATCAGCAATTTCTGCACACCAGGCTTTACATCAGTTTACTGTGAGGGAGAAAAGGCACCAAAAAGCCTCCAACACACAGAATTAAGCTTCTCTTCAAGATAATTCACCCAATTCTCACCAAGAATAGACATTATTTCTCTTTTTCTACCAATAACTAACTAAATCTCTATTCACATGACACTACACTGTGGCAAATTGTGCCCAATGTTCCTGTGTCCCCAACACTGCAGAATATGGAGCAGATGAAGAAGGAGAAAGAAGCCTAAAACCCACAAGGATCCTCCAGCTTGTCTTCATCTACTTACCATACTAACAAACACAAAAATCTGAATTTCTCACCCTGATAAATTCCATATTCTGCTACTATCTAATTGACATTCTTGAAAGTTCTGTTTCCTCCCAGAGCCTGGGAAGCCCTTTCCATGGATGAAGGTTAAAAGTGGTGTTTGTCAGAGGGTTTGGATCCTTCCAAACATGCAGAGGAATAATCTCTGCATTCTGGGTTCCAACAGTGCACACAGGGTTTGTGTGTTGGGAGCTTGGCATCCTGGCAACACCAGCCCTCAGCGAGGTCACCTGCATTGTCCCCGCACACCTGGCCCAGCCAGGGGCTCTGACAGGCTCAGGTGCCCCCAGAGGCAAATCACAGCCTGAGGATCTTGCCGGGAGGAGGATTTATTGCTTCTGTACTTGTGCCACCTGCAGGACAAAGGAAAACCTGTGCGATTCCCCACTCAGCCCCCCCGCTCCCTGGACCATTTCTCATTTCCCTGCACAGCTGGATGCTCCTAACTCCCATACTCTCTGGTCTTCCATGCCAGTTCCCAGCCCTGAGAGCATGGCTCAGAAGGAGGACGGCACGAGCCCACCCTCCTGCTTCATCCAGCGCCTGGACCACCTTGTGCTGACTGTGAAGAGCATTAAGGACACGGTGGCCTTTTATTCCAAAGTCCTGGGCATGGAGGTGGTGACGTTCAAGGTAACCCTAACCTGAGTTAGCAGGACTTCACCAGGCCCCCAGGGTTTCCAGGATTGCCTGGGGCAGTGAATGCTGAAGGTGTACAGCCCAGGAAGTTTCCCTTACTTTGGCCTTTTCCTTTGGGAACAGGGGGATCGCAGAGCTTTACGTTTTGGCCAGCAGAAGTTCAACCTGCACGAGGCTGGGCAGGAGTTTGAACCTAAGGCTCGGCGCCCGGTGCCAGGCTCTGCAGATTTCTGCCTGGTCACAGCAGTGCCCCTGGAGAAGCTGCTGGAGCATCTGGAGGTGAGGCAGGCCCAGAGTGTCCCCAGGGCAGTGTCATCCCAGGAGACACCAATCCAGAGCCTCTAAATGACACTTCCCTGGGGAATGCCAGGGTTGTCTCATCCAACAGTTTCAGTTTTCAAGGCTGGGGGAGGAGGGTGATGATGAGACCATCAAACCCCTGCTCTCCTGTGTCTCCCAGGCCTGTGGGGTGCCCATTGAAGAAGGTCCTGTGGCCAGAACTGGTGCTGTGGGCCCAATAACCTCCATCTACTTCCGAGACCCTGATGAGAACCTGGTTGAGGTTTCCAGGTATGGCATGGATGTGGCTGCAGACACTGAAGGGGAGCCTTGACCACAGCCCATGCTTTGCCTGGGTCCCAGCAGGACCTGGGCTGCAGAGGCCAGGTTTGGCTGGCCCATATAAAGGTGCAAGCTTTAATTATATAAATCTGAGACAAGCCTCAAACCATTGCCGTGAAGTAGGACTGCAAGGACTTTGGGAATTTTCCCAAGGCAGCCTGCTCTGCTCTGGGTGTGAATCCTGTTTGTAGACATCTCCATCACGCTTTCTTCATGGCCTTCTGGAAAGATCTGTCCTGCTGCTGCTGCATTATCAGGACATTTCCCTAATTCCTGCTACCCCTTTTGCTGCAGTTGAAATCCTACCCTGTTCACCTGTTACTCCTCTTCAGAGTCACTTTTCCACAGTCAGAAATTTCTGTCTCACTTCCTCTCATCCTCCTGATTCTTGTTTCAAGCTGCCTGATGCTGGGGGCTCTCCCACCAAGCCAGAGGTTTAAATCCAGCTGTGTGTTACTGTCCAAACACACTCCTCACCTGGGATTTGGGAGTTTGGCCTCGGTGTGACACTGAAACAGAAGCTCCAAGATTCATCCTCAGCTCTGTATCCATAACTGCGGGGTTTCTGTCAGTCAGGAATGGAAAAAACAGGGATGAGAAGCCTACATGAAGGGCAGAGTGTCAGAAGTCCCGGGGTTCACCTGGATTTATGCAGGGATTGAGGATGCTCTGACACCTTTAAAGGAGTCTGATGGTACCTGGTTACTTGTGGGGCTGTCCTAAGTTTTCTTCTTTCTTTAGTTATTTAAAAAGCCATTTCCAAGGTTTTTAAAAAGTATAAAACAATGAAGGACCTGGGGATTCTCAAGCAGAGCAGTTCCCAGGCTGGCCACACTGAGGTAGCATCGA
This sequence comes from Certhia americana, assembly GCA_018697195.1. Lineage (NCBI taxonomy): Eukaryota > Metazoa > Chordata > Aves > Passeriformes > Certhiidae > Certhia > Certhia americana. The sequence goes on along the minus strand of CM031880.1, from coordinate 937,036 downwards.
TATCCTCAGGGAACTGTGCTGGGAAGGAGGGAGGACTCTTCTGACATCTACAGTCCAAATCCTCTATAAAATTGATACAATCTCTGAATCGTACTCATTTTTTCCTTGCTGGAATTTCTTAGGAAGTCCAAAACTCTTCACGATGTGAAAAAAGGCGAGGCCACAAAATATTCAGTGCTTTGGATGATCAGCGTGCATGAGCCGGTTTCCATTGAGATGTTTGGATTGGGATGATTGGAACTAAGGACAGGAATGCCATGCGAGAAAGCCACGGGCATCTCTTCATCTTTGCCTTGTCAACGGAGACCCGGGAAGGGATCCCAGGGAGGGATCCCAGGAAGGGACCCCCGGGAGCGCAGTCCCCTCGGCCAAGGCGCCCGCAGAGCATCCGGCGGTGCTCTCCAGGGTGCTGATGTTCCCCGGTCGTGTCCGGGACCCTCGGAGGGTCCTGCCCACGGCAGGGTGTGTGGGGGTGTGGGTGTGGGTGTGGGTGTGGGTGTGGGTGTGGGTGTGGGTGTGTGTGTGTGTGTGTGTGTGTGTGTGTTAATCTCCACGGAAGAGGATCAAAGCCCACGGGAGAGGATTAATTCCCATGGAACAGGGTTGGTTCCCATTGGAGAAGATCAATCCCTACCAGAGAGGTCAAATCCCATGGGAGGGGTCAATCCCCACAGGAGAGGGTCATAGTCCATCAGAGAGGGTCTAAGCCCGCAGGAGAGGGTTAATCCCCATGGAACAGGGTTGATTCCCATGGGAGAAGGTCAATCCCTACCAGAGAGGTCAAAGCCCACGGAAGAGGGTCAGTCCCCATGGGAGGGGGTCAATGCCCCTGGGTGAGGGTTTCATTTCCTCCACTGGAGCACATCTCAGTTCTGTCCCACACATTGATCCCTTTGACTGCTGAGCTCCTGGCTGGCCTGGAGGACACCAGCCCCACAGCTTCCCTGTTCACCGGAGGGTGAAACATGGAATGACACTTTTGGGGACCTCACACCTGACCCAAACCACAGGAAACTCAAAACTTGTCATGGAAATTTAGCAAGTATTTGGAAAGTGTTGCTGGTGGAGGAACTTGTCTTGGAGTGATGGTGTTGGAGCATCAGAGGCTTTGCTGATGGTTGTTGTTGTCTCTGGAAAGACACCTTGTGGGGCTCAGTGATTTTCCTTGGAGAAACCACTGGCCACAGGCCAGAATTCCAGCTGTCCCTGTCCCAGCCTCTGCTGGGTTCCCCATCTATGGAGAGTATTCCAATTAAAACTGATGGTTTACATAATACAGCATTAAATCTTTATAGAGAAAATTAATTTAATTCCATTCTTTATTCAGCAAGATTCATTGTGAATATTGGACAGTGGGAGAGAGTGGATTAACAGGTGGGAAAACAGTTTTCTTCTGGATGGTTCATTCCCTGCACAAACCACGACCAGCAAGAGAAAAGAATCTTCCTTCTTGTCTGCTCCTGTCTCATCCCTCTTGAATCCTAATTACCACAGCAGATTCCACAATTTTATCACAATTGTATTGGAAAGGACATCTTTCGATCAGAAATCCCAGTGTTTCCTCTGAAGAAATGCTGAGTTCTCCATCTCACCCCTCAGGGAGGGTGCAGGAGAAGGAACCTTCCAGAGAATGGCTGCTCAGGAGCAGAGATTTCATCCCAGCTGGAAAGGTGAGTTAAGAGCCGAGTCTCAATGAGTTTGCCCTCTACTCACAGGCAGGAAACAGGAATTTCCCAATGGGAGTCACAGTGTATGTACCCAAGTCACCTCTCAGAGAAACCTATGGGCCACCTGGTGAGCCAGCTTGGAACAGGTGCCTGGGAAAGCCTGGGAAAGCCAGGAGGGACGGTGTGGGACAGCTCTGGGATGGACACGGATCACCCTCAGGGTGTAGGACTGATGTAGGATTCCTCAGCTACCAACTGTCTTCCCTTCAGAAAAGACCTCCAGGTCTCAAGGGTCCTCAAACCATCCTTTGTACACAGAGAAGTGGCAAACACCACCCACGGGCTGGAGAAACGGGAGATATTTACTGGAAAGGAAAATAATCCCTTGCTGCAGGAGAGTACTGCAGGCAGGGCTGTTTGCAGCAAGGGTGGGTTTTTCCTGTGGCCAGTGGGACTGTCTGGCCCTGGTCCCAAGAGTGCCTAGAGGAACACTGAGAAAAGCACAGGCTCTGCAGCTGAACTTCCTCCTTCTCCTCCTCCTCCCAGACTCATTGATCAGGTGTTCTGCACAGGAAAAGCTTGGAGTCCAGCTGCAAGCAATGCATAGGCACAGTTCCTTCTGGAGAGCTGGAGGGCACCCCAGGATTCTCAGAGGTTCCCATGGGAATTTGTTTTGTACTTGTGGTGGTCTTTCAGCTCCTCAGCCAGCATCAACCAGGAGCTGAAGTTTATTCATGTGCTAACCCAGACACACCCCCTGCCTCATGGGTTCCTTTGGAGTTATCTACTGGAAGAGGTGGGAACTCCCCTGTCTTTGGGAATCAATAGGAAAGCACCAATGAAGAAAGGAATCGCAGTTTCACCAGGACAAGCCCCTCACCAAGACCCCATGCTGTCCCCTCACAGGCTGCAGGCCAGCTGGGAGCTGTCTGACAAGTTCTCCAGGTTGTCCACCAGAGCGATTATGGCTTCTACTTTTTCTTCTGGAAGAACGTGGGAGGCGTTGGATCGAAACTTCTTCAGGAGCGACTCTTTGCTCAGGGGCTTCCTCCAGTGCCCATAGAAAGTGTCACATTTGCCCGTCAGGACATCCCCGCTGTGCAAGAGCAGGGCCACCTCTCCGTACATCTTGTCAAAGTTGGCCACATTGTCTTCAGGGTGCTCCACCACTACCTTGTCCAGCAGCTCCCTGAGCTCCTGCCGCTGGATTCTGCTCTCGGAGAAGGAGTCCAGGCCCACCTCGCCATCCAGCAGGGCAGCACAGGCATTAAACTGGAAGGAGTGCCTCGCCTGGTGCTCCGAGCTGGGGAATGGCCGGTTGATGTATTTGGACACCGGGATCTTCAACACGATGGTGCGGATCAGAGAGGGCGAGAAGGACCCCGCGTAGTTGATGAAGAGGTTCCGAACGGACAAGGCAGCATCCACCACCCAGTGCATCCCCAGGTGGGCTGGGAAACGCTTGAAGGCAATGTCCTGCTTCTCCAGGAGGAACTCGTGGTGCTCGCCGGGTGCCAACAGCGGTTTGGGCTGGTAGACGCCGTAAAAGGCGCTGAACCCCGAGCAGCCTGGGATGTCATCCAGGATCAAGGGGTTGGCCTCCATCCCCCGGGCTGCCAGCAGAGCAGCCTCCAAGCCCAGGCGGGTGGCGTTGCCCACGTGCAGTGGCTTGGCCTGTGTGGCAGCGTTGGCCATGGGCGCCCCAGCGAGGGACGCAGCGATGCCTAGGGCGTGGCAGCACTGGGCCGAGCTGAGGGACAGCAGCTTGGCTGTGGCCGCGGCACTGCCCAGGGTGCCCACCACCGAGGGAGGGTGGAACCTGAGACCAGGGAGTTAAAAAATAACTAATTAGACGTAGCTGTATAGAAAACACATACTGCTCATTTCATGGCGCTCGCGAGGACAGGGTGAACATCTGCTGTGCTTACAAAGACAAGGTAAAAGGAATGCCAGGCTCTGCTACTTGAGATAGGAGGGGACTACGGCTTACAGACAGGATAAAAGTGTTGCCCTGAACTCTTCCTCTCCCTTTCTAAAACAAAAAAGGGTGAGATGTTGCAGTGTGTTTTTATCCTCAGTGGTTTGCTTCCCTTTCTCCCCTATGTCAATTTAACGCGAGCTGTACCCTCCTACCTGGTTGTCAATCCTTCCCTAAACCCACCTCTTGTAGGATGTTCCCTGTCCTTCCTCCCTTGAGTTGTCAATCTCCCAGGATGACGGCCCTTACCTTGGAAATCCGCTTTGGAAATCCCCTAATCTTGGAAGCCCCATTGGTTTGTTTGAACTGTATCCTCCCCCTGTGTTACACCATTGGTTTAAGCTCTGTAAACTCCCCAGAGTCTTCCCTATTGTCCAAAAATTCGTATCCTGCCCTGTATAAAAATCCCTGTGCACCAGTGTAACCCTCCTGGGAAATAAACCTCCTTGGGAACCACACAGAAGACCTCTCCCTCATCCTTGCTTCTGTCTGCATATCCTCAAGTGCTGTAGAGCTTGCACTCGAAGCTGTGTCTCAGCTCATTGCTGGGAACAGCCCTCTCTCGATGCTGTGCCGAGAGCTACTGGAGTGAATCCAGCACTGCATCATAAGAGAATGTAAAGAATCCAAGGATACAGGGATAAGAGAGTCTGCTTGGACCCCCAAACCAGCCAAGACTAACCTTGAGGCCTGAGCTGTGTCCAGAAGACTAGAAGGCACACATAAGGAGATAAAGGTGAAAAGGTGAAAAGTTCAGACGCGATGAAGATGTTGGAAGCCTTCACCAACGCCCCCCCAACACCCCCTGGAACCGGGGATGCACAAGCACAGAAAGGACTTTAAGCTCATTTGAATATGAAGTGGGGCTGGGAGGGGCTAGGAAATGAATAGGTATGAAACTTAATGCATATGTAACATTTGGGGAGATAAATGGAGCAGCAGTTTTAAGTCTTAAGGGCATGTCTTTGTGGAGAGATCCCATGTGCCCCCAGCACTGCAATAAATGCACATCTACTCTATGCTTTCATTAGTTGTGGGGTCTTTTTTTGCATTTCAAACCTGCAGGGGGGCAGCAGGAATGAGCAGCACCAGCTGTCTGGCACAGGGAACACCAAAGCACCCCTCCCATGGAAAAATCAATTGAAAATGAGGGGACCCATCAGCCAGTGGAACTCCCTCATGGCTCTGGTGCAAGTGGGGTTCACCCAACTCAGAATTTAACCACAAATTTTAACTAATGAATTAACTTTAAACTCAGTTTTACTAGAGTTTAGTTTAAATTTGGAGTTAATTAATATAAATTTAGTCCAAAACCTGAGTTTCTCCTTGAAACCTTCTCAGAAACCCCAGGGTGAGCTCAGCATCTCCAAAAAACAATTAGAACTTTCTCCAGGTGGTGTTTTGTGTCCACACAGCCAAACTTTCTATCCCTCAGACAAATAATTTTGCCTCAAACACACCCAAGGGGGCAGTTCCTGGTTGATTCCATCACTTGGATCACACCAGGGCACTGCTGGTGGCAGCAGCTGGCTCAGGGGCTGTGCCCACCACCAAACTCTGCTTGGTTCCAGGGTCCTGCTTGCCTGGGTCAGGCGACTGCAGACTCCCTGGGAGTCATCCTGAGGGTTATTTTTGGGGAAAAATCCCTGGAAATCACAAAAACAATGCACGGTGCATCACCTCTGGCATTTGGCTCTCAGTAAAGCTTTACCCTGGGGTAAAGCTAAACTAAACTGTACTTGAACTTGTCTTAACCTCAACTAGCATTTTAAATCCCAGACCCATCCACCCTCTTCATCCTCAGCGAAGAACAGGAGCTTTACCTTTTGGGTATGTCGTGAGCCTCAGTGGAGAAGTGCATGAGCCTCCCTTGCACTTCCAGGCCCACGTTGAAGGCCAACAGGAAATCCAGGCCATTGGGTTTGGTGTTGGGAGGGAGCATCTGGGAAGCCGCCAGGAGAGCCGGCAGGACAGCCCCGGAGGGGTGAGTGGCGGGGTGCCAGGTGTCGTCAAAATCCATGGAATGAGTCTGCCAGGGAAAACAGAGATGTGGAGGTGCTGGCTGGATGCTGGGGGATTGAGGGCTCCCTCCTGATATTCCTGAGGAAATTCTGCCAAAGTGTCCCCACGGGTTGGTTCGGCTCCTCTGAAAGGTCGGGGAATTCCCGGCTTTTTTCTCCCATCAGTGACCGCTCTGTTGCCTGGAATGCTAATTCCTGGTACCACAGGGCAGATTCCCCTGGGAGAGCCAGGAACACAGATTCCCCTTGGAAAAGCTGGGAGCACAGATTCCCTTGTGAAAAACCAGCAGCACAGATTCCACTGGAAGAACTGGGGGCACAGATTCCCCTTGGAAAAGCTGGCAGCACAGATCCCCCGGGCAGACTCAGCCTTACCGCCACGCCGTTGGTGAAAGCCGCCAGCGTCGGGGAGAGCTTCACTCCCGGCTTTCCATAGACCGAGCTCACGGCCACGGAGGAATACAGCTCCTGCGGCAAGGAGGGAATGTCACGGGAGCCCTGGAGGGAGAGGGGATAGTGCCGGGCCCCCACCACCGCCGCAGCCGCCGGGACCCACCCACCCCAGAGGTGGCCATGGCTGAGGCCGTGGCCGTGGTGGTGGCTGTGGCAGTGGCGGTGTTGGTGGCTGTGGCTGTGGCTGTGGTGGTGTTGGTGTTGGTGGCCGTGGCTGTGTTGGTGGCGGTGTTGGTGACAGTGTTGGTGGCCGTGGCTGTGGTGGTGTCGGTGGCTGTGGCCGTGGCTGTGTTGGTGTTGGTGTTGGTGGCAATGGCTGTGGTGGTGTCGGTGTTGGTGGCCATGGCTGTGGTGGTGTCGGTGGCTGTGTCCGTGGCTGTGTTGGTGTTGGTGTTGGTGGCCGTGGCTGTATTGGTGGCAGCGTTGGTGGCGGTGTTGGTGGCAGTGCTGGTGGCGGTGTTGGTGGCAGTGTTGGTGGCTGTGGCTGTGGTGGTGTTGGTGGCCGTGGCCGTGGCCGTGGCAGTGTCGGGGCTGTCCCTACCCGGCAGTAGCGCAGGGCGATGTCGAAGACTCTCGTGGTGCTGCCCACCAGCCCCACGCCGATGCTGTCCAGGATCATCCTCTTGCTCCGCTGCCGCACGGTCTGGGACAGGTGCTCAGGCCGTGCCGCGCCGATGAACGAGGCGAAGCTGCTGGTCACGGTCTCCTCGGGAGCGCTCTGGGCCACCACTGCCAGGGGACAAGGACAGTGGTGAGCCCCGCGCTGGAGCCGGGCTCGGGGAGCTGTGCCTGCTTTTCACTTTTGTGACACTTTAGGGAGTCCTGCAAGGGCAGGGAGCTGGGATTCATCACCCCCATGGTTCCCTTGCCGCTTGGGATGTCCTAGAGATCAAATTTCGTGTTCCACAGATGCTCTGAGCTCCTCCTGGGTTGGTTTCCAGAAAGTTCAGGTGAGGAGATGTCAGAGCTCAGCCCCAAACCCCTCTCACCTTGGGGTCCCAACAACTCTTTTTTGGGGGTATCGACACAAATGCTGTCCCTTTACCCAGAGGAAAGGCAGAGCAGGAATGGGCCACAGAATTCCAAAACTTCCATAATTTTTTGGAAAGCAGGGCTAGACCGAAAGCCTGGATTTATCCAGGTGTTTCATCCTACACTGAAGTGTCTTGACCCAGCCACAAAAGCTCTTAAGCCCTATGTACTCCAAAGGTTGCTAACTGTTAAAAATAAGTTAAAATTCTATGGCAAATACCCAGTTTGTGTGTGTTGTATGTTTAAATTTCAGCTATTACTTTATCATTTATTAATTTATTAATATCAATAAATTGATATTTAGTATTAATAATTAATTACTATTTCTTTAGTTATTTCATTTAGTCTAAAATAAATCTTTATTTATTCCTCATAATAATCAAAATTTATATTTATCTTATTATATTTTATTAATCTATATTAGATTACATATAGATCATTATTATATGTATTAATTTATATATATGATAGTTTTAATAATTCATATAGTAATTTATAACTTATAAAATTGTTCATAATTCTAGAAGTAGAGTACAGAATATAATGAATATAAGCATATTTATAATTCATCAAATTAAAAGTGTTATGACCTGTAACAATTTATACTTTTAATTTGAGAGTGCACAGGAGAGCAGGAAAAAATTAAATTCCATGTAGCCAATATTTGCAGGATGGCAAATCCATGCATTTACTTATGGATGGGTGCAGGGGTGCAGGCACGTATGGAGATAAAACATGAGTTAATGCCCAAATTAAATGCATCACAGATGAAAAAAAACAAAAAAACCCCAACTTTGCTCCGAGTGGGAAGCTCATCCAGACCGGCAGGTACACAAGAGGCTTTGTTTATGGAACAGCAAACACGGCAGTTAATGAAATGACCATTCCCTAATTGCCCTCGTCTGGATTCATCCCGAAATGTCACACCCGTGACTCACTGAGCACTGAGCCCAGCCTGAGCCTCCTGTAAACACAGCTGGGAACACCATCCACAGCTGGGAATGCCATCCCACGGCCGGGATCATCATCCCAGAGCTGGGAACATCATCCCACAGCCGGGAACACCATCCCAGAGCTGGGAACGCCATCCCACAGCCAGGAACATCATCCCACAGCCGGGAACATCATCCCAGAGCTGGGAATGTAATCCCAGAGCTGGGAATGCCATCCCACAGCCAGGAACGCCATCCCACAGCTGGGAACATCATCCCACAGCTGGGAACATCATCCCACAGCCGGGAATGCCATCCCACAGCCGGGAACACCATCCCACAGCCGGGAACATCATCCCAGAGCTGGGAACGCCATTCCAGAGCTGGGAACACCATCCCAGAGATGGGAACACCATCCCCCAGCCGGGAACGCCATCCCCCATTCGGGAACGCCATCCCCCATCTGGGAATGCCATCCCAGAGCCGGGAACGCCATCCCAGAGCTGGGAACGCCATCCCAGAGCCGGGAACGCCATCTCCGCCTGACTCAGCAGCACAGCGGCCCCGTGCCGGGAACAGCGCTGCCGGAATCCCGCACCCCGCACTCCGGGAGCCGCTGCCCACCCACCCCAGCCCGGGGCCCCCGCAGCTGCCCCGGCTCCCCCGCAGCGGCCGCGCTGATGTCAGGGCTTGGAGAGGCTGCAGGAAAATCTGCTCCAATCACCCGGCACTCAGAAAAGCTGCCTTAGTTCCTTCCCGTCATCAAATGCTCTTTGTCACCTAAGCAGGCAGCGGGGATTTTTAACCCTTTGGCTGAAAGCATTCCGTGACTCCGGGGCTCTTCCTCCTGGTCTGGCAGTCCATATATTCTTTATGCAAGACCAAATAAATCCCTGTGAATTATTATTTCTCTTGTCCTCAAGTCTCATTAAGCAACATTCCTTCCATTTCTTGTATTAATAACTCATTTTAAGATAAATTGAGATAGTAGACTAAGAATCTATTTTAAAATGAGTTAATTAACCTTTTACAAACTTAGAAAAAACTAAGAGCCCTTTTTAAAATAAGTTAATAAACTTAAAATAAACTTCAATAAACTTATACTAAACCAAGAAAACTAGAAAGAAGTTAATAAACACAATAGACCAAGAACATATTTTAAAATCAGTTAAGAGACAAACTTGGACCACGTTAAGAGACAAAATAGACCAAGTGTCTACGCAGCCAAGTTGTGGTTAATTTATCCAAAGCTGGAGCCACAGAAAGAGAATCTCTCCAGGCAATGCCCAGAGCAGGACCAGCTGTAATTAGGAAGCAGTGACAAGTGGAGGAGTTAAGGATCTGAGCCACCCTTTCAACATCTCACATTTGTGGCCAAAGAATTTGGAAAGTCTGGTTTGAAACCAGTTAAAGTTCTGGTTTGGCACAGGACTAACAATCCACATTTTTACCGTTTGCTGCTTTTCTCCTGGTTCTTTATCCCTGAGGGCACGGAGCACCACAGGACCCCAAACATTTGGACTTTTTGCCTCTCAAGAATTTGAGGATTTCTCCCGGTGTGCTCAGCCCAGCACCTTCTTTTCCAGATAATTTAGGGAAGCCCGCTAGGAAAGGCTGGAGAATACTGAGAGATACAAACCGTGGGCAGCAGTTTTGTGGACTTGCCGAGAGCTTGCCAAGAACTTCTGGGATTTCTAGAGGAGAGACAGAGAGAGGGAATTTGTCACTGGAGCCGCTGCAAGGTTACTTGGAGCAGCTTTCCTGGTTGTGCCTCTCGTTGTGAGACACTGGCAGATCAAACGAGCACGTAAAAGTAACGACATATTTAAAGGAGGGAAAAAAAATGTTTTCCGAAGCTGCGTCCAGCAGAGATGCCAAGAACATCCAGGGAAATAAAGCCACACAGTTGAAGGGGCAGCAGAACCTTCACAGCCCTGCCATGGGATCCTGCAGCGAGCAGGACCAGCTTGGAGTGGGCATGAGGAGAAAAACCCATGGAGCTCATCCCAACAACAACAGCAACCCCCTCATGCCACGGGCCAGAGAATGTTTGGAACACAGGAAAGGAGCAGGATGGCAGGGAAAGGTCGGTGGCTGAATTAAGTGACTGTGGAGACCGTTGGAATTTGTTCATTTTGGGGCAGGTTCCCGTTGAATGCCATACTCAGCTGGACCAGCAGAGGAACCACTTAAGCGATGTTTCCTCCTTAAAGTGCAAAAGGTGAGCTCAGGGATGGGGAGGATTTGCAGGGCAGAGTTTTACCTGGAAGGTGGAGTAGACCATGCTGGTGGCTGCTTTTCCCAGTGCCTTTCCCGGCTCGGTGTGCTCGGTGCGAGGGATGGCAGAGGTGTGTGGCTGGAAGGTGCTGGTGGCAGGGTTTATATCTGCGTCCAAAAGGCAATTTGCTTTCTGTTTTGTGCAACTGAATTTCCAGGGGGATGACATCAGCCCCTGGGGAGCCAGAGGGTGGGGGAAATCTGTGAGGAGGGGTGGTTTGTCCCTGCTGGACAGAAGGGAACCCCCTCCCTCCTCCAGCCCCTCCGTTTCAGGAAATAAATAAAGATTTCAGACAATAACTGACAAGGTTCAAGGAAACTCATGTCTCCAAAATGCCACAGGTGCCAATGGGTGAAGCAACTGGCTCCAGGCTCCTCCTCCCGAGGAGGACTATAAAAGTGGGATTTACCAGGAAATGAGAGGGACAAGAGCATCCTCCCATTGAGCTGAAGTGTCACCAAAGCAGGTAAATCCCAGCTGCAGAGGCAGAAGTGAGATGGTGTTTTTCTTGGATGCTTTTGTTGAATACCTTCAGTGTTTGGGTGTTTGGCTGAGTCTTTCCCAGCTCTCCCCTTTCTCCATCTCCAGCTCTGCTGGGTCACTGAACTGGGAGTGCACCCTGGAGCTTCCAGGGAACACCGGGAGCCTTCATTCCCAAAGCAATGTTTGGATTTTGGGGACTGCCCCGGCCCTTTGCTTTGTTCAGCAGTAGAGCCTGGGGACATTTATTGTTTTGGGCAGAACAACAACCTGGTGGAACACACCTTTATTTAAAATTGGATTTTTTACTAACCCCAGTGCAGACCTTTGCTGTAGCACTGTACCCCTGGTAATTCTGTTTTGCACCAGAGGAGAGGCAGGGTTGTAATGTGAAATTCAGCTGTGTGTTGTGGCTGTGCACTGTTCATGATGCTGTGTGTTCATCCAAAATGAATTTTGTTCTCTTTCCATGTTTACCTGCAGAGAGGCCGCATTTCCTCAGAGCTCTGGAAATGTTTGTTATCACTAACAAGGTGGGGTGGAAAACAGATGGCAAGGTGCCACTGGGGACGAGTGAAAACGGGATGGTTTGGTGTTTGTGGATGTGTCCTGTGGTGTGGGGAGTCCTGCTGCAGCCTCCTGGGGACAGAATGTCTGTGCCCTGGAATATTCTTTATCAGCCATGGAGAAGCAGCAGCGGCTGGTTCCTGCCGTGCCTGACAGCCCCATGGAAATGGGATGAGAGGGGAATGACCTTTCCTGGGAGGGGGTGAAGGGAAGTTGTTGTGAGGACAGCAGGGAGTGAAGGAAGTGGTGTCCGGAGCCTGTCCCGTGTGACTGCGAGGTCACCGCAGGACAAGAGCCAGGAGAGAGGGAGGACCTTGCACAGCATTCCGGCAGCCCCCAGGGCGAGGGATGTTGGTGGCAAACAGGGAGAAGAAAGAAGGTGGAAGGAGCAGGATGAAGGAGGTTCATCATGGCTTTGCCCTCGCTAAACGAGGGATTTGGGCAAGAGAAGGATCGTCCTGGGCTGCCCCATCCCTCCAGGAGTTGCAGCTCTCTGGCAGCAGCCCAGGTGTCACCGCAGCACGGGGACATCTCCATCCCGTGGTTTCCTGGGCAGTGGCTGTGCTGCTGGTCCCCTGGGTGTGCTGAGAGCTGCTAATCCCACCTGGGAGAGAGGGGTTTTCCATCTGCTCCCCCTCCTCCTGAGCTGTCCCATGTTACCCTGTTACACCACCTGTGGTGCGTGTGGAGAAACGGGTCACTAAGGACAGTGACAGCACCCATGGGGGGTTATGCAGAGCCAAACCAGGGCATATTTGATCCCATCCTCCCCCCGGGGGATTCCCTGGTTTTCCCAGCCTCAGTTCAGCCCTCGGCATTCTGCTGCTGCTGCTCCCTGAGACCACCCCAGGAGGATTTTCCTGGTTTGATGTGTCCCGATATTGCAGAAAACAGAGGCAGGGACAATGCCCAGCTGTGAACTGGTCCCAGGGCAGGGACAACGAGTCTGGGCTGGTGTGTGAGGGGTGAGTGTGAGCAGTGGATTCAACTGCAGCTGGTCCCAACCCCAATCCCTCCTTTTCCATGCGGGCTGAATCCTCTCACATCCTTCCCCTTCACACCTCCTTAGCCTGGCAGCTCATTCTGGTGTTTGCCTTCCTCCCTTCTCCCATGTCTGCTCTGCAAGAAGAGGAAAATCTCCCTATGAGTTGTGTCTCCTCATCCCTCCCCAATCCCAGCTCTTTGTTGTGGGCCTGTTATGCAGAAAACACCAACAAAACAAGCTCTGGCAAACTGAAAACCACTGCTGGGAGCCAAGGAGTCATCTGGCCAGCCCACCTCGCTCCCAAATCCCAGCTCACCCTCTTCCTGGGACCCACTCCAAGCAGGGGCTCTGAGCATGTCTTTGAGCCACTGCCTGGGCTAAACCAGGGCAAAACATCTGGAGGAGCTTAATTTCGTGGCTCATTTCCAAGTACAACCATTTAAACCGAAGTGCTTCTCTACACAGAAGGGTCATATAAAATAATAAAAGAGGCAAAATCATGGAATCCACAGGCTCAGCTCTGCCCAAGGACCCAGCATTCCTTGAGACCTCCTTAAAGGCAGTGTGTTGATGGGAAAAGGGAGTATTCCTGCCTGGGAACTGGGATTTGGTGCGTCTCCCTCCCTGAACCCAAAATCCCGACCTTTAGCACAACCAAGTAATTGAATAATTCATTGTTCCCCAAGTTTTGCTTGCAAGTTTTTAGCCTTTCCTTCTTTGATGAGAGTTGATGTTGCCAAACAAGTTTGGAGCTGGACTGTCGGAGTCAATTTATCCCTCATCCTGCTTCTTTGGGGAAGTGACATCCTTTAGAATAAATGGAGAGAGGGAAACATGGGGGGTTTTTTAGCAGAACTAGAGAGTCCAGAGGGTACTGATGTTTGCAAAATGTAAATTTGTGCTGAGGATTTGTGTGATTCTGGGATTTAGGTTTGTTGTTATTTCCACATTATTTTTCTTTGGGCAGGGCTCTTTCCCTCTTCCTCACTGCCCCTAACAATAGTGGAGCTTTCCTCCCTTTCCAAAGGGTTCTTTGGAATGGCCAAGAACAGAATACATCACCTTCTCCCTTTCCAGCTCTTTTAGCTCACCAAATATTCTAAAAATACCCAAATAACAAGAACATGGCTGGTTTATTTTCATCTTTGTTTCCCAACAAAACCCTCCAGAGAGAAAACTTCAGCTCCCGGTACCCAGGAGTGCCGAGGAGTGGAAACGTGGGGGCTGCCTGCAAACAGACGAGTTCATGGGAGAAATATGAAGGGTTTGAAAATAGCCTATTTAGTCACTGGGGTTTCAAGAAAGGGATGGAGCTGGAAAATTCCATCTGGAAGGGAGACTGCGTGTGTGTGCACCGTGCCTGCCCTGTTTGTCTGCAACAGTGGATAAGAAACGTCCTGGAACGGCTCAAAAATACCTTGTGGGTTTCGTCTGGATGTTTGTTGGTTTGTGTTGGGCTATTCATGCCTCTCCATCTCCAGCAGCCTGGAGGAGAGGGGACAGCAACCATCACCACCACCTGCAGCGCTTTGGGGCACCTCAGCGTGTTTTTGCCAGGAATCCTGGTCGCCTAAATGAGGTTGTGTGTGTTTTTTCTGGATAGGGCTGCGGAAAGCAGGCACCTCGAGTGGGGCTTTGAATGGAGCTTTTGTCTGTGGCCAGGAGCGGGGAGGAACATGGAAACACCTGAGCCTGTCACTGGTTTTGTCCCTGCTCAGGGCAGGGGCACGGCTCTGGAGGTTGGCCGGGCGCCCCAGCCCGGCGCAGGGAGGTTGTGGGGGCGAGGGCAGACTCTGCTGTTTTGTCTGGAAGGGCCATGGCGAGCGCCGAGGGCTTCGCCGCCGTCTTCTACAGCGAGCCAGGGGTGCTGGGGCTGCTCGGCAACGTGGTCAGCGCCTTCCTCCTGTGCCTGCAGAACTTCACCATGGCCACCACCGGCCTGGGGCCTCGGGCAGCAGAGCAGGTCCTGGCAGGTGGGTGCTGCTGCTGAGGGGGGGCCGGGTGGGGCTGAGCGTCCCCATGACTCTTCGAGGGTCATCCCCAAGGGCCAATGGACACCACTGGTGGGATGGTGGGGAAACGTGGGCCCTTGTGCAGCTCTGTGTGCTCCTGGAGGCAGCTGCTGCTCCTTCCCCAGATGCTGGGCCAAATATTCCACGTGCCATTCCCTGCTAGATCCAAACCACCTTTGGCACCTGCTCACCACACTGAGCCACACCGGTGGGGCCACACCCAGAAATGTCCCATGGAGGTGGGAAGAGGGGCAGGCAGAGGCCACAGGGCTGCTCACAGCAAGGCCACGGTACCTGCCACAGGATGTGCCCTAGAGCTTCCTGCATCTCCAGCCTTTCTGTGCTTGGCTTCCCCCCTGACCCCTTCCTGCGTCCCTCAGGTGTCCACCTCATCCTGACTGGAGGTTTCGTCCAGCTCCTGGCTGGATTTCTCGCCTTCCGCAAGTATGACCACCTTGGAGGCGTGGCTTTCCTCACCTTCTCTGCTCTATGGAGCAGCTACGGGGCCACAAAAGTCCTGTCTGCCACCTACCCCTCCCTGGGGAACACAACGCTGCCCTCTGGAAACTCCAGCCAGCTCCTGGCCATTGGCACCACCCCGCTCTCAGCCAGCCAGAGCGCCGTGGCCGGGCTGGTGTCCTACATCACCATCTCCTTCATCCTGTCCTTCTGCTCAGCCACCGTCAACTACATCATGCCCTTCATCTTCGGGGCTATTGCGCTGGCCCTGGCCTTCGAGGCGGTCGCGCTCTTCGGGGACTGGGCCCTGGTGGTGTCCGGAGTCCTGGAGCTGGGCATTGTCCTGTGTGGCCTGTATGGGGCTGTAGCTCTGCTCCTCAAGGGCATCACCCAGAGGTACGTTCTGCCTGGCTTTGGGCACCCCCTCTTCAATGTCCTGCTGCTGGGATCGGCACAGAAAAGCTCCTCTGAGGCCCTCGGGGAAGAAAAGAAGAACACAAAGTACGCAGAGCCAATGGCCCTGGGGAATGTCTGTGACACCGTCTCGCCCTTTATATTTGCCTTTTACTTCTTCGGATACATGGAGACCTTCTGCGTGGGGGCAGCGTGGGTATCCATCATCTCCAGCTGCCAGCTGCTCTCCAGCTTCTACAGCTACCTCAGAGGGGACAGCTACCACACCACCAAGTTTGGTGTCCATGGCCTCCTCTGGCTGGTGATGTCCTGGGAGGAGTTTGTGCTCACCGCCATCCTCGGGCCACCCGTGGCTCAGGACATCCGCCTGGGAATGTTTGGAGCGTGGTTCTTCCTGGCCACTGCCTGCCTGCTGTTCCTAATGTCGATCCACAGAGACACCCTGGAGATGCTGCAGAACGCCTCCTTCATCCTCCTCACCTCAGCCTTCGTCCATCAGATCCCTCTGCCTGGTGCCCGGCCCTTCCTGGGGGCCGCCTGCAGCCTCTGCACCGCGCTCTCCCTCTACGCCACCTTCGCCAGCCTCATCAACTCCATCGGGGAGAAGGTTCTGATCCCCGTGGGTGCCCCGGCTGTGTCCAGCTCTGCTCTCCAAGCCCTGCTGGGGGCTGTCCAGACTCTGCTCTCGAGGTCCAAGGACATCCCCGGCGGCACTGGCACTGCCATGCCGGACGCTCTGTTCTACATTTGCAATGGCCTGGCTGCAGCTGCTGCTGTCCAGGGCAGTGGGGCTGACCCAGGCAGGCAGCAGCTCTCCATCCCCTCCGTGCTCATCCCGGGAGCCCTGGGGCAGCTGTTCGTGTGCCGGATCCAGGTGCAGGGCGGGAGGAGGTTTGGCTCCGTGCTCCCCTTCTGCTACGCTGCCTTCTGGGCAGCCTGGACCTGGCTGCGCCTGGCAGGTAAAGCACGGGATGGTTCCTGGCTTAAGGGGTGCTCTCAGAGAATTTCAGGGTGCTTTCTCCAGTGGAATTCCTTCTTTTTGGAGAGTCAGTGATGTCAGGTTTGCTGACACTCCTCCCTGGGAAAAGATAATTCACAATCACCCCAGTTTGCACTCGGTTGCCATTGCTGCAGGCACTTGGTGCTCTCAGCTCTAGGAGTCCAAGTTGTGCCTTCAACTCCAATAAAAGCCAAGATTTCCCCATAAAAACATTGCAAGATGGGGCTGGCTCTGGGCTGTTATCTCAGAATAACAACTCAGGAGATGCTTTCAGGCAGTGGGAGACTCCAGGTTCTGGATTTCTCCTTCGGGATCCCGGAGAAGTCTTATCCCAGCTGGCCACAGCCATAAAAAGAAGCTTTCAGAAGCTGAGCCTGGCTTTTAAAAAGCTCCATTTTGCTCCAGGTGGGCAGAGTGTTCACATGGCCTCTGTGCCAGGCGCTCTTAACATGAGCACCTGTGGGGAAAGTTAAAGCTGTGGCTTCAGACTTGTGACAGGAGCTGCTGAAGCGTCCAGACAGGCCCTGAGTGTTCCAAGCTGGAGGTAAAAATCCAGAGCTTTTTTTGGATAACCGTCACCAGGCCCACAGTTAATACCTCAAACGCTTTGCGTGGCCAGAGCAGCGGGTGTTGATGAGGGAGGGTTTTAGGGAGGCCACCATTCATCCTCTGGAGCTGTGGTAATCCCAGCTGAGGCTCTGCCACTCTCCTGCCACTCTTCTCTTTGTGGTTTGCTCATAACCAGATGTGCTGCTTCTGTTTCAGGCCACTTGCTGGACATCAGGGAGGGGAATACCGAGGGATTTACCGCTGGCTCTGTTGCCTTTTTGGTACTCAATGCTTTCTTAATCATTTTGGGTAAGTCTCAGAGCCACGTAGGATGTTTATTGAGGGGCACCTGGGGTCAGATCACGAATCCTTCTGCGGCTGCTCCATGGTGGAGATGCACCAGCTCAGCTCTGCCTGAAGCTCTGATTAAGCAAGAACAGAGATGTTTTGCCCATGGCCAGTAACAGAAGCTGAGCTGGGCTTAGGAGAAACAGCCCCAAGGGGATGGAAGAACATTTCAAAGAAAATAAAAGGATCAAATCAGGTGAAAGTGTTCGGCGCACTGGGCCACTGGCACCAGTCCACAGCCACACTCCAGCCCAGCTGGTGTAAATCAGAACCTGCTTGGCTGCCAGAGAAGTGTTTTCCATGTGAGCACAGTGTCCTGGCAGATCAAGGGTTTGGCAGCGTGTCCATGGAACCCGAGGGCTAAACCTCTCTGCTCCTCCACTGACAGGGAAATCAGAGCTGGGACTGCCCAGTTTAATCCAACAAGCCTCGGTTGATTTAGGAGCTCTTCTGCTGGCTCATGGACCTTTTATGGGCCTGCCCTTGATGTGGGTCCCTCTTGTTTGTGTTTCTTTCCGCAGCTTCCTCTTTTAATGTGGTGCTGCTCTGCCTGACCCTGGCCATGGAGCTCTTGACCATTTGTTTTCTGCTCTTTACACTGGAGAACCTCCCTTTGCCATTTGAAAGTGAGTTTCAGGGGAACCTGGACATTAAACCTTCACCCACAGAGGGCAGGGAGTGAGTCCTGGGTTGGGGAGCAGTGTGGAAAGCTCAATGTGGGAAAATCAAGCAGAGAGTTCCTTTTTCCCTGGAAGTCTGGGGTGTGTGAAAGCATAACTGGAGAAGGAAATCTTTCCTCCTATCACCCCCCATGGCCTTGAGCTTCCAAATAAACTCAATGCTGCTGGATCAGAGCCCCTCTGGAGGTTCTGTCCAGCTCTACTTTCCCAGTGGATGTTCCCGGAGGGGTGGGATGAGCTGAAAGTGCCACCTCTGTCAATGGCTGTAGTAGTGCTGAAGCTCTGGCTTTACTGCAAGTGGTGACAATTGAAGCTTTAATTCCATGAAGTGAGTGCTTTAGCAAGGGGATTACTGAGAGCTTTCCCACCAGGACCTTGTCACCACAGAATGGAATCACAGCACTATGAAATCCAAGAAACCGAGTCCAACCATTCCCACAAGTGCTGCCAAACCCTGTCCCCAGGAGCCACATCCACGCTGTTAAATCCCTCCAGGGATGGGGATTCAATCACCCTTCCTGCCTCTGACTCTGGGATCTTTTCCAGTTGTGGTGTTGATCATCCTCAGCATCGTCTGTTTCTACGGAGCCACGGCCTCGCTCGCCAACTGCATGTTCAGGAAGGACCTCCTGATGATGGGACCTCCTCTGCTCACAGTAGGAGATGCTTGGCATGGTGCTGTAGCTCCCTTGCTCAGAGGGGATATCCTGGGGCCTTCAGGGCAGATTCCCATGGGATTTCCCTTCCGCTGAATCCTTTAGTGCCGTTTGGAGTCCTGGTCTCCTGTAGGGAGCTGGAAATGAGCTCTCTTCCATTAGGAATAACATTGGAGAAAGGGCAGGGATGTTCCCCTCTTGCTCCTGGGAAATCAGTCACCCCCAATCTAAGGATTCCTTGTAGACTGGAGTTTTAAAGCTGTCACCTTGGGAACAGGGGAGTTTATAAAAGTTTCCCAGACTGGACAGCCCAAGGATTTCCCACCTTTTCCTAACTTCAAACTCCTTCTGCCATCCAGTGTGTCTGACCAGGGCAATTCCCCCTGCCCAGGGGATGGATCTGACAGCTCCAATTCCTGCTGCAGAGAAGCATTTCCATTAAATCAGCGTTTCAGGGGAACACTCCTGAAGCTCCATCCTTATCTGGATGTTGGATTCCTTTGAATCAGTGAACAGTTTCCTTAGGTCACTTTGGAGAGCAGCCATTTCTCCAGGAAGCTGTGCTGGGTGGGATTCATCTCCTCTAATTTTAGGCATCAGCAGTTGAAATGTCCACCCTGAGCTGTTCTCTTTGACTTGAGCAATTGGAATTCCCCTCCCCTCCTCTGGAAGAGGCATCCCTAGAAGTGCTGCCTCTGCCCTGGGACTGCCGAGTGATCATGGCACGCTGGAGCCCTGTGTCCATGGGTGCCATGGAATTCTGCCCTGTATTCCATATTTTTGCTTATTCATTGCCTCCTGCTTACCTGGCAGGTCCAGAGCTCCAAGAAGGACAGGGAGGATCCCTTGCCCTGTGTCTGCCCCAAGTCCCACCTCACGAGTGGCCTGAGGACCATCGCGGAGCTGCTGAACACGGGGGCCGTGTGCGGGGTCCCCACAGACACTGTGTACGCCCTGGCAGCCTCCTGCAAACATCCCCAAGCCATCGAGAAGGTCTACAGGATCAAGGTGGGAATTCAGGGATGTCTCTGCTTACCTGGCTCTGTGCCCTGTCCGTGAGTTTGTGCAGAAGCAGAAAGGGGAGCCCCTGGTTTCAGGTTGTCCTGCTATTCGGGAGGTGAACGTGGGCAGAGCCCATGGGCAGCCACACCAGGACATCAGGGACCATTTTCTGAGCAATCCAGAGCACAGCCCCTCTTCTCCAGGCTGGAGCACTGGGAATGAGGCAGTGACACTCCTGGGGATGGACAAAGCACAGCCCCAAACAGGAACAGCCACTTGCAAGCAGGTCCAAACCTGTGTTTGCCCTCTGTGCCTTACAAAGTGCTGAATCAGAATCCCAGGGCTACATTCCCCCAGACTTTTGGAGCCATTCAGTGCCGGAACAAGCTCCAGAGTTTGCACCTTCAGTCCAGCTCTTGCAGCCTGGCCCTGTCTGTTGTCCATGAGGCAATTTCCTGGCTAGCCTGGAGAAATAACCATAACAGACGATCTCAGCTGGCCCCGAGCGCAAGCAGCCACACAAAGGCTGTCTCTTCTGTGCTGCCCTGGTGCCAGTGCTGACCTTCCCTGCTGATGAGAGAATACAAACAGAATGTAAATACATGCCCAGTTCCTGAGTCACTTGGCCCTGCTGAAGCTGATGTCAGTTGAGGACTGAAATGACACTGCTTTGTGAACTTGTTTTATTTCCCCTCCATCTCCACTGCTGGTTTTATACCAGACTTATTCCACCAAGCTCCTTTCAAAGTGCTGGAGGGGTGATAATGCAGATGTTGGTTTTCAGGGGGTTGAGCTCTCCGTCCCTCATCCCATCACAAATTGGTGTGTTTGGTCTTGGTTTACACCAGCAGAAGTTTGGAAAAAATCAGGCCCCTGATGTGTAAGATCCCCCAAAATGCTGATACTGAGCAGAGCATCGTTGTCCCTGTGATGGATGTGCTTACAGAGGGGGAACTGGATGCATCCCAGAAGTTCCCAAGGGCAGGCTGCTCTGTTCCTCTTTAATTTGCACGTGCACATCTGAGCTGGGGCATCCATCCCAGCTCAGCATTTGTCCCAACACAGCACCTTCCTCTCCTGGTGCTCCTGCTCGCTGGGAAACACACAAACGAGGATCCCAGCAGGCTTTGAGGTTCTCTGGACAAACTTCCCCTCTTCATCTATTTCCCCCCCCCTTTTTTTTTTCAGGACAGGCCTCAAGAGAAGCCCATCTGCATCTTCATTTCCAACCTGGAGCAGTTGCGAGCAGCAGCTCCGCCCATCAGTCCCCTGCTCTGGGAATTCATGGAAAACGTTTATCCCGGTGGAATCGGTTGCATTATCCGGAAGGGAGAGTGGCTGAAGAAGTTGGGTGAGATGAACAGCACAGCCCTTCTGTCCCCCTCTCACGTTTTCAGCACAGCAAGTCTGCAACCCCAACACCCTTTGGGATGTGATGGGGAGAGATTCCGGTCACTTTCTCCCAAGAAATCCCCCCTGGAGCTCCCAGATGCTCTGGTGGATGTTTAGCAGAAGGTGTTAATCAGCTGGAATGACTCACCAGGAGTGGGAGCCAGCAGAATGAGCTCTTTAACCAGCAGCAAGGGAGGCTCCTCAACCTGGGAGGGTGCCCTCTCCCAAGCCCCCCGCTGTTCCCTGGGAATGAGCAAACCAGGGTGGAGCACCCAGGAGATGAGAGGGTTCCGATGGTCATCCCTGCTCATCGCCTCTGCCCTCCCACCACGTGGACACAGGCAGGCACTGTGAGAGCTGGGATGATTCACCTCAACCCTGGTTCCTGGGAATTCATGGAAATAGCACAGAATGAGGGAACTGGAGGAGTTGGAGCACAAGTCCTGCGAGGAGTGGCTGAGGGAGCTGGGAAGGGGTCAGCCTGGAGCAAAAGAGGCTCAGGGGGGGCTCTTGTGGCTCTGCACAATTCCCTGCCAGGAGGGGACAGCCCCAGGTCGGGCTCTGCTCCCAGGGAACAGGGACAGGAGGAGAGGACACGGCCTTAATCCGCAGCAGGGGAGGTTTAGGCTGGACATTAGGAAAACAATCTTCACAGCAACGGGGATTGGGCATTGGGATGGGCTGCCCAGGGAGGTGCTGGAGTCTCCATCCCTGGAGGTTTCTAAGGAGAGCCCAGATGTGGCACTTGGTGCCATGGTCTGTGTAACAAGGGGGCGTTGGGTCACCCGATGATCTTGTTAGAAAAATCAATCCCCAGTCACCAGAGGGTTGTGTCGAAAAAGGAGACAGAGGAGTCCTTTCACTTTATTCTAATAAAGGCAGAGGACATGGGGCATTCCCCTGGGGTCTCCCAGATTTTTGCACATGGTCTCCCTTTTATCCCAATTTCCCTCCCTTTTATCCCAATTTCCCAACCCCATTTCCCTCTCTCTGTCCCCACTGGCTGAGGTACTTGAGAGGTCCAGACTTCCCTCAGATTCCCCTCTAATGCAGAACCCTCCCTTTTCATTTTTAGTTCTTATGGAATTTATGTTTTCTCCCCCTGGTTTCTTCCATCTTTCAATATCCAGTTTCATTTCTCAGCAATCCTACAGTTTGTCTGTAAAGGCAAATATCTTTTTTTCTATTCCTCAACCAGTGGAATCCTTCCCATTATTTCTTTTATTTCTCAGTGCTATTTTTATCTACCAGCAGCCCCCCAGCTTGTTTGGAAAGACAAATCCCTCCTTCCTCTCAATCTCAAACATCTTTTCCAACCCAGCTGATTCCCTGCTACTGAGTTAGTCACGTTTAATGAGCAGAGGGAGATGGTGGAGGATGGAAGGGTGGGCAGTGGTGACAGGGAGTCAGACTTTGGGATATGGGGAGATCCTGTGTTCGTGGAAACAGCTGTGACACCTCCAGTCGTGAATCATTTCCTTTTTTCCCAGCTGGACCCCAAACTGTGCCTCTGCTCTCACAGATTTCTACTCAGGAGTGGACACCCACAAAGATGTTTCTAGTGGGGTGCACAGAGCAGGGTCACTTCCAAAGGAAGCAGGAGATCCCCATGCATGGCATGACAGGGGCTGTGCCAGCTGTGACTCTGCCAACACCCTCTGCCTGTCCTTCCAGGGGTCGGAGCAGGATACAGCAGGGTGGGAACCCAGGACAGCATCATGATCCGAGTGCCTGACCTGACGGTCCTGGTGCACCTCATCGATATGACTGGACCCTTGGCCATTACCTCGGCCAACCCCAGTGGGGAGGTGGACAGCACCCACCATGACATGGTCATCTCGTGAGTACCTGGTCACTGCCAGTGCCACCCCCCTGCCCGCAGTGGTGGCAGATCTTGGTTTGCTGTCCTGTGCCCTCAGCACGAGGTCACAGCAAGGTGTCTTGGTTTGAACCACAGGTGTCTGCTCAGGAAGGCAGGAGTCTCCTGTGGAATGGGGAATGTGAACCCCCTCCCTCCCAATCATTTAATTCTTAAATTAGGCTCTCATCCAAAGATATGGGGATGGATAACATTCTTTATAGCAAATTAAATAAAAATTGCCAGTAATTAAAAAAAAAAAAACCAACCCCTGCAGAAGTCAGGACCCCATCTGTCCCCTGTGGGTCGAAGGGTTATGGCAGTGCCATCCCATGGTGCTGCAGCAACTCCTTCAGTGGCAGATGTGGCTCGGTGGGCAGGGATTCCTTGAGAAAGGGGGAGATTTCCTCTTAGTCAGTGGGGAGAGCTGAGGCCCAACCCCAGATTGGATCCAGGTAGGAATGTTTGGTGTTCCCAACCCAGATTGGATCCAGGGGGGAATGTTTGGCTCCTGCCCTGTCTGCAGCCTCTCCCAATGGCTGATGGAATTTTATCAGTGACATTCACTGGCCCATCAGCAGGAGATCTCTGCCTGGAGGGAGGATGGGTCCTGGCAGAGCTAAAGAAAACTGCCCCAGCTGGTTTTGAACAGTTGGGCCTTGGACAGAGGGTTACCCCAGCCCTACCCCTGCCCCAGTTCCAAGAGCTGGGATAGAATCCACACTGCTGAGTACAGCCTGCGCTGCAACAAAAGACACAAGGTCGGTGAAGGGTTATTGCTCTTTTTTCCCCCACAGCCGCCTGGGCCATAAGCTGGAGGGTGTTCTCTGTGATGGAGAGTCTGACGAGGTGGTGGCATCCACTGTGGTCAACTGCACAAAGTTCGATGAAAGTGAGTGTGAGACCCGCCCTTGGTGTCAGCACAGACGTTTTCCTGGGAGGCTTCCATGCCTTTCCCAGTATCAATCTGGCAGCTCAGAGTGCTCCAAGAGTAACAGCTCTTGAGTGCCTGGACATTTGCAAACATGTTGATGAAGAGAAGCAAACAAAAGATGTCCTGGGAGGACCTCTGTGTTGACAACTGGAACAAGGCAGGAGGACAAACAAGGTCGTGCAAGGAAAATCTGCCTTGACAGGGTGAAAATGCTCTGAGTGAGAGGGTGGGTGCTGCTGGAAGGAGGGGAGGGTGCTGCCCTGGCCCACCACAACGAGGGTGGTACAGAAGCTTGCCCACAGTGACACAGCAGCACACGCTGAGGCATCCTGGGTGGCTCTGGGTTGGTATTTGAGAGGGATATATTAGTGGAAAACCAAATCCTTGAACAAAATGTGAGGTCAGTGTTCGTTGGCAGTTCCACTTTCTGGTCTTCAGTTTCCACGGTTCCTGGTCCTTCCACACCAGTTTATTTTGAGTGGCTTTGCTGGTGTGAGATGTTCCTTTACATTCCTTTCTGTGCCCCTTTGGGAAATTGCCCTGACTTGTCCGTTCTCCCTCTGGGAAGGTGGCATCACCATCGTGCGGGAAGGCTGCATCCCAGCAGGAAAAGTGATGCAGATCTTTGAAAGGGTGAAGAACAGAGTGGTCTGAACTGAAGGAAACTGAAGGAATCTTCCCTGAGCAAGGAACAAATTCTGCTCTCCCTACAAACACGAGGCGTCCCATGTTTTGCTGGAGCACATGGCCTTGGGAGAGCCATTCTTTCTCTTACCTCCTTGGGAACGGCAGCACTTCCCCACCTGGGACCTTTCTGCAGTGATTTGTTGTTTACCCCCAGTAAGTGCCTGGAATCTCCAGGAGAGCTGCCCAGGAGCTGATGCTTTAACTGCAGGAATTCCCAGGGCTCCTGTGTTTCTGGAGTGCATTGGACTGTGAACACAACGTTTGTGCATCCCCCTCCACAACCCTCAGATCTGTGTACTTTAAAATCCCAAAATCCACTAAATAAATCCTCTTTTTGGAACACAAGAAAAAGGCTTTGAGTTTCGTTTGATGTCCACCGAGCCCTACATCCTCCCAAAATGGCAAAGCTCCATGACTAAACACCAGAGGGAGGAATAAATACAGGGAGGTGCAATTCTGACAGAGAGCTTACAGCAAGTAACTCACCCCATTCCTTCCCAGCCACTCCCCTGCTCATCCTGGGGCACTCAGCTCCTTGGAAATGCGCAAGGACATCCCTGGACATCTATGGCCATGCTGAGGGCTGCTGAGGGTTCAGAGCCATGGGTTGGCTTGGGTTGGGAGGGATCGTCTTGTTCCAACACCTTGCCCCTGGGCTGGGTGCTGCTGCCCCAGGGCTGTCCCCACCCCTGTCCCCAGGATCCGTGTTAGGGCGCTGTGGAGGGGCAGAAATTTCTGCCAAGAGCAGAGAACAGAACCTCCCTCTCTCCCAAAGCAAACAAGCCCCAGGGGGAGCCAGGGATGAGGGAATCCACTCTGCTAAAGGCAAACCTCAACAAAGGAAACAATGAGTTAGACCCGAAGGCTTCAAAACACCGCGAGGTGCGTGACAGATTGGAGGTTTTCTGTAATGTTTTTCCCATCCTGCAGGCAGTGTCCAAGTGGGAGATCTCTGCCAGTTCCCTGCCGTTGTTCCCTCCCCTCCCTCCTGCTCTGGGCAGGGAGGTCATTCCCATGGCACAGCCACAGTCCCTCCTCCCATCGCCCAGGGGACAAGACCCTTCCCTTGTTCCTTATCATTGTTGTGGAGCATCTTGCTCATGGAATTCTCCCTCAGGGCACATCCCACCTGCTCACCCGACCTGCTGCTCTGGGAACTTACTGCAGGGAAATCTGTGAGCTCTGGGGCAGGATTCCTCCTGCTGCTTTGGGAACTGGACAGGGAAATCTGGGAGCTCTGGGGCTGGATTCCTCCTGCTGCTTTGGGAATGTGGGAGTCCTGGGGCTGGATTCCTCGCTGCTGACATGTCAACACCAACCCCGAGTATGCTGCGCTTGCTTTGGCGCTGCCGTTGTTGTCCGGCTGGTGCTGCCATCCCCATTTGCACTCCGAAGTCACCACAAAGAGCAGCTTTTTACTCTTTCCCCAGGTCACGGATGTTGTTTCATCCGAGCAGCTCCCCAAAGTCACGGTTCGAGACCCTTGGCAGCCCGTCGCTGGGGTGGAACACAGGCTGCCCTTCACCCTGCAGCCTCCTGACCCTGCAAACCCCCTCGGGCACAGCTGGGTATTCCTAGCCTCCTGTGGTTTCCCAGCCCGTGCCAGCATCTGGAAGTGGAGCTTAGTCAGACTCTCCTCCCTGCACATGCCTCAGGACAGCTAAACAACCTCAGCTGGGGGAAGATGTCCCTGCCATGAATGGGATGAGTTTCCAGGTGCCTTCCAAGCCAAACCATTCCATGGTTGTGTGATATTCAATAAATGGTGTGACTTATTCACTTATTCAATAAATGGGTGTGCGTGCCAGCTGAGGTTCATCACCACCCAGAAGAGGCTTAACTTGAAGGCATGTGGTGAAGTCCCACAACACGGGGCTCCTCTCGTGTTTAAATACCTTAATGCCTGAAAAACGACTTGAACTTCCTGAGCAAGTGAGGTTTGTTAATATTGGCCGTAAACTGCTGGAACAGCAAAAAACCCAAAAAATCCAAGAAAATAGGAAAGGAGAAGGTCCCTTCTTGACTTGTGGTCTGGGGTTGTGTTAGAATCATCTCCATGTTGGTGTCATGAGAGGGGTCAGCTCCAGGGAAGGATGTGGAGTTCCCCAAACTGCCCCCTCACTGCTCACACCAAACAGCCAGGATTCGGTAAATTCAGGATGGAAGGATGCAAAAGTTACCTCTGGAGCTCTGCAGCAGCAAAAGGGAGCCTGGAATGTGTCAGCCCTTGAGGAAAGCACTGTGATCAGAAATCAGGGGTGAAAATAGAAACAGATTCCAACCAGAGCTACAGAAAAATCCAGGATTTATGTTTATAAGTGGTGAAAGATAAGAAAATTACAGGAGTTTGGGGCTTCACTTCAGGGAAAACCAGGATTAATATTTTCTCATAAAATTTATGTAAAGAGTCCCCTCCCAGCAGAGCACAATGGAATCAATGAGCTGTCTGTATTTACGGGCAGCTGAGAGCCAGGGGTATAAAATTTTATGCACTAATTGAGTTTTTATGATTTACTGAATAAGGAAACAAACAAATTATGTTAGAGGGAAAAGAAAACCCCCAAACAGTCACCGGAGTCTGGGCTGCTCACTTTGGCACTCGCCTCTCATGAGTGTTCTGGTGACTCAGGAGTAATTATGGGTCAGAGGTGTTGGCTCTGCACCTGTTTTCCACCATCAGGTGATCAAAAAGAAAAAACAGGGGATTTTTAATTAATGCCAAAAAAGGCACAACCAGTTTGTGCCAGGAACAAGCTCTCACTTCTCTTTGCTGCAAAGAAGGAAATAAATTTGATTTTTCAGTGTTGCTGACAAAAAACATGTTTGGGGGAATCAGAGAAACCTAGAATGGTTTGGGTCAGGAGGGATCTTAAGGATCACTCTTTTCCCAATCCCTGCCATGGGACACCTTCCACTGGACCAGGCTGTTTGTGCCTCCCCACACAGCTGGGAGTTTCTGGCCAGCACCACTGGAGGTTGTCGAGCAAAGATTTGCTGGTTGAGAGGCCATGATAAATCTCCGATAAAAGGCAAAGAATTGGTGTTACTGTGAAATGTAATTCACAGCATTTTAACAAAAAGGCTTTTTCATGGCAGGGATGTACTGCCTTTTTGTGGTAGGAGATGCTCCATCTCTGGAAGTGTCCAAGGCCAGGTTGGACATTGGGGCTTGGAGCACCCTGGGATGGTGGAAGGTGTCCGTGGCAGGAGATGTTCTTTAAGATCCCTTTCAACCCAAATAATTCTGGGGTTCTTAGATTATGTTGTTGGTTCTGCCACTTTATGTACGATGGAATTTCTTACTGGGCTCTGAGCAGTTCCCAGCACAAACTGGACTGGAAAATGGCTCAGACCCATTTCCCCAGAGGAGTGAGGACTCTGGAACTCTGACACACAAACCCAGCGCAAGAAAGTTGGGACCTGGAGCAAGGTCCCCATTGTCACATTCCCACAATTCTTCCGAAGTAAACTCCCAGGTCTGCACAACCTCTGCTGGTGTTCCTGCAAGTTTAGAGGGAAACAAACACACCTCCCTTAGGTCAAAAACAGGAGCCTTCAATCCCTTTAGTCAGGCTCTCTAAAACACAGGGGCCTTTCAGCAGAGCTCTTGCTAATTTTTAATGCCTCCGGTTGTGTTTTCCATTCTGCTGCACACTGGAGAAGGCTCATTCCCAATGGGAAAGGTTCATTTCCCAATGGAAACAGCAATGTCAACCAGGCTTAGGGGTAAAGGATGCAAACCTGTTTTTCCCTAAACCTCTCCTGTGGGTGGTTTTATTGATTTCCACACCTCTTCTCACCTCTGCGTTTGCTCCGAAGTGAAATAATTTTCAGGGATGGGGACCAGGTTTGGCAGAGAGGAGCAGCCCCTCACGTGTGCAGGGAGAGGGCAGGAGAGGCAGGGATGGGAGAGGAGGCTTCAGGTAACAGGAAATAATTAATCATTATTAATTAATAATAATTGGACATTATTTTATTTATTCTTTTATTAAAAGGAGCTGAGCGTTTGCGATGTCAGGGAATTAAATCGCCCCAATGCCAGTAGCGGTGGAGGACGTTCCAGCTGAGTTCCAGGAGATTGTGAAGGGAATACTGAGTAGTCAGCATCCTCTCAGCTCTGCCCTGCCCTCACCTGTCTCCTTCCTTCTTCCTGGGTTTTTTTTTTTCAGGTCACTGAATTAAACTGTTTTACCATGGTGAGTCAGGCCACACGTCAGCTCTGGTCAGCTGTGGCCCGCACGTTCCACCCCAAGGACATCAGAACTTGGGTGAAGGTTCCCAAAAGGCTGAAATGAAGTCTTTTGAAATGTGTTCACAGGTAAAGCAAATGCAATAGCTATAAGTGTTTTTGGAGGAATTACCATAAGAATGTTGAGTGCCAGAGCTAAAATTACTAGCTCTTTGTTATAGTTTAATGGAACAACAGCTGGAAGGACAGAAAGTCCAAGAATTCTGGTGTTGTCTATGCCTATAATTAAGAAATCTTGTTTTTGTTGAAAATTGTTAGTAATTCCTGTGGGGATACGTTGATAACAAGAGAGTTATTTAAAAAATATATTCATTTTGAGATGGCCAATTCAAACCTTACCCCTGAGGGAGTTGAAATGGAACCACTTGGGAAGCAGTTTGCTGAGGGACGGATTACTGAGGCACAAGTAACATTTGAGTCGGAAATTAGGGTGCCACTATTTGTGTCTCTGCACGGTGACCTGTGCTCTCCTGAGAGTGTAATGACAGAGGTTTGCCATGGATGTCAACTCAAGAGTGACAATACTTCCCCAAAATTTCCCTTTCCAACATCAGGGGCAAATATTAGCTCGTTCAGTTTGCTTAGGTTGGGTTGTGGCTGTAGGGCAGTCCTCTTTCGTGTGTCCTGGTTTACCACAAGCCAAACAGAACCTTTTACTCCAATTCTTTTATTGATCAAAGAATTCTATTTATCAGGCAATTTTATCAGCAGGAAAATGTGTCTTCCTGGTGATGGTTAGGTCACAGCTCCATTAATTTGTATTTTATCAATTTAAATGTAATTTGGTGCAGATTAGAAGGAAAAAGAAACCTGTGAGGACACACACGTGACCAACTCCTACCCTTCCACCAGGGATCTCGTGGGACTCACTTCCTCAATGGACAGGAGGAATTGTTCTGGGCAAAGCACGACCAGAAAATTGAAAAATCTCCAGAATTTGTAGCACCACAGACAAGGCAACCTCAAAGGACACACCTGCTGCTGTGCAAAACCCATCTCAGTAATCCTAAAACCCCAGACTGGTTTAGGTTGGGAGGTGTTGGAACCCTGGGCACAGAGGATTTCAGGTTTTCTGTGCTGACAGGGAATGATCCTCAGAGATACACTGCATTTAACCTGAGGCCTTGGGAAAGGATTCCAAAATTGAGTGACAGCACTGAGATTGTGAGTGTGTAGTTGAATAGAAGTGTGTTATCTCACAGGGTGAAAGATTCAGAATTTAAGATGGTGGGTTAAAATAATATATATGTAACAAGATGAAGGATTTAGGGTGTAGGGTGCAGTCTCCTTCTCCTTCTCCTTCTCCTTCTCCTTCTCCTTCTCCTTCTCCGTCTTCTTGTCCTCCTCCTCCTCACAAGTTTGGCTGATTTTGTGTGATTGGTTGGAAAAGTCTGCAGTGCAGGACATAGGTGATTAGTTATTGGGTTAGGAGTTAAAGTTATTTAGTTTAGGCTTAAAAAGATCTTGTAGACAGAACTCTGGGCACCACTTCTACTCTGTTAACTCAGCAGGTAGAAGCATTCACGGTCAGTGAGGCTAGAACTGAGATATGGAATAATAAACATCCAAATCCAAATACGAATTCTGTCTCTCTTGTTTTTAATCCTGACCCTGAGAAGAAGAACCTGGTAAAGCCAAGGGCTTTCCACAGGGAGGGACCTTAAAGCCCACCTCACTGCACTCTCACAGGCAGGGACAGCTCCACTGGGCCAGGCTGCTCAGTTAGGAACACACCCCCCCAAGAGCTGCTGTTTCACATCAAGGTTCAGCAATGAAGAGAACTGGACAAGGCCTCCACCTTCCCTTGTCTCACATCTCAGGTCTTTGAGAGTGAGACCTTGGAGGTGAGATGGAGAACAGGATCCCCATGAAATGCCTGTGGAAAGTCCAGCTCAGCTGTTGCTGTGGCTAAGGAGCCTGCATCCCATGCCCTGGCAGTCATGGAATCATGGACTCACTGGGGTTGATAAGATCATCAGTCCAACCACCTGGACTTGGTTTGTTCTTCACTCCCAAAACAACAACAAGCTTCCATGTCTGCTCCTTCCTTATTCCTTTTTAAGCCCTCCCTTCTTTTGCCATTTCTAATTCCCACAAGAGAATCCTGTGCTTCCAGTTAGGGTTCGGCTGGTTTTGCAGGAGAAGGAGGGTCTGGAGCAACTCTAGGGTTGTGAAGAGGGGTCTGTGGGATCCCTGGGGTCATGTAGGATCTGATAACCCAGTGTGGGACAGCAGGAACCTTGGGAAGGCTGCAGGCACAGGATGCCAGAGCTGGTTTGGAGACTTTTGAGGAGATAAAGTGAGTGAGGTCAGGGCAGGGTCAGTGCTGTTGACACCCACCCACCCTCTGGGTTCTCAACAACCCCTGCAAGGAAACCAGGGCACATCCTGGTCCTTTAGAGAGCTTCCACTGAGTGCACAGGGTCATGCCGAACCCACACCAGTGGGAATGATCACCTGAATACACGTTAATTCAGCAGATAAGAGAACAAACATCAGCAGTGATACACGGGAGGTCAAAGGGTTGTGGCACTTCCAGCAATTGGGGCTGTGTGCGGGAAGGAATCTAGGGCTGGGAATTTACTGAAACTCCTCACAGAACAAAAACACCTGGCCAAAGGCCCATGTTACTTCCTGCTGGGTGGGTCACATGAAAAATGGAGTGTGAGAATGGAGGTGCTCACATGGAGAATCTCCCTGGAGGAGACAATCACCTGGACGAGCAAGGAATGCCAGTTCTGTCTCTAAATTTGGAATGGGACCATGAGAAACTGCACAGAGCCAAGGCAGACAGAGGGTCAAAGAATCTTCTTCTGCAGCAGGATGTGAGAACTAGAGGTTCTCAGAGGTTCCTGGGCCTTGGAGGGACATCAGTGACTCTGTTCTACAGGTGCTGGGATACATGAACCTCTGTCAGGACAACTGTCCCAATCCTGGAATTTGTTTCCTGGCCAGAACAGAAGAATTTGCTGAAATTCTTGTGTTTTGCTGTCTAGAACAAGATAATAACATGAGTGAGACCTCTGTGTATCTTCCAGGAAGGAATGAAAAGTTCTCACAAGAACTGACAACGTCCTTTAACACGAGATTTTTCACTCAAGGTGTTTCTTGGAGCTGCTGAACTGGATGTTCAGGGCAGACCTGACTTCCCTGTTATCCCCTGAGATCTGCTGCCACTGAGGTGACAGCATCCATGGGGATGGAGCAGGGGGATCCAGTGATCCCATAAACCCACCAGTGTCTGCTCAAGGGTGCAGCTCCACAGACCCTTTCCTCCCTCAGTCCAGCTGGCAGGGTCCTGCAGAAAGAGGGGATGGAAATCCTCAAATCACAGGGGAAACAGGAAGGAAAAACATGATGGAGCCACAATGGATTTAACTAACCACGTTAATTGCTCTTAAGTCTTGAGAACCTCGATTCCCAGCAAGCTGTTTTTCCCTCCAAGATTTTGTATATAATCTATCCATTCCCTAGGGAGAGAAGTTGTCTGCTGCTGCTCCACAGCAGGCAGCTCCAGGAGCACCAGGAATCACAAGGAGGGAGATGCCCAGCAAAGGACAAAGCACCCAAGGCCAGGTTGGACAACAGGGCTTGGAGCAACCTGGGATAGCAGGTGTCCCTGCCCATGGCAGGGGGTGGAATGAGATGAGCTTTGAGGGCCTTTCCAACCCCAAAACACTCTGGGATTCTGGTATTTAACATTTATTTTCTGCTTTGGCTCAGGGCCCAGTTGCTGTCACCCAACCATCTCTAAACCCCAGTGGCAGGAACAGGGGGACTCCAGCACAGCTCAGCCCCTCTCGGGTGGTTAAAGCCCAGCTGTTCTGTGCGGCAGCTGGAAACCTGGCCCAGGATTTTGAACTATGTTGTTGATAGAGCTGGTTATCTGTTGGTATTGCAGGAATAACCCCAGGCTGTTGCTGGGAGAGGGAGGAGCAATGGGAAGAGTGCAAGGAGGTGAGTGTGACACAAGCTGTGCCCTCAACCCTGCCAAGATTCACGGGGCTTGGCTTGGGCTGAAGGTGACCCAACCTAATGCCTTCTGGAGGCTGAGCTGGAGCAGAGAGCAGCCAGAGCAAAAGGATAAAGCAGGGATTTATTAAAAGGCCTCACTGGACACACCTGGGCAGTGCCAGAGCTGGGCCACACCCAAGGTGAACCCAAAATGGGCACAAAATGGACTCCAAGTCACGAGGTCTCACAGTTTGATAAGTTCTGGTCCATCAGCACATTGGAATTAATTGTCCAATTCCAGCTCCAGGTTAGGAAGCTCCATCCTCCTTGTTTTTTTCCTTCTCACTTCACCCTTGGTTTCATTCTTGGGCCTGAAAGTTGTCCTTGTTCCCAAGCTGGAGAAGGAATTGTTTTGTCTCCCTGCTCTGTGCAGAGCGCTCAGTAGCACTGAATATGAAACCCAGAACCACCCACAAAAACGGCACAGACTCTAAAAAACATAAAAGCTAAAACTCAAAGTGTGGGGCTGAAAATTCTGTCTCTGAAACTCCAGAGCTGAAGGCCTGTCAGGATCTTTTCTTCCCAAGGGAAAGCTTCTCACTTTCCCAAGAGAAATCCTGTAAACAAACTCTCCAAACAATATTCTTTCTCAAAACAACAGGTGGTGTTTTTCATCCCTGTTTTTCATTACATAGAATATATTGTTTCTCTTACTTAGCCAATGGTAATAGAGAAGGTGCTGTTCCTATTCACCAATCATTTTTTAGTTAGTGAACTCCCTTATATAAGGTGTTCCATTTTGTTAATAAAGATCCCCCTTTTCAGGTGTTCCACTTTGTTAATAAAGATCCCCCTTTTCAGGTGTTCCCTTTTGTTAATAATGATCCCTCTTTTCAGCATTCTGATGAACTTCTTTGGAGTCTGTGTGTTTCTGTTCATAAGTAACAGCGACATCAAGGCATCAATCAAGTGGGATTTTATTCCTGCCTTTTCACCTACCCCATACCCCATCCCAAGCCACAGGCAGACGTTAGCTCTCCAGGAGGAAGAACCCAAGAGGAGAGTCATAAAACCATAAATCCCGTAAGGTTGGAGAAGATCTCCAAGATCGATTCCCACATTCCCATCCCCCCCAATCTCCCAGTTCCTGGTGTTCCTACAGGTTAGAAGTGGCCAAGGGACATTCCTGCCCACGTCCCAAGGTTTCTGCTGGGCTGGTTTGGTCCCAGCCGTGGTTGGGAAGCCGCCCTTCCCCTCGGAAGCACTCTGCCCACCCCGAGTCAGGCGCACCCACCCCAGAGACACGTCCAGGGCGATGGCACTGACTCAGTTCCTGTCCCCACGGCACCGCTCTCTTCTCCAAGGGTGAGCTGGCTTTTTCCTGCCACTGGAAAACATGCTTCTTTTACATCCCTTTTGAAATCTTTTTTTCCATTGACACGGATGTCTAGACTCCACAAAGGGCAGAGGCAAGGTGGGACAGCCCTTCTTCCCGGGTTGTTTCCAACCCCAGTGGGACCGGAGAGTTGGCCAGGTCACAAAGAGCCCCATTCATGAGGTTGTTTTGTCTCCCAGGGTGACATTTCAGGCCTGAAGGTCTCCGTGACATTGACAATGCAACCAAAATTGGTTTCAGAGGAGCCTCTTCTGGTTTTTCTGCTCCTGTGGTGGAGGTCTGAGGACCTCACACCCGCTTCTGTCCCTCTTGTCCAGAACATGGGAACAGAGCTGTTCCTTCCCCTGGAGCAGGACAGGAGGGCTCAGTGAGGGTCTCCCTCGAGGAGGCCTGAACAACCTTTTATGACCATAACCTCCACTTTTAGTGATGAAAATACTCTTGTTGATAGCCCAAAATAGATTTGATCTGTCATTTTTCAGCACACTCAAATATTCAAATGTTTATCTTATCCCTTTCTGACTGAAGTGTTTGGGATTTGCCACCTAAAACAGCAACTTTTTTTCCTCTCTCCACTTCTCTTCAAAAATGTTTTGCTTCCCCTTAAATGCTGGGAAACTGTGGAAATAGTAGAAACATTTTTTGGCCTTGATTTAGGTGAAAGATCCCATTTAAATCTCCTTTCCCCTAAAGTGTTCCTTTCCGGTTGGCTGTGGGTGGGGTAAAATCAAGCCTGAAATGAAACCTCTCCTTTTCTCACTTCAGCAAAGTGAGAAATGCTTCCACCAGTGTCCTGAGACTGAAACCAACATTTTCTGTGAATAAAACAAAAAAAAAAAATACGGAGACAAGGAGGAAAAAATGGATCCAGATGAAGCGTCAAGTGAAGAGCACAGGTTTTTAAGCCACTTTTAATTTGTGCCACACTAAAAAAAATCATTTGCAGCACAGGGCAGCAGCACCCCTGGTATATTTAAGCCAGGACAGTTTTCCCCTCACCAAAAGGATTTTTGTGATGTCTCAGCACGTCTCCAAATTCCCATTTCTTACTACATTCCCTCAGATTTTGGTGTTTATGGATTGGGTTTTTTAGTGACTAAAGGGTCTGGTGTTTTTGAGCTGGTACCAGGAGCTGCTGTGAGGAGTTATCTTCCCCCTCCCTCCTCTTCCCCACCCTGGAAGTGTCAAATTTGATTTCCTTCTGAGATCCTGCTTGGATCCTGCACGACCTGGAACCCCAACATCCAGAACCTGATACCCCACAAGGTTTTGTCACAAAGACTGCACAGCCCTGGGTGAGATCTGTTTATTGAAAACATTTTATTGCTTTCTCAAAACCCAGTTTTAATAAACTCCAAGGAGATACAGGAAGTAGACCAGCAGAATTATTGAACACACTGAATTCTCTGGAATTTTCTCTGCAGGAAGAGAGCCAGCTCTGTGAGGACAAGTTGAGGAGACCCCATTCTGCCAGAGTTCATCGAGGTGAAGCTCCTCTGATTGCACCACTTTTATCCTTAAATTCCAGGTGAAATCAATGATCAATGGATTGGTTTCAGCTGGAGTTTGATCAGCACCTTGCACCTGAGTCAGGTAAGAATAAGATCAGCAGTTTTTGGACCTCGAACAAGCCATAACTGCAGAGTTTGCCAAGGAAAACTCCTCACGAAGTTTTGAGACTCCTTCCCAAACTCCTCCTGGCCAGCAGCCACCACTCCACACTGCCTGTCCTTCCTGAAATGAAATATGTCCTTCCTGATATGTCCTTCCATATCCTCCCATGGCCACGCTCCAGAAGCCATCCCACCAAGTCCCAGCAGTGCCAGTAAAGTCATGGCTGAGCACATCTCCAACTCCTTCCCTGCAATTCAAGAGTCTGCAGAGAATTTGGGCCTCTGGAGAAGACAAAAGACTGCCTGGAGTGGCTGGAATTCCTTCCTCTGATCCTATGGGGTTGGCACTCTGGGGGAAATGTGCCATGAGATTGGAAGAGTTGGGCTGTAAGGCAAGAGACCAGCTCTTGGCATCCTCAAACACATGGAGATCATGCTCCTGAAATTCCTAACATGGGGAGGGAGTGTCCTCCCTAAAGCTCCAGCACCTTTAAGGATATAATATTGGAGTCATCCAAATGGGAATTCCACACTGACACTGAGTGGGAAATACAGAAACGGCACCTCAGGTCATGGCATTTCTTTGGAGTTCTCCCAATAGGAGAGACCTCCCAGGTGGGGTCAGACATGGGTGACCTCCATCCTGAAGGAAGCACAGCAGGAGACACCCCCAGGTCCGAGCCCAGACTTTGCCAAGTCCATTGGATCCACCAGCAAAGCACCTGGCCACATCTCCCCTCCTCCTTTCCCATGTGCTGTGGCACCTGGGGACACGGGGCAGCGGTGGCCTTGGCAGGGCTGAGGGGAGGGCTGGACTCAAGGATTGGGAAGGTCTTTTCCCACCCAAAGGATTCTGTGTGATTCAAGCTTCGTGCAGTGTTTTTCCCCCACCACGTAATTCTGCAGCACTTCACCTCACTCCATGCCCCAAGTCTAAGGAATTCCCTCCCAGTGACAGGGATAAAGCTCTGTAACTCTGGGGCCAGCCTGTCCCCAAGGGAGCGATGGCTTTGCTCGTGGCTGATCTCCAGGGAAAGCTGGCAGTGTCCCTAAGGGAAAATTTTCCTGCTGGGTGACTGTGGTTTGCAGGGCAGCACCGCACTGGGATATGTGAGCAGTGTCCATAGAAAGAGGAATGAGTCACCCCTGCAGCTGGGGAGCCTCTCCCATTCCCCAATGTGGCCGAAATGGCATTTTCCAGCAGCTGATGTCCCGCTGAGCACGGAGCTGTGGCAGTCAGAGGCGGGTGTGATGCTCGGAATCGGGAGCGGGATCCGGCCCCGGCTCACCCAAGGCAGCTCTGCCCACCCCGTTGTGCACAGCATGGACATGGCTCTGGAGCTCTTCCTGGCCTTTTGGGGGGCAGGGGCCACTGGGAGGGACCAGCAGGTGTTTCTTCTGTACCTGCTCCAGGATCTGCAGCACCTGGAATGAGTAAACACAGCTGGGAATCAGTCAGGAATTAGGGGAGAGCGCTTGTTTCTTCTCCAGCTGTTGCAATAATCAAACAATCATAAAATAATGGCTTGGAAAGGACCTTTAAAGTCCCCCATGGACAGGGACACCTTCCACAAGATCTTCTCTTTCAAATGTCTGGCTCGGCTTTGGGACACAAATTATGTGCTTAACTATAGTGTATTTTGCTTATATTAAGCATTGCTTTTTTGCAAAAAATAAAAAGTGACAAACTGTTTCTGTGCTCAGAGGTCTCTGGGATGGGTGAACTTGCAGAGCCTGCCCCATGGAGGTCCATGACCTTGGATCTCAGAACCCTTGCCATGGATGAATCAGCCCCACCTTGCCCATCCCCCAGCCCCACAGAGGTGCTCCGGAGCAGGATCAGTAGGAAAACGTGGAGCTTTGCTCCTGTCCCTCACACCAGCCTGGGATAATTCCTCACACCATCACAGGCTTCTTTGTCTCCTTACTGAATTAGGAAGCCCTAGCTTGAAACTCATTGAGTGGAGAAAGGGAAATGGAAATTGAACCCAGCTGAATTTCACCTGGGACTTGGGGATGATGCCGACTCGGAAGAACCCGATGTTGCCGCTGTCGATCTTGGTGCAGTCCACCACGGTGGAGGCAATATTCTCTGGAGAAGGCCCACCACAAAGGACTGCATCCACCTAAAAACAGCAGATTTCCACACCAAATTCCCCTTGGAAAGGGAGAACTTCCCCTCTCAACAGCAAATAATTCTCATCAAAGGCAATGCTGCTCCTCCCTGCCCTGCTGCAGTGACACCAGCACTAGATTTGGGGTGAAGGAACCTCAAAGCAAGGACAGGGAGAGCTCTGTGGGGTACAGGGCAGCAGCACAGCACAGGCAGGTTAACAGCAGCTGAGGAGCTCTGGAGAAGCCCCCCCCCCCACATATGAAGGTTTGATTTTGGAGGAGTTAGAGGTGGAAGGTCTGTACCACCTCTTGTTCAAAGCTGCCATGATGACACAAAACCCTCAGAATCCTGCAGTGAAATCTTTGAGTCATGGAGTCATCCTGAGCTGGAAGGATCCACAGGCATCATCAATCCAACCCCTGGCCCTGCACAGGACACCCCAACAATTCCACCCTTCCAAAGGCTCCTGGAGCTCTGGCAGCCTCAGGGCTGTGCCCATTCCCTGGGGAGCCTGGGCAGTGCCCAGCACCCTGAACCTTTCCCTGATATCCCACCTAAGCCAATGGAAGGCCATGACCACGGCACTCCCACTACCCCTCTAAAAGCCAGGAATATTTTGGAGCTTGGCACCAGTTTTGGACCAGCCCCAGCCTTAGATAGGAATCCTGGAGTTCGCAGAGCCCAATGACAGCTGGAGCCCTGGCACATTCAGGCACCAGGGTTTGATTGCTTGTAAGCAAGAATGAATTTTTTTATGGCTCCCATCATCCTGTGCTGGAATATGAACTGACTCAATGTTGCCAAGCCATAACTACACTGTGTAAAGCAGAAGAGTTTTGGTTTCACACCAAGATCTGGGTCTTAAAAATCTTCTTTCTCTTTGACAACAGGAGCATCCATGAGACTTTTTATATTAGAGGCTTTCCCAGATTCCTGATACCATCTATGGATTTGCCTTCTGGAAACAAAGCAGTTGCATTTTTCCATCCCCACATCTCTGGGTTACCTTATCTCCCAGCTTGGCATACACTTGGTTGTGGTGGGTCGTGTCAGCCTCTCCCGTTGGGTTGGCTGATGTCACCACGATGGGGCCAACCTGGTGACAGAAATACAGGAGACAAGGCTCTGAGCAGGACTTTTGGAGTCAAACAGGTGACTCGAGCTCTGAACTTCACCTGTGACTCTCAAGACAGCTCAGTGTGGCTCACCCAGGTGAGGCACCTTCTTTGCAGGCAATACAGTCCCACCAAACTGCATCTGAGACTGACAGTGACAAATTTGGGTTTAGTGATGATGGCCATGAGGTGACATCTTGCTTTCCACCAACAGCACTTGCCTAGACCTAGAACACTCAGGTATCACAGTTCCTGTGGCCACTTTCTGCACCTTCTGAAGTTATTCTGCTCTCAGAGAAGTCCACACTTCCAACAGCATTCTATGTTGGAAACAAAACTGTGTCTGTTAGGGACATTCTCCCGATTCCTTGACCTGGTGGTTGCTCCTTTTCCCCCTCTTTGCTGCCATAAATCCCCTCCCAGCTGCCTGCAGGCCCCAGCCCTTCTCCAAGCAGGGGTTTGAGGTGCCCTGACTCACCAGATCGATGAGGTGTGTGGTGACAGAGCAGTCAGGGATGCGGATGGCCACGCTCCGAGGGGTTCCAACGTATTTAGCAGAGTCCTTCATTCCCAGGAAATCTACCCATTCACCTGCACCAAGCAGAGTCACTCAGCACTTAGAGGTTTACATGAGTCCCAACACAATGATTGTAACAGGAATATCCCTATGGAACCCTATGGGTTCACAGTTTTAGGAATTTCAAACCCAGGACTCTCTGGAGGGCTTGAAATTAACAGGATTTCCGCACCTCTAGGAATGACCAAGCTAATGGGAGATGGCCAGGCAGCCTCCATGAAGTCCCAGAGGAGGGGAGTGAACAAATGCTTGGCAGGTTCCAGTTGCTTTAGGCTGGAAATCCAGAGGGACATGGGGCGATCCTGGGCCTGGCGTTTGGACCTGGAAAGAGGGAAGAAAAGATGAGGCTGGAAGCAAGACGAGGATTTAAATTCAAGGAAAGGAAACTGTTGGTGAGGTCTAGAGCTGAGAGAGGGTGTGCAGGCTCTGCCCCAGGTCACCAGTCTGTAGTAGAAGGAGGACTGTTCAACAACTGACTGGCTGGGAAGGAATATTAATGCCTATTCCCAATCAGGAATGCCTATTTCCAAATCAAGGCTTCAACTTCCTGTGTAGTGACGGGAGAACATTCCAATGACCCAAGTTCTGAGGAAACCCCACCAATATGAGTGGGTCCAGCTTACATTAAGAGTCTGCTGTCACCAGAGGGGCTGTGTTGTGACAGCATGTACTTCCAAGTGACAACAATGACCCCCTGCCCCATTTGCCAAACTGGTTTGGGTTTCTTGTGGTGCCCAAATTACCCAGCTCCACCAACCTTCATTATCGCAGAAAACAACTCAAGCAGCTCAATTCCCTTCCCTTCTCACCTGGACCTTCCTCCCCACCTGCCTCGCTCCCAGCGGGTGCTGTAGCCAGCGCCCAGCAGCAGAGTTCTAGAAGGTTCCTGAGCCCAGCCCAGGTGCCAGGACTCACCGGTGAGCTTTCTCCACGGCGTCAGGCCGGCTGCAGGCGGCCACCAGCACATACACGGTGTCCGTGGGGATGCCACAGGTGCCACCGTTCCTCAGGATATCTGTTGGCATGGGAACAGCCCTTGAGTGGCAAGTGAGGGGTGGGATTCCCTGGCAGAGCCATCACACAGTGTGGTGCTCTCCTCTCCTACACCCAGCTCTGGAAGTGCATTTTCCCAGCTCTCCTCCCAAGGGGACATCTGGCATTTAGGGGGGTTCTGGGCTAGAGTGGAGAGAGCAAGGACCAAGCATTGGCTCTGCTTTCCCTGTGCAAAGCTTGGGGTGGTAGCCCCAGCTTGGAGGATTCCTGGGTCTCAGACCGGGTGAGGACACAGGGAAATGATGCAGGAGACACAGCACAGAATTCTCTGTTCCACTCAGCTCCTGTAACTTGGCCCACTTTACCAAAATGCCACCACGCCATCCAGGTTTCCACATCAAGGCCAGGTTGGATGTGGCCTGGAGCAACCTGGTCTAATGGAAGGTGTCCCCGCCCATGGAACAAGATGGGCTTTAAGGCCCTCTTCCACTCAAACCATTCTGTGATTCTCTGATGGGGATAATGTCCTTATAAGAGTGTTCTGACACAAAACCTCCCAGAATTTCCCCTCCATCCCCAGGTTCTGCCCTCTGTTTCTCCCTTACCTGCGATTCTCTTGACTGAGGAAGCTTTCCTGGCAGGCAGGTGAAGGCACTTGGTCGTTCCTGCCCCGACACCACTGAGCTGCACCACGGGCCCCCCCATGGGCAAGCAGCAACCCTCAAAGGTGCTGCTGGACAGAGAAGCCAGGAAGCAGTAAAAGCTGACCAGCCCAAAGATGAGGGTGGCAGCAATGTCATACCCAGCAGGAAGAGCATGGATGGCATCCAGCAGGAAGCTGACAGCGATGAGTGTGAATGTGAGGGAGTAGAAGAACCAGGCCAGGTTTAAGAAGAGTGAGCAGAAGACAATGAAGCAGTTGAAGAGCATGAAGGCAACGATGCCCACGGCTGCGTGGAAGCTTCTGGCAGTGCCACAGAGGCCACTGTACCTCGTCAGGCCCCAGATGATCCACATGACAGCGTAGAGGATGAAGGCACTGCTCTCCAGGGTTTTACCCCGGGCAAAGGCCACTGAGCCACCAAGAAGCTTCAGGAACCCACCAGCCACCACCACCCATGGGATGACCACAGTGGCAAGGGGAGCCTGGGGGTCTCCTGGGGCTGTTAGAGCAAAAGAAGCCAGGACACTGCAGGCGTAAGCAAGGGCCTCTGCATCTGCGTACTTGGAATAGCCCAGGTAGGGAGTGTGAAGCTCTGGGCCCTCCCGGAGCTTCAGGGGGCTGCTGTGAGCAAGAAGGGCCTTCACAGCACCCTCCCCTGTTGGGATCTTGGCCCTGGCCCTCACATTGTACAGGTGAATCAGAGCCACGGAGGCCGAGGCCACAAAAATGACCACGGCCACGCCTTGGGGGCCACCTGCAAAAAACCCCCTGGGACTGCAAGCCAAGGCAATGCAGTAGGAGACAAAACCCAGCAAGTACAGGCCATCCACAAGGCTCTGAAGGGAAAGAAAAAGAGCCAAGACAGCAAAAAGAATAGAGAAAACCACCAGGAATGGGGTTGGGAGGGACGGCTCCTCTGGCTGCCAGGTGGGGTACAGGAGGCAGTAACCTCCAGCAAATTTGAGGATGGAAGTGAAGCCAAAGGCTGTGGCCATGAGGACATCCATGGCACGGTAGGACAAGACACAGATGCCAATCTGGTAGGTGCCAGCTGCCCACAGCCAGGGCACGTGGCCCAGGAAGAGTTTGTGGGTGACCCCCAGGAGCCTGCAGCAGAAGACACTGGCTGACAGCATGTTCAGGAGCAGCCCAGGGGCTGCAAAGGGGTTGGTGCTGCCAGCACTGCCCCGGCCCTGCTCCTGGGCCTTCTTCTTGGCAAGATCCGTGCCAGGGAGGACAACCTTCCCCTTGGTCAGGAAGTAGAGGGTTCTCCCCAGAGCGAAGTAGCCCCCGACCAGGCAGACAATGAGGTGACTGCAAGCCACGGCCGAGGGGCCGAGCGAGGAGCTGTAGTGCAGGGCCACCTCATGGGCACTGGCCAGGGACATGGCAGCGGCCACCAGGGCCAGGAGGGGCTCTCTGCAGAGGAAGCCCACCAGGGCCAGCAGGAGCAGGGCTAGGGTGAAGGCGGCCAGGCCTGGCACCAGAGCATCGTGGGCTTCCCCTGGGGTGGGCAGCACCCCGTGCCCTGCCAGGATCAGGATCACCCCATAGCCACTCCAGAAGGCTGCCAGGGTCAGGCACAGGGGCACCAGCAGGGAGGTGTTCCTGA
Source organism: Certhia americana (assembly GCA_018697195.1). NCBI lineage: Eukaryota > Metazoa > Chordata > Aves > Passeriformes > Certhiidae > Certhia > Certhia americana. Next base: position 894,363 of record CM031880.1, on the reverse strand, counting down.
GGCTTCCTCGGATCCCTGCAGAACAAACGGAGACAGGGCTGTGATTTCAGGATGTGGGAAGCAGGAGTTAGGAAAGGTGGGAAGCTGGGTCACTATGAAGCAAGGATCAGCACAGATCCTGGAGAAAAACAGGCTCAGTGGGATCTTATCACACTCTACAACTACCTGGAAGGAGGTTGTAGCAAGGGGTCGGGCTCTTCTCCCAGGGAACAAGAGATGGGACGAGAGGAAACAGCCTCAAGTTGTGCTGGGGGAGGTTTAGATTGGGTATCAGGGAAAATTTCTCATGGAAAGAGTTGTCCAGCCCTGGCACAGCTGCCCAGAGCAGTGGTGGAGTCCCCATCCCTGGAAGTGTTCAAGAGACACAGGGATGTGGCTCTTGAGGAGCTTAGTGGTGACCATGGTAGCAGTGCTGGTTGATGGTTGGACTTGACAGTCTTTGAGGTCTTTTCCAGCTGAACCATTCTGTGATTTGTTGATTCTGTGATTTCCTTTTCTCATTGTTACGAGTTACAAAGAATAAATAATTCAACATTCATTCTAGAAAGTGTGGATTTTGTTGTAGGCAGTGACTGTTTTCTCTCAGGTAAGTAGAGGCACTGTTTCTCGGCATTTACCCATAGGCATTTCGATCCACAGATGCTGAAAGCACTCTCAGAAAGCCTGGGAGGGAAATGGTGTTCAGTGTGTTAAAACTCCTGGTAGAGTATTTGTTTAAAACAAACACTGATTTCTTTTCTTGGCTATGGAGGAAAAATTTGCTGCACTGACACAGAGCCATGGAACGGTTTGGCTTGGGAAAGACCTCAAAGCTCATCCCATTCCACCCCCTGCCATGGGCAGGGACATCTTCCACCATCCCAGGCTGTTCCAAGCCCCTTCCAACCTGGCCTTGGACACTGCCAGGGATCCAGGGGCAGCCCCAGCTGCTCTGGACAGCACTGTCCTCTGGGAGAAGGGATGAGTGGTGCAGCAAGGCTGCCATGGTCTGTATCCTGTTGGCAAAGCAGACCTGGATGTGCAAAGCCATGGGAGGGAGGCTTTGGGCCTGGCCAGCCCCAGATCTTACCTGCATATGCCAGGAGAGCTGATAAAAGCAGCAGCAGGACCCCGAGGGCTGTGCTGGGGATCAGTGGGGCAGCTCGGGGGGAGCTGTAGAAGTGCACGGCCAGCAGGAGAGATCCTGTGGGACACGGAGGGGGAAACACAAAGAGCTTGTAAACCTGGCCTAAAGCCCAAGAGAGGATCAGGGTGGAATAGAGGGAGCAGAGGGGAAATAACAGTGCAAGATGTGCCAATAGGAAAGCCTAAGGAGCTGGGAGAGTGTGACTCGGTTTGCACCCAAGGTCTCGTTTCTTTCTGGGTGCCTGGTTTGAAAAAAACTGGAAATGAATCATCTCAGGCTGCCCAGAGAGGATCTGGATGCCCCAGCCCATCAAGGTCAGGTTGGATGGGGCTTGAAGTAGCTGGGTCGAGGGGAAGGTGTCCCTGCCTGTGACAGGGGATGGAACTGGATCATCTTTAAGGTCCCTTCCAACTCAAACCATTCTGGGAACTTATGAAAGAGTCTGAGAATGCTCCCTTGTTGCCAGATAAAGGTAGAAATCCACGATTCCAGATATGCAAAAGACAGACAGACACACATGCCCTGCAGCTGATCCCTCCAGCCTTGTACTGATGGAAAACCAGCTGAAAAAACCCAGGAAAATGAAACACAAAGAAGGAGCAAGTGAAAGGGAGTGAACACAGAAAACAGAGCTGCAGGGCTGGAAAAGGAAAGGGGAGGAAACTGCATCCAAACCGAGATGATTTACTACAGTGACCATGAAAAAGTTTGGATTTGCTTCCCACCCAGCGTGGAACGAGTACAAAACTCCATGCCAGCCCTTGGAAGCCAACACAAATATTTTGTTGGCCGCCAAAGCAGGCGCGGGGACCTCTGGATGGAAAAGCTGTGCCCAGGCAGAGAAGCCTGTGGATAAACAGCCTCTTTAACCCCCTTGGAAAAAGGGGGGTGTCCCGGAGAGCTTGTCCCAAGCCCAGGTCCCGTGCCAGGATGCCAGGAGCGGTCCCTACCTGCGGAAATGCCCAGGAGCCCGATGCAGGAATGCAGTGACTCAGCCCCGCTGTCGCCCATGCCTGCGTGCCGCAGCCCCTGCCGAGGGCTGCACTGCTGCCTCTCTTTCCTCCCATGCTCTTTATAACCAAACCATCGCCGCTGCCGCCGGTCCTCCCTGCTCTCCACCCCTTTTCCCTACAAACCTCTTCTGTTCCTGCTCCTCTCTGCATGCGGGAGGAAATGCAAATGAAGTTCTGGCTGCAGTAAATTTGGGGCTGTGAGTCAGAGTAGGCAGCTGGTAGCTCCCTCCAGGGGCCTCTTAATTTTACCGTTGATTAACCCTTGTTCAAAAAGGCACTTGAAAAATAAGGCTGAGGGTTTATTGGTGCCTTTTTTGCTGCTGCCAGTGAGGAAATTAGACAGGTTAAAATGAAGGTTTTTGCAAGCATCCACCTTGATGGAGCAAACAAGCCCTCTGCAAGCCCAGCAGCTCCTTGGGGACCGCTTGTTTCTCCTCACACTGACCACGGGCCTGCTGTTTGTCCCTGTCACAGCTCTGAATGCCTGGCACCAGCCCCCTGAGCTGGGCAAACCCAGGGCAGACTCAGTGCCATTCCCTTAGAGGTCACTTCTGTCCATCTGTCACTCCACGTCCAGCTCCTCCAGCCCAGAGGAGCCTGGCTGGCTTTCCAGGTCAGGAGCGAGTGTCCGGCATTGCCAGAACTGTGTCCCAAAGGGGACATGAAGGACCTGTGGGCAGCTCCCTGCTGCTTCCCATGGGGAATGCGTGTTCAGGGCATAAAGGTTTATGGATGGAGGGGAGGCTGCAGGAAGCAGTGGACACTGGCCTGGGGGTCATACTGAGTCAGGGGTCAGGAGAGAATTGTCAGGCAACTATCCTGTGGGAGCTGACAGAGCTTTGTTCCTCTTGTGAGTTGTTTGTGGGGCTGGACCAGCACAGGGAGTGTTCCCTTGAGGGACTCAGCTCCAGCTAAAGCCAATCCCACTCTCCTGACAGGACAAAAGGTGCAGAAGAGCGTGCAGAGCTTTGTGCTGATACTCCTGGGCTGCCCGGGGATGGCTCTGCAGAGCTCCTCCAGCAGCCAGCTCTGATGTTCCCCTCAGCAGATCCCACTCTGTGATCCCCCAGAAATCCTGTTCCACAGCCAGGGCTGGAGGACAGGGAGGCTGCTGGGAGCTGCACTGGCTGGAGCTCACAGTCAGGCCTGTGGGATCATCCAAGAGGTGTCGGAGCTGTGACAGCACCCAGAACAACCCCAGAGCACCAGGTACTGTCAGAGGACCCTGCTCCTCCTGCCCCCTGAGCCAGCTGGAGCACGATGGCAGCTGGATCCAGCTGGATCCCAAACTTTCCTGGTATCTCTAGCTGTGTTCACCCTGCAGGAAGAGGGTCCCTTCCCACCCCTCCTCATTAGAACCTTAATGCAGATTAAAGCCACTCACCAAAGCCCATAAGAAATGTGTACAGCCAAGGCCACCCGGGCTGGAATAACCCAGCTGAGAAATGTCATTTATCACTCACTTCTTCATTGCTGGAAGATCTTTAGGGCTGACATGTCTGTTGAGAAGGGTGTTTTTCCAAGGGGAGGAAACAAGCCTGGCTGGTCCAGTTGCACCAATTATCACAGTAAGGGGAACCAGCCCAGCCAGTTTATAACAGGCAGGGGTAAGTGATGTGGTTGCAGCAGGCCGGCTGTGGAAATCCTCAGCCTCTGGCTACTTTGCTCCATGGCTAATGGAACTGCTCCCGAAGCAACTGCAGGAAGGAGAAATTATCTATTCAGGTTGCAACATCACTTAGCTGTTTTTTCATGCAAGGGGAAATAATACACCCCTAAACCATAGTTAGGATTCCTTAGATAGCAAAACAAACAGCAGGGGAAAGGCATTGGGTGTTTCTGATGCATATCTCAATTTAATTCCTGTTCTGGGCAATAAAAGTAACTGAGAGGCACAGCCTGAGTTGGATTAGTGAGGCTGCAAGGCCTCTGTCACTCATTTCTTGTTCCTGCTTGTTCAAGTAGCAGCTGGGTGCCTGAAACCCCTCATTCTGGGAGAAACATGCCATAAATGAAGTCCCAAGGAGCAGCAGAGAGCCTCCTCCTCAGGCCTGCCCTGACTGAACACATTGCCAAGCCACGAGTTCATTACCCACAGGATGTACTTCATGTCTCTCCCAAAAATGACAGAGCCCCAAGGAACATGTCTTATAAATAACCCCTGAAAAACAGCCTGCAGCCATGGTATGGGAGTTTTTTGTTCTCTCAGCCTCCACAGGGCACCATTATTTCTCCAGGGCCAGGCTGAAATAGAGAGGTACAGGATCATGTCCATGTTAGCAGAGCCAGGGTGGGAGGAACGAGCTCTAGACACCGAATCCTGCTGTCAGGGGCCCCTCCAGAGCTCAGGGCTCCACCAACTCCCAGTTCTACTTCCCTGGAATTAAATAAATGGAGAGATGGTGCTGGTGGGGAAAAATCCCATTATTCCAGAGATCAAGAAGTGTTTGCACAAAGATCTCATGCACAGGGTGGGACTGTTGGGGTGACTGTGCAGGGCCAGGGTTGGACACTGTGGGGTCCCTTCCAACTCCATGACTTCATTAATTGCTAATGAATTGAAATTAAATTTGAAATGAATCGGGGTGCAAAAGCCAGAAATTAAAATTGAAATGAATCGGGGTGCAAAAGCCAGAAAACAACTGCAGCAAAGCGTAAAATATTCACTGTTGAGAGGTGGGATCTGAGGGCTGGAACGTTGGGGATCTGAAAAGGAAAGGTCGGTGTTAAAAGTCTGAAGCAGCCTATGCAGTGCAGGGTTCAAAGAAAGGGACACAGAGTAGAATGCACGGGATGAAATCCTGGCTCTGGGCAGGCTCCCTTTGACACCGTCTCCTGTGCAAAGGTTTTGGTGCTTCAGTGTGAACGAGAATGGAAAATCAACAGCCGAGGAGGAAAAACACAGCTGCTCTGTTGAGCACGGCACATCAGCTGGGGCTGCTCTGCAGACAACGTGCTGGGAAGAAGATCTGTAAGGGAGCAGCCAGTTGAGGAAACAAATAATATTTACATGCCCTGCCTGTGGAACTGGAAAGGAAACCTCCTTGCCAGTAAGAAACCCAGCCCGAGCCTCCCGGCCCCACCTGCTCCTGGGGGAGGGCTGGCGCTATAAAGGGCTGCGGGCAGTGAGCAGAGCTCACAGTGCCGAGGGGCTCTCCAGGGAATCCCGCTGCTCCCGGGGCTCATGGCGAAAAGGGTGGCCGTGGTGCTGGCTGGCTGCGGCGTGTTCGATGGCAGCGAGATCCACGAGGCTTCGGCCGTGCTGGTGCATCTCAGCCGAGAGGGGGCTCAGGTAAGAGGATCCTGCCCGGCTCCTTTTTCCCGGTTCCCGGCTCCGCTCCTCAGCCTCTCCTCTCCTTATCTCTGAGACAAACTCCCCCCAAAACCGAGCAGCTTGCTTGCGGTCACTGGGAGTGGTGTGGAGAGCTCCGGGCTCAGCTGTGCTGTGCAAAGGGACACAGAGCGCGGGGCTCTGTATCCAGTGTATCCAAACTCTCCATCAGACTCCACCCTGAATGCCTTCTCCCTTCGCTTTTGTCTTGCACACCCTCTTTTCTCTCCTGCTATTTCTGTTTGAAAGACAGTCTGGGCTGCTTGAAAGTCATCTTTTTAAAACCTTCAAAGAGTAGAAGTGAAAATGGAATGAGAGAACCCCCGAATGGTTTGGGTTGGGAGGGACTTTAAAGCTCATCCATTCCCATCCCCTTCCAGGACACTTCATGCCCAATGTCCAGCCTGGCCTTGGACACTTCCAGGAATGAGGGGACGGGGGCTCAGGAGTTAAACTTGAGGGGTAAAAAAGGTGCAGCTGCTCTAAAAGTCGGGAGAGCCGCTCCGTGAGACTGGGAAAGGAGGGAGGGAAAGCCTCTGGAATGTGACACTCAGCTCTGAACCACCCCTGTGTCTGGGTCGGAGCCCTTCCCCGGGAATGGGAATTGCTCTGTGGAACACAGAGGCACAGGGGTGACCTACCCGTGCCAGCCCTCCCAATTCCAAACCATTCCAACCCTGCCTTCACTGTCTGGCTCCGGGATGAGACTTGGCCAGGCGTTTTCTCCACTGGGTGTAATTTTGCCTTTCCTCTCCCGGAGCTGCTGCAGTCGCTCCTCTCCCGCCGTATCCGAACCCAGCAGGCTCCGAGCCCATCCCTCCCTCATCCCTGGATCGGCAGGGGCCTCTAGTGGAGGAAACTCGGGCATCATTTTAATCCCTCCTTTTCTAAGGAAACAGAGCAGCACAGAATGGAGTATTTCAGTTGGAAGGGAGGAGAGTTCAGTGCCTCCCTCTCCACGGGAAGCTGCCATGAGGTTGCCCCTCAGCCTCCTCGTCTCCCACCTAGACAATTCCAAAGTCCTCCTCGGCTGCTCCTCGCAGGACACTCCTTCCAGCCCTGCCCTCCTTGGCGTTCCTCAAATCCTTCTTAAATTGTGGGGCCCAAAACTGCCCAGGTGCAACAGTCCCAAATCTGTCCACCACCCTCCACTCTCAATTTCTGCATATGAGCTTGAAAGTGCTAAAGGAAGGGGAAGCACTTTCTGGAAAAACTCTCTGGCTTTGGGAAAACAGCAGGTGGGGAGAGGAAACCCCAAATCCTGTCCCAATGGGAGATGGGGTGGAACAGCAGCTCTCCAGGTGGTCACCCTGCAAGAGGGATTTATTGGGACATGGATGGACTCTTCAGCCCCCCAGACAAGTAGCTCTGGGCACAAACTACTAAAGATTTCCTTCCTCCCTTCCCTCCTTCCTCCATGCCAGCTCTTTCCCAAGAAAGCCCCTCAGCATTCCCACTCACAGCCTGTGCTTTTCCCTCGTTTTTCCATTGTTCCTGAAGGATAACAGCCCTCTCCCCCGACTCTAGGCTGAGGTTTATGCTCCCAACATCCCCCAGATGCACGTGGTGGACCACGTGAAGGGGCAGCCAACGCCGGAGCAGCGCAATGTCCTGGTGGAAAGCGCCAGGATTGCCAGAGGCAACATCAAGGACCTGGCTACTCTGGATGTCAAGGGGCTGGATGCCCTCATCATTCCAGGTAGGATTGTGTGGGGCATGCCTGTCCATAGTTTGGGTATTCCATAGGTCTGAATGACATGGGAGTGGTGGGATGGAGGGCTGGAGCAGGGATTGGAGGGAGAGCCAGTTTTAATTCTTTTATTGACCTGGACAAATGCTGCAAACCATCCAATTCCCCCCTGCCAAAATCCTGCCCTGGATATAACCTCCAGCCTAAACTGTTTCTCTTTCCTCAGGTGGCTTCGGGGTGGCAAAAAACCTGAGCACTTGGGCCACCCAGGGCAAGAACTGCAGCATCTCCAAGGAGGTGGAGGGTGTCCTGAGGGCGTTCCACGCTGCCCACAAACCCATCGGGCTGTGCTGCATCTCCCCGGTGCTGGCAGCCAAAATCTTCCCGGGCTGTGAGGTGACCGTGGGCCACGACACGGAGTGTGAGCAGTGAGTGACCTGGGGGGTTGGTGATGGTCACACCAGGGTGCCCCCAAAGTGCCCAGCAGCCCAGCCAGGTGGTGCAAGTCTCACAAGGAGCTGAATGTTATTCGTGAGAACTCAGCTCTGCTGCCTCCAGTGAGGCTTTTAGCAAGTCCAGCCCTTTTGGGGACTTCACAGGGAAAAGCAGAAACTCTGGAAGACTGATTTTATCATTTCTCAGCACAGAAGGAATGATGTAACACCAGATCTGTTTGCAGTTTTGTGACTTGTTTCCACAACTCTGATGGCTCTGACAGTATATTTTAAATTAGTTTAAATGTAATTTATGGTTGGAAATTAAATATTTGTCTCCCTGATGCTTCACAGAGCCAGGGTAGGAAAAACCTTTGCTGACTCCAAGTTAAGCAGGTCCAAGGCAGGAACAGGATTGTTACCCAAGGCTTGGGGTGTTAAGAGAGGGAAGCAGTGAAACTCTTCAGTCCTACAGGGAAGCTGGGACTGGATTCTCCCAAGAGCAGGCAAGGAATGTTGATAGCTTTTGCTAGGAAGGAATTTTTTCACTAACTTGGAGAAAAAAACCCACCCCAAACCTAAATCTAATTGTTCCCCGGGGAAGCTGTGGCTGCTCTATCCCTGGCAGTGTCCAAAGCCAGGCTGGGCAGGGCTTGGAGCAGCCTGGCATAGTGGAAGGTGTCCCTGGCCATGGCAGGGGTGGCACTGGATGGGCTTTGAGGACTCTTTTCACCCAAACCACCCTAGCCTTTTATACACATGAACACTGGAGTGGGCAGAATTAGGAAGTGGAACATCCAAAGTGGAACTTCAGTCTCAATTTGGCCTGACTTCAGATTTTCAACTCATTTGAACAGGAGGTTTTCCTGTTGTATAGAGAAACTCCACGAGCAGGAAAAGATTTGGATCCTACTGAGCAGGTTCTGCACAGTGACCACCGAGTTTCCCCTCTGGCCCTCAGCCAAGCACATTCCTCACTCCAGGCTCTCATTCCCTGTTCCCTTGCAGGTGGCCTTATGCCAAGACTGCCGAGGCCATGAAGGAGCTGGGCTGCAGACATGTCAACAGCCAGGTCACCGAGGCCCACGTGGACACCAGGAACCGGCTGGTGACCACCAGCGCCTTCATGTGCAACGCCCCCATCCACCACATCCACGACGGCGTTGGGAAAATGGTGCAGGAAGTGCTCCGGATGGCCTGAGCTCCCACAGCTGGCACCCAGCTCCTGCTCCCTGGGGGATGTCCTTCCCCTCTGCCACGGCCACAGGACAAGGGACACGCAGTGGCTCTGCCCCCAGACCGCTGGGGGCTGCTGAGGAGGGAGAATCTTGGAGGTGTGTTGTGCCCAGGACACGTCACTCGCTGGCAGGAGTTGGGTTGGGATCTTGGGATGGTTTGGGTGGGGAGGGATTTAAAGCTCATCTTGTTCCAATCTCCTCCTGTGGACAGGGACCCCTTCCACTGTCCCAGGCTGCTCTGAGCAGGACACTGCCAGGGATCCAGGGCCTGCCCACCCTCACAGGGTGGAATTCCATCCCAATATTCCATCCAGCCCTGCCCTCCCTCAGCCTAGGAACCCAGTTCTGGTACCAAATAAAACCTGATGCTTCTACTGAATCCTGAACTCTGCTTCTGCCTCTGCCTTTCCCTCTGGGTCAGTTGGGAAAATAAACCAGGAAGAAATCCCCAGCACCAACCCCCCTTCCCCCCTTGTTTTGCTGGGATTTGCCAGAACCCAGACTGGAGCAGGAATGTGACACTGGTGAGAGCAGGACCAGCCCCATGTCACCAGCCAGCTTTGGTGGGAAGAGGTGAAGTTCTTGTCCTGTATTAAGAGAATTCCAGGTTGGATCTCAAGGCTCACCTGGTCCAACCTTTCTTGGTAAAAATGCTGTCTAGTCAAGATGTCCCAGCAGCCTGTCCTGATGGATTCCAAAGTGTCCAAACTCAGGGAATCCACCACTTCCAAGCTGATTTTCTCATGGTGAAAAATTGTCTTCTGGTGCCCATTCAGAATCTCCCCAGGAATAACCTGTACAGATTATCCCTTGTCCTTCCCATGATTCCTCATAAAAAGGGTGTTTCCTTCTCCTTTGTATCCTCCCTTCAAACACCAAACATGGTGACAAGATCTCCCCTAAATCTCAGTTTCCCAAGGCTGAACAAACTCAGTTTCTCTCAGCTTTTCCTCTCACGGGAGCTTCCCAGGCTTTGGAGCATCTTCATGGCCTTTCCCTGGCTGCTCTCCAGCCTAGCCACATCTGGTTTTGGAAAAGTGAGGATCAAAACTCTTTGCACAACTCTGATGGCTTAAAATAAGACTTTATTTGAAATGCAATCCCACTGCAACCTCTGAGCATTCCTGCAAGCACAGAGATCTCAGCAGCAGCACTGGGAATTTCCTTCTGCAAAGATTTCTTCAGCCACGTGAACTGAACACATTTATTTTGAGTTTAAAGAATGGGGAGAAGGGATAATCCCCATAAAACAGGTTATAAAAAGCTGGTCCCTGCAAATATGTCATAAAAAGAGTTCACTGTAGGGCCCAAACCAAGACATAAACCCAAAATAGATTTACACTGAGCAACAGATTGACACTGTCTGGTTTTTCAGTCATCTCTTTACCAAACTGGACTCATTTGGACCCATTTTTTTTAGTCAGCAAAGGATCTGAATTTGGTCCCAAAAAGTTGATTTGTGTATTTAAAGCAGTGTAAACATCATAACCAGCAACCAGGTTGCTGCCTGTAAACAGGGTGGTGCAAACTGCTCCCAAAACACCTTGAAACCTTCGAAACAAAAAAGTTCCACACAAAAAACTTCTAACAGAACTGACCTGTATTTTCTGCTGCCTCCAAAGAAATCAAGACACTACAAAAGTGAGGCTCCCACCTAAGGAATGTACTCAAGTGCCAAGGGAGAAATCCCACTGGGCTTTCAGTAGAGGCCAGTCTTCTTCATGATCCTCAGGAATTCCTGCTCGCTCACCTCCCCATCCCCGTCCCGATCGGCCTCATCAATCATCTCCTGCAAGAGATTTGGGGGCAGGAGTTAGGTATGGCTTTTATTGGGAATTACTGCATTCCCTCAGAATTCCAGCCACTCTTTAGCTGTGCTGGAGGGGACAGCGTTGGTTCAAGCTCAGATGAAATATCTCCTGAAATCTCTTTTGCCTGGGTGTATTGGTAGTGACATCTGACCAGGATTCCCACATCCACGTGGGCTCGACCCATGCTTGACCTCAAAACCCAGATCCCAGAAATTCCTCCCCTCCTCCCAGCTGCAGCACAGAGATCCCAAAAGCACCAGGTCCAAACCTGCAGCTCTTCATCAGTGAGGTTCTCCCCCAGGTCTTTGGCCACACGTTTGAGGTTTTTGAAAGAGATCTTTCCAGTTTCGTCATCATCAAAGAGTTTGAAAGCTTTGAGGATCTCCTCTTTGGAATCTTTTTCAGCCTTAAGGAAGAAAGAAGAGTTCAAGGGAAAAAAAGAGTGGTTGTGTTGTAGGTGACACTCAAAATAAAGTGATAAAAGATCTGACAGACTGAGAAACCCTTGAGAACAAATAAAGGAGCCCAGCCAGCAGGAATTATCATAAAAGCTGAAAGAAGACAAGGGACAAAACCAGAATTCCAGAATTTCAGGCTTTCAGGGCTTTTTTTTTTTTCTGTCCTTGCCAGCCAGATATCTTTGGGCTTTCACTATCACTTCTGCTATTAAATATCTGGGGTTTAAAAAGATTTTTCCAACCAAAGATTTCATCTGTAAATTAGAATTCCAGGGAAGAAAGCACCCCCATGCCAGACATCAACCCTCCAAAAGCTTCCTGCAGGCCTGAGCTGGTTTTCACCCATGAGAAAAACTTTTTTTTCCATTTTTGCCCCTACAAAAATCATCTCTGATTGTTAAAAAACCTGCTAATGATGCCATGATTTTAATTTTCTCCTGAAAAAAATGAGAGAATTCAGGATAGGGATTACCCCAATTTTTATACATTTAATTGTTAGGATTAAAATAGTGCTTTAATCTCCCCCTAAACCCAAAAGGAGATAAAGGCTCCTCATCCACCTTCCAAATTCCCTTGGTTTGGAGCTGGACAATATCCATACCATTTTCTGTGACATCACTGCCAGGAAGTCAGTGAAGCTGATTTTTCCTGTCCCTTCCTTATCGATGTCTGAGATCATTTTCTTGATCTCCTCTTTCTTAGGTTCAAACCCCAGGGCCCTCATGGCCACCTGGAAGGACAAAATAAATTACAAATCCTGCAAAAGTATCACCAAAACCACAGGAGAGGGGGGGAAAAGTGACTTTCCTGACAAAAATTCTGTGTCTCCCAAAAAACAGGGGCAGGCTGAGAGAGAGGCTGCTCTGCACTCCCATCAGGATGCAGAAAACAGGGATGGAAACATTCCTGTCCTGGAATTGTCACCAGGAATTTCCTACACGCACTCTCACCATCTCAAACTGGTCAACCACAGGGAATTTAAATAAGTTAATTTTTCACTCTGGTGATAAAAATCCTGTCGGGAAAACATTTTCCTCCTTTGATAAAGGGCCAGATAATAGCAACAGCAATAACAACAATAATAAAGGAGCATAAAATAATAATAAAATAATAAAGAAGCATTAAATCCTCAAGAAGAGGGGAAATCCCCCCACATCATTTTAATGGGCACAACCCCTTTTTCTGATGTTTTATGAACAAAGAAGGAGTCGGGAGAGAAAGCAAAGAATTATACCTGAATTTTGGGCAGCCTGGATAAGAGCAATAAAGAGCTGCAATTAAAGAGAAAACTGTGCCTTTTGCCCACCAGGTTTTCTGCAGGAGGGAGGAAAGGGGGAAACCCAGGAAACTGCCGTGCTTTTTGAGGTTATTTTAGCATTCACGGCCCTGCTCCTTTATAACCCCAGTGACTTCCAGCCCCAGGGAAACCGCGACCTTCAGCTCCTTGACATCGATGCTGTCGCTGCCGTCGGTGTGGAAGAGCTCGAAGGCTTCGCGGGATCTCCTGCTGGCAGTACTCGGCATTATCCGGGACTGGAGCCCCGCCTTCTCCGCGGCGGCCGCGCTCCCAGCGCCGCCTTCTTCTAAAAAGCCGGAGCCTAAGGCACGCACGGCGGGGTCAGGGCGGGACAACGGGCGTGCAGGGACGTCCTGAGCCTTCAGTGTCCTGTAGCCCTAAGTTGTCCCTCAGCACAGGTCCCTGAGCCCCGTACAAGGCTCCGAGCCCCCCTCAAGCCCCTGAGCCCCTTCTTCATGCCCAGGCCCCTATCAGTGTCCCTGAGCACCACCCCCCCCATGTAGTCCCTGAGGCCCCCTCACAGACCCCGAGCCCGTCAATGCCCTCTTGAGCCCCTGTCTGCACCTGCCCTCGGGCCCCCCCCAATGTCTGAAGCCCCCTCAATGTCCCTGAGCCCTGCACTGCCCAGAAGACCACTCACTGCCCCAGAGCCCCCCACTGTCCTGATGCCCCCTCAGTGTCCTGAGCCCCCCCCAGTGTCCCTGAGCCCATCATTGTCCCTGAGACACCCTCAGTGCCCTGAGCCTCAGTGTCACTGAGCCCCCCCCCCCATCAGTGTCCCTGATGTCCCCTCGTGTCCTGAGCCCACCTTCAGTGTCCCTGAGCCCCCTCAGTGTCCCTGAGACCCCCCTCAGTGTCCACTGATCACACCTCACTGTCCCTGAGCACCCCAGTGTCCCTGAGCCCCCCTCAGTGTCCTGAGCCCCTCAGTGTCCCGAGCCCCCTCAGTGCCCCTGAGGCCCCTTCAGTGTCCCTGAGCCCCAACAGTGTCCCTGAGCCCCCTCACTGCCCCTGAGCCACCCTAACTGCCCTGAGCCCTCAGTGTCCCTGAGCCCCCACCACAATGCCTTGAGAACCCTCAGGTCACTGAGCCCCCCCAGGTGTCCCTGAGACCCCCCAGTGACCGGAGCCCCATCAATCGCCCTGAGCCCCTCCATCACACCCCTAGCCTTCATCCGGAGCTGAGCCCCCTCAGTGCCCTCAGCCCCGTCAAGCACCCATGAGACCTTCTCACCGCGCCCCTGAAGCCCTGAACTGACCTGAGCCCCCCATCACCGCCCTGAAGCCCCCCATCACGCTCCTCAAGCCTCCTCAGTGTCCCTGAGCCCCCTCAGTGTCCCTGAGCCCCCTCAGTGCCCCTGAGCCCCCTCAGTGTCCCTGAGCCCCCATCACCTCCCGAGCCCCGCCTCACCGCCCCTCAGCCTCCTCACAGCCCCTGAGCTCCCTTCACAGTTCCGGAGCCCCCTCCCAGCTTTTGAGTCTCCTCAGTGCCCTCGCCAGCCCCTGACAGCCCTGAGCCCCCTCACAGCCGCCCTCACCATCCCGCACGCCTCACGCCTGGCAGCCTCAATATCGCGCTCTCTCATTGGCTGTCGCCCCCACGCCGCTGCTATGGCAACGCGTGCTCCTATTGGCTGGCGTGATGGCGGGGCGAAGGTGAGCGAGCGCGTGGAAGAATCCCCTCCTTCCTTCCACGCGATTGGCTGGAGTGAGGAGGGGTTGGACCAATCAGCGAGCGGGAGCGGGCTGGCGCGATGCTCGCCCCAGGGAAAGAGGAGGGAACGGGATCAGTGGGCGTGGTCTGACGGGAAAGCCGGGCGCTGATTGGTGAAGCGCATGAAGGGGCGGGGCTGGGGGCGTGGCCGGAGCTCCGTGAGGGCGGCGGCGGCGAGAGGGATCCGGGAGGGTCCTGGCAGCCGGGAAAAGGTGCCGGGGACGGCGGGGAACGGTCTGGGGCTGCGGGAGAACGGCCAGGAGCCGTGAGGAGGGTCCTGCAGGCTGTGGGGAAGGAGCTGGGAGGTGCGGAAACGTGCTGGGAGCAGGGCAGCAGGTGCTGGGGGCTGTGGGGAGGAGGGTGAGGGGCTGTGCGATGGGGCTGAAAGAGCCGGGGCGGGCTGGAGATTCAGCATTTGATGGAGTGGATTGTGGAGAGGGATGAGGGGCTGAGGGATGGGGGTGAGGGAGGTGGAGCAGCCCTGTGCCTGCTTTAAAGCAAGCTCGGTGTCCCAGGTGGGCAGCACCGATCCAGCCTCTTTTGGCTTTTCCTGGAAATTTCAAAGGGATTTCAGAAAAATCGGTACCCAAAGAGCCAGGGCCAGGACCTGCAGCTGCTGATTAGTTTGGAAAAAGAGGGATGAATTCAACTCCTCGTATGCATCCTTTTCAGCAATCGGCGGCCAACTTGATTTCTGTAACTAGGAATGTGTTATTTATGGAATAAAGAATGTCCTCCCTTTTTCAAGGATCTGGTGGGACGGTTCCCACCCAAGCCATGGTCACAAGCCTCAGATCGAAGGAGTTGGGGCCTCAAATGATGCTTTGGGGAGTTTTGCCTTGCAGAAGCAAATCATAAAGATTCTACTCATCACTGTAGAAGACATGAGGCTGCATCCTGCATAATGATAATTCTGGGGAGGAAAACATGATTTTCAAAGTATATGGCATAGGTAATCCGCACCTTAAAATCAAATTGTAGATCATGATTAAGCTGTCCATAAATGTCTTTCTTTTTTATACTGGGCTATATCACATTTGAGGAGTTTAAATGAAATCATATGGAATAAGTGTGGAAACATGCGCCTGAAATGAAGTCCTGGCGAGTTGTCCAAGGCCAGCTGGATGGGCTGGAGCAACACTTTGGGAAAGGTGGAAGTGTGTCCTGCCCCTGCAGGAGGTGGAATAAAAGAGCCTTTAAAATCCCACAAAGCCAAACCCAGTCTGGGATTTCGAGGATCCTTGAAGCCCTGCAGTGCTCGGGGTCGAGGCAGAGAGGCAGCATCGGCTGCAGTAAAACTTCACTTCAAGCACATCATCAGAGCACTTTGGGTGCTCATTGGTTCCTGGAGAGTGCACAGGGATCGGGAATGCAAAATGGGGTGGGGTGGAAGGGAACCTAATGGGAAAAGGTACAGGGAAAAGGAAATGTCAGTGACTAGCCTTGAGGAGAAGCTGGAACAGTTTGTGTCCCCTCAGCAGCTGTCCCCCCTCTGACTGAATCCCCTCATCTTCTCCAAACCACATCCCAAAATGTCCAAGCACCTCCAGGCCTGGAGGCTCCAAACCTCCCTGGGCAGCCCCTTCCAGGGCTCGGCCACTCTCTCAGGGTGGAAATTTCCTCAAAATCCACCCTGACCTCCCCTGGCCCAGCCTGAGGCCGTTCCCTCTGCCCCTGTCCCTGTTCCCTGGCAGCAGAACCTGACCTGGGGCTGTCCCCGCCTGGCAGGGAGTTGTTCAGAGCCACAAGAGCCCCCCCCGAGCCCCCTTAGCTCCAGGCTGAGCCCCTTCCCAGCTGCCCCTCACAGGATTTATGCTGCAGCCCTTGCTCAGACTCTCCTTTGCATGGCCAATCCCAAAAAACTCCTTCAGCTTTGCTGTAACTTGGGGCACTCCTCAAATTTCTCTGGGGATCACCCAGCACTCAAGGATGTGGCCTTTAAAGAGTTGGGAACAGTGCTGGTCTTTTTGTGGCTCCAGGGGGTGCAGATTCCCTCAGGGATCCCTGCAGGCTGGCTTACAACCAGGAGGAAAGCTTTTCCAGCCAACACAGAGCATTCTTGGTGTAAAAGCTCCCTCAGACTCAGGGCCTGGATGTTCTGTGCTGGCTGTGAGGTTCTTGGTCTCAGTCCAGTCAGACTGAAATCTGTTAATTAGTGACTCCAATCATTGGTTTACGAGGCATAAAGAAAAAGGAAGCACTAATGGCTCAAAAGGACAGCTCCTGCCTTTACTTGGTTGCTTCCTCGATCCTGAGTGTCCTGAGGTTCTGGTAATGGTGATGGTTTTGTTGTTCTGAATTAGCTGTGCCAGGAGGCTGAAGCAAATCACAGAATTATCCCAGAATCCCAGACTACTCTGGGTTGGGAGGGACCTTAAAGCCCCTCCAGTTCCACCCCCTGCCATGGGCAGGGACACCTCCTACTGCTCCAGCCTGGCCTTGGGCACTGCCAGGGATCCAGGGGCAGCCCCAGCTGCTCTGGGCACCCTGTGCCAGGGCCTGCCCACCTTGCCAGGGAACAATTCCTGCCCAATATCCCAATATCCCATCCATCCCTGCCCTCTGGCAGTGGGAAGTTCCCTGTGTCCTGCCTCTCCATACCCTTGTAAATCATCTTTCTCCACCTTTCTTGCAGGTTCCCTTCAGATTCTGTTTGCTTTTCTCTCCGGGCAGTTCATGGGGGCAAATCTTCTTTTTCTTCCCTCCTCCCTGAGCCTCTTGAGGCAGAGTCTTTCCAAAATCCCTTCCAAAACAGTCTGCACTCCTAACTCCCTGTGCCAGCATGGACTCTGCTGGCCAAATTCTGAGCAGAATTCCATCCCCCCGAGCTCAGGGAAGCTCAGGTCAGTTAGCTGTGTGTGCCTGGGGGTTTCTCCCTGTCCCTGCAGGCTGGCAGGAGCTGCACTGTGATCGGGGGCTCGGGCTTCCTGGGGCAGCACCTGGTGGAGCAGCTGCTGGCCAAGGGCTACCGAGTCAACGTCTTCGACATCCAGCAGAGCTTTGAGAGTCAGCAGGTGACCTTCTTCCTGGGAGACCTGTGTGACAAGGAGGTGAGGAAGGACTGCAAGGAGCAAAGGCGAATGCAGGCCTTGCACTTTTCCTTGGAAGCCTCTGGAGGAAGCAGATCTGGTCTGGCTTCTGCTGCGAGCAGAAAAGAGCAGGGCTGGTTTGTGCCTGGTGATCTCAACCACCTGGGCTGAGATCCTGGAGTCTCCTGTTCTGAAACTCCTTGTGAAGGGCAATCCAGGCAAAGCTGGGGGCACACATGGACACACAGAAGCTTTAGGGACACAGTTGAGGCCAGGAGGAACTTTCCCAGCTTGTCCTGGTCCTGCTGTGCTCTGGGCACACTGGGATGTTTTCAGCTGTCTGCTGTGTGCTGTGGCAGCCAGGTGGGTTGGCATTTATGGGGAATCTCAGCATTACTATGAGCTGAGCTTGACAGGGTGATTACAGTCCCTGGGCTCATTGCAGGGAGCCCTCCCAGCTCTCCTCAGTGAGAATGGCACAGCTCATGGTGCCAGCAGTCAGGGCAGCCTTGGCCAAGGCCTGTGTGAGCCCTGGGGGAGGTGACTTTGGGACAGTCCCCTGCATTCAGCCATGGGGAGTGCCATGGGGGAACTTCAAACCTGCTGCTTCCTCAGTCTCCCATCTCCAGGTAGTCCTGAGAATTGCAGGGAGCTCACCTGACAGCCTCCAGCTCTGGGGAAGCTCCCAGGAGTTCTGTGGGAGGATGGGGGGGTGTGGTGAGGACAGGACATTGTGGAGCTCCTGGATGCTAAGCCCATTCCAGCATTGTGGAGGGAACATGGTTTGAAAAGTAGCTGTTTTCATAAAGGCTGGCTCATTTCCCTGCTGTTGTTTTTTCCTGGTACCCACCACGGCTGCTGTTCCATCCCTGTCTCCCCCGTGGTTTGCTGCAGGCTCTGCTGCCAGCCCTGCAGGGAGTGTCCCTGGTGTTCCACTGTGCATCCCCAGCCCCTTCCAGTGACAACAGGGAGCTCTTCTACAAGGTGAATTTTCTGGGCACCAAGGCAGTCATTGCAGCCTGCAGAGAAGCTGGAGTGCAGGTAAGGGTGGAAAAGCTCTGGGGACTGGGAGAGACTTTCTGGCATCACAGGCCAACGTCAGCCTTGTTTGAGAGGGGGACACAGGGCTCTGAGATCCTGAATTCCCACTCGTTCCATGAAAACCAGTGGAAGAGAGAGACTCCGTGGGTCTCCTGCTTAGTGTAAACTCAATCCCTGTTTGCCACAGAAAACCACATTGTGGTGGGAAAGCATCCACTGAAATCTGTCCTACCTGGAACAGCAGCACCTCACAAGTGGCTTCCTTCCCGCTTTCCCAAATTTTCCAATTTCCCACAGATGGCTTTTCCAGCAGTGGGATTATTCTCTTCCCTCTGTGAATTCCTCCCCATGGAATAGGGAGGAACACACTTGGGCCATGATTATGGCATCAGTGTCAGAAAGTTCAGAAAGTCAATTCTCCACAAAAGGAAGAGCCTGAGGAAACCAGCCTGGAACTGGAGACTGAATTTTCACCTTAAATTACTTTAATATCAGAGAAATCTTCATTGAAATTAATTTATGTCATTATTTTAAAATTTATTTTATTAATTTCATTTGAACCATGAAACAAAAATGTCCAGGGTTTATTTTTGGGAGGGGGTTGTTTTCGGTTTTTGGGTTTGTTTGTTTGTTTGCTTGCTTGTTTGTTTGTTTTGATTTGGGGTTTTGGGGTTTTTTGTTTGTTTGTTGTTTTGTTTTGTTTAACCCACTGTGATCTGTTAATGCCAAGATGAGCAAATCTTTCTTTAAAATACTGAGGGTGTGTTAAATGTTCCAAGCCTCTGATTTTCCTGGAGACATTTTTCCTGGATTCACTGCCTTGGGTGTTTATTGGAATGTTTTAATCTCCGTTAGGTTGTATTAAATGGTGGGACAGAATGGGTCAGAAAGGGGTTTTTATTCAGGTTATTTCCTGTAGGGCCAGTTGGTTAAATATTATTGTTATCATAATTGTCTTTATGCAGCCTTTATAACTAATGACCCTTTTATCTGAGGCTTTGGGCAGCTGTTTTCTCCCCTCTCTCTTGCAGAAATTGGTTTTAACCAGCAGTGCCAGTGTAGTTTTTGAGGGCACAGACATAAAAAATGGCTCAGAAGATCTTCCCTATGCACAAAAACCCATTGATTACTACACAGAGACCAAGATCCTGCAGGAGAAGGTATTTGCCAATGGTTAAATTGTTATTTTGGGATGTATTCCCTTAAGAAAAAGAGCATGAAATCCAGCTGTGGCAGGAATTGCCTCAGAGGGTGAAGGAAATCCTGTGTGACTCTGCAGGGATGGTTCCAGAGCTGCCAGAGGTGTCACTGCCATGGAAGAGCCACGGGATAATCCCAGTTCTTATCTGCCACAGCTTTGCTTTAACAGCAGCCAGGGCAGGTTTTTATCTTCTCTGCCTCTTTTCCTGATCTGTAGCCTGAATTTAGAGGCAAAATTTAGAGGAATGTAGAGTTGGGAGTGTGAAAAAGGCACTGAGGAAAGAGGAGAGGAGGTGAGAATGTGGCCTGAGCTAAAATATTCATGTTAGAAAAGATCTCCAAAAATCTGTGAGTTCACTGCTTTGGACACTTGCACATCACCAATATCTGCTCTCCTCCTGTTCTTCCTGCTGCAGCATCTCTGGTTTAAATAGGAGATAACAGTGTTTGCAGTCAAAGGCAACAGCCCTTTTTTGGGTCCTTTTTCCATGGCTTGCATTTCAGCTGTGGGAAGAATCTGTGCTTTTTGTGCCAGAAGAATTGAGATTCCCTTCCAGAGCCTGGAAGGAATTTCCTCCACAAAGGAGCTTAATTAATTTTAATTGTGAAAACATCTGTTCCTTTACCAAGCACTTTGCAGTAACTGGTAAAGGGGAAGAAGCTGAGGAGCAGCAATCAGGGGTAACCCCAGTGCTGGTGATTATGGCTTTGTTTTGGGGGAAACTGAAAAGATTTTGTCTGTGCCTCCTCCGTAGAAATTCCAGCAGCTGCTGGAAATGAGGAGAACATGTTGTTTAGAAACTCCCAGGAGAATGAAATCTGCTCCAGAGCTGCTGAATGTGCTGCTGGAGCTCCAGGGAGATGGGATCACCCCCCTCTGAGGCAGATCCAGGTGGGAATGGCTTCAGGGAGGGACAGAAATGGAATTCCTGAGTGTCCTCCATTGCTCCAGCTCGTGCACAGAGTCCATGGAGTGAAGGGCTGTTAAATGAGAGAAGCAGAGCCTTCCCTTCCTTTGGCAATTCATTAAGTGCTCAACCATAAAAACTGGGATTCGTCTGGTTTTCTTACCAGGGAGAACTGGGAAAAGAGATGGGAGCAAAGGAAGGATGACTTGGGAAGGCAGGAGGGGATAATAAATTCTTCCCCTGGTTTCTTGCCAGGAAGGAGGGGAGCCCCCAGCCCCTTCAGTAATGGTCTTGGGCTGCATTGCTGAGCTCTGAGTTCCTTCTTGGCTCTCCTCTCTTCCCCTGCAGGAGGTGCTCAGTGCAAATGACCCAGAGAACAATTTCCTCACCACTGCCATCCGTCCCCATGGAATATTTGGTCCCAGAGACCCCCAGCTGGTTCCCATCCTCATCCAGGCAGCTCGGAGTGGCAAAATGAAGTTTATCATTGGGTGAGCAAAGCCCAGGCCTTTCAGAAATCCATGCTGGATCTACAAAGCCCTTTTGGAAGGGAACAAAAGGGAATCAGTTGTGTTGTTTCTTTTATTTTTCACTTTCTAGGGTTCTTTTTTCTTTAAAAGCCCGGTGTTAGGGGCTCACTCCCTGCCATGGTGAGTGTCCATAATGCCAGAGGAACATCCATGAGCAAAGCTGGCAAGGCTTGAGCTGTGCCATTAATGTGAGACAGCTCAGATTACTGGCTGTTATTTTATACCACTTGTGG
>CM031880.1:808788-833314 GCA_018697195.1 Certhia americana | reverse complement strand
CCAGCTCATCGCCACAAGTCTCTCCTGCTGATCCTTGTGTTTCTTTCCCTGTGAGCCAGGCTCTGCGAGCTGGCAGACAGGCACTGCGAGCCTTAAACACTAAATTTGGATTCTCGGGAGGCTTTGAATTTAGTCCTTAGCAAAAGCCTATTTCTGCTTCTATCACCCCCAAATTCAGAAACAGCTTCTGCCTGATTTCCATTTGCTTTCCCCAGGATTCCAGGGAGCACTTGCAAACTCTATTTTAATTACGTGTCAGCTTTAATTCCCCTTCCTGCCTCTTCCCTGAGGATGCTGCAGCAGCACTTGTGGCTGCAGCCTGTTTGGGGAGATAAGTGTCCTTCCCCTGGTGTGTAACTCGGGCTCTGAGGGCAGCAGTCTTGTGCCAGAGCAGGGGCATCTCAATTCCCTCTCCTGCCAAAGAGTTCTGCCCAGCTGAAATCCCAAATTCCCTGATCTTTGCCCAGACCTCTCATTGCTGTAAACTATTCACAGCCCAAATGCTCCCTAACAACGTTGACCTTCCAGCAGATGCTGCACTCAGTAAAATCAGGATTGTGGTGGTTTAGCCCTTAACTCCAAGCTGAGAGGCTGGGAATGCTGAACACTGAAACCTGAAAGTCAGGTCCTAAAAGCATCCAGATTTAACTGTTTCCTCATGGGAAGCATTAGGAATCATAGACCCATAGAATCCTGGAATGATTTTGGGCTGAAAGGAGTTCAAGTTCATCTATTCTAGAGTGTACAGACAGGGACACCTTGCACTATCCCAGGTTGCTCCAAGCTCCGTCCAGCCTGGCTTTGGACACTTCCAGGGATCCAGGGGCAGCCACAGCTGCTCTGGGCAACCAGGGCTTCCCCATCCTCACAGCCAGGAATTGCTGAAACCCAAGCTTCTCCTAAAATCCTGTGATTACCTGGAGGAAAAGGAACCCTGATCCCCCATGTGATGCTTCTGATTGTATTTGAGAGCAGCCCAGAGAGTGGGAAAGGGGCTCAGCCTGGAGAAGAGGAGGCTCAGGAGGGACCTTCTGGCTCTGCACAACTCCCTGACAGGAGGGGGCTTCTTCCCCCCTTAAAGAAATGGATCACCCAAAAGGAACCTGCAGCTATTATATACAAATGTTATGCTTTATAATTTGTATCAGCCTGAGCTTTGAAGAATTGCTGACCTATTCCCCCATGAATAAAAACCAAATTAATTATTCAAAGAGGTGAATCTTCCTGGTGTTTGTGGAGAACGGTCACATGCACACAGATTTGTCCTACGTGATGGATGAGGTCATGCATTTTCTTTCACAAAAAGATCTTATTTCTCTTGGGGTTCTGCTGCTTGTGGGGATGAGTCTT
Source organism: Certhia americana (assembly GCA_018697195.1). Classification (NCBI taxonomy): domain Eukaryota; kingdom Metazoa; phylum Chordata; class Aves; order Passeriformes; family Certhiidae; genus Certhia; species Certhia americana. The sequence goes on along the minus strand of CM031880.1, from coordinate 831,964 downwards.
GTCCAGGTTATTTCACATAAAATCAAATAAATAAATAAATCTATACATATAAAGGGTATGAAATGTGCTGGCGGTGACTGAGCAGCGGTGGAGTGAAACCCATGGTGGCACAGGGACTTCTGCTCTTGGAAATCCCATCTTTGGCACAGACCAAACCTTCCCAGAGCATCTGAAAATTAACAACAGAGCAACAAAATTAACACCAGCCCAGCTGACACCAGGACAGACCTTGAGCAGGGGCAGTGCTGGACGTGGTGCTCAGGCCAGCTGGTACAAAAACGAGATTCTGCTCATAGCACGTGGCCTTGGTGACTGCCAAAGATCCAAAACTTCTTATCGGGAGCTGCCAGAGGCTGGTCCAGCATGCACACTTGGGAGGGAGATGTCAAAGAATGGTGCCAGTTTTATTGTTGTCTGATAAAACTGTCCTGAAGAGACGTTACACTCGCCTTGAAGCTGGGGGAGAGCCCAGCTAAGCTGTATGTTGTGCATTTTTCTGGATCACATGCACAGGGAAAGACCCTTTTCCCCCTCACTCATCCCTTCCCTACTCAGCCCTCTTCCCCTCATTTGCCCCTCTTCTTCTCTCCCTTCTTTTCCCTCACTTCCTCACCTTTCTCCCTCCTTCCCTTTCCTCCCCCTCACTCACTCCTCCTCTCTCACCCCCTTTCTGCCATCACTTACTCCTTTCCCTCCCTTTTCCCTTCATTGATTCCCACTCCCCTCATTCATCCCTTTTCCTCCTTACTCACCTCATTCCCACCATCATTTCTTCATTTCCCCCTCAGTTACCCCCTTTCCTCCCTCACCTGCTCCCTTTCCCTCTAATTCCCTCTTTCCTCTCTCACCCATTCCATTCCCCTAACTCCCCTCTTTCACCCTAACTTGCTCTTTCTCCTCTCACTCACCCCTTTCTCTGCCATCACTCATCACCGCTTTCCCTCTTCACTCCCGTGTCTTCCCTTTTTTCGCTTTTAAACGCTTTTCCCCCCACTCCCCCCTTTTATCCCCTCACTGATCCCCATTCTTTCGAGCCACCATTTTTCCTCCTTCCCCCTCCCTCACGCCCTTTGGATGCCCCTCACTCGCCCTTTCTCCCCTCACTTCCCCCTTTTCCCCCCTCACTCTCCTTCTCCCCTCGACTCGAACCCCTTTCACCCCTCACCCCTTTTCCCCCCTCCTGTCCCTCCCTTTCCCACCTCACTCCTCCCTTTTCCCCTCCTTCGACCCCTTTTCCCCTCACTCCCCCTTTCCCCTCACTCCTCCTTTTCCCACTCACTCCTGCCCTTTCCCCTCATTGCGAGTCCCTCCCGTGCCGCCCCCCCGCCCGAGCCGCCGCCTGAGGCGGCCCCGCGCAGGCGGCAGCGCCCCCATCGCCCCGGTTTCCCCACACAGGCGGGGGCGGTGCCTCCCGCCGTTCGCGGGCCGCCTGAGCCGCCGAGAAAGGCGGCACCGGCACCGACCGGCGGGCGGCCGCCCTCCGACCAGACCGCCATCGCGCCTGTCCGGCCGTCTGTCCATCCATCCATGTACCGTCCGGTCCGGAGGGTGGTGCCCGCCGCGCTCGGCCGCTGCCGGGCGCCCGGTGCGGACCGCCGCGCCCTGCCCCCCCGCGGGTGTCTCGTCGCACGTGCCGGCACCTGTCGCGCGCCCCCATGGCGGCCATTCAGAGCCCGCTGAGAGCCCCGCGCGTGCCCCTCAGCACGGCCCCAGGCCTCACACTCCGCGGCTCTCGGAGCTGCTCCAGACCCCCCCAAGCCCCCCGACCATCACAGCCCCCCCCTCTCCGACCCTCCTCCGCACAGCGCTCGTTGGCCATCACACGGCTCCCGCAGCCCCGTCACAGCTTCCCCCTAGCTCTCACGGCCCGCGTGGCCATCACGCCCCGCCCCAGAACCCCCACACACGCAGCCCCATGTCCATCAGAGCCCCCCCCACAGCCTCCCTCAGAGCCTCCACAGATCCTTGCACCCCCCAGAAGCCCCCGTGGCCCATCACTGCCCCTAAGATTCCCCCCAGCCGCCTCCATACCCCCCCAGAGCTTCCACATCCGCCCCATAGCTTCCACAGCCCCCCAGACTTCCAAACAACCCCCCCATAGACTTCCAATCCCCCCCAGAGCTTCCACAGCCCCCCCACAGCCCCCCCCAGTCCTGCTCACCCCCCAATCCCCTGCACATCCCCCAGTCCCTGCCTTCCCCCCATTCCTGCACATTCCCCCCCAGGTCCCTGCTCAGGCCGCCCCCAGTAGTCCCTGCAACAGGCCCCCAGTCCTGCTCACCCCCCCAGTCCCTGCACATCCCCCCATCCCTGCGAAAGCCCCCCAGACTGCACAGCCCCCCAATCCCTGCACAAGGCCCCCCAGGCCCTGCACGTCCCCCCGTCCCATTCTCATCCCCCCCAGTCCCTGCACAGCCCCCCCCATTCCCTGCTCAGCCCCCCCAGTCCCTGCCAGCCCACCCAGTCCTGCACACCCCCCAGGCCCTGCACAGCCCCCGCAGTCCCTGCACAGCCCCCCAGTCCTGCACAGACCCCCCATTCCCCTGCACAGCCACCCCCACCAGAGCCTGCACAGACCCCCCCAAGTCCCGCAACGCCCCCTGCACATCCCCCCAGTCCCTGCTCAGGTCCCCCCCAGCCCTGCACAGCCCCCCAATCCCTGCTCAGCCCCCCGTCCCTGCACCTCCCCGCCCAATCCCGCACATCCCCCCCAGTCCCTCTCATGCCCCCCCATTCCTGCACAGCCCCCCCAGTCCCCCTGCTCAGCCCCCCCAGTCCCCTGCTCGGGCCCTGGCCCATCCCTGCTCAGCCCCCCCCCAGTATCCCTGCTCGCCCCCCAATCCCTGCTCGGCCCCCCAATCCCTGCTCACAGCCCCCCATCCCTGCTCGCCCCCCGAATCCCTTCTCATCCCCCCCAGTCCCTGCTCATCCCCCCAGATCCCTGCACAGCCCCCCAATCCCTGCTCATCCGCCCAGTCCCTGCAATCGAATCCCCCCAGTCCCTGCACAGCCCCCCAGTCCCTGCACGCCCCCCAGTCCCTGCACATCCCCCCAGTCCCCTGCACACCCCCCAATCCCTGCACAGCCCCCCCAGTCCCTGCACAGCCCCCCCAATCCCTGCTCAGCCCCCCAATCCCTGTTCAGCCCCCCCGGCTGCCGAAGCCCTCCCTGCCCTGACCGCCCCCGGGGTGAGGGCACCCTTACCCTCCGTGAGACACCCGGATTGTCTGCTCGGCAAACTCGGAATTATTGTCTCCGACCCGCTCACGGCTGCCGCCTTTTTGCCTTCTTCTAAACGTGTTTTTATTTCTTCCCCCCGCGTTACACAATGAAATCAACTTTCGCAGGTTTGTATCTCTTCCCCCGCACGTCTTTGCTGGGTTTTTTCCTTTTTTATTTTTTTTTGTGTGGATTTCAGACTTAGCGGTTGTGGGGAAACGCTTTTCAGCTTCTCTTCTCCCCTCAACGTGTGGTTGTTTTCCTCACGTGAGGATTTTTTTTAGCTCCTCATCCTTGGAAGGGAGCTGATTTTTTGGCTGACCCATCTCCTTGAGCCCCTGTTTTCCTTGGACGGTGGGAGCCCTAGAACTCCCCGCTGGTGCATCCTCAGAGTTGCTGAGCTTGGGGATACCTCTGGAAATCACAGTTCCCTTCCTCGGAGATCTCCTTGGCAATCACATCGTGCCCTTCCCCGAGAGGATCTGGTGGATTTGGAGGAGTGGGGATCCTCGAGAGGAGCTTTTTGAAGCTGGCACATGGGTGGCAATGGGATTGCTTGGTAACTCCACAGTAAATTGCCTTTCCCCAAGGCAAAGTGCCTTCAGCAGTGCTGCTTGCAGGCCCAGGTTTAGAATGTGGGTGGAAAGTGTGCTCTGTTCACTCCCAACTCTTCCTCAAGGCTGTTTATATTGTTATTAACTCAAGTGGAAGTTGAAAATTTCCATCTTGCAGATAGAGAAGAAAAATAATAATAATAAAAATCAGGTTAAAAAAACCCCCCAACAAAGCAACATGTATTTTGACAGCAATGTACCCAGCTATTGCTGTTACAAGTACCAAAAGAATAGAGAGATGCTGAGGTACCTATGGGGGTGTCTGTTTTAGCCTTGCTTTGTGCGACACTTGAGTTTTTGTGGTTTCCTTTGCCCACTGCACGTAAAATCAGATGACGTTTTCAGGCACCTAAGGGAGGGGGAAGAAATCCACAACCACAAAAAGTCAGGCTTTGATTGCAGTTGTAACAAGTGCATCAATTTTTAAACTTTGAACTGTCTGTGTTGACTCACTCCCTCTTCTCTCAGTCTGTTTGCCCTCCTTCTGCAAAACAGAGAGGATTTCTGCCTTTTTTAACCCGTTTTGCTGCTCTGTGGGCTGTTAATTAAGGGATTTTCAGTATTAGGGGTTTTCAGTGAGGAGTCAGTTTGGAAATGAATGTGCCCAATGAAACTGAAAACTGCTGTAAAGCAAGTGGAGGGAAAAAGCAGTGTTTGCTCATGTTGTAAAACTAGCCTGAAGCACACTCTGTGGGTTTTCTGACTTACTGGAATACGTAATCTTACATTGGGATATATTTTTTAATATATTTTTCTTTCCTGTTTGCACCCCTCTCTTTTCAGTTGTGACAGGAAAATACACCAGCAAAAACAATATTGAAGCTTATTTTGCATGTACCACAGTAACTGCAGTTCCTGTTGTTACTTTAGTATGAGGTGACACGGAATTTTTCCCAAGTTTTTCCTGCTATTCCAGGATAAACCTGGTAATGAACAAAGGATGTTTTCACCGTTTTCTTGTCGCTGTTGTTGTCTGACGTCAGCGCCCTGTTAATGATGTTTCCTGACTCTGCTCCATCAGTGCTTTTCTGGAGTAGTTTGTTGGTAAACTAATGAAAAACTAAACTATTGTGGGGGATTAAATCAGCTTCCTTGTATTAAACTCACTGATGGCAGAGCAGGTGCACATCCCCGCAGTTCAGAAAGAGGAATTTGTGGGCTTTGCAACGATCAACCCTAATTTCAGTCGATCTTTTTGGATTTGGGTGAAACTCGGACACACCTTCCACCCCGTTGGGTGTAATTAGCTGATGCTTAGAAAAGCCAGAATTTTGGGTGTTTTAATTCCTTGTGGCTCTTTGCTGTGTTTGCCGTGCCTTGCAGCTGGCCAGGGTGTCCTGGAGGATGGTGGTGCCCGGGAATGCCCCGCTGATCCAGCAGGACCCCGCTCTGGAACCGGCCCTGGGGAGAGACGCCCCGGAGCACTCGGCCATGGGCCCGGGCACGGAGCCCCCCGAGGACGTGGGCCCCGAGGTACGGAAGCTACGGGAGCTGGTCAGGAGGCTGGAGCTGGACAATCAGCACGCCAGGAGCAGGAGCAGCAGGAGCCTGCTGGGGACAAACGTGCCTGGGGACATCCGTGCCGGGGTGGATAACCGCGAGGCCGGCCTCAACGGCACGGAGATCAACAACAGCATCAACGCCATGGCCGAGCGGCAGGAATTGCAGCTGATGGCGGATCTGCACAGCCAGCTGAGCAAAATGAGGCAGGAGGAAGGAGAGAACAACTTCAGAAGAGCCCTGGATGCCCCCGTGCAGTACGGCTGCAACAGTGCCCCGGAGGAGGTGTCTGCCAACGGGCAGCAGAGCCGCAGCAATGGCCGGTGTCCCTCACCTGTGCGTGACAGTGACAGCTCCCAGCTCCTGGGCAGCCTGCTCATGGCAGGCATCCATGAACAGAGTCCCAGTGCAAAGGGGGCAGATCTAGAGGGGCTTCCGAGTCACGCGGATCTGGATGAAGTCAAGGTGTTGGAACTGGAAAATTGCCCCGAAGAGGAGGATTGCTGGTAGGTGTCTCCAGGCCTGGGGGAGAGGGATGTGCTGTGGTTGGGTGAGCAAGTCCTTTAAAGCTGTAAACTGATTTCTGTGCAGGACTGGGATTTTTTAGCTGCAAGAATGCAGTTCTCATTAGTGACTGTTCTTATTTTTATGTCCATTGTGCCAAACTATTATTTTTTAAAAACCAAGTTTACCTGTAGGCGTTGTTTTTTCCCCCTTCCTTCCAGCCACTGCTGCAGCTTCCTTTCCCTCTGAGTTCTGTTATATATAGCACATGCAGTTGAATGAATAATGGAGCTTTTCAACCTTGTAGACAACTGTCAAATACCGTATTTAAATAAGAATTTTATCAATAAGAATCCCTAGACCATCTGGAATTTGTGGCTTTTGCTAGGACCTGAGGAGACAAACCATTCCCAGCTCCTGAAGGCTGTTTCTTTCCAGTTAAGCACCTCTTTTGTTCAGAGACATGAACTGAACCAGATCAATGATGTAATCCTTAACTGACCCGACTCTCTGGGACTCTCCCCTCCACCACTAGCCTTGTTTGAAACTTGTTTTATAAATCAGCAGATTAACAACCTCTGGAAGGGCAAGGGAAATGTAAAGTTTGAGGCTGATTCCAGCTCCTGCAGTAACTGGGACTTGAGATTTTACCCGGAGTTGTTAATTTGTAAGACTTGGGAGGAAAAGCCTCAGGGCTCTGCAAATTGGCTTTCAAATTTGTGTAGCCAGATGAATCTGGCAGCAAGGACAGGGCTGCTGAACACAAACCAAACCTTCAGCTCCAAACATTCATTAGCTGTTAGAAGGGAAGGTAAAGTTTTTGTTAATGGAGTGGAGCTCAATGAGGTCATGGCATCAGCTCCAGCCTGAATTTGAGGTTATATTTAAAACATGATTTTTTTTTTTTTTTTCTTTGCGAGTGTACTTTTAAAACCCAAATACTGGTTCTAACTTGATCGCTGGGACTCTTCAATATACCTAAACAGCATTTTGAGCAGATTTCTCATAAATAAATAAGGGAATATATTTCACAAGTTGCATATGGGAGACTGGCTTTGTTATTTGCACGTTAAGGGAAGCAGACAGGTTTATGTTCACAGGTATAGAGCCTGAGACAGGGGAGAGTCTTCAAATTCTGCTGAATCTCAGATGCTGAGATTTCCCCAGGCAGGGGTGGCTGCCCAGTGAAATCAGGAGAGGTTCTGTTCCCAGGAGTTCTCTTCTTTGACCTTTGCTTCAGTTGGTGGCTGGTAATTCCCTTCCTTCCCAGGTACCCTTCACTCTGCACATTGTAGGGTCCTTGTGGGTTTGTTTCCTCTGTTTTCTTGCCAGATTTGGTTGGAACAGGGTCACCTGGGAGAAAGAGGCCCCTGAGGAGCTGGGGTGAGGGTAGTGATCCAGAGCACTTGTGCAAGTGCTCTTTCCATAAATTATCTTTGATTGTGCTGCATCACTTCCATCTGTTCCCTTTTCCTCTTGACAAACAAACCTGCTGAAACAGGAAGCTGCTTTTAGTGGTGGCTTCTTGTTCTGGAGCTTGTTCTGAGACTGGGGAATGAATCCTGTGTACAATCAATAGTGCCAGTGCTTATTGCCAAATATCCCAAACTGTCTCCATAAACACATCCCAAGTGCAGCCCCTGCAGGTGTTTGTGCTTTCCCACAGCAAGAACCAGAAAACTGCTTGGAGGGGAGGGAGGATTTTCTTAAAACGAACAAAGAAACCCACCAAACGCCCCTTAATTCTCTGTGAATTTAGGATCAGTTCTAACAAGGTGGCTTTGCCGATGGGGGGAATTCAATGCTGCGTGGATTGAGCAAATCCAAAGGGAATAGCAGAGTGTATTGTATATTTGCAACCCTTTTTAAAATACTGTATGTTCTTCTTCCCTGGAAGAGGGATGGAGTGGTCAGAGGGTTTCTTGCTGTTCTCTGCAGGTGCAGGTGGAGTCTCAATCCCTGCTCTATTTCGAAATTCCTCTCTTTGTTCAGCTGGAACTTGCCGAAGTTTCCGTGCGGCTCCCCCGGTTCAGCAGCTCTGAGGTTGTGTTTTGGAGCTGTGTGAAACCCGAGGCAGTGCCCACTCCCAGCTGCTGTAACTCTGCCCTGGGCTGCCTGGCCTCTGACTGCTTCCTCAGCTCCCTTTCTCAAATAGCTGCTCAAAATTGTAAATATCCTGGAGACCAATCCCGTGGCACTGTGCTCTGGCTCTGAGGTGATGCTCACCTCGGGCTCCAGCACAGGGCAGCTCCTCAGCTGTTTTGGGAAGGCTTTTATCCAAATTCCCTCCTGCCCTGGGAACAAACCAGATCTGCTGCTGATAGCATTACATTGGTTGTGTTCCCCGGTGTTTGTTTGCCATTCTGGGGTTTTTCCATGGGGTGAGGAGGAGGAGGAGGAATCCCTGGCACTCAGGTGAATCCCTGAGTTGCTGTTCCCATTCCCGAAAGTCTCTCTCTCTGCTGAAAGTGGGTCATGCTGTCTTCACCTCAGTGTTGTGTTGTCTCCTGCCTGAATCCGTGCTCAGCACAGCAAGTGGGCTGCCCTGGAATTGGTGTTTGGAGGCAGCAGGAGTGTGGTTTGCTCTCAGAAGTGACAGCGTAGGAGTTTCCTGGCAATGGGATTTTTCAGCCTCAGCTCTGTGTCCAGTGACCTTCTTCTGTATTCATGTTTAAGACTTAATTCAGTGTACTGGAGGAATTCATTGCTGCTTGTACCATCAGAGACAGGGAGAGAAATTCTGGAGAAGCTGCACCAGGGATACAATGCTGCACAAAATCCAGGAATTCTCCCAGTGCAGCACCTTGTGCCTCTGACTTGGGGGAGAACTTTGCTCACAGGCTGTCTGTGTGTAATCCTTTGATATCCCTCACAGGCTGTGTTGTAGTTTCCCTGTGATCTCCTTCTGACATAGAAACAGCAATTTGCAAGGTCTCGTTTTCTCAGACCGATCATTTTACGAGGTGTTTTTTACCACTGTTGCATTAAATAATGCACAAGTGACTTCTCCAAACCTTTCCTGATTGAGTGGTTTGAGGGGAGCATTACCTGTTTGTGCTGGCTGCAGATGGCCAGGGCCTGGGTGACATCTCTGGGTCAGTCTCAGGGCACAGGAGCTGCTTCAGAGCCCCGGTGGAGCTCGGTGGGAGTGTCACAGCCCAACGTGACAGAGCTCGGCCTGGGAGGGGCAATTGCTTCTGAGGGCAGAGCCTGTGAGTGGCAGAGGGCTGGGGAGAGCTGCAGGCTGGGGCTCCTGTTCCTGACATTTCTGTAAAATGAGGGAATGGCTCAGTGTCAGTCCAGGGAGGTGTGGAACAGCCTGGTCCTGCTGCTGCAGGAGTGCCGGGAGCACACAGCACCACTCTGGGGCTGGACTCCAGGTGCCTCTCCATCACTCTGGGGACTGGAGGGGAATTTAACACGACCTTTAGAGCTGCTCTGAGTGGGGCACTGATTTTTGGTGTTTTGTTCAGCAGGATTAGTCCCTAAACAAATGTGAGGAAGTGTCTTTGCCTCTCTGGGCAGTTTCTTTGGAATAAACCTCTCCTTGGGCTAACAACAGAATGGTTTTGTGTGGCGTGTTCTCTACAGGATTTTCCCCATTTTTTCCTTTTATATTTCAGAACCTGGATAATATTGTTTCACTGTGGCTTTCTACCCCAATCTTGTCCGTGTGAGGATTTCTGTTCAGCAGGAGTGTTTAGATTTGAGATTAGTACAGCATCAGCAGAGCACTAAATCTGGCAATCAGCTCTCTGAAGTCTGATATGTAAAGGCAAGGAAAATGAAGGTATTACCTGTTTGAAATCCATGCTTTGGAGAGGAATTGAGCTGCATTTTCACACTTGAAGGAGGTGTATCTCATAAACTTGAGTTGTTCTAAACACTTCCAAGCTGTTTGAGGTCTCGTCCTTGCTCTGTTGTATGTAACTCAAAGGTCTGAAGATCAGTGCAGTGTTTGCCATTTTTGGAGCTGCTGCAGACACTGCTGCCAAGTGCTTTGGAAGATGGATAATAACCAAGCTGTGTCTTCAGAAATGGGCTTTGCTTTACGCTCAGTTTAATTTCCTAATGCACTGCTTCTAGAGCCTTCCGCAGCCTGAATTCTGCTCTTAGGATTTATAGATTTCTGCTGCAACTACTCTGCATGAGCAGGATCTAAAATTCTCAGGCTTGCACTCTTAGAACTGTTCTGAACTGTTATTCAGTTGTGAGGATGCTTTTTCTCAAGGCATTGTGCAAGCTGAGAAAGTTCCCTGCATTCTTGGGGTTTGGGTTTTTTTAAAGCAGGAGTTTCAAAATCCAACACTAGTGGCTGTTAACTCCAGTAAATCCTTCTGTAACATTGATTCCATCAGGCAAATAGTATCTCTGGAATATTCCTTGGGTTTAGGAATTTGCTCTGGATTATGTCAGAATAAAGTGCAGGGAGTATGACAAATTTATTTGTGAATGGTTACAAAAATCCTTGTGGCACTGGGTCCTTACCAGAGATGTTTGTCACAAAATACTCTGCTTGACAGAGTAAACACAAACATTAGTTAGTAGAAACTAAAGATACATTATTATCGAAGGGTTTCCTCGGAAGGCAAGGAAAATCTCATTCTTATTTAATAATTTACACAACAAACCCCTAACACATCAAACTGGGAATATTTGCCCAGCTGTTTACTTTGTGCATTTTGTATGAGGCCTTGTAAGTATCTAAATAAGCGATTTTCATTTGCAGTTTGACAAAAGGAAACATTCAGAGACATTTTAGAGAGAACACCCAAACTGCTGAGCTGGTGGAAGGAACTGCAGGGTAAGGCTTGGTCCTGAGCAGGGCTTTGTTCAGCTCAGCCTGACTCTGGGGTGGCTCCTGCTTTTCCAGTGCTTCTGGGATTCAGTTAACCTGGCAAATCAAACAGCCTCAGAGGCTCTTAGTACCAGGAAGAAAGAAAGAAAGAAAGAAAGAAAGAAAAATTGAGTGTTTTTCAACAAAGCTAAGAGTTTTTAGCTTTTCACACCCCGTTAAGTAAGGCTGTTTTAGCTCCCTGGATGTGAGGCTGGGTTAAATCAGCCTCTGGTGGGTGCCTGGTCCCTGGATTTTCCTGAGCCTGGGAAAAGGTGACTTCTGGCTCAATATTGCCATTCTCATATTTGAGGGGCTGGTGCTTTTAGCTTAGTGCTGTTCCAGACCTTTGGAGAAGATGCTGAGCCCTTCCCAAAGCTCCTGCAGAAGGAAAATGGGAACCCTGGTGCTGTGAAATCAAACCAGAATTCCCTTTTCTTTTTTCTTTTTTAGTAAGTTGCCTGTCAGTGCTGAGCTGTGTTCACATAATTGGGTTTGGGGAAATTGTGAGAGCTTCTCTTGCCAACGGACTTGGTAGCAGAAAAAATGAGAGTGCAGAGGGCTCCACAGCTCTGCTCCATGTGGGAATGGCTCTGCCAAACAAACAAGGATTGCCATCCTCAGCTGGGATGGTCCTGGCTGGAAATTGGGTGAGGAGCATGGCTGGAGCAGGGCAGGAATCTCTCCCTTAACCTGCAATATGTGCAGAGCAGCCTGACCTGCCCTGAGGAGGCTGTTGGCCTCTTTTTTGTGTGATGGTTTTACTGCTCCTTTTGTGGTCTGAACTGTACAAGAAATCCAGGGAGAGGGAGCATTTTGCTTCCTGGGTTTGATTGGATTTGAGTGCTTGTAATGCTCATTTATCCGTGCAGAAACGCAGCAAGATTCACTGGGGGGGAATCTCTCCTTTGGAGAGTCAGGAATATTTGCATTCATTCCTCAGCATTTATTTTTGTCAATAACAAATTAGCCTTTGGATTTATTTTTTTTTTTTTATTTGCATGTGGATTTGTGTAAAGCTCGGTGGGGAAAAGCTTCTGTGTGAGTTGAGGCTAAAGAGGCTGAGTCTGTTCCCTGAAAAAGATGGCTCTGGCCAGGGGCAGGGCTGGGAAGTCAGGAGGCAAAAAATAGGGAATAATGTCCTTCTCCAGGTAACAAACAGTATTTTGAGAGCTGCTGCATGCAGTGATGCTCCATCTCATAGCCCCCAAGCCTGGGGAGTGTTGCTTTCTGCATTCCATGTTATCCCTGCCTGGATCCAGGACAGGAGCCAGGGCAGTAGGTCAGGCAGACTGGTGCAATATGTGAAATATCCCAGCTGTTTCTCTTCTGTCTTGGCCAGGGGTTGGGGTTACAGCCAGGCCACCTGACAGCTGAGAGTCCCACAGCATTTCTGTGTGTTTTAAACCTAGATTTTCAGGAATGAGTGGGATAATGGCTGACATTCCTGCTGCTTTACACCAGTGTGGTTGTGGCAATCAGTATTTTGTGGGTTTGATCTGAGCTGGCTGTGAGAGAATCAGCAGAAGTGTACCTTGCTGCAGGAGTGGCAGAAGTTAGGAGAAAGAGGAGGAGGCCACTGAAGCACAGACAGACATCCCTTGAAATCTTAACTCCACCCTCACGGTCACTTTGTGGTTAAATATTGGATTTTGGCCTGCTGAAGGTGAAATCCTCTGGGTACATCAGTGAGGCCAGCTTTGGGAGCACCACAAATGCTCAGGTGTGGCTGTAGGTGGTGTGCTGGTGGCCAGGAGGGTTCTTTGTCACCTGGGAGCAGTTCCTGAGGTGAGGGAGGTGCTGGTGGGGCAGCAGCAGTTGTGTGATTGTGTGCATGGGAGAGAGATCCTGTGCAGGAGCTGCTGCTGGGGAGTTTCTGGTGCTGAGGGAGCAGCTGGAGGCTGTGCCAGCAGCTCAGCAGAGCCTCAGGAGTGGGGGTGCCTGAGAGCCAAAGCAGATACCCACAAATCACAGAATCCCAGAAGGATTTGGGCTGGGAGGGACCTTAAAGACCATCAGGTTCCAGATCCAGGTGGAGATCTTGGTCTCACTGCCCTCTGCACCAGGGTGTTCTCCAAGTGATGTGCAAGAATTAAAAACACTTTGGGATGTATTTTTGGACTGATTTTTTCTTTCCCCTTACAAGTTTTGAGTGTGTTGCTGAACAGCCAAAACATTCAAAACTAGGGAAGTGCTTTTTGCTTTTAAAAATGCAAATGTGAGATGTGTAAATAAAATACTTGAGTTGCTTTTCTAGCTAAGGCACTTCCAGCTTTGACCTTTCCTCAGAGGAACGTTCTGCTTTGGCAGTCTGGGGAAGATGTTGCTTTACACCCAATCCCTTGTAACTAATCCAGGAGTTTAAGATGATTAAATCTGTCTATCCATAAGGCTAATCCTGGGTGTCCATGCAGAGCAGTGGAGGGGTCAGAGATGTGGCAGTCACTTAGGCTGCAGGAGAATTTATCTGACATTACAGGGGAGTTGAGGCACAGGCACACTTCCTGCCTCTTTGGGAGTGTCTGAATCCTCCAGTGCAGGGGTTTCTCCCTGAAATCTGGGAATGCACCTTTGGCTGTCTCAGAGCTGCTCTGAGATCACAGCTGTGCCTGCAGAGCTGAACGGGGGGAACATCCAGAGGGTTTTAAACAAAAACTGCAACTCCTGGAAGGAGATCACCCTGCAGCTGGAGTTAGGAGCACCTGACATCCTTTGGTTTGGAGGAGGGGAGTGGAGGGAGAGACAGGTGAGTATTCCACCAACTTCATTTCCAGTAGAGTTGCAGCAGCCCAGGCTGGCACCTTGCCCCTTGCACAGCCTGGGGGTTTCTCTGTGAAGACATTGAATTTTCCTGTTGTGACAGTAGATTTTCTTTCTGAGTCATAATACATGATTTAAACCTGAATTAACGCCACTTTGGTAGCTGTGTGCTTTGAATTAACACCGTATTTCTTCCTGTCTCCTTTGAACCCTTGCAAAGGCTCTACGTGTCTCCAAGGAAATCCCTGGATGAGAAAACAGCCTCTCCTTTGAAATGGTGCCGGCAGGTGCTGGACAATCCCAGCCCCGAGATTGAGGCTGCCTGCAGAACCCTCATCAACAGGCTGGACCAAGGTAGGGCTGCTGCTGCTGCTCTGGGCTCCCTTGCAAACCTCATTCTAAGCAGGGAAAATCGAGCTTAGTCTTGTCAGGCTCTTGAATTTTGAAGTTTTGTTAATATTTTAAACATTTTTAAATGTAAGAAATGCGTAGTGGAAAAAATGTGCTGCTGGGGAGTGGGGGAAGAACCATGGAAAACTGTTCCTGCAGCTTCTTTCTGGAGAAGAGCTCCTGATGCTGAGTGTTCCTAGTGGTGATTATTCCTCCTCTGGTTATTCCTGCTGGATCTTCCCAGCTGCTCTTACTTGGGTGTAAAAGTTGTCTGCTGCTCAAAGCTTACAACGATGAAATATTGAACTTGAAGAAATGATGTCACTTGGAAATCGGGTTTTTCCTCCCCTAAAAGCTCTTCCTGTGGGCTGTGTTAATCCTGAGGGGAAATCCTGATTCCATCTTCCTGAAGTGAAAACCTGGAATGTCATGTGCAGTGGGGACATCTCTGATCACAGGCAGTGTTCTGGGGTCTGGCTTTGGGGCTTTGTTTTTCCACCTGGGCTTTCAGTGGTGGCAGAGCTCTGAGAACAGATGCAGTTCACAGGACAAAAATGAGCTTGTTCTGCCCGTGCCTCTGGTCTGCATCACCTGCAGTGCCCTCGGTGCACATCCTGCTTTATGTCAGTTCAAATGGGCTGGACACTGAGGGGTTGGACAGAAATCAGTAATTCTCTTTTACCTTCTCTAGATTATTCCCTCTCACCCAGCTCTCCTGGTCAGGATTTGCTGCAGCTGCAGGTTTACTGCAGACATGTGCTGCAGTCTCCTCTGTCTGGTTGGAACTTCCAGACACAAAAGCTGTGTCTGGAAAAGTGACACTTCTGAGACAGTCAGTGTTTGGAAGCTCAGGGATATCCCTGAGCTGCTGGAATCCAACCCCAGCTGGGTCCCAGTGGTGGTGTCTGAAGGTTTGTGGTGCTTGGGTTTGTCTCCATGGCAATGCAAGAACTCTGATTTCGGTTTAACCAACGATTTGAGCCCTGTGGTTTGGAGTCTGAGGTCACTGCTTTGGGGGCTGGTCTGGGTTCTTTTAATTTTCATTCTACCACTGTTTGGCACTGCTTGAGATCTCGGGCTTCTTTTGGGTTTAACCTTGGCATTCCTGATGGGAGATAACTGAATAGACTTTGAGAACAAACTTCATTTGCTTTCATAAACCATCTGTGCTTAGAAATTTGACTGAAATCTATTTGGTGACCTCGTTTCTCTCTTGAAATGTATCAGGCTTCAGGTGCACTCAGTCTGACCTGGAAATACTTGTGGGAGAAATAACAAAAGAAAACTTAATATGGTGAATCTTCATTATTTTTTTAGCTGATACTCTCACAGTAGGGAGAACAGAGTTCTCTGGGCAGTTCAGCAGCCTCTTGAGTATCTCCAGATTATGGTGTGAGTAATTTCCTCAGTGTTGTAGCTGCTCATTTCCACCTTCAGTAAGGATGGGGGCACTTGGCTGTGCCACCTGCCTTATTTTGGTTTGTTCATGAACATGTGTGTGTGAGTTGAAGGAATTTAATTCAAAGAGTTGGTTTTGGTGTTGGATTGGCATCGTTTCTGTGGTTTAATGATTCCATCATGAAAATTCAGAGTAACACACATGTAACATAAAGTTCAGTGAATTCTCTGAGATGAAGAGGTGCAGAAGTGGCAGATACTGATGGAAACAGTCATCTGGGAAGCCCAGCACTGGAACTTTGTGAAATGTGTGGCTTCCTGAAAGCCAGCCTTGTCAGGAGTTACTCCTGGGATTCTTCAGAAGGGACAAAAGCAGTTGAGGGACATGAGGTGGGGACTGGGCACTGCTGTGCTCCCTGCAGAGTGCCACTGGTACCACCAAGTGCCTCTGCTGCAGAATGTAATCCTGTTTGATCCCTCTGTATCTTGTTCTTGATCTCGCTCTCCGTTTCCCAAATCATTTGCTAACCTTTGTGGCTTTTTTGTGTTTTTCCTTCTAGCCAGTAGATGGAAAAACCTGTATTGCAGCCCCCTGGCATCTCCCAGCGCACATAACCTGAATTCCGAGGCAGGCTCCTGTAGCAATGCACTAAACTCTCCTGGGCACCTCAAATCGACTAACAAAGCACTACTAACCTGTGGCAGCTCAGGTATGGCATGGCACTGCAGCACTGGGCTCTTTAAAATGCAAGGAGGGTGAGGGATTGGCACAGGGAAAAAATTCTCGTGGTGTTTTCCCCTTTTCATTTGCTCCCTTCCTCACCCAGGTTTCGTCTGTGTGGGAGAAAACCTCCTTGCATTCTAAATGTCCTGGAGTTATTTCTTGGTTTGGGTTCCTCTACTTTCTCTCTCTCTCTCTTTCTCTCTGTATATATATATTTATAAATTGTACTAATTTTAAGTGGCTTAAAATAGAAAAAACAGCTGTTGGGGCAAAAATATATTGCTCTTGAATAATGTTGTAGACTGTAGAAGTGATCTTTAAAAAGTTACTTGGATTCAGTTTTCTGGGGGGAGAAAACTTTTTTCTTTCTCTTGGGAATATTGATTAATGCAGGGAACAGAAAGTTGCCAAAGTCTGCAGGGTAAAGCCTTCAATTGCCTGAGTAGGCAGCTAGAACAAAATACCAGAAGTTTTCCTTCAGCCTTAGCTGTGTGTGGATGAAGATTCCCTAGCTTAGAGACAGCTTAGCCACAACTCTTGTTACAGCCTGATGATGAAGCTCCTCCAAAATCCTGTGGC
This sequence comes from Certhia americana, assembly GCA_018697195.1. NCBI lineage: Eukaryota > Metazoa > Chordata > Aves > Passeriformes > Certhiidae > Certhia > Certhia americana. The sequence goes on along the minus strand of CM031880.1, from coordinate 815,442 downwards.
CTGCAGCCTCCTTGTGCCTGAGGAGCCAGGAACACCCTTCCAGGAGCTCCATTTGTTATCCTTGGTGCAGTTCCTGCTGTTCCCAGCACAAAGGCTTTGCCTCTTGGCTCTGTTATCAAAGGAATCTGCCTTATTTGTCTGTTTTGTGTGGAAATTGCTAAAGTCTCCTTTGCATGTTTCAAAACACAAAGCATGTTGAACGGTCTCTGCCTTCCAACTCGATGTAAAGTGAACTTTTTTCCCCTCTAAAGAAAGAAATAGGGTTGCCTGTGGCTGTTTTCACAGGTGCAGGTTTGGTTTTGAGGTCTGATTTTCTGCTATAAATAGAAATTAACGCTCATCTCTGTTTTGCAAACAAAAGGATGCACGTAGGACTGAGGATTTTTGTCAGCTGAGCTCTGCAGGGAAACATCTCCAAGGCAATTCCTTGTTTTTCATACGAGGTTGAGGGGCAGTGAAGGTGTCTGAGCACTTTCTCACCCAGAAACAACTCCTGATGAGTAAAACCAAAGTGTCTCTGGCTTCTGGAAGGTTCATTCTGCAAATGTGCTGGGTGGAAGGGCAGGGTCAGGACAGGCTCTGTCCTTTCAGAGCATGATGAGTTCATCTCAGGTGCCTTTTCCCCGTGCCTTTGTGCAAGTACTAACAAGAGTTTCAAGTGTCCTGTCCTCCTGACTGACTCAAATCTTATTTTATTCCCCAAAAGAAGCAGCTTTCCTACCCTTCCAATGTAAAATGTTTAACATTGACTTCTCTTGGAAACCAGGCCAAGCCCTTTGACAAAGCCCAGATGTGGTTTCTGCTTGAAAACCATAATCAGCTCAGCTTTACTGATGGAAGAAGGAGCAGTTTTTTCCCCTCCTTGGCTATTTTTAACTAGACCTGCAATTTGAAACACAACAGCCACACTAAACGAAGTCGGATTGGGAGTTTTGCCTTTTAGAAAGCTGGTCTCAAGTTCCAGCTGGGTTTTTAATCAGGATTGAAGGTGCTGTTAATTATAGCAGGAAACCTGTGCTTGTTCATTCCATCACATCCTACAGGTGCAAGCCCTGCTCAGGATGGATTTATTTCAGTTATCACAGTTTTTTCCTGACACCAGGAGGAAGGAAATGGGATTTTATTGTGGAGTATCTTGACTTGCAGTGTGTATTTGTGCAGCATACACCTTTAAGGTACAGCCACACTTCTGTCACTGTATTATTGAAACATCCTGAAGCTCACTGTTTTCCTGCCACCTTCTGAGAAGATTTGAAGGCAGGGGGCACCTCCTGAATACTCAGCAGTGATGTTAAAATAAACCATTCCCCAGCAAAACTGAGCAGCCCTTTCAAACAGTGATCAAACCCAGCCAGGCAGGAAAAAGCATCAACCAGCTTGGAAGAGAAGTAACTGCTGACCTGGAGAAAGAACACAGGTGTGAAGTTCAGGTGTAGAATGAATTTCTTCCATGGGCATTGACCGAGCTGCTTCCTGCCAGTCAGCCCTCACGTTCCATTTTTATAAAGCACCTGAAAACTGCAGGTTAAACACAGAGCCTTGGAATTTCTGCATTCTTCTTGCTCACAGCTGGACCTGAAGCTCCCAGCTGCACTGCTGAGTTCCTGGGCTAGATCCCTGCTGCTCCTGGTGGGTTTGTGAGTGTCTGACTGGGTTTGTGTCCCTCTCCCCCAGGGTACCTGAGCATGCACTCAGCCCTGAGCTCCCAGTCCTCAGTGGACAGCGAGCTGAGCACCTCGGATGACTCCATCTCCATGGGCTACAAACTGCAGGACCTCACTGATGTCCAGGTCATGGCACGACTGCAGGAAGAGAGTAAGTTATGTTGGTATGTTTGTTTGGGGGAGGTGGGGTTTTTTTGGTGGTTTTTATTCGGTTTGTTTTTTGGGTTTTTTTAAGTTCCTTATATATTGTCAGGCAGGAAAACTTTGATACAGGCGTAGTCTGGTGAGGAGCTGTAAATGACCCAGGTGCCACCCAGGCAGGTGTGTTCTCACAGGAGGCAGACTTGAAATCTTTGTTTCCACCTTTGAAATGCTGGTGGGTGCAGAATGAATGAAACTAAAGGGTTTAACCTGTAAATGGGACTCCCATACCTGTAAATGAGCCTCCTGTACCTACTTAACCTGCTGGAGCTTGATGGCAATGTCCACAATCTCAGCTGGGATTAGGGAGCACTGCAGGCTCCCTGAATGTTAATTGTGCGGTAATTAAGCAGCACTGTAATTAACCAGTGCCGACGCAGGTGACGCTGTTCCAGCTGACTGGATTCCAGGGAGGACAGGTGTTAACCTGCCTTTCCTTCCAATATGAAACCAATCACTCCCAAAGCCGTGCTTTGGAATTTGGGGATGCGTTGTAGGAACTGGTGTCCCCCGTGTCCCCAGGCCTGCGGCAGGACTGCGCCTCCAGCTCCGCCTCCGTGTCCCGCCGCAGCTCCAGCGCCTCCCTGCACTCTCTGCGCCGCGGCACCTACAGCGACCAGGAATTCGACACCTACAGCCTGGAGGACGAGGACGACTGCGACTGCTCGCTGTCCCTGCGCAGCGCTCACCGCTACTCGCCCTCGCCGCTGAGCTCCCCGCGCTGCCAGTCCCCCTCCTCGGGCACCGAGCTGGCCAGGGCCGCGGCGTCGCGGCTGCGAGCCCCTCGCAGGGCGGTGCAGAGCCCCATGCAGGAGCGCCTTAAGTACGCCAACAGCGAAGGTGAGGGGCAGGGCCGAGCCGGGGAGGGGGATGCTGGCAGGCACGGATCCCCCTGCAGGGCTCCGGGCTGGCAGGAAGGAAGCTGGCAGTGCTGGGTGTGAGGCAGCGCCTGCCCAGGGCACGATGGAGACCAGGGTGGCCACAGGGCCAGGGTAGGGATTGTCCCCTGTGCTGGGCACGCCATCCAGTTCTGAGCCCCTCACTACAAACGGGACACTGAGGGGCTGGAGTGTGGCCAGAGAAGGGAATGGGGGCTGCAGCACTAGGAGTGGCTGAGGGAGCTGCAGTTGTTCAGTCTGGAGAGGAGCAGGCTGAGAGGAGAGCTGGCTGCTCTCTACAGCTCCTGAGAGGAGGGTGCAGCTGGGTGTGGGGGGGTTGGTCTCTTCTGCCATGGCCCAAGTGAAAGGAGAAGAGGAAAGGCCTCGAGTTGCACCAGGGCAGGTCCAGGTAAGGTGTCAGAAACAGCTGCTTCCCTGCAGAAGTGGTCAGGCCTTGGAATGAGTTGCATGGGGAGGTGGTGGAGTCACCATCTCTGGATGTGGCACTTGGGGCTGTGGCTTAGGGGTGACCGTGGTGGTGCTGCGTTGATGGGATGACCTTGAAGGTCTCTTCCAACCTCTCTATCCTGCGATATCAAAATCACCACTGTTTACTGGGAGCTGAGAACTGGGTACAGGCTGCTCTGCTGTCGAGTGCATGGGTTTTTGCAGAGCCTTAGAGCAGCAGCAGGGGGCTGAGGCTGTGTTCGCTTGCAGAGGAGCTGAGGCACAGCATGCCCAACCTGGCCCGCAGCAGCCTGCGCACACTCGAGGCCGTGCGCAGCAGCCGCAGCCTGGAGGCCGATCTGCAGGTGCCCAGCAGCCGCATTCCCAGGACTCAGCAGCGGTCAGCAGGTCAGTGCCACGCCTTCCACACCACCCGCGCTCCCTTGTCTCTTCAGCCAGCCCCTCAGAGGTGCCGTTGTGTCCCCTGCAGGTCTGACTCCCAGCAAGCTCAGGTATTCCTCGGGGGCCGCGCAGTCCCCGCTCACGGCGCGCCAGCCCGGGAAGGCGGCCCCGGGAGCCACCCCGCTGCTGCCCGGCAAGCAGGTGGGGAAACCCTGCGGCTACACGGCTCCTGTGCCCCCTGGCCGCAAGCCACAGCTCCACTCGGCCTCTCCCAGCAGCAGTTGCACTTCCAGGACCGCCCCCGTTGTCCCTGTGGCCAAAGCCTCTGCCCTGAAAGCGCGGCCGAGCGTGGGCGGGGTGGCCCCGCCCAAGGGAAAGGCGACGGCGCCGTCCAGGAGGTGAGTGGGGTTTCAGACCCCTGTGGCGTTATAGGGGCTTCAGTTTGCAGCAGGGGAAGAGCAGAGCACAGGGAGTGGTGTCCCAGCTCTTACGGTTTTTGTTCACACTGCAATTCAGACTTTTGTGATTGAGGGACATTACATTGATTCGGGCTTTTTGTAATGTTGTGACTGATACCAGACTAATAAGCAAGCAGTGCTCATTGATCTTTAACGTCCCATTGGATTCTTACATTGAAATGTATCTACTTTTAACAACATGAACAAGGGACTTTGTAATCTAATTTATATCAGTACTTCTCCACATACTTGATTATTTTTCATGTGTTCAGTTATGTTTGCATGGAAAAATATTTCTCTTGGACCTCATGGGCTGAAGCCACAACAGTGTTAATTTGGTAGAAAATCAATGTTTAAGCATCCAGTAACAGCCACTGAATGTCCTTGAAGTGCCTCAGATCGGTGTTGCTGGTGCTCAGGGTGTGACAGCACCACTTCACCCATGGCAGGGAGATGTTGGTAACCCAAACCCCAAACCTGTGTCCACTACAGGGCTTTCCTGGAGCTGTCCCTACGGTGGTGTTCTGTCCCCCCAGGTGCCTGGAGCTGTCCCTGATGTGTTGTTTTGTCCCCCCAGGTTCCTCCAGGCAGCACAGGCCCCCGAGGACGACTCCTGGAAGGATGGGTGCTACTGACACCCCTGAACATCTCCGTGGAGCAGATCCCAGCTGGCTGGGCATGACCTCAGTGGGAAAGGCCCTGACCCCTGTCCCTGCAGACTGCTGTACATATCCCTCATTCTGTGCCCTCCACACCACCCACCTCCCTCTGCTCTGCCAGGAGCTGGGGCTGGGACACACAGCTCCCACCCTTCACTGAACCCTGAGTCTTCCCAGGAAGACTGGAAAAGCCTTATTTCATCCACACACTCCAGCTGCAGCCCTGGGGGAAGCCTGTCACCATCCCCTCCCAGGGTGCTGCAGAGCTGGGGGTGTCCTCTCTGTGCCAGAAGCAGCTCTGAGCTGGTGCTGTGGCAGAGCTCATGGAGAGCAGAAATAGTGACATAAGTGTTAGATTTGAAACTTTTTAAACCCAACCTGATGTACTCTAGTATTTGTCTGGAATTCAGCTGGTTTGGTTTGTTTGGGTTTGTTTTTTTTTTTTTTTTAACTTCTGTATAGAATGTATTTCTGCTACTTTTTATTGTTTGGTCTAGAGCTGCAGCAGGTTTTTATAACTGTAGAACACTCCAAGCTGTTGTATCCAGGTGTCAGCACAGGTCATGAGGAGCAGTACACAATATTTGTGTGGGGTGTGAACAGGCAGGGACAGGGATGCCAGCTAAAAACTGCTGGGCACCAGCACCTTCTTACCTCAGCTGAGCAAGGTCAACACCACTTCAGAGTAAACTTTTTAAAATTCACCTTCCCTGATAGCCTTGAAGTGTTGGAGCTCTCAGCTGGTTCCAAACTGCCCTGACTTTTGTAGAAGTTTTCTACTGTCTCTTAAGAATTCTGTTCCAGTGTCCTTTTCCTCAGCAAATGCTGGATGCTACAAATACAGTCTTAGTCCAGGAAATATGCACTGATAGCAATGTTCTCCCTGCCATCAATGTGACTTTGATAGTGTAGTTTAATAAAATGTTATGGTGCTGAAATAGATTGCTTTATTCCAGCAGTGAGTTTTGTGCCACGAGCGAGGCTTGTCCTGACAGAAAAGAGCTCTGCAAAGATGAACAGGGCCCCAGTAAACTCCGGTAGGATGCAAGGGGTAAGATTTACCTTTGATTCCTCAGAGATCAGAAGGACAGGGTGGGTGTTAGTCAATTAAAAATCCACAGTACTCATTTCTGGAACATCCACATGTGGCCTGAGCAGAAGCCAAGCCAGGAAGCAGCACGGGGGAAGTTCCTGCACTGCAGAGATCTCCTGTGCTCCAGAAAGGGAGGAAGGGACAGTGTGGGGCCCAGGAGTGTTCCTGTGCCACCACTCAGCCCCTCCCAGACCAGGGCTGGCACCAGCAGCACTTAGGGCAGAGAAGGGAGCTGAGCTGCTCCTTGCTTTACTGTCACCCCCTCCCCTCCCCAGGGTGACACAGTTGAGATTAGAGAGGCTTCTCCCAGCCTGGTAAAGCTCCCTGTGCTCCCAGCACTGCCCTATTGAGGCTCTCCCCTCATGCAGAACATTTTCTGAGCCCTGTCCCTGCTGGCACAGCTGGGCCCTGCTCACACTGCTCTTCCCAGGGCACTGCAAGGTGAAAGAGCAGCACCACCATCTGATTTATTTCTGGAGAGTTCTCCTGTCACCTTTCCTGTGCAGAGGGGATTTTCCAGGCACTGCCTTTCTCTGAGTCAAGAGCTACTGCTCTTCCATGGACATTCAACAGCAGGTAAAGAACAGAAACTTCTGAAGAGTCAAGATGTTAACTACTTGAAGGCTACATCCCAGTTAAAGGCTCTCAGGAAGGTGGGATTGTTTCCATTTTTTCCAGCCTGGCTGCAGTTCCAGGCTGAGCAGAGCAGCAGGAAGGTGCTGAGGTTGGATTCTGCAGGGATTCCCAGGCGTTTCCAGGACAAACCTGGTGCTGAGGTTGGATTCTGCTGGGATTCCCAGGCGTTTCCAGGACAAACCTGGTTCTGAGGTTGGATTCTGCAGGGATTCCCAG
>CM031880.1:786728-808778 GCA_018697195.1 Certhia americana | reverse complement strand
TCCAGGACAAACCTGGTTCTGAGGTTGGATTCTGCAGGGATTCCCAGGTGTTTCCAGATGCTGACAGGCACTTGGGAGAGGCTGTCCTGCTTCAGAGGGAGCCCAGCAGAGCTCTGTCAGAACTGTCACACTCAGGAGCTGCTAATTTGATTTTATCCTTTCATTTTTTCTGAGCTGTTCTCACATCAAGTGATCTCCCTTCAGCTCCCAGTATTCTCCATCATCCCAAGCCCTGGCTGATACCATTAAAATGCAGCTTTGCCTTAAACTGAGATAACAATCAGCAACTCTTAACAGTTTCTGCAAGTCCAAGAGGAAATCCAATTCCCTCATCCCTGCTTCCAAAACCTCTCCCTGCATCAGCGTGGAGCATCCCCCAGGTAGGTTTTCCACAAAATGATGGAACTCTGCTTTCTGTACAGGAAGTTTATTGAAATCAAGGTAATGGTTTTTATTTTTTTTTTTTACACTAATGCCTCAGTGCATCCTCGAGAAGGAAAGGAAGGATTTTCTTTAAAAATTATTTGTACATCAAACAAGAAATCATCCAAATGAAGGTGGTAACAGCACGATCCCTAAAACATGCACAGCTGGACCTGGGGCTGCAGGGAGGGGGCTCCAAGCTTTACATTCAGAACAGAAAGAGAAGCAGGTGCCAGTGGCCACTGGCACTTGGTGGAGATCAAGATCAAATCACCCTTGGTGACAAATCCAGAGGAGCTAATGTTTATAGGAGACTGTAACTCTTCACCTGGGCCCTGCTGGGAATGGCCATGGTCACAGTGCCACACAGGAAGGAGCAACAGAGCCATGTCCCCCCCCCAGGTGACACCAGAGCTCATGGCACCAACTTCCTCCAGCTCAGGCACCAAAAGAAGCCTCCCCTTCCATCTCTCGACCTCGCTGGGCCAAAAGCAGATTCCTTCCCCCCTCAAAGGTGTTTCCATTTTCTCCCTGGGAAAGGAGCCCACCAGCTCCCAAACAGAAGTGCCCCCAGCCCTTACCCAGGCCCCAGCAGCTCCAGCTCCTCAGCCAGGCCTGCCTTGGGATGGAGATGTGCAGCTGGCACAGAAAACAGCACCCCTGAGCCTGCATTTGGTTACCAGCCTTGGGTTTGGTGTGAAATCCTCCCAGAGGAGAACGTTCATCCTCTGGAAAAGCCTTTCTCCCCCAGACCTTGGAGAAAGTCACCAGTCACCAACTCCAACCCTTCTCTGTCCTCTAGTTCCCGTGCACACCTTCCAGGAGAAGCACAAGCAGCAGCTCCCTGACACTTCATAAAGCCAGATTGGCCCCAAATTCACCTTATCCAGTGCCAGAATTAGATTCATTGCAGTCACCCCTTGGAAGAAGAGCAGGAGGAATCACCTGTGAGAAAGCAGATCCTGAACCGTGTGCCACCGCCCCCTCGGCCGCGTCCCTTCAGCCGCCGGCTCGGGGGGAGATGAGGAAGAAGTGAGGATGAAGAGGCAGCCATTGCACACCCTGAGGTGACCCCACCCCCTCCTCGTGCCTGCAGGCTGACTGCAGGAACAGGGAGATGGCCCCAGCAGCTCCACCTGTGAGTGCACAAAGCTCAGAGCCCACCTGTTCCCACCAGGGTGCCACCGTCACCTGCCTGTGGTGTGGCACTGGGAGCTGCCAGATGTGGCCAGATGTGCAGGAGAGGCTCTGTGGGACACCAAACCCACCTGTCCCCGTTAGTTTGGCTCAGCCCAGCCTGAAGCTGCTCTGTGGGACATTCCATCCCAGGTGGGACAGCTGCAGCCACTCCTGCCCCCACCCAGGGGAAGCCACACGCACACGGGGCCAGCATGCACAGAACCCTGTGGAGGGGTGGCCTTGGGACAGCAAAAGGAACACAAAAATCCTTTCAAGTAATTCACCCAGCCCACTCTTGAGGTCACAGCTGCAGGAGCTGGGTCAGTCTGGGTGATAAGGCAAAAAGTCTGAAGTCCTGGAGGGATGGGAGGTGGAAGGTGGCAGTGGTGACAGGCGGGAGTCACTCTGGAGGTTCCTTCTTCACACTCTGCCTCATCTCCTGGTGAGCAGCTCCAGCCCCAGTTATTTCTGCACGCAGCTGGGCCAGGCCAGCCCACCACACACGGCTGACAGGATGATGTACAGGATCACCTGGGGAGGGAACAGGGCAATGCCACAGGGAATTCGGGGTTCCCAGCATCCACTGACTGCAAACCCCAGATGGTCAAAGCCTTGAAGAACCTGTCCAACACCCTCCTGTCCCTCCACACAGAACTGTCCCCACAGAGGTGACAAAGTGCTTCCCACCCTGACCCTGCAGTTGCTCCATCCACAAACTGTCACCCCAGAAAAAGCCACTTCAGAGTCACAGAACGAGATCCCACCAGGACTGAGGGCTAAAAAGCCACCCCAGGCTCCAGCAGGGCACCTCAGCTGCTCCTGGGGCAAGCAGGGGCAGCTCCTGGACACGGTGCTCCCTTCTCTCAGAGGGACACAAAGGTTGGAAAAGACCTCCACGATCACCGAGTCCAACCTTTGATCAAATCCCCCCAAGTTCACTAAACCATGTCACAAAATGCCACAGCCACTCCTTTTCTGAACACCTCCATGGTGACCCCAGCACTGCCCCGGCCTTCATCTCTGTCAGGAGGAATTATCCAACTTCAGCCCATTTCCCCACTTGCCTGGCAGAAGAATCCAATCCCCACCTCACCACCACCTCCTGCCACGTGCTTGTAGAGCCAGAAGGTGCCCCCTGAGCCTCCTCTTCTCCAGGCTGAGCCTTCTCCCAGCCACTCCCTGCAGGACTGATTGTCCAGGCCCTTCACCCTCACCTCACACAAGCCCACCAGGAGCCTCCCTGCCCTGGTTCTGCCCTCCCAGCAGAGCTGGGCACACACAGATCCCAGGACAGCCACGGGGTTTGGTGTTCCCAGGGGTTCAGCCTGGCACAGCAGCTCCAGGCTCCACACTTACAATGGACACGATGATGATGACAATGGTGAGCTTGAGGTTCTTCATACACATGGCTCGGGCCAGGTTCCTGCTGGTGGTTTTGAACGTGACTGACTGCAAAAGAAAACCAGGAAAATCCCAGGATGGACTGGGTTGGAAGGGACCTCAAGCCCATCCAGTGCCACCCCGTGCCATGGGCAGGGACACCTTCCACTGTCCCAAAGTGCTCCGATCCCTGTCCAACCTGGCCTTGGACACTTCCAGGGATCCCAGGTAACCTGCTGTGGAAAGCTTGTGGTTGTCCCATCCCAAGCGTCCTCTCTGTACCCTGTGATTCCACGCATTCAGAATAGGGTTTGGGCACCAAAAAGACCCCAAACACCCCCAGGCTGGGTCAGTGCAGCCATTCCAGCAGCCCACTCCAGTGGCTGGGGCCAGCTTTTCCTACAAGCCACCGCCCATGAGGCTGCAGCAGGCAGGAACACATCCCTGGGAGCTGCAGTTCTGCCCTGGAGCCCAGCCCCAAGGTGGGGAACACCAGCCCTGGATCTTCAGGGACTGAGAGTGCCCTCCTGGGCTCTGGGACATTTCCACTGAAGGACATTCCACCCCTTCATTTATTTCCCTGTGCTTTCCAAAAGCCAGCACTCCCTGGGATGGCTCCTCCATGAGCTCAGCCCAGCTGATGAAGGAATTCCAGCCCCTTTCCCTAAAGCTTTACCTGAGCTTTCAGCCCTGCCACTACCTGCAGCCAGGGGAAGGTTTGAACACCTGGGAACTCCAGGCATCTCTGCTGCCCCTCCAAAGCAGGAGGGCTCCAGGACAGCTCAGGCATGTTTGGATCCCCACGCAGCAGCTCCTGGCACTCTCCCAGCCCGAGCACTGGATGCCACAGGAGCTGGGCACCAAGCCAGGATACTGCAGAGGAGGAGGACGAGCCACAGCCAGGGATTCCCAGAGGAAAGACAAAAAGCTTCCAGAGTGCATAGCACTTTGCTAGACAACTGTGTTTTATAATTACATTAATATGGGGTTTTCTTAGTCTTCACTTCCTCAGAAACACTCCGAGAAGCTCTAAAGTATTTAAAGATTATTTAGATGCAACAACTCAGCTTTTTCTAATTTGAAATCAGCCACACTTTCCCTGCTGGTATCAGAACAACTCCACAGATGCACATTTTTCCACTTTATCTGCATCCAGCTGCCTTCAGCCCAAGCCAGGGAAGTGTAAATTGTGATTTTCTCTCTCCTATCACTGCAGATAACGAGAGTATTTTCCCCACCTTGGGCATAAGGGATGAGGACAGGGATGTGGCACAGGGAGCAGGGGGAAACTGGATCTTTCCCAAAGTGGGATGCAGCTGGGAAACAGCTTGAAGGAGGGGGAAGGATTCCCTGCAGGTCTCCATGCTTCTGTGTCCCTTTCAGTGTCTCCAGGTGCTGTCCCCATCCCTGTTCCCTGGTGCAGTAACACAACATCCCCACTTCCAGGGTTCCCCCAGACTCACGGAATCCACAAGATTCTCTGTTTTATCAATCAGCAGCTCCAACTTCTCTCCTCTTTGAGCCACAAGGTCTGGAGGAAAGAGACAAATACTCAGCTCCGAAGGTGAATTCCCAGGGCAAAAAGCTGCTCCCAACACCCAACCCCAAGGCACGAGCTCCTGGCTGCAGCTTCCAGCCTTCCTGGGATAACCAGGGACAGAGGGGACAGCCTCACATCACACAGGCTGCACGTTGGGGCTGAATTTCAGTCAGTTCCAGATCAAACCCTCTATTTTGAATGGTCAGAGTTGGCAACACCCAAACCCAACCCAAAAGCAGGTGCAGAGAGCATTTCCCAGGGGAAGCTATACCTATGTTCCGGACCATGATCCCTTTGAGTTCATCGATCTGGGCTTGTGTCTCTGCAACCTGGTCTGGGCCCTTGCTCTCCGAGTGGTACTTCTGCAACACAGAACAGGATCCAGGGAAAACAGGAGCCTCAAAAACCAGGATCAAGGAAATTTAGGAGCCTCAAAACCAGGACCCAGGGGAAACAGGAGCCTCAAAAACCAGCATCAAGGAAAATCAGGAGCCTCAAAACCAGGAGTCATGGAAAACAGGAACCTCAAAGACCAGGATCAAGGGAAAACAGGATCCTCAAAACCAGGATCAAGAGAAAACAGGAACCTCAAAAACCAGGATCAAGTGAAAACAGGAACCTCAAAAACCAGGATCAAGTGAAAACAGAAGCCTTAACAAACCAATAGTTTGGGAATGCCACAGCAGATGTTGCAGGTGGTCAGTGAGTGGCCTGGCTGCTCTCCCCAAAGGAGTGGAACAGCCAGGAGCCATCCCATGTCCCAGAGCCATCCCAGAGTATGTCCCTGTCACCTCCTGGGTACAGCTGAGCCCTCACTGACAGCTTTGCTGCTGTCAGCCCCTCTGGAGTGTTCTCCTGAGCACTATTCCTGACATCCCTCCCCCTCCACTCCCTTCCTAAGGACAGGGACTTCCCTCAGACTGTTCCCCGAAGTTTGTGGGATCCTCTGGTGACTGCACAGCTTGGGGAGGGTGAGAGCAGCACAAGCCAAGAGCAGGTTAAAGGAGCCTCAGTATTTGCAGAATCCAAGGCCCAGCCAGCATCAGGGAACTGAGCTCTGCTATTCCTGCATGGATTTCAGTCACTGCTAGCATCACCACTGCTCTGCTCCATCATCACCCATGTGGCTGCTTAAATCCTGATTTTCTTCTGGTTAAGAGTTCCCTTTCTGACAGCACAGGGTCTGACACTGCCACCCCCACCTGGGCAGTCACAATTCATGGTGACAGCACCAAATCCAGCAGCTCCTCCACCTTCTCCTCAGGGGGAGATTCCCAGGAGGTTTCAGACTGGCCACTGCCAAAGCTGGGCACTGGTTTTACTGGAAGCACAGCCTCCCTCTCCAGGATTATCTGAGCACTGCACTGGAGCTGGGGCTGCAGCTCTGCCTCCCCCTCAGCCTCACACAGGAACCTCCTGGAGAACCTCCCAGGGAATGTCAGCCCTCCCATCCCATGGGATCCAGGGAGCCAAGGGCTCTGCCAGCACTGAACCCCCGTCAGCTGAGCCCTGCATCCCAGCAGTGTGGAAAGCTCAGGCAGCTTCTTGATCTCCCTCCTGTGCTGAGGGAGATGGAGAGGCTGGGATTTTAGAGGAAGATCAGCTCCATGGCTCCAAAGACAGCCTGGCTTTTCTGATAAGGCAATTTTAGCTTATTCCAGCCCTGAACAGCTTATGAAGTGATGAGTCAGCACTCTGGGTAGTTTCAGTCCCCACAAACTCCTTCCCCACACACAGGAAGCTAAATCCATTCATTATGCACTAGCATTGTTAATTCCCTGCTCTCCCCCTGGCTGTGGAAGCCAAAGAGCAGCTCCTGTGACTCCCCCTGCTCCAAACCCCCTGCACAGCCCAAGATTCCAGTGCAGACTTTAGGCTGGAACAGTGCAGGTGCAAATCATCCCTCAGAGCCCCGGCCTCACCCTGCACCCACCACACAACTGGCACAGCTGGGACTGGCCCAGAACTCCTACACTGGGGAGAGTTTTGCTATCCCCACAAAGGGCCACCCCTCCTGCAGCTGTGACACCCCCAAACCTGGCCCCTTCCATGGGACAATCAGCAGAAGAGCCAAGACTTCCCTGAAGGACAGCACTGAGAGCCTCCCACCCCACAGGGTGGGGACAGCCCCAAAGCCAGGACACCTTGTCTTTGAGCCAAGGGACATCTCAACACCCACCCCCCTCCCCAAAAACCCACCCGAGGAGGGCCCCTGGGGGGAGCTGGGCTCACCAGCTGTGCAGCCAGCACAGAGGAGAACTCGCTGTTCATGGCATAGGGCAGGGCAGTCTGGGCTCGGGAGCCGTACGTGGTCTGGAACCTCTTCTTGATCTCATTGAGGAACGTGAAGGCTCTGGAGCGCTCAAAGTCCTGGCAGCAGAGAGCAGAGAAGGTCAAGAACAGCATCCTGCCAGGGCTGGGGGGGCTGCAGCTCCCACCTCACACTGGTCTGGCTGGGAGGAACACTGGCAGCCCCTGGGCTGAGAGGGAGGAGCTCCTTCAGCACTTCCAGAAATCAGGAGCACCAGGAACCACCAGTGGGATGAGAGAGCAACTGGGCAAAGCCAAGGACTTCAGCCCAGAGCTCACAACCCACAGGACTGCAGGGTCCCTCCCCTGGCAGGGGCTGGTGCTACAGTGAGGCTGTGCCTCAAACAAGAGTCCCCAAGGCCTCTTGGGGACAGCCCTGGGCAGCAGCTGTGACACTGTGGCTCTGTCACTCCAGCCCGTGCCCAGAGTGGGTCACACCCAGAGGCAGGATGGCCTGAAGGGTGACCAGAGCAGTGGCTCTATGACCTTTTGTGGCTGTCAGTCTGTGCTTGAAGGAGGCAAGGAGGAGGGGGAGGTCTATTGCACGGGATTAAAGAGGATTTTATTACTCTGGGGAATATGGTAGGAAAAGACAGAAAATGCAAGCATACAACAGCTTAAATATGGGGGTGGTCTAAAGGGAGGGGACAATTAGCAGCTAATCAGAGTATCCTGGGGAGGGGGAAAGGGCAGGGTTCACAAAAGCATCATCCAGTGAGGGAGGTAAAGGAGAGAAATTGGGTCCTATGGACTAATGGGGCATCCTGCTTTAGGGGATTTCTGAAGGGGGATTCCAAGCAGGGGGTTGGGACAAGGTAGGATTGCCAGGGAACTCAAGATGGGCAGGAGGGGATCATTTGGACCAAACCATTACTTGGGCAATAATAGAACATACTATTAACAAGAAACACACTGCAGCACAGCTGGAGCTCTTGCAGCCTTCTTTCCTTCTTTCCTGCCTTTTTTTTCCCCGGGGGTGTTTTTGTGTGTGGGGGGGGGAATGTGTGCAGGTAAAGGGAAAGAGAGCAAAGCAAGTGGAGTGGAATTGAAGCAGGCCTCAGATGGGGGATTTTAAAATGAAAATAAACTGTCCCATCAGCTAAAAACACAATTCTAAAACGTTCTCTTTACACCTATCAGAATGTAACTGTAAATTATAACTATTATATAATTATAATTATAATTATAACTGTAAAATTTAACTGTGAAAGGCAGTGTCAGTTCATACACATTTTGATGTTTGCACACATTCTAGCTGTCTGCATGTATGGCTCTATCTAGGAATGCAAGCCAATATTCTGCTATGTTTTAGTTATGTCTAGGGAAGCACTGCACTTTTAAGTAGGACTGAGGGTACTTCACCCTGCTGAGGCATTTAAAAATGTATAAAATGTATTTCTACTTACCTAAACTTAACTTATTTAACACTAAAAGTAACACTTCTATTTCATATTTATGTGGCTCAATATATTTTAATTTCTCTAAAGGCTTTAGCTCGATTTCTACATGCTTTTCCCCCTCTGAGAGTTTCAGAGGGGGTCTAAATTCTTGCAAGCCAACAGGTTAGAATGGGTGTTGGGAATATTAAAGAATTCAAGACAGGACTTTTGATGGTGGAATTTATTTTATCTTATCTTCTATACAGTCAGGAAGGCTGAGCTCTGCTCACATGGTTCAGAAAGTCACAAGACCTCTGGTTACAAGACCTTTTAAAGATTTATTAACCACTAAAATACTGCCACCGAGAATATTTATGTTTTTAGCCCAATAGTTAAATATCTTGTTTTATGTTTTTTGCCACAGTGTGGATTTTCTTGGCCAATAAAGTCACACATAGCCTACAATACCACACTCGAAAACTTCTTATTACCTTTATAACTACTTCTATTGTTTCTGTATCTTAAACTCTAAACTTCACCTAGTTTAACATGTTTCTATTTAAACAACAAATCTACATTTTTGCTTCTAGTATCTAAATCAGAAAACCTTTTCTAAGGCCTCTTAAAAATTAAATTAAATTAAACCCTGTATTTAATTTAAAGCTTTAGCTCGCAATCCTGACATTCTGAAAACTCTCTACTTTTTCAGATTCCAACAAATGGGATGGTTTTGAAGGTCAGTCCCAACCCAAAGCATCCCACAACTCTGGTTTGAGCTCCAGGCTGAGTTCAAAGCTCTAAGTGAGGTTACAGCAGCTCCAGGGGGAGAAAAGGCACTTCAGGAATAACTGCCATATGGAAACCCAAATTCCCAACTTCTCCAGGGCCTGCCTGGAGCTGGAGCTGTGTCCCCAATACTCACATCATCTGTGATGCACAGGTAAATGATCCTGTCCTGGCAGATGTAATGGAACAGGTAACTGCAGGGAATTGAAAGGAAGGAACAAAATGTCATTGGAAGCTGTCACATTTCCAGAATTCCATCCTCCAAAAGCCACTGCTGCCTGTGGGGCCTTTGGGGGCTGGCAAGAGGAAATCCCAGTTATCCTCTGGAGCTGGCACAGACAAACCTGTCCCAGGTAAATGCTGAGGGAAGTGAGGCTGGGACACAGGTCTCTGCCCTGAAGGTCTGCTCCCACAGAAAAGTTCCAAAATCCTTGCACATCCACAACTCTCCTGGAAGGAGAGAGGTGAAACGTGTGTGGTACCACCCTGTAGGCTCCTCAGAGAGTCCAAGAAGGATCCCAACAGCAGAGAGTACTGAGTAACCCAAGAATTCCTGATACCAGAGGGCTGCTTTTCCTTGGAGATTTATATAAAAGACAGAAGTTCTTCTTAAAAAACAAAAAGAACTCATTAAACGAATTTAAGGAGTTCCAAGAAATTCAAGTTTTTCCTGTTTCAGAACAGGATAAAGTACCTTGGATAGAAACCAGGGAGTTTTTTAGGCTACAGGCTGGGACCCTGGCAAGACAGGGGATCCCTGGGAGGCTCCAGAGAGGAGGAACCACTCCAAGCTTCAAAGGTTCCACATTCTGCCCAGTTACCTCCAAAAATGCACTACAGCACTTCTCAAAGGCAACTTCTCAGGTGGCTGAGCAGCACTCAAGGCAAAGTCATTTCCTTTCACTTAAAGGAGTAACTTAAAATATGAACATCTATCCTCAAAATTCCTGCAGGACAGAAGAGCTGCAGCATCCAAGGTGTGTCAGACTCCAGAGCAGGCACTGCCTCCAAAACACTTCCCCCAGGGACTGGCCGTGGGCAGCCCAGCCCAGTTCTCATCTCCTGCATGCTCAGAACAGCTCTGACACAACAGCTTGGTCACCAGAGAGGATCCAGCCACTGCTGCCAACTCCAAAAAAAGAGCTGGAATGGGCTCCAACACCACTAAATTTAGGATTTCCACAGTTGATTTAGTTTGTTTCCATTGATTCACCCACTTGCCACGTGCAGGAAGTCCCAGGTGATGGAGCCTCCACTCCATGCCCTACCAACACTGACCAAGGGCTCTGACAGCTGGAAAAATCCTGGGAAAACCTCCTGTGTCCTGCAGGCTGGATTTGAGGCAGCTCAGGATGACTCCATGTGATCTGGGAGCACAACTTGGCTCAAAGCCCCCAGGATCCACAGGCAGCCCAAGCAGGGTGACAGTTCTACCTAAAGCCACATCCAAGCCTCAGAAAAGCCAGGGGAAACTTCCAGAAGCCAAACTCCAAGGATTCCACGGCTGGGCACCCTCCAGCTCACTTTGGAATCATACAAAAATGGAAAAGCTTGATTTTGTATCAACTGCCTCGTGCTGCTGCTGGGGCTGAACTCAAATCCTGCTTATGCTGCAAAGCCCTGGGGGACAGAAGTAGCTACTGAGCTGGTGACATATTCCATCCAACGGCAATTTGGGAGGGACAGGATCACAGAAAAAAAACCCAAACACATCCAGGATCTTCCAAAAACCCCAAACACACCCAGGTTCTTCCAAAAACCCCAAACACACCCAGGTTCTTCCAAAAATCCCAAACACACCCAGGTTCTTCCTGTCCTCATGCATGCCCACAAGTCCCCCCAGAGCCAAGGAGAGGGGCTACTCACCTGCCATGGGAATAGGTCAGTTTGTTGTTCTCGGAGGGAATTTTGGCCAGGATCTGCTCGGTCACCTCCAGGAAGTTCCCTCCACACCAGGCATGCTTGGCCAGGATGGTGGTGCCCCTCGCCACCACAGCAAACAGGATGGCCATGGCTGCTGTCCTGCTTGGGGACAAAACAGGGCTCAGAGCAGGAGCTGGGCATGGCAGCTGCAGGCTGGCACAGGGACCTGCACAGTGTCCCCTGGCACAGGTACCAGGACGTGGCCAGGACTCAACCAGGACACACAACGCTCTCTCACTTCCCCTTTTGGGTTCTGCTCACGACAACACAAAACCCTCCATAAAAAGGGGGTTTATCACCTCTGTGCCCTGTGAGAGAGGCAAAGCTGAGGTTGCCCAGAGAAGCTGGGGCTGCCCCTGGATCCCTGGACGTGTCCAAGGCCAGGTTGGATGAGGTTTGGAGCAACCTGGGATAGCAGAAGGTGTCGGGAGTTGGAACTGGATAAGCTTTAAGCTCCCTTCCAACCCAAACCATTGCGGGATTCCCTAAGTCTCCAGGGCTGGAAAACCATCCCTGCTGCCACAGAAAGGGACACTCTTAATCAGCTCAAGTATCAGCACATTAATCTAGGGCCAGAGGCAGATCTACCACATGGAGCACATGTCAGAGCCCAGCTGGGACAGCTGCCCTGCTCATCCTGCACATCCATAAGCCTCTTTTCTGCTTAGGAAGGACTTAGGACGACTTTGGACCCTGCAAAACCCAAAAATCTCATTTTTCACTTTGCACTTAGGCCCTACTTATTACCTGCTCTGTTCTGTGCCTCACCAGATCTGTGAAGATCACAAACCTATCTCAGATCCCCCAGGAGACCTCTCTGGGAATGGTCACAGAGCAGGAGTGGTGGCTGAGCTTCTGGATCCAGCCTTTCCATCCCCCTGGCACTGCCTGGTGAGAATTAGGGATCTCTTCTGGATTTACAAGGCTGTGAAGGGAGATCCAGCCACCACCCAGCAAGGCTCCCTGGGCAGGCTGAGCTCCACAGATCCAGGCTTGGCCAGCACCAACCAGGGCATCTCCAAACCTCCCACAGGTCTGAGCCCAGCATTGGAGAGGGAAAAGAGAAAGTCATGGATTTATCCACAGGCCAGACTCCACACAACCACCTGGGACCACTGCCAAGGGGAACAGAACCATGGAATGGTTGGAGTTGGAAGGCACCTCAAGACCATCCCCATGGCAGGGACACTTTCCACTGTCCCAGGTTGCTCCAAACCCCATCCAACCTGGCCTTGGACATTTCCAGGGATCCAGGGGCAGCCACAGCTTCTCTGGCTGTTGGAGTTGCCCTTCCCTCTGCTGTGAGCAGCATTTAATGTGACTTAGCCAAGGTTTCATTTTCTTTCCTCCTCATAAACTTGCTGGTTGTGGTTTGTGCCTTGGCTGCCCTTCAGGTGGAGGTGCTGGCTCCTGCAGGGAGCTTCCAAGGAATTGCTTATTCCTTTATGTTTCAGCTCCGAGTAATCTCCACTTTGGCTCATTTGCAGGTCAAAATGCTCCTGCCTTAAATAATTTTGTGAGCTAACTAAGCCCAGGGAATTCGCTGTACCAGGAAAGCACTGTCTGCTCCAGCAGATCCCAGAAAGGAGCAGCTGCAGCAGAAAACATCCCCAAACTCTCCCCCTGCCCTGCAAGGACCAGCTGCAACTCAGGGTCCAGACACCTCAGCTCCCTGAGCAGAACAAACACAGCCCCAGAATGAATTGTGAAGGGGTTTGGACAATTTCTACAAACCTCTGCTCCTTTAATATCAGATATTGGTGGAACTCACACCCCTGAGGTGACGCTGCAGCAGCAGAGGTGACACTCGCTGGCACTGTAGGATCCCACATTCCTCAGTTCCCTGAGCTCATGGCTCTCACCTCCCTGGATTCACAGCCCTCATCTCCCCGGGGTCACAGTCCTGACTCCCCAAATCCCTGGCCCTCAGAACCCCTGCTCTGCAGTAGCACCAGCCCAAGCTTGGGGCAGAAGGGGTTAAATGAAATAAAAGAGATTACCAAGGAGCATTTTTCTCCCCGAGCAGCCCGGTACCAGCCATGTGTTACTCCTGTTAGTAACAAATCTGCTAAATTGCTACAGGAAGTTCTTCCTCAGGAGTCACAGGAATCAGGAATGAAATCACCTTAAAGCAGCCCCTCTGCAGAGCTTTCCTCTATCCCAACTTACAATATCACACAGCTGGAAGCAGCCAAGATCAAACCTTCCAAAAACACCCTGCAAGATGCACCAGCTGCTGTCTGAGGCCCCTCTGGGGATTTAACTGAAGGATCCTGGAAACACAGAAGGGTTTGGACAAGAGGGACCTCAAAGCCCATCCAGTGCCACCCCTGCTATGGGCAGGGACACCTTCCATGATCCCAGGCTGCTCCAAGCCTTGTCCAGCCTGGCCTTGGACACTTCCAGGGATCCAGGGGAATCCTCAACTTCTCTGGGTACCCTGTGCCAGGGCCTCATGGGGAGGAATTCCTGACCAATACCAGGGCACACAAAAACCTCTTAAGGAGCATTAGAAACACAGGCTCATTCTCCAGTATGATGTTCAAAACTCCTGTAAGGATAATTTACTGTTTGAACGGATGATTTAGTGTTTTTCAGCGACTCTTCTGGCCCAGAAGATTCCCAGCTCAGTGCCAGTGAGCCACGGAAGGTCCCTGCCTGCACTTCCAGAAATCCTCTTACACAAAGCAAAGGGCACCACGCTGCTGTTTAAGCAGGGAACAAGGGGAAGTGTTGCAACCCAGGGAGTTGCAAACTGCTGCAATAAAGAGATCGTTTGAGCAGGGTGAGCTCAGCAGAAAGCAGCCCAGGCTTCCCTTTAACCTCTGCTGGGCAGCTGGAAAAATCATTATTTCATTACAGAATATTCCACCGTGAAGCCCTGCGGCTCTCCTGCTCATTTTGAGCCTGAGACGGTGACATTTATGCTCCCACTTATCCCAAGTTCAGCTTCTCCTCTGCACACAGAGCTTACTTCAGGCTCCCCCACTGCATCACTACAGAAACAAATCCCCAAGGAAATTAATTCACGTGCTCTTCCAGCCCTATCGCCTTTCCTGGAAGCAGCCTTGCAGGGTTTGGGGAGGGTAAGGACACAACACGAGGGTGATGGAGAAAGCAGCTCTCTAAAAAGGGAACACGTACAGCCCAAAGCATGGCATCAGGGAATTGTTAAGGTTGGAAAAGCCCTCCAAGCCCACCGAGCCCAGCATTCCCCAGCACTGCCCAGGCCACCCCAACCCACATCACCAGGTGAATGGCTACATCTTTCAGGTTCCTCCAGGGACGGGCACTCCAGCACTGCCCTGGGCAGCTGTGCCAGGGCTGCACAGCCCTTTCCAGGTCAGAATGTTCCCAAGATCCACCTGAACCTCCCTGGCACAGCTACAGCTTGTCACCCTGGGAACAGAGCCCGACCCCCAGCCAGCACACCTGTGATTAATTAATTAACGAATTAAGCCATGCACTGCTACATTCGCAACACCGTCCACTCCCGCACACACCAGTAACACCTCGAAACACGCTGTGACGCCAGTAACACCCCAGTAACCAGCCCGTAAACTCACAATAGTACCCCGTTACAGCCAGTAACAAGACTATAACCTCCCATTACTACCAGTATCCCCCAGTAACTCACTAATAACCTCCCGTAACATACCATATCCCCCCATTAACCTCACTAATAAACCTCCCATAACATGCCCAAATACCCCCATAACTCCTAATCACATCCCATAACATGGAAACAATCCTCCAGTCAATACACAACCTAACACACGACTAACATCCTATGTAACAGCCAATAACACTGCAATACATCCCAGTAACGGCAATAATAACCCCCATTACATACCCAGTAAACAGACTAATACGCCGCAGAACACATCAGTAACACACCAGAAACCCACCATACACCCAGGAACACGACAATAACAGCCCAGAACACGGCATACCATCCCATAACAACGCAATTAAACACCCAGACACATCCCTAAGCCCCATAACCCATCCCTAAGCCCATGAACACCCAGCATCCCCCCGTAACACGGCAATCATCCCCCCTCTCAGTGTGCCCCGTCCTGCCCCCCAGCCCCGTTGCCACGCAGTCTCCGCCCCGGCCGGCCATGCGCTGGGGCAGGGGCCGTTCCCGGCCGCCCCCACACCCTATCGCCCCAGGCCCAGCCCGTGCGCCCGGCGGGCCCGCCGATGCCGAGCCGAGCCGAAGCCGAGCCGAGCCGACCGGCGAGCCAGCCCGAGCCGACCGCGCGAGCGAGCCGTATCCGGAGCCGAGCCGGAGCCGAGCCGGGCCGGTCCTGCCGGCCGGGCCGAGCCGACCGATCCAGCCGAGCCCCCCGTCGCTCACCGGCGCTCCCCGTGCCCCCGCACGGCCCCGCGCGGCCCCGCCCTGCCCGGCCCCGGCCGCCGACGCTTTTCCGTCCGCGGGGCCTCCGAGCCCGGAGCTGCTGGCCGGAACAGCCAGGCGGGCACCGGCCCCCCGGCCCCGCGCCGCTCTGGAAACCGTGAGGGAGCACGGGTGCTGCGGGCAGCGACCCTCGGGGTGTTCGGGAGCCCCCGCTCGCTCCCTCCCGGAGGTGGCGCTGGAGGGCCCGGCTCTGCTTCCCGGGAAAGCAGCCTCGGCGTTGTGCCGCGGGATGGTTGATGGGGATATTGGGGGAAAATGCCTGATGAAAGGGCTGTGCACCTGGCACAGCTGCCCAATGCGGTGGCCTGGAGGCCCGTCCCTGGAGGGGTTAGCAGCCTGTGTATGTGGCACTTGGGACGTGGGGTTGGGGTGGCCTGGGCATGCTGGGCTTCTCCACCTAAATGGTTCCGTGCTCCCGCGATTCTGTCTTTGGCCGAGCCTGTCTTAGGTGTAGGGCACCCGTAGGTGTGGTGGGGTGTTATCGGGTTCAGGATGTCTCCAAGGGACACCCTGTTGGTGAACAACAGCAGGTTAGGTCAGAATCACCTGGTTTAACACTAGTGTAGTTTTTGGAGCTTGCCTTCCTCTCCGACGGTGTTGTTGGTTCCACAGCAAGCACCAGGGTGGCCCACGAGTCTGGGCCAACAGTTCCCGTTAACGTGGGGAAGCTGATCCTCGCCCTTCGGGTGTCCCTGTCCCCATCATGATTTACAGCTTCTCTTCTGTCCCCCGGTGACGAGTCAGCGGATTGGACTGACGGCGGTGACTGTGTGCACCTTTGTGCTGCACAAGCGGATCACACCCCGGCAACTCCCTCGCTACATTGTCATGAGAAGTGAGTGGGGCCTCTGGGCCCTCATGTTCCCTGCGCTGCGCTTCTCCTCCTGACCCTCGCCTTGGTTTGGGGGGGGGATGAGGCAGACGATCCCAGACCCCCTCTTGTTCACACCCTTCCCTTGGTCAGGCCACAATCCCTGCTCCCACCTGCTCCATCACCTACACCTCCTTTGCCTTGTGCTGCCTCAGCCCCTCAGAGCACGCGCAGCTCTTAGAGGGCGACCGCTTCTGGCGCCTCCACGCACACCCTCCGCTCTCAGGAACCAAAAATTAGCTCAGCCCAAGGCTTTAATAGGATCCCTCGTCTGAGCGCTGGAGGAGTAAACTGTTGTCCTGGATCCATTTGCTGCCGCCTAGAGGCTGTGGGATTTCCCTGTCCTGAAACGTCCCATCTCCAGGTTTGGACGGGCTGGAAAAGCACCCTGGCATCAGTGGAATTTTCCCTGCCCCTGGCAGGATGGGACGGTTTTGGCTTTAAGTCCCTCTGGATGTGACCAACTGGTGACAATACAAGAGCTCTGGCCAAGCCTCCAGCCTCACTCCTGGAAGGAGAGGCCCCACAGCATTTTAAGGAAACCCTTCACGCCTGGTCCACATCAACCTCTTCCACCCAGCAGAGCAGCACAGCAGGTTTGGTACAGGAAAATCCTAGCATCCGATCCATTTTTGGATCTGCAGAGCTTCACTGCTCTGGTTCTGGTGCCAGCATGGTGCCAAGCATGGTGCCACTGTGTCTTTGCCTTTCAGACTCCGCTCAGCCTCGAGATGGTGTGAGGAACAAGGTCACACAGGAGTGTTCCCCTCGCCCATCCCTCCCCTAAGTCATTCTAGAAACATCCAACCCCAACAGGGGCCCCCTGGGGGGCCCTGAGCCTCTGGCTTCCTGGGCTTTGTGTGGATTGGCCTTCTTTCCGGCTTCCCTCTCTCTTTGCCTTCCTGCAGCCCCGTGACGTGGAGTTCTGTGGCTACTGCATCACACCCCCCTCGAAGCAAGATCACCTTCAGGTCCAGACACAGAGTTGAGCCGGGCTTCCCCTCTATGTCTGGGCCCCTTTCTCAGGAATTGCCAGGGGGGGGGGGGGGGGGGCTTCCCACCAGGAGTCTGTTAAAATAAAGAAAGCCTGTTCTGCCGTCTCTGCCCACAGGGCAGTGCTGAAAAAAAAGTGCCTTTGATGACCTCACCAGGCTTTCCCCGAATTCTGCTCCAGCTCATTGGAAGCTGCATCCCTCCATTCTTGCAGGCACCTGGTTGCTGGGATCAATCCTTGTGTCAAACCACCCCAACGTGGGGGCTGGGGAGGTGCAGACCCCTGGAAGGTAAGGACTGGCTTGGGCAGCCACCTCTCCTTTCCTAATGCCTCTTTCCCATTTTTTTTTTCCCAAAGGGGCCCTTCCTGCTGTGACCATTCCGGAAAGGGCTGAATGACCTGATGGGGTTGTTTGCCCAACATTCGCAACACTTTTGAGGTTAGACATTTCGGGGGGAGCTCAGGGTCCAGATTCTGTCCTTGCCATTCCTGGGGAGCTCATGGGTCAGTTCGCTGTCCCTTGGCCGGATCCGGAGCTCCTAGGGTCATTCTGTCCCTTGTCTGTTTCCTGGAGAGCTCAGGTGCTCATTTTCTGTCTTCCTTGGGCTGTTCCTGGGAGCTCAGGTCGTTCTGTCCCTTGGCGTTCCTGGGATCTCAGGGTCAGTGCGTCCCCTTGGCTTTCCTCGGGGAGCTCAGGTCAGTTCGCTGTCCCTTGCTGTTTCCTGGGGAGCTCCAGGGTCAGTTCTGGTCCCTGGCTGTTCCTTGTTTCCTGGGGAGCTCAGGTCCTTCTGTCCCTTGGCTGTGTCCTGAGAGCTCAGGTCCCAGTTCTGTCCTTTGGCCAGTTCTGTTCTGGGATCTCAGTCAGTTCTGGTCCCTTGATCCCAGAGGGGAGGCGAGCCTTTGTTGAGAGACACCTCATGGCAGCAAAACCTGGGAGTGTTTTTTGGCAGGCTCTGCCTGATCCATGGCACAGCAGCCTGGCTCCCTTTTGCCTTGATGTGACTGTAAAGCTCAGACACTCCAAAAGCACCTGAGCTCCTGTCATAGCTTCCAGGCTCCCAGAGGGAATTCCCACACAGTCATGGTGGTGGCTTCGTGCTCCCCAGTGACATTGGGACATTTGGCTGTGCTCTTGTTTATGATCATGAAGGAGTTCAGGTCCCAGAAGAGGAGGGAATGCCGTAGCCTTGGGAATGGTCTGGATGTCAGTAACCCGCTGTGTGGTGAATTTCCTGTGTCCATGACAAGGGGTTTTTTGTGGTTGTGTTATGACTTTGCGGAAAAATGTATTTTTCCTTTTATAATAAGTTTATTAAATTAGATTCTATGCTGCGGAGCTACCTGTGGCCTCCTCACACGGGATGGAGGGTCTATAATGTACACAGCATGTGCTACCACAATTGGAAATCATGGAAATGGGCTATCTTGATATCCTCAGAGCTCTTTTTTTCCCTGAAACCCATTTGGCTTTATGATTTATTTGTAAAACATTTACCTTTCAGTGAAATTAAGCAAAAATATCCACCCCAACACCCAAAAATGTTTTCATTTATGATCTCATCTTTTCTCCCATTTTCCTCTCTCCATTTTTTTCCATTAAAGGTAAAGGGGGTAAAGAAAGAAAAGACAGATGTAGAAAACACAAAAACTCATCAAAAACCTGTACTGCAACGTTTTCACGTAGTGTTTTTCTTAAAGTTTTGGCAAGAATGTTAAATGGAACTCTCATTATTCAGTTCACATGGATCACATGTCTTGCAGTCAACAGACTGATTTGGGGTCGGAGGGACCTTCACTGCCTCTCCTCCCACCCCTGCCACGCAGGGCCTCCTTCCCTATCCCAGGGTGCTCCTCCCCTACCAACCTACTTAAAATTGCTGAATCCCCTGGGGGTGAATGTATGCCAAGAATATTGGAGAGACCCTTTCCCATTTCCGACAATAAACACCCGGAACACGACAGTAACAGCCCAGGAACACGACGATAACAGCCCAGGAACACGGCAATAAAACAGCCCAGGAAACACGACAATAACAGCACAAGGAACACGGCAATTAAGGCCCCAGTAACAACATCCCTAAGGCCCCAGTAACACATCCCTAAGGCCACAGTAACACATCCCTAAGGCCCAGTAACACTCACTAGGCCCAGGAACACCCAGCATGCCCCCCGTCAACACGGCACTCCCCCCGCTCCGTGTGCCCCGTGCCGTCCCCGCCCCCGGTGCCAGCGCGGCCTCCTCCCCGGCCGGCCAAGGGCGCTGGGGCAGGGGCCGTGCCCGGCGGACCCCCACACCCGATCGCCACCAGCCCAGCCAGTCCAGCCCGCCGGGCCCGAGCCGAGCCGAGCCGAGCCGAGCCCGAGCGAGCCGGGCGGGCCGAGCCGAGCCCCCCGCGCTCACCGGCGCTCCCGGGCCCCGCCGGCCCCGCTGCGGCCCCGCCCGGCCCGGCCCGGCCCCGACGCGTTTCCGGCCGCGGGGCCGCCGTGAGGTCCGGAGCTGCGGGGGGACCCGGAACAGCCAGGCGGGCACGGCCCCGGCCCCAGCGCCGCGCTGGAAACCGTGAGGGAGCACGGGGAGCTGCGGGCAGCGCCATCGGGGGGTGCGGGGACCCCGCTCGCTCCCTCACGGGAGGTGGAGCGGGAGGCCCGGGCTCTGCTCCCGGGGAAAGCAGCCTCGCGTTGTGCCGCGGGAGGGTTGGATGGGATATTGGGGGAAAATGCCTGGTGGAAAGGGCTGTGCAGCCCTGGCACAGCTGCCCAGGGCGGTGCTGGAGTGCCCGTCCCTGGAGGGGTTTAACAGCCCTGTGGATGTGGCACTTGGGGACGTGGGTTGGGGTGGCCTGGGCAGTGCTGGGCTTCTCCAGCCTAAATGGTTCCGTGCTTCCGCGATTCTGTCTTTGCCGAGCCTGGCTTAGTGGTAGGGCACCCTTAGGTGTGGTGGGGTGGTATCGGGTCAGGATGGCTCCAAGGGACACCCTGTGGTGAACAACAGCAGGTGGAGGTCAGGAATAACCTGGTTTAACACTAGGTGGAGTTTTGGAGCTTTCCTTCCTCTCCGAAGGTGTTTTGGTCCCACAGCAGCACCAGAGGTGGCCCAGCGAGTCTGCCACCGTCCCGGTTAACTGTGGGGAGCTGATCCTCGCCCTTCGGGTGTCCCTGTCCTCAGGGAGGTTACAGCTTCTCTTCTGTCCCCCGGTGACAGATCCAGGCGGATGGGACGGACGGGGACTGTGTCACCTTTGTGCTGCACAACGAGGATCACACCCTGGGCAACTCCCTGCGCTACATGGTCATGAAGAAGTGAGTGGGGCCTCTGGGGGCCCTCTGTGCCCTGCTCTGCTCTTCTCCTTCCTGACCCTCGCCTTGGGATGAGGCAGACGATCCCAGACCCCCTCTGTGCACACCCTTCCAGCCTTTGTGTCAGGCACAGAGCCCTGCTCCCACCTGCTGCCTCACCTCCCACCTCCTTTTCCTTGTGCTGCCTCAGGACCCTCAGAGCACCAGCAGCTCTTAGAGGGCCTGACCAGCTTCTCCTGAGCCTCCACTCACACCCTCCTCTGCTCAGGAACCAAAATTAAGCTCAGCCCAAGGCTTTCAGTCCCTCCTGAGCTGCTGGAGGAGTAACTGTGTCCTGGAGTCCATTTGCTGCCCAGAGAGGCTGTGGATTTCCTGTCCCTGGAAGCGTCCCAAGCCAGGTTGGACGGGGCTTGGAGCACCCTGGCATAGTGGAAGGTGTCCCTGCCCATGGCAGGAGGTGGGACTGGGTGGGCTTTAAGGTCCCTCTGATGTGACAACTGTGACAAGACAAAAGAAGCTGCTGGCCAAAGCTCCAGCACTCAGCTCAGCTGGAAGGAGAGGCCCCACAGCATTTTAGGAACTCCTTCAACGTCCTGGTCCACTCAACCTCTTCCACCCAGCAGAGCAGCAGCAGGTTTGGTTACAGGGAAAATTCCTAGCATCCAGATCCCATGTTTGGATCTGCAGAGCTGGCACTGCTCTGGTTCTGGTGCCAGCCTGGTGCCAGCTGTGTCTTCGCCCTGCAGAGCTCCAGCTCAGCTCAGAGATGGGTGTGAGGGAACAAGGTCACACAGGGAGTTTCCCCTCAGCACATCCCTCCCCTAAGTCATTCTAGAAACATCCAGAGCCCCAGCAAGCCTGGGGTGCCCTGAGCCTCTGGCTTCCCTGGGATTTGCTGTGGATTGGCCTGGCTTTCACTGCTCCCTCTCCTCTTTGCCCTCCTGCAGCCCTGACGTGGAGTTCTGTGGCTACTGCATCACACACCCCTCGGAAAGCAAGATCAACTTCAGGATCCAGACCAGAGGTGAGGCTGGGGCTGTCCCTCTATGTCTGGGGCCCTGTTCTCATGGAATTGCCAGCTTCCCACCAGGAGTCTGTTAAATAAAGAAAAGCCTGTTCTGCCTGTCCTCTGCCAGCAGGGCAGTGCTGAGTGCCTTTGCTGAGCCTCACAAGCTGCTCCCAGAATTCTGCTCCAGCTGCAGTGGGAAGCTGCATCCCTCCAGGCTCCAGGCACCTGGGTTGGCTGGGAGCAGCCTTGGCACCCCAAGCTGTGGGGCTGGGGAGGGTGCAGACCCCTGGGAAGGTAAGGACTGGCCTTGGCAGCCACCTCTCATGTTCCTAATCCATCTTTTCCCATTTTTTTCCCAAAGGGGCCCTTCCTGCTGTGGAGCCATTCCGGAAAGGGCTGAATGACCTGATGGGTGTTTGCCAACATGTGCTCAACACTTTTGAGGTGAGACATTTCTGGGGAGCTCAGGGTCAGTTCTGTCCCTTGGCCGTTCCTGGGGAGCTCAGGGTCAGTTCTGTCCCTTGGCTGTTCCTGGG
>CM031880.1:774894-786718 GCA_018697195.1 Certhia americana | reverse complement strand
GAGCTCAGGGTCAGTTCTGTCCCTTGGCTGTTCCTGGGGAGCTCAGGGTCAGTTCTGTCCCTTGATCCCAGAGGGGGAGGCTGAGGCCTGTGTTGGAGACACCTCTGGCAGCAAAACCTGGGAGTGTTTTTGGACAGGCTCTGCCTGATCCATGGCACAGCCTGGCTCCCTTTGCCTTGGGGTGACTGTAAAGCTCAGACACTTCCAAAAGCACCTGGAGCTCTGTCAGAGCTTCCCAGGCTCCCAGAGGGAATTCCCAGCACAGCAGGGTGGTGGCTCTGTGCTACCCCAGGGACATGTTGGTGACATTTGTGCTTTGCTCTTGTTTCAGAGGAGCATGAAGGAGTTCAGGGCACAGAAGGAGGAGGAGATGCAGTAGCCTTTGGGAATGGTAGTGGATGTCCATGTAACCTCTGTGTGTTGAATTTCCTGTGTCCAGACAAGGGTTTTTTGTTGGGTTTTGTTATGACTTTGCTGAAAAATGTATTTTCTTTAATAATAAAGTTTATTAAATTAGATGCTGCGGAGCTGAAGCTGTGTCCTGCTCAGCACAGGGATGGAGGGTCATGGAATGTGGACACAGATTGCTCCACAGATTGGGAAATTCATGGAAAATGGGCTAGTCTTGATATTCCTCAGGCTCTGTTTTCCTTGAAACCCATTTGTCTTTATGATTTATTTGTAAAACATTTACATTTCAGTGAAAGTTAAGCTAAAAAAATCCACCCCAACACCCAGAAAATGTTTTCATTTCAGGTCTCATCTTTTCTCCCCTTTTCCTCTCTCCATTTTTTTCCATGACAAGGTAGAAGGGGGGAAAGAAAGAAAAGAAAGATGTAGGAAAACCAGCAAAAAACTCATCAAAAACCTGGTAAATGCAACTTTTTCACGTAGTTTTTTTCTGAAAGTTTTGGCAAGAATGTTAGAATGGAATCTCATGGATTCAGGGTCACATGGGATCACATGGATTGCAGTCACAGACTGATTTGGGTCGGGAGGGACCTTCCCTGCCTCTCCTCCCACCCCTGCCAGGGGCAGGGCCTCCTTCCACTATCCCAGGGTGCTCCTAGCCCTATCCAACCTGACCTTGAAAATTGCTGGAAAATCACCTGGGGGGTGAATTATTGCCAAGAATAAATTGGAGAGAGCCCTTTCCCATGTTCTCCTTGGTTCTAGTGGCTCTTCCAGCTGAGGTTGGACCTTCTCCCCTGCCTTTCCCACCTCCACGAGGATGTCTCTGCCCCTCACAGGGATTTATCCAAGCTTTGGTTGGCTCTTACAGCTGGAATTTGCTGCTCTCCCTCTCCTCCTCAGAGTGAGCACCCCAACCTTCCTTCCCTTCCGTTCTGCCGCGAGGCAAGTGGCCAGAAGTCCCTTGGGTTTCCTGCGAGGAACTGAAAAATCCTGTGAGGATGTGAATCCCCTTCCCTCTCCTGCAGAGGCCGCTGGGGTCAGGGGCTGGGTTTGGAGCTGGTCCCGAGGGAATGCTCCAGCTCCTCCCACTTGGGTCGCAACACGAAGGCAAAGCTGATTCAGGCCCAGCCAGGAAGAGCCTGGGAGAGGATTGGAGGGGTCCTGCTGTCCTTGGGCCTTGTCCTTGACAGTGACAGGGATTTAGGAAGAGCTGTATTTGTTGCTCAGGCGGGAGCTGCTCCGGTCCAGCCCCAGCTCCTGCCCCGTGGCTTTCCACTTCCCAACAGATCCCTTCTCATCCGTGGGGGTGATGCTCAGGGCCGGCCTCTGACACCAGCAGCACAGGCAGGACTGGGGAGACACAAAGGTCACACAGGTGGGATATGGGAAAAGAGGAGGAGGTATTCCCATATGGGTGCCAGCAGGTGTCCCTGCACAGTGCCAGGCTGGGAATTGCTGAGCCTTGCTGTCCTGCAGCTCTGCTGGGAGCAGGTTTTCCAGGATAGGGCTGGTGAGGGTGGGAAATGAGGATATTGGAATTCGGGGCAGTTTTTTGTAATTGTGTGTTCTTGTCCTTAGGGGACAGAAAATACAGGTGGTGCTTAGCTGAGCTCAACTCCCATCCCGTCTCGTCCTGTCCCGTCCCATCCTTTCCCAGTCTCCTTCCCTTTTTTTTCTCAGGGCTTCACTACTCCTGAAAATTATCTCCCAGCATCTTGGGTTCAAAGTTTGGAGCAGCCCCAGCCCTTGGTCTGATGGTTTGTGGGCATGTTTCTGTTCCAGAATAACAGGGAATTTTTGGCTTGTCCTAAATCCTGCTCTGGCAGAAACCTC
The DNA here is from genome assembly GCA_018697195.1 of Certhia americana. NCBI lineage: Eukaryota > Metazoa > Chordata > Aves > Passeriformes > Certhiidae > Certhia > Certhia americana. The sequence continues at coordinate 784,471 of CM031880.1, read as the reverse complement.
CCCCCCAGCAGGGCACTGAGCTCTGGTGGACTTCGAGAAGAGAGGTACCTAAAACTTACCCCTTGAGAAGAGGGGAAAGTTTGGGATGAGGGATAAGATCAGCTTATGCCCCTGGGCCTGGTGACCCTGGCCAGGAGCTCTGGAGAGGTCATTCCTACCTGGAAACAGTTCTTGAATTTCCGGCTGACGAAGTACAGAGCCACGGGGTTGATGCAGGAGTTGAGGGAGGCCATGTTGATCCCGAAATAATCCATCACCAGGAGGAAACTGATGTGGAAAGGAAGATAAAAGATGTGTCAGAAGGTCATGGAGAACAGAGGGAATTTCCCAATTGCCCAGCCTGGGATCCTGCTTCCGTGGAGGAGTAGTGACTGATAACAGAGCTGAGCACAAATCCATCCTTCCCTAAGAAGAAGGCACTTTTCCTTGCGAGGAGCATTCCCTGAGGAAGCCAGGAACATGAGCTCTGATTTCTCCTGGTGCTCCTGATGTTCCCAAACACCAGCACAGCGGCAGCCCCTGGTCTGGGCTGGATTTTGCCTGCTGGGTGGAAGGGGAGGGAGACGGGCACCTCCCACCGGGCAGAAAGTGATGAGCCCTCAGCCCTGCTGGGAATTCCTGTACCCAGAGGCTCCACAGAGACATCCCTAAATTTAATTTAACCCTTCTCACATCCCCCTGCCACCCTCTCTATGTCCACCAGGAGGGCAGCACAATCAGGAAAAGGAATTACTGAAAAGCAGGAGGTGGAAGGCAACTCCCCCAGTCTGGTGGAAGCCCAACAGGGCCTGTGCTGGTCCCACTGGGACTCCCAGACTGGTGTCACCTCCTGGGGGCCCTACCTGAGCAGCTCACAGCGGTTGGGGTCTGTCTGGTCGTAGATGGTCTTCTTGAGGATGCGGCTGAGGTGCAGGGGCAGCCAGCAGAGTGCAAAGATCACCACCAGGCAGAACACGGTCTTGGCCACCTCCCGGCGCTGCCAGACAGGGGCAGGGCGGGAGGGTTGAGTCAAAGGGTTAAAAGATTTAGGAATTAGAAATGCAGCCAGCAAAGATGTAAGCAACACGTCAGATAGCAGGGCCTGGAGTAATAATAAGGGGGCCAAAGAAGAAACTAGGGGGTTAATCAGTATCTAGGTATAGAGCAAGACAATCTATCATGGATCTGACACTTGGCATTGTAAGGAATCAGAAAACCAAGACTTTTGATACTGGGAGCCAAGAAAAAGAGCCTGGACCATAACCCAGGGGTCACAAAGACTTGGCAACAGGACAAAGTGGCGATGAAGACAACTTTACTTCCTCCCACGGATCACTGACCCAATTCAAAAGGACCACTGACCCAATTCCAAGGACCACCACTCAGTTAAAAGGACTGCGCAGATGTGAAGAGCATTCAACTAATTTTAATACAAGGTGAAGATAGGTGCTGCAGATGTATAGACATGTTAGGTAATTTCATGAATATGTATGATATTTTGAAATATATAGAAAACTGATGCTTTGTGAATTCAGCACATGTCTTTAGGACACAAGTGCTCCAGCGCTGAATAAACACACAAATCTTTCACCCTCAAATTGGTTGCAAGGTTTTTTGTCCATCTGGCACACCTTTAGTGCTTCAGGGTGAGAGCTGGGGAGCCAGTCCCAAATCGTGGAACAGTTTGGATTGGAAGGGACCTGAGAGCTCATCTCCACCATTAGGACCACCAGGGACATCTTCCACTCGCCCAGGTTGTTCCTGGATCCCTGTGTCAGGTCCGAGCTGCAGAAAGGGCCAGACCCCTCCCCACCATCACTCCCGGTGGCTCTGCTGGGATGGTGTTCCTGGGACACAGGACCTCCTCCATCCACCCCTCACACTGTTACGGTGACATCCAGCTGGAACTCCTCAGGGGATCATTCCCAAAGCATGGCAGGGAACAGTGGACTCTTCCCTGCGCCCCTTGTCTGGGATTTGGCACATCCAGCCTTTGCTCCAGCGTGCTGTGGGCTGGGATAAATGATCAGGAGAGCTTTGATGAAGCGGGCTGTGGCCTGAAGGGTTTGGGCTCATCCCTGAGGCTGGGGATTTTGGAGCTGAAGGCTCAGGGTATAATCCCTGCACCTTTTCCTTGGGGTGTAATCCCTCCACCAAGGTGCCAGGATCCTCTGGGAGGCTCTGCCAGCTCCTCCTGTCCTTCCCCTCTCCAGCAGCACTCTGTCCTCGTTGGGAATGCCAGGATTCCCCCCCTGAACACATTCCCTCACCCGTTTCATGTGGTCGTTCAGAGCGATCCTCATGCCGTTCCTCTTGCTCAGCATCTCACAGGACATGAGGGTGTAGAAGACACCCGTGCACACCAAGGGCAGGCAGAAATAGAAGCCAAAGAGCCACCAGTCCTTGACATCCCGGTAGAACTGCGGGGGGGAAGGCAGAGGGAGCAGCTGGGAATGAGGAGAGGGCAGGAGGGGGAACCTGGGGTGCACACGTAACCTCCCAAAGCAGGATCGGGATCAGGATTGGGATTGGGATGCACGTGAAACGTGAAGCGGGATTGGAATCAGGATTGGGATTGGGATTGGAGCTGGGATTGGGATCGGGATTGTGATGCACACATACCCTCCTGAAGTGGGATCAGGATCAGGATTGGGATGATCACGATCGGGGGGGTGGTGATCGGGATGCCATGTACCTCATGAAGCGGATGCGGATTTATGCTCCGAGGCCAGCATGCAACAACAGGTGCTGCCTCCCAGTAGCTTCAGCTCAACCATGTCGAAGCGATGGCCTCGGGCACTGCCAGCACGATGGCCACTGCCCAGATCAGCAGCACCTCCACAGCCTTCCACATGGGGATCCCAATGCCCTGGATCCGGCTCCAGGACGCCACTGCTCGGTACCTGCCCAGGTGTAGGGATGTGACACGAGCAGATGGGAGTGAGGAAAGCAGCCAGGGAGGGGGGGAGAAGGTGCAGATTTGAATTGTCCCCAAAGGTCCTTTCCCTCACACCTTTCTCCTCTGAACCTTCCCAAGTGTGGGAACGGGAAGCAGTGGAGGAGTGGGATGGGGGCTGTCCTTGGCCACCCTTCCTCACCACCCCCCCAACACCACAATCCTCCCCTCAGCCTTTCCCAGCAGGATTTCACCTCTCCTGCTGGATTCCAGCTCCACATGAGGGCAGCCTGTCCCCGTCTTGGCACTGGCCTGGGAAGGAGCTGCTGGCTCTGCCTCTGGCCCCAGCGAAGGGACAGGGGCAGGCTGGGCAGGGCAGGTGTGGCTCTTGTGTCTCACCTGTCGATGCTGAGGGCACAGAGGCTGAGCACCGTGATGCCCACGGAGGCTTTCTGGATGAAGGGCACCAGCTTGCAGACCTGCACACCGAAGGGCCAGTCCTTGGCCAGGAGCTGGGGGGGATCCACGGGTTACCAGGCTGCTTTGGGAATGTGCTTCCAGCTTCTTCTCTGTGGGCTCACCCTCGAGGTGTGGGGAGCCCCCAGAGGGCAGGGAGAGCTCTCTGAGCTTCCCACCACTGGGAACGTGCCAGGGGTGCTTTCCCATGGTTTATTGGCCCTGGGAAATTTTTGTTTCCCTGACTGGACACAGAGATGAAGGATGGTCCTGACACCAGGTCCTGAGTCCAGACCTTGTGGGGTTTGGAGTGGATCTGAGTCCTAAACTCCCCTCTAGGCTGCTTTGGGCTGTTTTCAAAGGGAGAATGGAAGTCATGCTCTGACACAGCCAAAATCCAGCCTGAACAGCTTCAAAGCCCTGTGTCCTAAGCCTTTTCTGACCCCTGAGCACACTCCCTGATACAACCCATGCTCAGCTGGGACAGGCAGAGGTGGGGACAGTGTGTCTTGTCAGCTGGAGAAATCCAGGCCACCCATTCAAGAGGAGGAGAATGAGGCTGAGTTCACAATCCCTCTGTCCCCCTGACCCCCAGAGCCTTTCCTGAGGCTACCCCAGGACCAACCACCCCCTCCAGCTTTTTCCCTCGGCCTCAGCAGCCACACAAATCGTGAAGTCCCAGAAGGGTTTCAGAGGGCCTTCCCATCCAGGGACACCTTCTGCTCTCCCAGGCTGCTCCAAGCCCCACCCAAGCTGGCCTTGGATTGTCCCAGGGATCCAGGGACAGCCCCAGCTGATCCAAGAGCTGCCCCCAGGTGGGAGCAGCCCCATGCCAGGTGGCACCTACCTTGTAGACGTTGATGGGCAGCGCGATGAGGATGTAGAGCAGGTCACCCAGGGCCAGGCTGGCGATGAGCACGTTGGGCCCGTTCCTCATGCACTTGTTCTTGTAGATGATGCGCAGCAGCGTGGAGTTGCCGATGATGCCCACGATGAAGATGGTGCAGGACACGATGGTGTTGATGTACTTGAAAACGTGGCGGATGTCGGCGGGCCGGGCACACACGGGCAGCAGGGGTGGCTCTGAGGGGCTGCTCCTGGCAGTGCCCTCAGACAGGTTGGACACCAGCACGCCCCGCAGGAGCCCAGGCTGCACCAGGCTGTAGGCCTGCTCCTGGCTGAGCACCTCCAGGGGCACGGGGCTCTCCTGGAAGGCCCCTGGGGTCTGGCTGTGCGTGCTGGAGAAGAGGCAGCTGAGGAAAAGGGCCAGAGCGGTGGGAGCTGTGATCATCCCGGCCGGGGACCGGACGGCGAAGGTGGGGACAGGAGTCCTCATGATGCTTGCGGAATGTCCTAGGGGTCCTGCTGGGATCTGCCAGGGGAGGAAGGGACCAGGGAGAGAAACTGTTTATCGGAGGATGGATGGAGAGATGGATATTGGAGAGAAGTTGTCCAGCCTGGAGAGGAAGAGGCTGAGATCAGACCTCACTGGGGTCTGAGAGCTCCCCATGAGAGGCAACTCCGATCTCTGCTCACTGTGAGCAGGGACAGACCCCAAAGAATGGCTAGAGCTGGGCCAGGGCAGGTTTAGGTCGGATATCAGGAAAGGCTCTTCCCCCAGAGGGTGCTGGCACTGCCCAGGCTCCCCAGGGAATGGACACGGCCCTGAGACTGCCAGAGCTCCAGGAGAGTTTGGAGAGCGCTGCCAGGGATGCCCAGCTGAGATTGTTGGGGTGTCTGTACAGGGCCACGATCCCTATGGGTCCCTTCCAACCTGGGATATTCAACTTTTGATTCAATTCTATTTATGAGGTGCTGGAGAGCTCCATCATGCCAGCAGACAGAGCCGATGCCAGACGGGATTGCAGCGGGTCAGAGCTGTTGACCCTGAGGGTGGGATTTGTGCTGCTAAATTTATACAGCTCTGCAGAACAAACTGGAAGGAGAACAAACTATCCCCCGGCCCTGCAGGGGCTGGGGGCACCTGCCTGTGCTCAGTGAGAGTGGGAGCAGTGACTTCACCCCCTGCACTATGACCAGTCCCAATTTCCTTCTGTGACCATCCCACTCCTCAGAATGCACTCACATCCCCCTCCTTAGAATCCCAAAATCATTAACGTTGGAAAAGCCCTCCAGCATCATCGAGTCCAAGCTGTGCCCAGTGCCCTCCTTATCACCAGCCCAGAGCACTGAGACCAGGTGTTCCTTGGACACCTTCAGGATGAGCACTCCAAAGCTCCCCTGGCAGCCCTTTCCATGAGGAAATTCCTGCTGGTGTCCACCCTGCCCCTCCCCTGGCCCAGCCCAAGGCCGTTCCATCTCCTCCTGTCCCTGTTCCCTGGGAGCAGAGCCTGAGCCCCCTTGGCTGCCCCCTTGTTTCAGGGGAGTAGGGTTCAGTTTTGGGTCCTTTAGTTCCTGACAGGTTGAGGCTGCACTTTTTGGGGCACCTCCGTCAACACCTGCGCCATCTGGGCAGTTCTGCACTCCCACCTCAGGGTCCACAGAGCCAGCAGAACTTTTCCAGTTCGTTCCATGGGGAAACTGAACCCTCACCCCACATCCCCAGCTGATCTCCCCAGGGCTGGTGAGATGGCAGATGCAGGGCTCAGCACAGCCCTGCTGTTTCCCTTCTGGGGAAACACCTGACATCTCATCCATCCCAACTGATGTGCAGCAGCTCAGCCCCTCCTCCCTGCCCTCACCACCACTGACTGAACCCCTTCCTCCCCAAATCCCCTCCCTGCCCGCCTGACTGCGTGCTCAGGAGGGGTAAATGGCCCGCTCTGGCTGCTGACACAGTGGATGCTCTCCAGGGCTGCAGCGCCAATAAATAAATCTACCCAGGGTGGTTTTTGCTTTGCACAGAGCTGACGGTGCTTCCAGGCAGGAAGAGGTGAGCTCCACAGCCACAGGAGAAAGGTGAGGGTGCTGGAATCATCCTGGGAATGTGGGTTTGAGGAAGGGGGGAAGGAAGGGGGGAAGGAAGGGGGGAAGGGGGGGAGGAAGGGGGGGAGGAAGGGAGGGAGGAAGGGAGGGAGGAAGGGAGGGAGGAAGGGAGGAAGGAAAGAAGGAAAGAAGGAAGGAAGGAAGGAGGGAAGGAAGGAAGGAAGGAAGAAGGAAGGCAAGGAAAGGAGGAAGGAGGAAGGAAGGCAGAGCAGAGAGGAAGGAAGGAAGGAGGAAGCAGGGAAAGGATTTGAGGAGGAAGGAAAGGAAGCGAGAGAAGAAGGGAAGAATAGGAAGGAAGGAAGGAGGAAAGGAAGGAAAGGAAGGAAGGAAGGAAGGAGGAAGGATAGGCACGGAAGGAAGGAAGATTCTTCCCCTCCTCATTGTTGATTGTGGTTCGATTTCTCCCCCTTATTCTCTTCCCTATGTTGTGTCCCCCCTCCCCTTTATCCCTTTTCTTCCCCCGCCCGACCCCCCCCCTAATGTCCTCTTTAGGAAGGAACCCTGCGTTGGAAGGACCTCCACCTCGCGCTTTCCCCCCCTTTCTTCCCCAGCCATCCAGTTTCCGGGAAGGAAGAGGGAAGGAAGGAGGAAGGAAGGAAATAGGAAGGAAGGAAGAGGAATGCAGGAAGGAAGGAAGGCAGGAAGAGGAAGGAAGGGAAGGAAGGAAGGAAGAGGGGAAGGATAGGAAGCAGGAAAATTAGAAGAAGGATAATCTGGAAGGAAGGAAGAGGCGGAAGGAAGGAAGGAACGGAAGGAAGGAAGGAAGGGAAGAGAATGGGGCAGAACGGAAGGGAAGAAAGGAAGGAAGAAAGAGGGGAAAGAACAGAAAGAAAGAAAAGAAAGAAGACAAGAAAGAAAGAAAGTGAAAGAAAGGAGAAAGGGGGGGAAACAAGAAAGAAAGAGGAACAAAGAAAGGAGAAAGAAAAAAAGAAATAAGAAAGAAAGAAAGAAAAGAAAAGAAGAGAAAGGAGATAGAAAAGAAAAGCGAAAGAGAGGAAGAAAGACAGAGGAAAAGCAGAAAAGAAAAAGAAAGAAAGACGAAACGATAAGGAAAGAAAAGAAGAGAAAGAAAGAAGATAAAGATAAAGAAAGAAAAAAGGAAATAAGATAGAAAGGGAAGACAAGATAAGAAGACTAAAGCGAAGAAAGAGCAAGGAAGGAAAGAAAAGAAAAGAAAAGAAGAAGATAAACAGAAGAAGAAGAGAAAGGGGGAAATGAAAAAGAAAGAAGGAAGAAGACGAGAAGAAAAGGGACGGAAGAGAAGTAATAGCAAGAGACTGATAGAAAGAAAAGAAGCTGAGACAGAGAAGAAAAGGAGAAAAGAAAGAGGGAAAAAAGAAAAGATAGAAGAGAGAAGAGAAAAGCAAGAAAGAATAGATTAAGAAAGAGAAAAAGAAAGGAGAGAAAGAAAGAAAAGAATAAGAAAGAAGAAAAGAAAGAAAGAAAGAAAAGAAAAGAAGAAGAAAGAAAGACATAAGAAAACGAACAAAAGAAGGAAGAGAAAGAAGAAAGAAAGAAAGGGGAAGAAAAGGAAAAGAAAGAACAAGAAAAGGAGGAAAGTAAAAGAAAAAGAAAGAATATCACAAGAAGAAAGGAATAGACAAGAAAGCAGGGGGCTAGGCAGGCTGTCCTCAGCAGGATTAAATTATAAATTGGGGCTCCTGGTGGATGGTGAACTGAGAATTGACTTTTGTCAAAGATCTGAAAGTTCCAAGCTCTGATGAAGAAGAATGCGGTCGGATTGTGGTGAAGGGCCTTCTGTAGAGTCCCTGGATTCCCGCTCCCGGGACGAGTGAGGAGGGAATCAGGGAGACTGACTGGGATTTGAGAGCCAGGGACTTCAGCTGGTGATTTCTACTCGTCCAGGCAGAGCTGGGGTTGATCCATAACTCAACGCCAAGCACTCCAGGCAGCTGTAGCAGGGCCTCCCTGCCCATGGCAAGGGGAACCCCAGGCCCAGCAATGTTCCCACCATGGAAGACGGTGGCCAGGACACCAGGAGCCCCCAGTACTGACCCCACAGCTTTGTGGACACAGCTCGTGCTCCGTCCAGGGGCCCAGGCTTTGTGGAAAAATTGCCCCTAGGCTGTGCTGGGAAGGAGCAAGAGAGGAAGGGAGAGAAAGGATATAAATCCCCAAAGGGTTCACAAACATGACCACCAGCCATGCTTCTCCCGACTGTTCCAGGGAGTTACAACCTTGCCTAAAACTCTCAGCTCCGTTGTACCATGCAGCCACGCCAGGGAAGGAGTCCACTGGCAATGTCCTAACCTATCCTCCATGCCGTTGACCACAGGATTGCAGCTTCGTCTAGAGTGAGGAAGGCGGCGGTACACGACCCAGCTCAGAATTTCCTGCTGAGGTCCCTGAGGGTCCTTGGGGACAGTTTTGGATATCACGACACTCCTTGTGGAGGACAGAGCTGGCACTGGCAGCCTGGAAGTCGTGCATGGAGCCCCACAGGCCCTGGGCTGTTTTATTGTGCTCGCTGAGCCCGACCTCAGAGCTCTGTTTAAAGAAAAATCAGATTAGCATAAATAAACCTGGGGCGGCAGAGAGGAAGTCATGTGAGGGAGCGATCACAGGAAACGGCCTCAGCCTGGCGCTAGCTGCAAAGCGCTGGAGAAGGAAAAAACACCCTTTCTCCCCATCTCCGCATTATATTATTGAATTCCAAAATTTTCCACCTAAATCCAAATTTTTAGGCAACACGAGAAACTGTTTCTCCTGTCGCACTACCCATTATTCAATTTTTTCATCTTCCCTATCTTGGCGTGCTTTGGTATGAGCAGCCCTTCCTCAGCTGAGGGAAAAATGAGGACGGGGCCATCAGGAAATCTTGTTCAGATGGGAACCCAAACAGCAGCACAGTTATTAACCCCAGATCCAGAAGGTGCTTTCACAGATCCCGTGGGAGTTTGAACTGTGCCTGTAGCCCAAATAACAGCAGGACCCGCCCCCGCTGGAAATCCGACGTGGACGTCGGAAGAGTTCCCAGAGCGAAAATAGTCTGAAAATGGGTTCCCCTCAACCCTGCACAGCCTGGAAGATCGCTCATGTGTGGGATTTGGATCCCTCTTCCATGGAAAGAGCCCTGGGCACATGCACCCAGACGCATCCTCACCTCCAGGAGCTGGTCTCCCACTCCCATCCTCCCCGTCCCTCCTGTCCTCCTTGCAGACAGGTCCACCTCCCCAGATTAGACTCATCTACTCATTGATCGCCAACCAAACAAGATTTTCTGTGGGTCAATATTTGCCAGCAAAAATCATCTTGCAGATGGAGGGGAGCAGGCAGGGA
>CM031880.1:751499-774794 GCA_018697195.1 Certhia americana | reverse complement strand
ACACAGCCCTGCTCTGACCTGTTCCAGGGAGGCAGCCTTGCTAAATCTCCAGCTACGTTGGTCCCCGCAGCAACGCCAAGGGACAGGAGTACAACTGCAATGTCATAACCTCTCCCTCCCTGCGTTGCCCACAGGATTGAGCTTCAGGAGAAGGCTAAAGGACCCAGCTCAGAATTCCTGCCGATGTCCCTGAGGGCTCTTGGGACAGTTTGGATATCACAGGACACTCCTGGCTGGGAGGACAGAGCTGAAATGGACAGCCTGGAAGTCGTGCCTGAGCCCCACAGCCCTGGGCTGTTTTATGTTGCAGCCCGACCTCGAGCTCTGTTAAAGAAAAAATTCAGAAGCAATAAAAAACCCTGGGATTGGGCAGAGGAAGCTCATGTGACGGGAGGATCACAGGACACGGCTCTGCTGGCGCAGCGCACAGCGCTGGAGGAAGGAAAAAAACACTTTCTCCCCATCTAGCCTTAAATTGAACCAAATTTTTCACTAAATCCAAAATTTTCGGCACAGGAAACTGTTCTCCCTGTCCAACTACCCATTTATTCCTTCATCTTCCCATCTTGGACGTGCTTGGATGCGCAGCCCTTCCTCAGCTGAGGGAAACTGAGGCACGGGGAGCATCAGGAATCTTGTTCAGCTGGAAACCAACAGCCCAGCACAGTTAAAACAGATCCAGAAGTGCTTTCACCGATCCCAGTGGAGTTTGAATGTGCTGAGCCCAAAATCACAGCAGGACCCGCTGGAATTCCGGACGTGGAAGTCGGAGAATTCCCAGAGAGAAAATCAGTTCTGAAAACTGTCACTCAACCCTGCAGAGCCTGGAAGACGCCATAGTGTGGGATTTTGGATCCCTCTTCCCTGGAAGAGCCGGCAATCCCAGACAGCATTCCTCACCTCCAGGAGCTTCTCCCTCCACCTCCCCGTTTCCTCCTTCCCTACCTTGCAGAGCAGTTCCACCTCCCCAGATCATCTCTCCAGACGCCCAACAGCTTTTAGGTGGGTCAATATTGCAGCAAAATCTATGCAGATGGAGGGGAGCAGGCAGGGAGGTAACAACAGCACTGGACCCCGGAAATCCAGGAGAGAGGTAGTGATGCATTCTCCTACTACCTAGCCGCATTCCGGACTTGTCCAGGCACAGCGGTCACCTCCGCAGCAGGGAGGCTGTAAACCATGCCAAAATTCCCACTGACACAAGGAAGCCTTCCTTGCTGGCAGATTAACGCCCGGAGCTTTAAATGGGAGTCGTTACCTTTCACGGTGCCCGTGGACTTCGGCTCCAGCTCCTTCCCCGGCCCGGGGCTTCTAGGGCATGTCCGGAGAGAGTGCCGGGGTTTGGATGCTGGGCTCGGCTTTTTGTGGTGGGGGTGGAAACTGAGGGGGGAGGTTTATAGAGCACCCAGGGCTCAAAGCCCCTGCACAATGGCTGCGGGTGGGGATGGGGAGGAGGAGGAGGAGAAGCAGGAGGAACGCTGGACAGCTTCCGGGAAGGGGGAAAATAAGAGAGAAATAAAGCTAGGACGGGGCGTGGCGGGCTGCCTGTCGGTGGGGACAGTGTCCTCGTCCCGATTGGCAAAGTCGCTGGTGAGAGCTGAGAGCCTGGCCTCTACTCAGTGGTAAGGGTTGTAAAGGGGGTGGAAGTCAGCTGTGTATGCAGGGAAAGCAGGTTTATGGGAAGGACATGGAGGTAGTTGCCCAAGTTTAGTGAGAAGGACAGCAGGGAAGCCAGGTTTAGTTGACAGGAAATGAAAGTAGAGCCGGTTTAGCAGAAAGGACACGCAGATAGAGCAGGTTTAGTGGAAGGACTCAGGAAAAGCCAGGGTTAGCGGGAAGGATCACAGGAAAAGCCAGTTGGTGGGAGGACAGGCAGAAAAAGCCAGGTTTGGTGGACTGGGCGGCACGATGGACACAGCCATCCTGCCTTGCCTCAGCACTCAGCTGCTTCCCCTTTTCTGGCTCTGGTTATACCCAGAGATGTTTCCACCTGGAAATTTGCATCCCAGAGTTGACTCTGGAGCTCAGTGGCTCATTCCTGCACCTCGGTGCATTCTTGGGACTCTGGGGCTGCACTTTTGGTCTGGCCCAGTTGGCAGCAAACGAGTCCATTCCCAGCTGGAAGGGCAGCAGGAGGTGACCTGGCCCTGTCCCCTCTGCTCACTCCATCCCCAGCAGAGCAGGGAGCAGCTCCTCAAAGGGCTCCTCTGCACAGGGCAGGATCCAGGGATCCAACCAGCCTTTAACCCTTTGGCCTCTGGGAGGGGCTGCAGCTTTTCCTGGGCTCTGTTCCCAAATCAGAAAAGTTTGGGGCGTGCAGGGCCCCTCTCCCTGAGCCCTGGGGGGTCCTGCAGCCTATTCTGGGCCAGTCACGTTCCTGCACGGGACGGGGCATGAATGGCCCTCTCTGTTCTGCCAGGGACAAAGGATGGCTCCAGCCCCTCGGAGACCCCCAGGAACAGCCCAGCTCACCCAGGCAGAGTGGCCGTGACACACACTCGGGTCCAAAGCTGGTGTTGAGTCACCTCAACAATGGGAATGAACCCCCAAAAGCGAGGCCAAGTGCCATGCTTTGGGCCACAGCAGGGCTCCCCGGGGCTCCTGAGGTCTGGGGAGAGCCACGGCTCAAGGCATCCACCCCTCATGGCTTTGCCAGCTGTGGGAAAGTGTCAATGGCTTTGGAGTCCAGGCCACTGGAACAGCTTTACCAGGCCAGGGCTGGTGGAGGAAGATCATCACGGGGTTTAACCTGCAGGTGGATCCATGTGGAACTGCCCCACCGAGGCTCAGCTGGGGAGACCAAGAGGGATCCGCTTCACAGGAGTGGCCATGGAGCAGAGAAACACCTGGGAGAATCCTGGGGTGTTCTCCTCAGCCCTCCCAACATCTGGCTGCTCAGCCCACAGCACAGGGAATGCAGCTCTGTGCGCAGGGATGTGCCCAGGGATGTGGCCAGGAGGGGATGGAGGTGCCTCCCAGACCCCCACTAATTGCTCTAATTATGGCACTAATTAGGGCACTCTAATTAGCCCCCAGCCGGGCTCCTGACCCCGTTTCAGCTCAGCTGGAGGAGTCCCAGTGTCCAGGTGTGAGTCTGTGTTATCCCAAAAGCCAGGAGGGGGCTGTGGGCTAGCAGGGATGCCTGGGAGGAGGGAATTTTCCTGGAGGCACCACGTGCACAGCCTCTCCTCTGGGACCTGAACAGGAAAACTCCCAGACAGTCCCTCAGGAATTCAAACAGGTAAAACCTTTTGAAGAAGCAACTGCAGGGACAAATCCTTTGGGAAGATGTTTTTCCAGGGCTGACAGCTGGCAAATCCTCCTGCTTTTGGGAGGCCTGGTGTCATCTGACTGAAACGCTGGGTGTATTTCTGCTCAGGCATCCTCTGGGAAGGCTTGGGTTTAGCTCTGGGGCACTGGGAATGCTGATGTGGAATGCTCGGAAACTGCCTCCCAGCCCAACACCTCCACTGGCATCACTTCAAATAAATAAATAGAAGACCGTGCCTGCATTTCTGGTCATATTCCTCAAATCCTGCTGCCAGCATTCCCTTTGCCCTGTCTCTTATGCCAGAGGGGTGTGGAGTGCTGGAGAACAGCTCTGGTGCTGAGAACAGCATCCCAGTGATGCTTTTCTGCTGCAAATATTTTCATTGACATCAAGTTCCGATCTCTGAATTTCCCCTTCTCATTTCCCCCTCCAGGCTGATATTCCCTGGTTTTAACTCCTGAAGCAACCCAGCAGTGCAGCAACAAAGAGTGAAGAGAGCAAGAGGTGGTGCCAGTTCACATCCTGCCCTCTGTTCCTTTCCTTCCCTTTCCCCTTTCCCCTTTCCCTTTCCTTTTCCCCTTTCCCTTTCCCTTTCCCTTTCCCTTTCCCTTTCCCTTTCCCTTTCCCCTTTCCCTTCCCTTTCCCTTCCCTCCCTTTTCCTTTTCCTTTCCCCTTTCCTTCCCTTCCCTTTTTCCTTCCCTTTCCTCTCCTCTCACACAGAGCTGAGTCTGAGGTCTCAGAGCTGCCCTTCAGGGAAATCTATCCCGGTGGCTTGGGAGAACACAGAAGCAGTGGGATGCAAATTCCCATTTCTCCCATATTGCTGCCCCTGATCCCCATCCTGCTCAAGAGGAACTCCAAGTAATGCTCCTTGGATTTCCCACTTGGATTTCCTTCAGCAGCTCCAGGCTGGATCCCACCAAATTGGGAATGTTGGAGTCCAGAGTGCTGGGGAATCTCAGAGTATTCAGTCTGTGAACCAAAACTTAGAATTAGAGACAGGGTATGACCTGAAACTTTGGGAAAGGCTTCTAAGTTTAGGTGCTAGAAGTAAGGACGTGGGTTTATAACTTAAAGCAGAGTGTGTTGAGTGGAGGAAAGTTTAGTTTTAGAGCTTAGAAGTCACAGACAAGGCAAAAGTAGTTCCAAAGGTGCCCAGGAGGGTTTAGGATGTAACTCTGTAAGGTTTAGGTGTTCAGAGGTGATTGCTTAAGAGAGTCCACACTGTGATCACACTAATTAGCTCAGTAGTAGTTCAATAACATAAATATCTGGTTGGCAGAATTGTCTTGGCCTATGAAGCCTTAAACAGTCTGAGAAGCAGAAATCTGGGGACTTCTCTGCCACACTGCTGACATCTGTAAGAGGGATCCATCCTCTCCCTGCCTCTGGAGAAGAACAGAAATTAAACTGCATTTCACCAGGAAACTCCCAAGTCCCGTTCCCCTGTTCCAAGAAGAAATCCCCAAGGGCAAAACGTGAGGTGTGAAACCGCCACGTAAGAAATCCTAAACTCACGGGGGAACGTTCTCCCGTGCAAAGGGCTGGGAAATCGGGATTATTGCAGCGACTGCAGCCGCATCCCCTCCCTCCAGCCGGGATGGGTGAATGCAGGAGCGGCAGAGCTGCGGCACACGGGACCTTCCCTTCTCCGGAGGAGGAGGAGATGCCTCGGGAAGCGCAGCCGGAGCCCTGCTGTTCCCACGAGCCCGCGCTGACCCCGTGCTTGAAGTGTTTTGGGTTTTTTTTTTTGCTCATAACTTTCTTATCAGCCGGGGCCGAGCCAAGTCAAGTTCTTTGGAGTGGTTTGGAGGGGGACGTGGGGAGCTGCGGGCCGGCAGAGGGACAGGGGCCAGCGGCTGCTGCTGCCCGGGGGTGGCACATTCTGTCCCCGTGTCACGGCTCGGGGTTCCTGCCTGACATCGGATGAACTGGGGCTTCTGACGAGCCTCTAGTTGTGCCCCGATGGCAAAACATCAGAGGCTGGGGTCGCTGTGTCCCCTGGGGCGCAGGAGCCCTGAGGAAGTCACAGGAACTGAGGATGTCTCTGTGTCCCAAAGATGTCGAAACCAGCGCCATGGGAGGATACTGATCCTTGGTGGGAAGAGGGTTTAAAATCACAGGATCACGGGGTTGTTAAAGTGGAAAAAGGCTCTTTTGGCCATTGATTCCAGCCGTCACGCCCCACCATGATCACCGCTAAACCTTGTCCCCAGGTTTGCCACATCCATGGGGTTTTTGAACACTCCCAGGGGTGGGAATTCTACCGCTGTCCTGGGAAGCTGTGCCACGGTGGGACAGCCCTTTCTGTGAGGAATCTTTCCCCAGTATCCAATCAAAGCCTCCCCTGGCACAGCTTGAGGCCGTTTTCTCTCATCCTGTCCCCTGGGAGCAGAGCCCGACCCCCACCTGGCTGCTCCCCCCTTGGTTTCCCCAGGAACCCCACAAGCCCTAAGGATTCTCCAGAGGCAGAGGGGAAGCACCTCCCAGGTGTCAACAGCCACAAGGTTGGGATTGCTGCTCTCAAGGCGGTTGGTGACTCCAGGTGATAGAGAACCCTCCCAAAATCCCCCAAAGCGGTGCTGGAACTGTCCCTGTTGACCCAGAGCTCTGCCACAGCTCCCAGGGAGGTCCCTGCACTCCTGGATGTGGAGTTGTGTTGGAACCCAGAATGCAGAGATTATTCCTCTGCATGTTTTGAAGGATCCAAACCCTCTGACAAACACCACTTTTAACCTTCATCCATGGAAAGGGCTTCCCAGGCTCTGGGATGAAACAGAACTTTCAAGAATGTCAATTAGATAGTAGCATAATATGGAATTTATCACAGGGGAAGAAATTCAGATTTTTGGGTTTGTTAGCATAGTAAGTAGATGAAGACAAGCTGGAGGATCCTTGTGGGTTTTAGGCTTCTTTCTCCTCCTTCATCTGCTCCATATTCTGCAGTGTTGGGGACGCAGGAACATTGGGCACAATTTGCCACAGTGTAGTGTTACATGAACGGAAATTTAGTTAGTTATTGGTAGAAAAGTAGAAATAATATCCATTCATGGTGAGAATTGGATGAAATATCTTGAAGAGAGCCTTGATTCTGTGTGTTGGAGGCTTTTTGGTGCCTTTTCTCCCTCAGGCCGAGCTAGTATAAAGCCTGGTGTGCAGAAATTGCTGATCAGAAAATAATAAACAACCTGGAGAACGAGAACAACCAAGAGTCCAGTTTGCCTTTTTCCTTAACAAGGACTTGGGAAAAGGCCTCCCCTGTCAGGGGAGAGACAGGTGGGAGTGGGAGAACTGTCACAGAGTTGTGGTTCCTTAGGATCCATCACAGCTGCTGTGGTGCCAGGCTGGGCATGGGGCATGTGAGCACAAAACTGGGATTTCTGCCAGGGGCTTTGTGTGCTCAAGGTACATTTCCCTGAGAGATTTTGGGAAGATCTCCCACAAACCTCCCTCCATTAGAAGCACTGATGCCATTTGCCAATGAGCTTGATTAAAGGTGGGTTTCTGGCTCCCAAAGCAGAGCTGGGATGTAATTATTACATGATTATGGCAGATCTTCAACGGAATCCTAAATATTATGGGCTTTAAACCTGAGCAAACTGCCCAGCCCTGTGTAATTGTTCAAACCTTTAATTATTTTTTTTGCTTGTACACAACTGTGTATGTAAAAAATAGTGTTATTGTTCGACAGAAAATGGGAGTGGGTTTGGGTCTTTTAATTTCTGAATGCTGTCTATTATCTTCATTTATTTTGGTAATAAATTTTTATTCATTTTTATTTTGACGTAAATTTTGTTAAACCTACTTCATTTAAGTAGTTTGGCTCCACAGCTGTGAGCAGTTTGAATTCAGGGCCAAACTTCCTCAAAAAATTTGAGTTAAAGTAAATCTAAGCACTGGAGGGGATCCAGACAATTCATGTGAAACCCGAAAGAATCTGGGGAGATCTCCAGATCTTTTCCAGTGATGGATGAGCCAGGGCAGATCCTCAGTGGATTTGGCAGAACCACTCCAGGGCCAGAGCTCCCATGGCCACAGGGTCCAGAAGCTCAGTACGTTTTCCAGGATTATTTCCCAGTGCCTCCCACCTTCCATTCCCTCCTTCTGCTTAACAAGCTTCTGAGAAAAGCTTGGACAAATGGGTTATTGCTCCTCAAATGATTGCAGATAATTATAGAGAGATTAATGGCCTCTCCTCCAAGAGCCACCGACAGCTTCAAGTACCATTGACCTTTCCAGGAAATGGGAATGAGGAAAGACAGTGGGAGATGTGCTGGATAAACAGCATGGAATGTAGAGTCTTCAAAGTTCTGGGGAGGGCAGGACTGCTGAGGCTCCCCATGGAACCCCCTCACTGCTCATTGGGAATGAGGAAGTGAAAAATGCCTCATTGGCAGTGGAAAAAATACCTTAGGAATGGGAGAAAGCAGAGGAAAGTACCAGTGGGGAGCACCTCCCTGGCATCAGGGAGAGGATCTGCCCTTGATCTGGGTGGTCTGGGCTTTGCTTATCTCTGGGGATGGAGGCGGAAAGCCAAAGGCACAGCAAGGAATCACTCTGGGATTTGCCTGATCACTTCCAGAACATGGTGGCCAGCTCAGGAAAACCCAGACTTTAATACAGGTGGTGGCAAAATCACAGCTGGGCACTGCTGGGTCCAAACTCACCCCTGAGCCCTGCGGGGAGGAAGAACTGTGGATTCCATCCAAGGAAACTGAGGAGTCCCTGTCCCTGGGAGTCCCCACTGCCTAAAGAGGATCTGAGCCTTTTTGGGTGAGGCTTTGGTGAGTGGCACCTCCGGCAGGGATCTGGAGGAGGCTTAGAATGAACCAGCTGAGTTTTAGAGCTCTGCCCATTGGAGACACCCCAGAGAGGCCATAAAATGAAGGATGGACATTGCTTTAGGAGCCTTGGAATCCTGCCAGGGGATGTCTCCACCTGATGGTGCAAGCCCTGAAGTTTGGCAACCCCACTGCAGCCTGGGACAGTTGCTGGCTGTTGAGATCAGTGTCCCCAAAAATGTTTGAGGAAGACAAGAATGGTCCCATCTTTAATTCCCTGGCTGCTTCAAGGGAATCCTGGAAGGAGGGGTGGGAAAAGCACGTAGTGCAGGTGAGCAGAGATGGCTTTGGCAAGGAACCATCAGCCAAAAATCCATCCGTGCTCAGGAATCATCCCAGCTCCAGTTCCAGTCCAGGGTTTAATGCCATAAACCTCTGAGCTTCCCAGTGCCTCCCGATGGGGAAGGGGATTCCGGCCAGAGCAGGCAAATCTCCCTTCATAAATCTGTTGGGGAGCACCCAAAGGAGGCCCAAGAGATGGTGAAGGGTGGAGGGGAAGCCCAAGAGTGGTGGCTGAGGTGACTTGAGGAGAGCAGACTGAGGTCAGACCTCATCAGGGTCTGGAACTTCCTGAGGGACAGCTCCAGTCTCTGCTCTCTGTGATGGGGACAGGAATTAGGGAAGGGCTCAGGGAGGCTCAGGCTGGATCTCAGAGAAGGTTCTTCCCCCAGAGGGTGCTGGGCACTGCCTAGGCTCCCCAGGGAATGGGCATAGCCCCAAGGCTGCCAGAGCTCCAGAAAAGTTTGAACAGTGCTCCAGGGATGCACAGGCAGGGACTGCGCAGAGCCAGGAGCTGGATCCGTGATCCTTGGGGTCCCTCCCAACTCAGGATATTCCAGGATTCTCTGCAGGAGGGGATGTGCTGGGGGGACAGTGTGGAGTCACCCCTGGAGCCCAGGGTGGGTCAGGTGACATGGGGGGGAGGGGGGGCAGCAGGGCTCAGAGGGGGTTTTCATCCTGCTGCAGTGGAGCTGGAGAGACACTGATGGAGGGAAGGAAAAAAATCTGGGGAAGAGGAGTTGCCTTGTAAATCAAGGATGGCCTGGGGACAGAAGCAGTCACGCGTGTTAGGGCTGACTGGGCCATGTGAGGAGCCTCAAAGGGGCTCTGTGAGGGGACACTGGGCCCTCTGTGAGGGCTGCACGTCCCCACAGAGCCGCTGGGTCACAAGCACCACATGTGACTGGGCACTGCCACTCCACCAGTGGGATGGGGAGTTAAGGACAGGATTTTGGGAAGCCCCTCCCTCCTCCATGAATTAAGCAGGAGAGGTAGAGAGGGAATGGAAATGGGTTGGGTTTTTGTTGGGGTTTTTTTAGGAGGGTTTCATTATAAAAACGCTCCCAATATTCCATTTTATTAAATGTTGGTTTCTGAGGAGCTCTGCTGCCATGGACGGATGAGGACAAGGATTTCCTTGTGGAGACTCCTCGTTTGTCACCCAGTGATCTCCTCTGGGATTCAGGAAGGGAAAGCAGCACATGGACAGGAGCTGATGTCTTCTGTCACCTGCTGACCACATCACAGGTTTGGGTTGGAAGGCACCTTCAGGGTCACCCAGTTCCATGCCCCAGCAGGGGATGACACCCACCAGATATTGGAGGTTCCTCCGTGCTGAGGTGGCTGTCCACCAATGAAAGCACCCCAAAAACATTCCTGAGACAGTCCTGGAAGGAAGGAGCTTGTTCAGAGAGCTGGAATGTCCTGAGAGTCTTGACATCCATCTGTCAGAAGGTCAGAAAAGAGGGAAGGGAGGAGCCCCACCTGAGAGCAGAGAAGTGGAAGGAGCTGTCTCACTGGTGGGGGGCAGAGATGAGGCCCCAGAGCTTCCCACTTGATCAGGGGGAAGCAAAAGTGGAATAACAATTTCAAATAAACCCTGTCCCCCCCCAGCTCCACCGCCACCCAAATTTGGATGGGACAGTGGCAATGTTTAAAGGCAAAGCTGGGTCCTCCTGTTTATTTTAAGCTGGAAGCCAAGAGGCTCCCGCTGGCAACTTCAAAGAAAAGTTTGTTTCTGTGTTCTGCTAATTACCAGAACACCCAGACCCCAGGGCTGGGGCCTGGAGTGTTGCAAAAACATGAAAAGGTTAATTGAAGGCAAAGGGAAAAGGAGAATCCCAGCTTTAACCTTCCTGGGCTGCCCTTGTTATGCTGACAGCACAGTGTAGGCAGATTCAATGACTCCTCATTACCCTGCTACCTAATTAACCTCCTGCCCTGAAGCACAGAGAGGCTGAGAAAGAACTCCCTGCCCAGGAGCCCCCTGTGCCAGCAGCCCCCAGGGTTAAAGGAGACATCTCTAGCAGTGGCAGGCTCCAATCCTGCCTGGATTCCAGATAACTCCTGAGAAGGGCAGTGCTGGGATCCTGTCGCTGTCAGGACGGTCACGACACACAGTAACTACCGGAAGTTCCCAACACAGAAAAAAGCTTTTTATTTCAGTCCCGTTTTCCCTTTTAGCCATTCCTTTCACCAAAGGCCTGCACTTCAGTCATTGGCCAGTCAAAGGTGTTTTGCTTGTCCATCAAATCTCTCTGTTCTTGGTCAGTTACAGATCTTGTTCCCTGATCCCCATGAGACAGATTTCTGATTTACTGCAGGTGCAGTTGTTTTCATCCAGCAATAGTTTGTTGTGTTAACCAACTCTCATTCCCAAAACTTTTTCACATGAAAACTTGCAAGCTGCTTTAGCTGCACATAGAAGTGACAAGCTAGCTATTAATTTAGCAGAGCAAGGCCTGATTTTATGAGGCTTTTCTTTGATAATTTATCTACTTGTCCACCATAGGATCCCAGCTCTGTGGTGGTGGATATTGGGAATCTGTTTGCCCATCATCCCAATGGGATGGGAGCAGGGTGGCTCCCAGGGACAGAGCTGGCACCAGACTTCCAGTGGAACAGGGAAGACTCCAGCTGCTCATGGCAAGGATGCTCCAGGGTTGTGTGGGGTTCAGGAAGTCCAGGTTTTGGAAGACCAGTTTTGTGGTTTGGGAGCACAGACCTGGACAGCTCTCCCTGCACCCTCCTGGCAGCTGCCACAGGGTCACAGAATGGGTCAGGTTGGAAGGGACCACAGCGGATCCTCTGGTCCAGCCTCCCTGCTCAAGCAGGGCCAGCATCTGGGATATCACTCCAGGTGCTTGGGATTGTCCTGCAGGGAACAGGAATCTGTCCCAGTTAATGGGGAAAAAAATGCTACATATTCTCTGCTGGATCAGCTCCTGTTTTCCCTCTTACCTCAAATACTTTCCCTCTTACCTCAAATACTTCTGCAGGTGAAATCAAGGACTGGCCCCTTGATTTCATCTCAAGAAGGCTGAAGAGGGATTTCCCCTGAGGGCATGGAGTGGTAGGACACAGGAGAATGCCTTAAGCTGATCGAGGGCAGGGCTGGATGGGATATTGTGCAGGAATTGTTCCCTGGCAGGGTGGGCAGGCCCTGGCACAGGGTGCCCAGAGCAGCTGGGGCTGCCTCTGGATCCCTGGCAATGTCCCAGGCCAGGCTGGACACTGGGGCTTGGAGCAGCCTGGGACAGTGGGAGGTGTCCCTGCCCATGGCAGGGATAGGACTGGATGAGCTTTAAGGTCTCTTCCAATTCAAACCAAACCATTCCATGATTCCATGACCTGCACTTCCAGCAGAGCTGGTGGGAACTGCCATTGCTTGGTGGGACCTGGCCCTGCCTCTGAGAGGGGACAGTTCTGTCACCTGTGAGAACTGAACCACCAACATGAGGCCAGTTAGTGCAGGTTTGGAATTTATTACAGGAATTGCAGTTTATTTCTTGGTGTCACCGCCCGGAACAAATCCATGAGTGCCAAGCCTGGATAAGGAGCACAGATGCCTTGCCCACAGTGTCCAGTGGGCACGCTGAACATCTTGCTCCACTTCTAGGAGCAGTTGTGTCCCCATGGCTGACCTGGGACAGAGGATGGGCAGCAGAGAGAAAAGGAGCAGGAGCTGAGGCATCTCCACGGGCCACGGCCACGTGATGGGCCAGAAATGCAGCTGGAGGGAGATAAATCACCCTGAGCACCCCCCACCCCCGAGAGTGCAACGGTCTGCAAGGCTTATCTGGGCTTTGATGGGTCACTGAACTGTGCAGAAGAAAGGCCAGTGTGGAATTCACTCTCCAGGACATTTAACTGGTGTCCTGCAGTCCATGGGGAGCGTGGGGCTGTCAGCACAGCCTGAGCTCATCTCTTGCTGGCTCTGTGTGTGCTGGCCTGGGCCCACACGGGCTCTGGGGGGACGTGGGGCAGCGATTCCAGCTCCTCCCACCTTCCTCCTCTCCCCCTCCTCGGAAACTTTGGGATTGTTGTTGCTGGGCAAGGAGAAAATTGCTCCCGGGGCCGACTGCTTGGGGTGCTGGCAACAAGCTGGAGGTTCTGACAACCACCAGATGTTCCAACAGCAACCAGATGTTCTATCAACCACCCGGGCTGGCCTTTTGGGAGGGTGGGTGCAGGGTCCATCCCAAGCTGCAAAACCATCACACATCCACAGGGGGTTGTGCATCGTTTGCATCCATTGATTTCCTTTCTTTAGGCATTGAGGATTTTTAGAATGGTTTGCATTGGAAGGGACCTTCAAGCTCCTCCCATTCCACCTTCCCAGGTTGCTCCAAGCCCCAGTGTCCAACCTGGCCTTGGACACTTCCAGGGATGCAGGGGCAGCCACAGCTGCTGTGCCCTGCCTCACAGGGAGGAATTCCTTCCTTTCCTTATACTCTTGCCAAGGTGAGACACCCAATGAGTGAGCTGCAGCTCATTCCTGGTGCCCTGCAGGTGCCATGGATCACATCCCTTCCTTCATTTCTGCTGGAGTGCAAGGACAGCTCCCTGGAATCTCCAGACCAGGAGCAGGCATGACCAGGGCTCCAGAGGAAGAAATGCTGCAGGTCCTGTCCCAAACCAGAGCAGGGGCTGGCCAGGAGCTCCAAAGGGAAGAGTCAGCCCCAACCCTGCCCCTTGCCATGGATAAACTGAGGGATCCCCTGGAGGGATTTCAAAGCTGTGTGGATGTGACTCTCAGGGACACGGGGCAGTGGTGGCTTTGGCAGTGCTGGGGGAGCAGCTAGACTCTGTGACCCTAAAGTTCTGTTGCAACCTAAAATATTCTGGGATTCTATGACTGCAGCCTGTGGCCGAGGGGCTGGTGTTGGCCAGAAGATGGTGCTGGTAGGAAGGTGATGAAGCCCTCGCTCCACGCCGCTCCTGCCAGCAGAGGAGAGCTCAGATACTTTCTCTTCTTCCCCCTCCTTCTTCCTCGAAGGATCCCTGTAAAAATAACTGGGCAGGTTTAATGGTCCCAATCCCACCCCGCAGTGCCCACCAGGTTATTTATTGCATCCAGCGGAGTCCTGAGAGCTCAGCTGCTCTCGGGTTACTACCCGAGAGCCGGGAGGCTCCGGCAGCTTCTGGGCAGAGGGTTCTCTAATGGAAGCACAACCCTGATGGATAATGGTTTTAAGCTGATTTATTTTTCCCCAGGATCCTTCTCAGAACATCCTTCTGGCAGGCTGGGCTGAACCAGGCTGTCCCACAGTGGGGTAACTCTAGGGATATCCCCCTAAAAGCAGCACAGGGGAGCACCTCACCCCAAGGAAGGGCTTTTGGGGATTTTAAGGGTTTGCCCTTCTGGTAAAGGCCAGTGAATGGTTTGGGGCACTGAGAGGGACCAATCTTATATTTATTTATGCCTCAAAATATGTTCTGTCCTTCTAGGGACTGTACATGTGCGGGCAGCCCTGGGAAGGCTTCGCCTTGCAGCCAACCAAAGCAGAGAAAATCTGGCGCCTGCCAAGGGCTGGTGCTGCAAATGCCCATCAAAAATGCGTGCCAAAAAGCCCACCAAAAATTCCCACCAAGAAAACAGCCACCAAAAAAAAAGCCACCAAAAATGCCCGCCATAAAAAATACCTGCCAAAAATTCCCACCAAGAAAACAGCCACCAAAAATGCCTGCCATAAAAAATACCTGCCAAAAATATGCTCCAAAAAACATCCCACCAAAAACGCCCACCAAAAAACATCCACAAAAAAAAAAAAAATAGCCTGCTAAAAACACCCGCCACAAAATACACCCACCATAAAAAACACCTGCCAAAAAATGTCTACCAAAAATGTGCTCCGAAAAACAGCCCACCAAAAAGTCAGCTAAAAAAAACACCCCCCAAAAACGAGCCTGCCAAAAACGCACTCCAAAAAACGCCCCCCAAAAAACGCCTGCCAAAAAATGCCCTCCAAAAACACCTGTTAAGAAAAACCCACCAAAACAAAAGCTCAAAAAAACTCCCACCAGAAAACACCCACCGTAAAAAGCCCATCAATAAACGCCTGCCAAAAAAAAATGCCCACCAACAAAACACCCACCAAAAATGCCCACCAATTAAAACCCATCAAATAAAGCCCACCAAATGAAGCCTGCCAAAAATGCCCAGGAAGCCAGGCTGTGAGAGCAGCCTTAGCACACAAACACAGTCAGCAGAAGCCATTTATCCTTGGCTACCTCGGGGGCAGAGGTGGCCTCTAGGGTCCTCTTGGCCTCATCCTCCCCTGCCCAAGGTCCCTTTCCCTGCCTGCAGCTGAGAGGAAAGATGAGTGCCAGCGTCTTCCCAAACAATTCCATGGGTGAAGGGATGGGAGTTAATGTCTTTGAAATGGTTCTTGACTGTCTCTCCTACCTTGGAGCAGCAGGCTTGTTGCAGAGCCCAGGCAGCTTGGCTCCTGAGATAGAGATGGGTCTGCACCAGACTGATCTTCTGAACTTTGGGATAAAACAGTGGGTTCAAGGGGGGAGATGGGGTAGGCAGTGGGGAAGGCTGTACCTTCCTGGTGCCTCAGACAGTGGGGGAAGGATGAGGGCAATGTGTGGCCAGGAGTTCAGGATAAAAGGAAGCTGCACCCTCTGAAACCCCAAGAGAGAAAACCCCACAGGTGTGCACCCCGGTGGATTCTCTTCCTTTACTCGAATAAAGTTACGGGACTCCTCTGTCTCCTTTTTGGACATGAGGCTCTGGGGTTTGTGGATTTTCCTGCCAGAGGGAACACATAGCCTGCTGCTGCTCGGCAGCACAGGCTCTCCATCTGCCAGGCAGGGCTGACAGACAGGGTTCTTGTGGCAACGCTGCCCCTGCCTTCTGGTTCTTTGCCTGTATCTCTTTCTCTCCTCTCTGCTATTTTTTTCCTGCCCCCCTTTAGCAGGACCACTTACTCTTTTTTATCAATGAACAGGTCTCAGATGTAATATTGTCGTGCTTGTGTTTTATTTTTGTCCGAGGAATTGATCAAAAAAAATCCTTCTCAGCTCCCCTCTTTTACAGACACAACCTGTCCTTCTGTGGGCAAACCCTCACTGGAGCCACAGGGGCAGCCCCAGTGCCTCTGGAGCTGCTGCTACTGCTGTTGCTGCCCCTGGCTGATTCCCCTGCCTGCCATGTCTGGCAGTCCCACAGGGATCCCCGTTCCCAGTGGAGAGGGATAACCTGCCCCTGTGCCAAGGAAAAAGGCACCAAAGCCATGAACCATGCCAGGGCAGGCTCCTTTTCTCCTCCCAACATCCACCTGCGTGTGCTTGGCAGGAGCCTGGCAGCAGAGACGTGGAGAATGGGATGGGTTGGGTTGGGAATGATGTTAGAGATCACCTCCTTCCTCGGGCAGGAACACCTCCCACCATCCCAAGCTGCTCCAAGCCCCTTCCAGCCTGGCCTTGGACACTTCCAGGGATCCAGGGGCAGCCACAGCTTCTCTGGGCACCCTATGCCAGGGCCTGCCCACCCTCGTTGTAAAAATACTTTTTCCTCATATTTAATATAATCCCACCCTCTTTTGGTATGAAATCATTACCCCATCCCCAAGCTGTGAGTGGGACTGGGGCTGGGATATGCCCCAGGGTCATAGGGAAGTGGCTTTGGGGTCTCAGCCTCCAACTCCCAACCTGTGGAGCCAAGCAGTGATGCTGGACGGGAAAGGCTGAGCTGAACCATGCCTGCTTTGTATCCCTGAATGTCCAAGAACCCCAATTCCCAAGGGCTGCCACACTTCCGCTGGGAAGGGGGAGAGCAGGGGCTGAGGGGCGCTGACCCTTCGGGATGAGTGCTATGGAGTGGGTGGGAGCAGGTTGGAATTTATTCTGAGCTCGTCAGAGAATGAAATCATCCTCCTGCAGAGTGAGAATTGATGGCTGTGGCTCTCCAAGCCCTCGGCACCTGGCAGGTGAGTGGCGGGGAGCCAGGCTCAGGTGTCATGTGACATCCAGGGCAGCCGGCGGGGAGGGGATTGTCCCTCCCTGCATCTCCTGTGGGACCGCTGTCCCTTCTGGAGCGGGGATACTCACTCTGGACATCCTTTCAGCTGCAAACCATCTCCACTGGGATCCCCGGGCCTGTTATAGGCTGATTAAATATTAAAACAATTCATTTTGTACTTAAACTGTTCCGAAGGCTCCTGCTGACGAGGACTTTGAAGTCTGCGGCGCAAGGCTTTGCTCTCCTCTCCTCCCTGCTCCATCTCCTCCTTCCACACCTTTCCTAGGCAGGGAGGGAGGGCTGGGGAAGCCTGGCTGGGCCTGGCTCTCCCAGGGGATGGGAGAGCTTGCCTGAGGGTGTGGAGGATGTGTTGGTCTGTTGGAACCCTGGGCACAGACAATTTCAGACTTCCTGGGAATGATCCTCAAAGATACGCTCTAATTGACCTGAAGCCTGGGAAAGGCTTCCAAAACTGAGTGATAGCACTGAAACTATGAATGTGTAGTTGAATAGAAGTGCTATTTCCTTCCTCACGGGAGGAAAGATTTAGAAATTAAGGTAGTGAATTAAAGTAATATAAATGTAACAAGAGAGTTTAGAGCGTAGTCATCATCATCATCTTCTTCTTCTTCTCCTTCTTCTTCTCCCTCTTCTTCTTTTCCTTCTTCTTCTCCTCCCTCTTCTTCACAAATTTAGGTGATTTTGTGTAATTGGTTAGAAAAATCCACAGTGTAAGACACGAGTGATTAATTATTGAGTTAGAAGTTAAAATAAATTAATTAACATCTAATAATTGAGTAATTTAAGCTTAAAAAGATAACTTAAATTTAAGCTTAAAAGCATAACTCTGTGCTCCATTTTTGCTCTCTTAATTTAGCATGTAGAAGCACTCATGATCAATGAGGCTGTAACTTAGACAAAAAACAATAAACATCCAAGTCCAAGCAAAAATTCTGTCTCACTTTTAATCCTAGCCCTAAAAAAAAAAAGAACCTAGCCAAACAAAAAAATTCTCCAGAGGTGCTTGTGTGGGAGCTCAATGGTGCTGCTGGAGCAGGAGGAAAGCTCTGAGTGCTGATTCCAAAGACCAGGGGAGCTTTGGAGAGAGCTCAGCAGCTGCCTGGATGTGGATGCTCGAGGAGAAGGGGCAGTGTAGGCCTTTCCCAGGTCCTGCTGGTGTCTGGGAGCCCCCAGGAGCTGGGGGCAGCATTTTCGTTGGCAGGGATGTTCCTGCTGGATTTCCTGTGCTACTCTTTCCAGGCACTCCAGGAAATACTTGATACCTCCTTCAGGACCTGAGCCTGGAGCATCCGAAATCCAGGAGCAAGGCCTTGGTGACCCCCAGGCCGTGATGATGCCTTCAGTTTTAGCTTTTATATTTTTTAGATTCTGGGCTGTTTTGGTGGGTAGTTTTAGGTTTCATATTCAATGCTACTGAGCTCTCTGCACAGAGCAGGGAGACAAAACAATTCCTTCTCCAGTTTGGCACCAAGGACAACTTTCAGGCCCAGGAACGAAACCAATGGTGAAGTGAGAAGGAAAAACAAGGAGGATGGAGCTTCCTAACCTGGAGCTGGAATTGGGCAATTAACTCCAATGTGCTGATGGACCAGAACTTTTCAAAGTGTGAGACCTGGTGACTTGGAGTCCATTTTGGGACCATTTTGGGTTCAGCTTGGGTGTGGCCCAGATGGGCTCTGGCACTGCCCGGGTGTGTCCAGTGAGGCCTTTTAATAAATCCCTGCTTTATCCTTTTGCTCTGGCTGCTCTCTGCTCCAGCTCAGCCTCCAGAAGGCATCAATGGTGTCCTGCAGGGAGGGACACCCACCTGCAAAGAGCATTCCAAGGTGGGCATGGAGGTCTCGGGGGAAGGCAGGAGGGGATGTGGTGAGCTGGCACCTGCACAGAGGGGTTGAGGATGGAGAGAGGTGGGAGAGGCACCCTGGGGTCCGGGACATCCCTTTCAAGGGACAGAGCTGACTGAAGGAAGGGGAGGACAGCTCCTGGGAATGAAGGATTGCTCAGGACCTGCTGGGGACAAGGCCCAGGGTGGCACCCCAGCCCTGGAAGGATATCTGAGCACCTCAGGACTTCAATTTCCAGCTGCAACCTCCCTGCTTGTCCACCTGATCCCAGCTCAGTAGCCCGAGGTTCAGGAGGACCTGCACTTCCTCTGGACCCCACAGAGAGAGGAAAAGGTGAATGGCGAATATTTCTCCTCCCCAGTTAGATCTGGCCTCCTTCCCTCTTCTCTCCCCCTTCTCCAATCCCTTCCTTTACATCTGTAGGATGTGAAATGCAGCAAACTCTCAGCAGAGCTCATTACTCCGGGCCCACTGCTCTGAACGAGGCTGAAAGGTCCTGCTCGTAATGATTTGGAGGTGATTTGTATTTAAGGCGCTTGGCTTTCAGATGCTGCCAGAGGGAGGGGAAATTAAATAATTGAAAGCTGTGGGGAAGGGAAGGAGAGAGCCCTGGACAGAGGGAGAGGACCGAAGTTTCTCTGCATCCAAAGTGTTTTGGCTCACCTACATTGCTCACGTGGGTGCAGGTTTAAAAGGATCGAGGAAAATCTTCCTCTTGTCCCTGAAGGGTCAGAACATGCTCCAGGCATTGATGGATGCCCCAGGGAATTTTCAAGGATGCCCCAGCTGGCCAATGGGGCAAAAGGTCTGCCCCGAGTGGGATAGGGGACCCTCTGCCCTCGATGTCCTGCCTCAGCCACACCAACTGCTCCCCTCCCCTCCTGTCTCCTCTTTGCCACTCCCTTTGGCACACTCCTGGCAATAAAGGCAATTTTCCAGGCGCAGTGGGAGTGAGGAAGGCTGGAGCCCACGGTGATGTCCCTCAGCAGGGCAGAGAAGGCTGGGGGCCCAAAGGCACTGACCAAAATCTCACCGTGAGAGCCTCATGGCATTTGTTCAGATCTCAGAGCAAACTCTGTTAGGTGGGTGGGGAAACTGAGGCATTAAGGGCATTTCCTGGGCAAAGGGCAGGTGGGTTGTGTTATTTACCTGGAAGCTCAAGCTGAGCTCAAGCTTGGTCTAAAGCAGCGTTGTTCCACTTTCATACACCAAAACTCCTTTCAGCTTAATTGTTCCTCTCTTCCTTTTGGACCAAATTGCCAAAAAATCCACCGGTCTGGTCTGGTTCTACCTGAATAAATAAAAAATAAATGAAGCTGCAGGGTTGTGTCTCCTGATCATCTTCCAGCTGATTCCAGAGACTGGGATCACCAGTTCTCCTTGCTGTTCGTGGGGTTTGGCACGAGCCTGCGGCTTCTGAAAAGCAGAGCACCCTCACAGAGCCCCTTCTGCACCCAAACTTAGAGTTTAAGCTCCAAAGCCCGTTTTTAACCTCGGCCCAAACTCCTGCCTGGCCGCAGATGCTCAGGGGAAGCTGCTCCCCAGTCTGGGAAACCCTCAGATGCTGATGCCCTTCCCAGGCCCTAACGAGCTCCCCATGCTTCCAGCAGTCCCTGGAGGGGGGCAGGTGACCCATTAGGCTCGGTTTTAGGGCTGGGGAAGGGGAATTTTCCTTTAGCCTGGTCAGTGAAGATCACAGACTGAGCTCAGCTTAGGCTGCCTGCTCTGGGGCTAACAAGCCAGGCAAGGGCCATGCAGTGAAGGTCAGGAATCAATAGCCTGGGAAGATCTGATGTTTTTCCACAAGCCCTTCATGTATTTCCAGGCTCTGGGCAGAAAGCAGGGAAGTTTTAGGAGCCCCCCCTAAAGTCTGGTGTTTAACCCTTGTGTGTTTTCCTCTCCAGCCCAGTTTTCTCTCCCCCAGGGTGGGATTCCTACAGTGCCATCCTCTCAGAGCATCACATTTTCCCCCAAATAAGAGGTGGAGGCATGTGCCTGGCTCTCTAGTAGAGAGGGAACACTAAGAAATTGAGTTTTTCTTAATCCCATTGTCCCAAAATTCACTTCTAGGCTAAAGAGACTGGGAGGGCAAAGGGCTGGGAGAGGTGATGATTCCCTGATGTTGGCAGCACTGGTGCTCAGGCCCAGCACCCAAACCCAGTACCTTTCCTTGCAATCTCTTGGAAAAAAACTCTCTCCTGCTGATTTTGGGATGAGGACAAACAGCATTTTGTTGTCCCTATCCCCACGTGGCTCTGTCTGTAGCTGGAACTGGCTGGTGCTTTTGAGGTGTCTGGCCATGCCCCTCTCCCTCCATGCTCTCCAGGCAGCCTCTGCCCTTTGTTGCTGCATCCTTGGTGGATGTCCCTGGTGGACATGAAGGTCTCCCATTTCTATGCAGAGAAGAGTGAAAGAAAAGTTGCTTAGAGGAAATGCTTCTGTGGTCTTACAGCTGCAGCAGTGGGAATTCTGGATCTCCGCTCCAAACATGTGTCCTTTTCTTGGGATCCTTATATCCCCTGACAACCCCTGGCCAGTATCTTTGTGGAGTGGGAAAGCAGTGTCTAATTAAAGCAGGTTTAATTAAAGTCACTCCCTCCCATCCCATATTGGCTTCCCTGGGGGCTGAACTTGAAGCTCCTACTTGGAATTTGGGATTAAAACCAGCTAGGGATGGAGAGAAATGACCCAGAACACCTGGAAGGGGAGGTGGGTGCCCTTCGTGTGCTTCCTGGTAACCCTCATTGCCCTAAATTTATTGAGGAAAAGATTAGGTTATATGTAAAAATAATGGCAATAGCAACTGCAGCAACAATAATAATAGCTATGATATTAAAAATATTATTAATAATAACTGGGACCCTGGGGGTTTACAGAGCATTGCATCAGTAAAAACATTTTCTTGGGAACCCAAATCCATGGTAAACACTATCACAGAGCTCCACAAGAACAGCTGGAATTAGCCCTAAATATTTATTATTAATAGCAAAGCTGTTTATTTTTTACATATTAAATAGGTCATATCTCATCTAATAAAACCTCAGGGCCGGCTCTGCTTGCCAGGAGAAGGATTTTGCTGTTGTGGTGTGAGCAGAAATAGGAAATACAGCAGTTCCTGCTTGAGCTGGGCAAGCTGGGATCATAGCCAAAGTTTCAGCCTTTGGATTTGCAGGAGGGCTGGAAGATTCTTTCCTGGGTAACTGCACGGCTGGTCCTGGCATCTCCCAGGGTGTGATCTAGAAATGTGACCCAGAGGTGGGGATGCAGGTCCAGCCTCAGCCCATCCAGGGATTCCCCGTGTCAGGATGGATAAACCACTTAAACCCGAGAACTGGGCTGGAGCCTGGAAATGGGATTGCAACAAGCAGCCCTTTGGGATCCTGGGGAGGCACACGGTGATGGCAAAAGCTCTCTTCCCCCTTCTGAGACATCATTAAGCAAACATCTACAGAGCTTCCCGAGCTCCAGAGCCTGAATTCCTGAAGTTTGCTGGATGCTTAAGTGCATCAGGACTTAATTGCTGCCAAGTCCAGGTGTCGGGGGGAGAAAAGAGTGTTTCACAACCTCCCATGAATTCAACGCCCTCCCAGTGGCATTAACCCCACACCCATCTCCCCAGGAGCTGGGAAAACTGGGCATCCCCATGTGTCCTGGGTTGATGCTTGGATCCCCATTCATCTGTTTAGCTCAGAAATAAGTTTTGCACCTTTAAAACTGGATCTGAGAGTAAAGGGGGGAGAAGGAGAAGTGGTGGAATGTCTGAGGCAGTTGTTTTCAGAACATAAAGATAAAAGTTTTCAGCTTTCCTTCACACACAGCCTGTGCTGTCTGCAGAGCTCTCCTTTGCTTTTTGTCAGATTTTGGCCAAGTGAAGCAGAGAAGTTCTCTGTACTATGGGGTTTTTTTTTTCCTTTTTCTTAAAACTGTTCAAACCTGCTCTGGACTAAACCCAGAAGAGCCCCAGGAGCTCACATCCATGGCCCACCAGGCCTGGCCTGGGCCCTGGCATTTCCCAGTGCTGAAGGGACTGACAATAACTGAGAGAGCCGGGCTGCACCCCACGAGAGAGACTTTCTGAATTTGTCATCTCTTCAGAGTGGTGAGAGGTTTTGTTTAGTATTGTTCACTTGTTGTGCTGGGGAATGCTTTGCCTGTTAAATAAACAATTTTTTCCTCTTCCCTCCAAGGAAACCTTTTTCCCAAACCAGCTGGAGGAGAGGCCACACTTTGGATTTGTTTTCTAGAGGGCCCACATTTGGAGGTTTCTTCCCCAATTTGCCCTAAACCAGGACACCATGGAACTTCCTTCGAAGTGCAGTGTAGCCCCTAAACCCTGACAGCACCGGGCTCTGCCCTTGGCTGGTGGAGCCACCCCTCCAAAGCCTGGGAAGGAATTCCTCCCTGGCAGGGCGGGTCCAGCAGCTCCTGGGGTGGCCCAGAGCAGGGACAGCAGGTCCAACCTGCATTCTCTTCAGTAAAGGCCAGGATTTAACGTGGCTGCAACCCCACACATGGGATCACCCCGTTCCTGGGATGGTTTCGGAGCAGAAATATGTTCCAAAAGCCCAAATATCCCCTTTTCAGGATGAGCTA
The DNA here is from genome assembly GCA_018697195.1 of Certhia americana. Classification (NCBI taxonomy): domain Eukaryota; kingdom Metazoa; phylum Chordata; class Aves; order Passeriformes; family Certhiidae; genus Certhia; species Certhia americana. The sequence goes on along the minus strand of CM031880.1, from coordinate 751,973 downwards.
TTGCAAGGCTGGAGAAACTCAAGAGCTTTTCCCTAAGCCTTCCTGTAGGACAAGAGAAAATGGCCTCAAGTCGTGCCAGGGGAGGCTTAGGTTGGATTTAGGGTGTGAGGGAAAAGATTTTTATGGCAAGAGCTGTGGAAAGCATGGAAAGGTTGGAAAGCTGGCACAGCTGTCCCAGGCAGTGCAGATTCACCATCCTGGGGGAGCCTAAACCCTGAAGACACAGCACTTGGGGATGCCAGAGTTGGGAGAACATTTGAACTCGATGGTCTGGGAGGGCTTTTCCAACCTGCAGCATTCTGTGATCCCATCAAAATTCCCATCTCCCACTGCCCGTGGGCTCCTCCAACCCCGAGTGCTGCTCCTGTGGCAGCTCCAGTGCCGAGCCCAGGCTCCTTCCCTGCTCCTGAATGCCCTCCCCAGTGAATTCCATGGCATTCCCTGCTCCTGAATGCCCTCCCCAGTGCATTTCCA
>CM031880.1:714894-730916 GCA_018697195.1 Certhia americana | reverse complement strand
GGGAGCAATGGTTATCTCCCGAAGCTTCAGCCCGGTGGTCTTTACCCCTCCGGAGTAAATGAAGTGGAGCAGTGCACATGCAGTTGATTATTACCTGTTTATTTTTCATGAGGCTCCTCCACTGTGTGTCACTCCTCGTTCCCATCCGTAAACAACATCGGGATCCCACCAGTCGGAATGCCTGCTGCTCCTCGCCGATCCCTGGCCCCTGGCCCTTGCATTGGGTGGGGTCATGCTCGGACTCATCCCCGCTCTGCTCCTCTCCTCCCGCAGGATCCACCCCTCCTCTACCTCCTCTTTTCCTTTCCTCTTTGCCTTCGCTCGTCCCATGTTCTCCCCCACAGGAACAGGTGAGGAATGTCACAGCTGGCCCCGGCCCCATACATCCCCTGATGTGCATGCCCGCTCCTAGGATCCCCCTGCTCGATAGCTTCCCTGCATCCCTCCCAGGTGCAGGGATGCTCCTCATGACTCTTCTGCAGGATTTTCCTGCCAAAGTGTGACACCCGTGCCATTCCTCTGGGGTGTGGACCTCAGGGGATTTTGCCTCTTTCCTCGAAAGGTGTGTAGGAAAAAAAAAAAAAAAATAAATCTGGTTTTTCCTTTGTCCTCTGAGGAAGCAGTCACTGCAGGGACACCCGAGGGGGCTCCATGGGTAGATCCCTGGACTGTTTTTCTCCCTGATGAAGGAATCAGCCATCTGAGAGCCATCCCCATTAACCCATAGAGGGGGATATTCATCCCAGGGACCTGCATGGGTGTCCCTTCCCCTCAGCCCACATGCCGGGCACCTGGCACCGCCCTGCTCCAGAATCGCGCCCAAATGGGAGCAGTACCATTCTGATCCTTAAATCCCAGGTCTATGGGTTGGGAAAGCTTTGGGAGCTGAGGGTGATCACACAGGTGTTTGGCAGAGGTCACCTGCCCTGAGAGACCTCCCTTCAGAGGGATTCCATGGTACAACCTTGGAAGGTGCAGAATGAAGGTAATAAGAATGGAGATGGATTCAGGCTACCTTGGTATGAAGCAGAGGATTCCAAGGCACACAACCTGCTCCCTCCCCAGGTTATATGCGTTTGAGGAGCAGTGCAGGACCCTCCTGGGACTGCCCAACTCATGTGCGAAAATGGGAAGGAGTGACACAAGGACTCAGAGAGCTCCTTCAGATCCCTGGAGCACAGGAAAAGCCCAGCCTGCATCCAAAGTTTGACAGAAGGGTCTTGCCCCTTGCACTTGTTGCATGGAGAGCGCAGCAAGGCTGAGCTGCTCTTGAGAGCAATGATGGGATGTGTATGGAGATATGGATGTATAGAGATGGATGCGATGGATGGATGGATGTATTGATAGATGGATGATGGAATGGATTGGATGGATGGAGGATGGAGGATGGATGATATGGATGTATAGATGGATGGATGGATGGAATGAGGATTGATGATGATGGATGGATGATGAGGTGGATTGATGATGGATCGGATGGATGGATGGATGGATGGATGGTTGGCTGGATGGATGGATGGAGGGGATGACTGGATGGATTGATGGATGGTGGATGGATGGATGGATGATGGTGGATGATGGATGGATGGATGGATGGATAGATGAATGGATGGATGATGGATGGAATGATGGATGGATGATGGATGTATGATGGATGATATGGGATGTATGGATGGATGGATGGATTGATGGATGATGGATGGATGATGATGGATGGAGGGATGGATGATGTGATGATAGATGGATGGATGGATGATGGATGTGATGGATGGCTGGATGGATGATGGATGATGGATTGGATGGCTGGATGGATGATGGATGATGATGGATGGTGGATGGATGGATGGCTGGATGGCTTTGGGATGGATGGATGATGGATGATGATGGATGATGGATGTATGATGGATGATGGATGATGCTGGATGATGGATGAATGGGATGATGGAATGATATGATGGATGCCGCATGTCACCAACCTCTCCGGTGCTGTGCCAAAGTTCAGTGACCCCACCAGGGTCTCACAGTGTGCATCAGGCGGCCTCCAGGGAAAAGAGGCACTTGGAGAGGGAATATCAAGAGTAGGATGTGGGACAGGAAAGTGGGACACGGAGTTGATGGAGGAAAGGAAGGGGATGCAGGAAAGAGAAGGAAGAAAGGAAAGCAGGGAGCAGAGTGAGAATCCACACTGGAATCCAGAATTGAATTTTTTTGTCCCAGAAGTCGCCCAGTTTTTAGCAAAGTCCTTTTCTGTCTGTAATGAATTCTAATTCCCTTCCCCCTGCCGACCTCGGCGAAGATGGAACACTTCCAAGAGCAGGAGGGAGGCAGCGGTGCGAGGGGCTTGGAAATCAAATTTAAAGGGGGAAAAAAAAAATAAAAAATACTCCTCTTTAAAAGTCACTTTGCATCCCCTCCCCGAGCGGGAAGGGAGCACGGGTCATGTCAGAGCCCTCCGCCGCTGCGCCTCGCCTTTGCCGCCGCGCTAATGACACTGGGAATATGCTAAGGAGCTGCCTGCGAGGGGCTTTTCTAATGCGGTCACTTCCTGGGACCTCAAAGAGGCTTTAATTGCCGGGCTGCGGCGCTGGCAGGTGTGCTTGTCATGTCTAATCAGCGCGCCCGGTGCACGGCGCACCCGCGCCGCCAAAGGGCCATGCTGCCGCTCCCCCCCCTCGCCTCGCCCCCGTACCCCCCAACTTTTCAACCATTGCACACCTGTCAAAATGATTATGGGAATGAGTCTCCATCACGGGCAGACAGAGCAGATTTGAAGGAAATCCTCTTTCTCCTTCGCTCTCCCCTTTCTTTTTTTCTTTTTTGTGTGCGGTTTTTATTCTGGCGATGGCGTTCACTCGGCTCGGGAGGGATTAGTGGAAGGGGGGAAAAAATCTCCCTGGTAAATGGACCCTCAACACGCATTGTTGGGTTTTTTTGGTTTGTTTGGTTTTGGTTTTTTTTCTGTGGTACATTCTGGAGTCAGAGCAAGGTTTCCACGCCGGGAGCTCCTGGATGAAGCTGTACGGAAGGAAACGAGGCGATAAGCAGTGGGATCCTTGTACATCTTGGCTCTTGCACACCCAAAAATCCCCACAGCACTGCCACACACACACAGACACCAGGCACAGCCAAAACTGTCCCTGTGTCCCTGTGGCTCAGGAAGGCACAAGCACACCCACATTGCTGCCTGCACTCACACTCACATACTCACACACCCCTCAGCACCTCCCAGACGCTGGGCACCTCCCAAACCCTGAGCACAGGCCCACTCCCAGAAGAAACTCCAGCTCAGCCCCTGATTCCTGTCATGGAACGAGGCACTGGGTAGGGTTAGAATGGACCCCAAAGGTCACCCAGTTCCAGCCCTACCTTGGCAGAGATGTCTGTCACTGTCCTACATTGCTCCAACCTGGCCTTGGACACTTCCAGGGATGGTGCAGCCACAGCTTCTCTCACTCTCAGGGCTTCCCCGCCCTCACACAGGACAATTTCTCCCTAATATCCAACCCAAAGCTGATTCCTGTCGGTTTGGAGCCGTATCCCTGCTACCACCCCGCTTCCCTCACACTTGGGTGAGCTGAGCACAAGCTGATGATACTCTCTCATTAAATCCTCACTAAGCAGCACCCAGCAGTGAGCTGAGCCCTCAGGATGTGCCCAACAGCTCTCCATGAGGAGCCTGAGCTCAGCCACCTCCCCACCTCACTGCCATTGCCCTCTCGGGGGCTCCCAGCCTTTTCTTCCCAGGATCAGGGAATAATTCAGGCTGGGGGGAACCTCCTGAAGTCTGCAGTGCAAGTTCCTGCTCAAAAGAGTGCAGCAAAGACCCTCAGGGCTTCATCCAGGCAACGCTGAGTTCAGCTTTCCCAGGGAACCTTGAGGCTGCAGAATCATGGACTCCTTGAGGTTGGAAAAGCCCTCTGAGACCACCAAGTCCAACCATCCCCAGCTGTGCCAGCCCCACCACTGACCATGTCCCCAAGTGCCACATCCCCACGTTTTCCCAACATTTCCAGTGGTGGTGGCTCCACCACTGCCCCGGGCACTCTGTGCCAGGGCAGGAAAACTTGGGTGAGGAATTGGTTGTCAATACCCAGCCTAAACCTTAGGCCCAGTCTGAACTTCTCTTGTTTCATCTCATTCCCTCTTTCTCTTGTCCCTTTCCAGTGGGGAAAAAAAAAAAAAAAAAAAAAAAAGGAGAATTTTGATGGGAAGTTTTAGGCACATTTTCCTGCTTGGTGGCCCAGGTCATCATTTAACCCCACAACTCCTACCAGTCCCAGGAAGAGAAGAAAAGAGGAAAAAAGAAGGAAAAGAGAATCTCCTTGTGCCTAAGGAAAATGAAAATGGGGGAAAGAAAGAGAAAACACAAGAGGAGAAAAAAGCTCATTTTGCCTATTGAAAAGATTCTGTTTAATAAAAAATTGATGGTATTTTAGTGGCTGTTCCCCTTAAAATGATTCCCATCCCTCTGTTTTTCATCTCACTTGGCTCCTTTTGCATAATCAATCAAGAGTTTCCTGGGATCCACCAGAGGCTCCCGCATGTAACCCCTTTTGAAGTGAGAGGGAAGGGTTTGTCCTAAATAAATAACAAATAAACTAAAGTCTCTCTTTGTTTTGTTCCTATAAGGAATAATGCAAAGGGTTTCAAAGGAGAGGGAGAGGGAGTAGGGGCAAAGAGAACAAAGAGTCCCAGCTCCCTCCTGAGAGCACAGATATGAAAATCCCCCAGGTCAGCCCCTGGCTGCTCTGGGCAGCCTGTGCCAAGGCCTCCCCACCCTCACAGGCTGGAATTTCTTCCCCAGCTCAAGGCCACATTCACCTGCCTGGTTCCAGCTCTCACTGCTCAGCCCAGCAGATGCAGGTTTACTTTATCTGGGCTCCCAGACATCCCAGATCATGAAGGAAGAGAAATTCTAGGAATGCAAGACGTGTCCAAGGCATGTCCAGCGAGTCCATGACAAAGGCAAGCATGGAGCCCACATCCTCCCAGCCCTACCCAACTTTGTCCAAGTGAGCCAGCTCATCCATCAGGATCAGAGAAACCTCTTGTGGGCTGCAAGACCCACTCCTGCAAATTGACTGCCCCAGCTGTGCCACCTTCCTGTCAACATCTGTCTTGTTCTTGCCCTGCTGCATCCACCAATCCCTCGGGAAGTCCTGGCTGCTTTCCCTGGAGCTCCACAGGGTGGGAGCAGAGGAAAGCACACCCCAAAGGTTCTTCAGCCAAGCCTCACCTCATTCTGGGCCCTGTGGTTTATTTCAAAGCAGCTTGGGAGATCTCTTTATACCTGTCCAAAACTGCACCTCTGGGCCACAGCCCATCCATGTCATCCTGCCCTTAAAATTTTAATCACAGCTAATCACAGAAAACAGGAGCTCAGAGAACTGAAATAAAAGTCACCAGCCCTAGTTAATTCCTTAGCAAGGTCCTGGTGCCGTCCTTGGCGTGTTCACTCAGTTGTTGTTCTCTGCCAGCAGCATCCTTAAAATGCCAAAGGGCAAGGGATTTAGCAGAGCATGAAATGCTGCAGGAAGTGTCCCTTGCTCTGAGCCTGCTCTGCTGGGAGCAGCTCCTGGCTCCAGGCAGCTCAGCCCAGCTTTTTTTGGGATGTCAGGGGGTGAAGGGACCCCAGATCAATCCTGAGGCTCATTGGGGCATCCTGAGAGGGTGGAAAGCTGATGTTTGTGAGGGAGCTCTTGGCTTGGAATGGCCCATGACATGAGATGTGGCAACCTGCTGATTCCATGTGAGGGCAAGGGCAGAGGGAGCTGTTGGACCAGCAGGTGGTCATGGAAACAAGGATGGAATCCTGGAATGCTTTGGGTTGGATGGGACCTCAACGCCCACCCAGTGCCACCCCTGCTGTGAGCAGGGACACCTCCCACTGCCCCAGGCTGCTCCAAACCCCACTGTCTAGCCAGACCTTGGGCACTGCCAAGGATCCAGGGGCAGCCCCAGCTGCTCTGGGCACCCTGTGCCAGCTCCTGCCCACCCTCCCAGGGAACAATTCCTGCCCAATCTCCCACCCAGTCCCTGCCCTCTGGCACTGGGAAGCCATTCCCTGTGTCCTGTCCCTCCATTCCTTGTCCCCAGTCCCTCTCCAGCTCTCCTGGAGCCCCTTTAGATACCAGAAGGGGCTCTGAGCTCTCCCCAGAACCAGGCTGCACAATTCCAGCTCTCTCAGCCTTTGCTCACAGCAGAGCTGCTCCATCCCTCTGATCAAATCTGGGCTCTCTCCAGCAGCTCCAGGTCCACTTTATGCTGGGTCCCAGTGCTGGGGCAGCTCTGCAGGTGGGCTCTGGCCTGCACGGACACACTGGGAGCAGCTGGAGGAGGCACAGCAGGAGCACCCCCAGCGCTGGAACTCCGGTGCTGTTGAAGTTCCACCACGGAGTGACCCCAGCTCAGAACCTCGAGCCTCTCCCCCTCACCTTGCTGGCACCGCCCAGGCTGGCACTCAGACCTCGGGGTGGGGTGGGGGGTAACCACAGCAGGCTCCAAGGCGAGGTCCGGACTATTCCAGCAGGAAAAATTACCTGGGAAGGACTTTCCAGCTACTCTGGGGGCCAAGGCAGGGAGAGGCTGGGAGGAGAGCGGCCGGTGGCGGAGGCAGGGCGGGTTTTCCGCACCAAAAAGCAGCGCTGCAGGCTGAGCCCAACTGCACCGAGGTGCTGGCAGCGTGTCAGCGCTGCAGAAAACCAGCAGAGGTTAAGATCATGTTAATTTGTACACACACAGGGGGATCGGGAGCGCTGGAAGCAGGGCAGGCAGAGAGGGAGGGGAGGAGGGAAAGAGGAGGAGGAGGAGGAGGAGGAGGAGGGAGAAGGCTTGCACACGAAAATGTTGAGTTTGTGCGTGTGGGGGGGGGTCCATTTCCAAAGCAAGAATACAAATGATCCCAACAAAGCCCAAGCTGTCCTGAAACCCTGTAGCCAATTAGTGCACATCAATAATTAATCAGCTCTCGCTATTGTGCAGCCCGGCCTGTGCTACCCCAGCCCCTGCCACACTCACTCTTTCCCATCACAGACACACTGTTATGACACATAATGATATTGTCCATGAATAATTTAGAGCAGTTTTTCTCCTCTCCTCTCTCTGTCTCACTCTCTCCCTGTGCCCTTATTAGCAGAAAACATGGAACAAATTCAGGGAGGAGGTGAGCAAGGAGTTCCTTCCGTGGGGCTGCAGGGGGAGAGCCCGGCCCCTGTGCACTCAGGTGTCTGCAAACCCGGGACTAACACTGCCAGCCCGGCCTGGAGGGGCTTCCCGGGCCAGAGGGGCTGGGCCAGGGGCTGACAGGGGAGCCTGGCTTGGAAAAGCCCGTGGAACCAAAGACTGAACCATCTTCAGTGTAATGGGTGAGCTGCACCTCCAGCCCTCCCAGGCTGAGCTTTACCTCTGTCTATTCCTGGCTGAGCTTTACCTCCACCCATTCCAGTCTGCACTTTACCACCATCCCCACCAGCTGGAACTCCACCTCCATTCCCATTAACCAAAGTGTTAATTATTACAACTGACTGATCCTCGTGCTGATCCCTCCATGAAATTATGGGACAAACAGTGGTGGAAGCACAGATCTCAAAAGTGATGTTTTTTAGACTAAACTGAGTCTAATCAGGGCAAACACTCAATTTGAACTGGTTTTCTGTTGGTTTCACTCTCCTTCCAGTCCTGGCCTCCCTTCAGTCTCCCCTGAGCTCGTGTCTGGCAGGCTCTGCCCTTCCCAGCAGTGACTTCAGGACCTGCTGACCGCAGTGAGGCTCGTGGGTGAGGAAATCTTAGGGACTGTAATGTCCCTGTGGAATAAAGATGAATATTGAGTGTGGCAAACCCCTTGGCTTTATCAGGTTCTTCTTCTCAGGGTCAGGATTAAAAGCTCCAGAGACAGAATTCATATTTGGATTTGGATGTTTATTATTTCTTATCTCAGTTCCAGCCTCCTGGCAGCGAGTGCTTCTACCTGCTGAGTTAACAGAGTAGAAATGGTGCCCAGAGTTCTGTCTTCAAGGTCTTTTTAAGCTTAAACTACCCAATCATGAGATGCCAACTAATTTATTTTAACTCGTAACCCAATAACTAATCACCCATGTCCTACACTGCAGACTTCTCCAACCAATCACACAAAATCAGCCAAACTTGTGAAGAAGAAGAAAAAGAAGAAGAGCAAGAACAAGAACAAGAACAAGAAGACAACACCCTAAACGCTCCATCTTGTTACACATATATTATTTTAACCCACTTTAAATTCTGAATTGTTCACCCTGTGAGATAACACACTTCTATTCAACTACACCCTCACAATCTCAGTGCTATCACTCAGCTTTGGAAGCCTTTCCCAAGGCCTCAGATTAAATGCAGTGTATTTTTGAGGATCTGCCCCTGTCAGAACAGAAAGTCTGAAATCTTCTGGGTCCAAGGTTCCAACAATCGAGGGGGTCTGAATCAGCCCCTGTTTTGTGGGAACTGCAGAATGGGATTAATGCAGCTCCTGGTTCTCCTTGCCACAGACAACAAGGGAAGGATTAATTAACTCCATCAGTTATTCTTCTGGAAGTTGCACAAGGATTTTTTCCAGCATTTCTGTCCCCCAAAAACAGAGATCGTTTAGTTAAAAATAATTTGGGGAAACAAAGGTTTGACCTGGACTTAAGCAGCAGAGTGCAGGAATTTCAGCTGCCCTCTGCCATGAGACCAGATGCAGCCATGATTGATCCACAGTCAATAATCCAAATTTCCCATCCTGCCATTCTTACCTGAGTTCTGCTGCCACTGTGGACTCCAGCCAGCTACTCTGTCCTGCACACCTGGATCCAGTCTGGGAGTTGTGAATGCAGCCCAGGAGAGGTGTCTGTCCTGGTGCTCCTACAAGGTTTTCCAGGGGTGATGATCTGGATTTTCCAGACCTAAATATATTTTCCTTATGACCTGGATTTGACCTGAGCAGTTTGAAATGAGAATCCAGAGCCAGCCCATCCTTCTGGAAATAAGGCAGCCCTGAGCCTGGGGGCCCTCCATGGCACATCTGGCAGGACATTGGGGAAGTTTGATTTTTCCAAAGCCTGGAGAACTCAGAGCGGCCCCAGCCCTTGAGGTGTCCCAGCAATGCCAGCACAAGGGACAGTCCCTGCTCTGGGCCTGTGGTCACACTGACACAAAAATCTCTCCTGCCACGTGCCGTCACAACACCCAGACGGTCCCTGAGGTCCCTGTGCCCCGTGGGCACTGTTTGGTTTTATTTCCAAGCTCCAGACTCTTGTCTGTTGTATCCATGGGGTTTCACCTCCTGGCTTTGTGGTGCTGGAGCAATCCCAACAGCTCTGTGCCCCCCATCCACGTCCCCAGCACAGCATCGAGGATCCCCCATCCAGTCCTGAGATCATTACTATTGGCAACATAATTGCAACAACAAAATGACGACTAAAAACCTTGTTTGTTGCCCTTTCATCTCGGCTCTGCCTTCCTAATGTGGATTTTGAAGGGAAGAGGAAGAAGGGGAAGGAATCCAATCCCTCCCTGTGTCTTTAGCAGGGCTTTACTGGCCATTTTCACGCTATAAAGCACCAACATTCTTTGAGTTCAGGGGGGTTTTGAAAGTTTCTTTCTGAAGCAATGACTGTCAAAGTTGGTTATTGATTGAGGCTAGGGGATCTGAGGGCTGCATGAGGAAAACCGACTGATTATTCCACCCCTTCCTCTCTTCTTTCCCTTTCTTTCCTTTGCACCAGCACTGGATTGATCGACCCTGTCTTCATTGTCTTCCCTACTCCTTTTTCTCTCCTGGTTCCTACTGGGGATTCCTGATTAAACTATGGCCGGGCTCAATTGATCCTCCGCAGCTCTCCTGCTCCTTGCGAGGAGCAGAAACTGCCCGGCTGCATAATTCAGAAAGCAAACACAGAGAGGAGAGGCAGGCAGGGAAAATCAATACAGCTACAACCGATCCTGCAGATAAATGAGAGGGGAGGATCCCTGGCAGCAGCCCAGGGAAAGTTCAGCGACTCTGGGATGGGCTCAAGAAAGGATGGAGCCTCTTGGAACTCTTCGGAGTGGGGCAGGAAGGGAGGGATCCCCTGATTCCTTCAGCAACCAGAGGGCTGGGAAGCTCAGGACTGAGCAGGGGAGATCCTCTGGAGAGGGTAATAAATGTCCTTATCCTCGTCTCCTTCCCCAGGGATCCTCCTTTTCAGCCCCAGCTGGACTGGTTCTGTGGGGGATTTCTTGTCACGCTGCCCCCTGTAAGCCAGGGGAATGGGAAATGAGGTGGGAATGGGATTCTCTGCCTCTTCAGCCCTGAAGGGGAGTGGAATCTCAGTAACTCCCTGAGTCCCGAGGAAAAGCAGGGCAGAGCCAGCGCCCCGGTCCTGCTCCCTGCAGTGACTGCTCCTGACTCCTCAGGAAGCAGCAGCCAAGCAGGTTTGTCCCAGGAAATTGGAACAGAAACCCAGCAGGAACAGAGCAAAACAAGTAAAACAGACCATAAAATTCCAGAATGAGCTGGGTGGGAAGGGAGCTCAAAGCTCATCCAGTGCCACTCCTGCCATGGGCAGGGACACCTCCCAGGCTGCTCCCAGCCCCAATGTCCAGCCTGGCCTTGGGCACTGCCAGGGATCCAGGGACAGCCCCAGCTGCTCTGGGCACCCTATGGGTGCCTGCCCACCCTCCCAGGGAACAATTCCTGCCAAATCTCCCACCCAGCCCTGCCCTCTGGCAGTGGGATGCCATTCCCTGTGTGCTGTCCCTCCATCCCTTGTCCCCAGTCCCTCTCCAGCTCTCCTGGAGCCCCTTCAGTCTCTGGGAGCAGCTTTGATGTCTCACTGGAATCTTCTCTTCTCTAAACTGGACATTCCCAGCTCTCTCTGACAACAGCCAGGAGTGTCAGATGCTGGCAAAGGGAAGGGGACCTAGAGACACACTCCTGTACTCCTGTCCCTGGATAGTGGGAACTGTCCTTGGGTCTTACCAACATTCCCAGTTCACACACCCCCCACACACTCCTCTCTCCGAGGTCACACGGCAAAGTGGGAGAACTGGAACACCCGGGCTCGAAAGCAGAGCCTGGGTGTGCATGGCAGGATCAGGGACATCACAGCCAAGCCCTGCCTGCAAACCAGGAATTTGGGCACGTTCCCTCTCCGAGGTGGTTTTGCCAGCTGAGCCATCCGTCCTTGTCCTTTAGCAGCTCAGCACACACAGACACTGTCACAGCCACGGGGATCTGAGTTATTAAATGGCAAAAATCTCCCTGGGCTAATGTGCAGCCCTGGGAGTGGCTGGGGATGACGTAGCGAGAAACTCCAGGTTTGTCCCAGAGCGTTGTCCCTGTCAGGCAGTGCCCGGCCCTTTCCTGGTGAGTGATGGATCCCCAGGAAGCCCCAAGCTGGTGTGGAGCTCTGCTGAGGTTTCCTGCAGCAGGGGGAAGGGGGGGAAGCAAAGGCTTTTAAACCAATATTGCTCCCCATTTTAAAATGATTTAAGATCCCAAGGACCAGCCCAGCTCCGGCTTTGCCAGCAGAGGGGATGGATCGTTCCCTTAAAAGCTTTTAAATGCGTGTGATAGAAAGGGGAAGTGCAGCTGCCTGGCTGAAAGGATTGCAGTGGCTCCAGCTCCCAGCCTGCCCACACATCACTTTAACTCTGCTTGGGAGCTGAGAGACAATTTCCTTCCGCACTGGGATCTTCAGGGGTCCCAGGAGAAGCAGGCACCCAGGAGAGGGATTTCAAGAGAACCTGGGGGATAAGAGAGGATGGAGAGGTTTTAGTGCTCCTTAGACATCCAGGTGCCTAAGTGAACTCAGCGATTCAGGATCCAGCTCCCCAGGGGCAAACCTCGCCTTTCCCGCTCTGCTCAGGCGGTTGGGAGGTGGGACTCCCCCACTGTGGGTTTCCCAGAGGAAACACAGAGCTCCTTTTCCCCGCAGACAGAGATGAGCTGACCCTGCACGCCCCAGGGAGGGTCCCTGGGTGCTGGGAGCCAGCCCGGAGCCAGCTGAGCCCCCGAGGCTGGAGGAGGCACCAGCACCCACTGAGGGATGGAGGACTGGGATCCCGTGGGATTCAGGCTTCTTCTCACTATCCATCCACCCTCAGAGCTCTCCCAGCACAGAACCAACAGCTCCAGAATTCCTCTTGAAGCAGAGCGTGGCTGGGGCCGCCTGTGCTGCCTGCCCAGGACTCGATGTTGCCCTTGCTTTTGCATGTTTCTTTCTAGCCTTTTGATGTTTTTTAATTTCTAGAGTCAGTTCTCACAACATTGTTTGTTGTAAATTGCTGTAAACAACAATTGTTGACATTCCTTTCTAAAAGGGAAGTGAGAGTTGATAAACCTATAGTTTGACCAGTGTGGTCTCAGAGGAGGCCACCTGCTAGACCAATCAAGAGACAATGTGTGTAACCTGTATAAATCAGCGTTTTATAATAAACTTCCCTTCTTCTTCCTCTCTCCTCTTTGAGAAGAGCTGTCTGTGTATGATTTATCTCGTGTCGTATCTCAACAGACTCAGCTCCAGCTGCACCACCCTGGACAGGCTGCAGTGCTGCCCTCAACAAATCCCCGCTCCCTCTGCCTGTGCCAGGCACTTTGCACTGAGGAATGTCCAATTTTCTGCTCTGCTAAAACTCGCAGCAGGGCCGCAGACACCTTCCACTCTGTTTTCCCTTGTGTCCCTGGAAAACCTGTGCACATCCCAGCTGTTCTCCCGCATTAGAGCCATCTGCATCCCGACTGCTGGTTTTCAAGCCATTTGCTCCTCTCCTAGGAATCACAGAGCAGCAGTTGTCCTGACCCTTCTGGTCCCAAGAACTGTTGGATCAGTGGAAAGGGACAACTACAAGTCCAAGGCAAAGAGGAAGAATTCCCAGACAAAGCCAAGCCTTTTCCCTGCAGGATTACTGGTGTAGCTCGGATGCTGGGAAAGGCTCCCTGGGCCTGGCATCTTGGTTCACTACCAATTCCCAGACCTCCCTAACGGACTCACATGGTGTGGGCAGAGTGGGAAGGAGCCATAGACCTGAAGCCCAGATCCAAATTCCAGCAATTATTGGTGTTCTCGGGTGCCCCTTGGCCCCCTGCCCACCACCAGCGCTCGGGACACTCAGCGCCAGGCCTGGAGCACTGATGGCTTTGAGGAGTCCTGCTCAAGGCTCCTGGGAACCATTACCTACTTTATCCTGCACCTTGGGGATGGACTCGATGGCCCTTGGAGGTCCCAAACAACCCCAGCTATTCCACGATCCTCTGATCCACCCAGGAGCGTGTCCTTGCCAGCAAACCTCACGGCTTTCCCTACATTAAATTTCTTGTCTGCTCCGTGTTCCCTCTCTCTTCCTGCCCTCCAGGGATGGCTTTTGTCTTCTGCTGCTGTGCTACACGGAAACTTTTGTCATCCCTCAGATCGCCTGAGGCGGTGGAGGTGACCTTGCTGCCGAGCTCTCGTTTCCTTTTCACGAGGAATCTTCTCCTTCCTTTGAGCCGCCAAAGCCGCGCTCCTTTCCCATCATGTCAGAACAAGGCTCATCCGGGCAGGACTCAGCCATGAAAGACACCTGTGAGAGGATTCTGGAGCTCCTGCCTTTGGGGTAGGCTCTGCAGGGACAGGGGTTGGACTCCTGGCTCAGGATATTCTGTGTTTCCACGGGATTGACATCCCCCGCCTGGCCTGGATCTGTCTCGGAGGCAGAGAGAGTGAGATGTGGTCTGCCAGGCCTGAGCCCAGCTCCAGGACCAGCACAAATCCCCTCTTTACCCTCCCTCCTGCTCACATCTTCTCACTGGGTCCTCTCTGCCCCTAAATCCCCTGAGCTGGGCTCCAGATGTGTTCCAGGGGGTGAAACTCGTGAGCACAGGTGAGCTGTGGCAGGGGGAAGGGACAGGGAGAAGTGTGCAGGGCAGTTGCAGATGAAAAGTGGGAGGATTCATGACCCCCTCAGAGTTACCAAAACTCTGCAGAAGGATGGCACCTGGACTGCCCTTGCCAAGAGACCCTTGTGTACCTCCAGCCACCTTTGTCACCTGCCCATTCCTCCCCTCATTCTGCCAGGACCTTCTTGGGACAGGGCTGAAGAGTGAAGTGGCTTCAGGGAAATGAAAGGTTTGGGCTGATGGTCACAGGTCTGAGGTTGAGGCTTTCCCTCCTTGTGTGGACTTTGGTGCAGAGCACTGTCCATCCTCCGCCAGGCCAAAGTTGCTGTCTTGTGGCCAGTGTTGACCAGTGGTCTGTACGGATGGATGGAATGTCTCAGCAGTGTCCTAGCCCATCCTTTGCTGAACAATTCCCGGGATAACGTGACTCATTGGTGGAGCATGGGGGCAACTTCCTTGCTCCTTGATTTAGCCTGGGCCTGGAGGATGGACAGGAGAGGTGGCTGGAATGTAATCTATGGGGAATGCTGGGATGAGGAGGGTCTGCCAAATCCATGCAGTGTCCAGGGAGTTGATGCCCCTGGATCCCTGGATGTGTCCAAGGCCGGGTTGGATGGGGCAGGGAGCAACCTGGGACCAAAGGTGTCCATGCCCATGGCAGGAGGTGGGATAAGATGGTCCTTGGGGTTCCTCCCAACCCAAAGCATTTCCTGATTCATTGATTCCATGATTCCTAAGGACAGCCAGTGTGGTTCCTCTCCTTAGATCTGAAGTGGCTCAGAGTCACATAATTACTTTGTGGGAAGACTAAAAGTTTTCCAGGGCTTCTTGACTTCTCCAAAGTGAATTTGTGGTGCCCATTTGCTCCCAAAGTGTGCAGCAGGACACGCACACAACTCTTTATTTCATTTCATGGATAACTGGTGGGACACAACCATGCATTTCCTGCAGAGACCCTCAGAGAGATTTCCCCACTGGGATCCATTCCCTGACGGTGACAGATGAGAGGAAAGGGAGAGGAGCAGAAGCAAGTTTAGCCCACAGACAAATTCATCTTCCTCCCATAGCTGTTGCACCTGAACCTTTTCCCTGCGTATTTCACGGAGAGGAAAAATGGTGGAGTCTGGAAATCTGCAAAACAGCTGGAAGAACTCTTCTTCCTTCAGCCGGAGCCCGACGATCCCGATTTTCAGGTGCGCAGGACTTTTCAGCAATTCCTTTTGATCCGGCAGCCAGGAGAGGGAGCTCGGCATCCTAATCCCAGGCTCCGCTGGCCGGAGAGCTCTGGAGACAATGCTGATGATTCTTTTGTTCGACAAATAAAAGAAGTGGCCCACGAGGGAGCCGTTTTGGCAGCTGCTTTATGAGGGCTGCGGGGAATTGTGGAAAATCGATGTTTGCCAAAGGCGAAATGGACAGAATAGGTGGAAGAAAACAAAAGTAACTCTTGGGCTTCGGAGGGATTATTGCAGGCACAGGATCTTGGAAAAGTGGGGTGGCTTTAGCCCCCCCACCCCCCATCAGCAGGGGCACGAAGCACTGGGATCTGCCAGGACCAGGAGCAGTGGGAATTCATGAGCTGGACAATTCTTGCCACGTTGGACTTTTGCCACCAAACCCAGAGGAAAGCCCTCTCAGTAAAAATTCCCCTCCCAGAGCACCAAGGTCTTGCAGTTGCCATCCACCTGACGGGAAGCAGTAGGACATTCAGGAATTTTTGTATTTTGGTGTTTAAGCAGGGGGCTGTGGCCCAGCCGCAGATGTCACAGGGAGAACACTCTTGGAATCACAATGGAAAGGGAGTCCCAAGTGTCCTGAACATGGGTGGAAAGAGACAATTTAAAAATGGATAATTACCCCATGCCAGCCTTCTACTGAGGCCAGGAGTTTGGAAGGATTGGAAGGGAGACATTTATAGAAATATAAGGAGTCCCACACTCCTATCTTGAAGCTTCCTGAGTTTAATGATGTCCACTTAATCAGTTCTGATTAGAAGTGTCATGATCCCTGGCCTTTCTTTCTTTCTTTCTTTCTCTTTCTTTCTTTCTTTCTTTCTTTCTTTCTTTCTTTCTTTCTTTCTTTCTTTCTTTCTTTCTTTCTTTCTTTCTTTCTTTCTTTCTTTCTTTCTTTCTTTCTTTCTTTCTTTCTTTCTTTCTTT
>CM031880.1:662395-714494 GCA_018697195.1 Certhia americana | reverse complement strand
CTCTCTTTCTCTCTCTTTCTCTCTCTTTCTCTCTCTTTCTCTCTCTTTCTCTCTCTCCTTTGGATGTTTTACTTCCTCAGAAGATCAGATTGTGAACCTGGCTAGGCCAGCCTGTGGATGGACATAAAGATGTTACCTCAAGGACTTTGGAGATGCTCCTCAATCCCAGAATCCCAGAATCCCTGAGGCTGGAAAAGACCTCCAGGATCATCGAGTTCCAGCTGTGCCTGATGCCCACCTTGTCCCCAGCCCAGAGCCCACTGAGTGCCACGTCCAGACCTTCCTTGGACACCTCTGGGATGGGGACTTCATCACTTCCCTGGAAAAATTCTTCCTCAAGGCCCCAAAAACCCCAACCAGCCAATTTCAATCCATAGGCGCTGCCAGGATACCCTAATCCAGAGATGCCTGAGCACCAGGAGCTGCTGCACTTGGGGATTCCCTTCATAATGTCCCTTTTTTCCTATTGCTCCTGGAAATGACCACACATGGGCATCATCTCCTCCTCCTGCTCAGTGTGACACCTCTGTCACACGAGCTGCAGCTGGAGGCATGGGGAAGGAAACACTGGAAATTCTGGAAGGGTTCAGTTCCTCAGCCACGGGATCGCTCATGAGCCATCCCTGCCAGAACTCCTGTGGCCACTCAGCACCAACAGATCCATGTCCAGATCTACTGCCCAGTCTGGCTCTTGGAGAGAGCTGAGGGATGGAGCTGAGACAGGAAGACCACAGCCTTTCCCTGTGGCCTTCCAAGCCCTGTTTGGATAAGGACAGTGCCTGGAGAGGCACTGGAATAGAATCATGGAATGGTTTGGGTTGGAAGGGACCTCAAAGCCCACCCAGGGCCACCCCTGCCATGGCAGGGACACCTCCCACTGTCCCAGGGTGCTCCAAACCCAATTCAGCCTGGCCTGGGGCACTGCCAGGGATCCAGGGGCAGCCCCCACTGCTGTGGGTACCCTGTGCCAGGGCCTGCCCACCCTCCTAGGGAAGAATTTCCTCCTCCCTTCCTATTCTTCACCTGACAGATGCATTTTCCCTCGGGCTGGAGTGCAGAAAGGTTATTTGGGGAGTGCCAGCTGGGCTATGGAGCCTCCTGAACAACAGCTGCCAGTGGAATATGCCCCTGGATTAGGTGAGGGCTGGCACCCAACAGGCTGAAGCCTGTGCCTGAGCTGCAGGCCCCAGCTGACTGCTGAAGCCACCTGGCCATGATGGACACAGTGGTGTCCCTGTCCACGGCAGGGGATTGGCACCAGGGGCTCTTTAAAGACCCTTCCAAAACAGGCTGGGATTCTCTGATAATATAATATGCAGGTCTCAGCTTGGGAGACAGCTCTTGGGAGAGCTCCTGTTTCGGGTGGGGACTGGGAGAGTCCTGAGTCTGGTTTTGAATGAGTCAAAGCCTCTGTTCTCTGAAAACATTCTTTGCAGGGGGAGAACATTCCCCACCAAGCTCCCAGCAGGAAAAACCTGGGATATCACTGTCCTGCCCTGCACCTGGTGCGTGCTGCCTGGTGAGGCTGGCATTTCTCCATCAGTGCCTCGGTTTGAAACGGCCCTCCAGCCATTCCTTGGAGCATTCCCAGCTCTCCTCCAGTGCCTTTCTCTGCCCACAAGGATCTCAGGGACACCAAAAATTGTCTTTGTTTTGTGTATCACCGTCCCCTGCTGCCCCTTCTCAGGGAATCACAGAAGGGCTTGGGGGAACTTTAAACACCACAAGTCCAACCATTCCCCCAGCACTGCCAAACCCACCACTGACCCGTGTCCCCAAGAGCCACATCCTCAAGGCTTTGAATTCCCTCCAGGAAGGTGATTCCACCCCTGCCCAGCTTGTTTCCTGGCTGGAAGGACGCCCTCCCTGCCCTGCTGCCCATCCAAACAGACAATGAAGTGGTTTATGTTTTCTGGTATCGTTCCCACATTGACTTTGAAATTTATTTCCCACAAACATTTGTCCTCAAAATCCAATCTCTCCAACAGCTGAAGAAAGCAACATGAAAGAACCAGGGCATTTATAATTGAAAGGGAAGGTCCTTGGCTCTGCTGAGCCTCCCATCAGAGGTGCCAATTAGAGCCTGCTGGATGTGGATGGAGGCACCTCCACCCCTTCCCAGCTCGCCCCGCACAGGAGGGCAACAGGTATTTGCTGAGCTGGGTCAAGATTGGACCTCCAAGCAGGAGTTCCAGGGCTCCAACTCCCCTGTCCTGAAGCCAGCCAGGCCCCAGAACTTTTACAAACTGAAAGGCTAGATGAAAGCATCAAACACCAAGACAATTTGCAGGAATATCAACCAGAAAAAAAAAAACAAAAAAAACCCCAAAAAACCCTAAACTCCCAGAAACCCAATTGTACTGATACCATTGCTGGGCAGAGAAAGCTCCAGATTTTGTAGCTTCCAGACAGAGTCAGCAGCAACCGTCAGTATCTGTGTTTCAAGTCTGACCTTCTGCTTTTATCTATATTTTAAACCCCACACAAGGTATACAAGGCGAATGTTGCTGTTACAGTCAGAAAAGCCTAAATAATGGATGAAGAACAGAGGCTGCAAAGGGAGGTGGGAGGGGGGAAAGAAAAAAGAAAAGAGAGGGAAAGAAAAAAGGAGGAAGAGAAAAGCTGGAGGAAAAAGGGGGAGGAAAAAAGGCAAGAGGGAAAGAAAGTCAAGAGTCCTCCAAAATGAGAAGGGGCTGACACCTCTGAGTTGAGCCTGGAAGTTGGAATGTGATCCCTTCCATGGGTGGAGTAGGAACCGGTCGGGGGCCGCTGCTGGAGCATTTTGTTGCATTTTGCAGCTCTCAACCCAACTCAAAACGGGGCAGTTTCTGCTCTACCTCTGTCCATGATCCAAGCTCCTTTTCCAGAGAGGGCACGGGGAGGAGGATCTGGGAGAGGTCTGGAGCTGGATGTGGTGAGGGGAGAAGGTGTTGGGCAGAGCTGTGCTGTCCTTGGAGCTGCCAAAATATTGCCAGGCCTGGATCCTCCTGTACTGAGGCAGGAGCTGAGGGTGACATTTATCCATGGAAGGTCTTTGGATGGAAACATTTGCTGGACGCTTTCTTATTTCTGTGCCAGTTCATCCTGCAGGCAAGCACCGTGGTTTTGCAGCAGGGCTGGGAGCACTGAGGGCAGGAAACACCCATTACCAGGATATCCCCCAGCAGAACTGAGACCTCTGGAGGGTAGAGTTCAATATTTGGAGAGGCTTGCAGGAGGCCTTCTCCTTCCCTGACTCCTTCCCTGCCTCCCAGTCCTGCAAGGAGGCAGGGGCTGAGAGCCTTAGGAAGCAGAATGAAGCCATCAAGGCTTGGCATGGAGGCAAACTGCATTTCATTCCCTGCCAAGTGCTCAGTCACTCCTTCATGGCTCCCTCCTCCTGCTTGGCTTTGAGAGGGTTCCTGTGTTCCACATCTGGGCTGGCTTTAGCTGGAAGCCAAGGCTGTGCTGGGAGAAGTACGCAGCTCCTGGGCAGGCTCCCTCTCCTCCACACATCCACCTTTGCAGAGATGCCCAGGAGCAGGTTTGTATGGGATCTTCTCCGGTGTCCAAGGGGCTACCCGGCTCCAACCTCATCCAGCAGAAAGAGTGGGATACCCTGAGGCCTGTGCCCAGCCACCCAGTGTGTGACAGAGCCCAGAAAAGGGCAGGCAAGAGGTTTCCTTTCCACCAGTGTCCCCTGCAGGGTGACCTCCCCTCTCTCCCTGTCCTGGCACTGCCCCTGTATCCCCTCTCCTTTCATAAAATCCCACAACGTTTTGGGTTAGAAGGGACCTGAAAGTCCATCTCATTCCAGCTGGAGCTGGGGGACACCTTCCTCTGAACCAGGCTGCTCCAAGCCACAGTGTTCAACCTGGCCTTGGACACTTCCAGGAATCCAGGGGCAGCCACAGCCCTCAGTGCAGGCCCTCAGCACCCTCCCAGGGAAGGATTTTTTTCCCATATATCTAATCCTAAATCTACTCCTTCCTTGTATCTACCCTCTGTCTGTTTGAAGCCTGAGGCCTCACCGCTAAGATGACCCTGGCCATGCTTCCAGGGGTTGTTATTCCCAGAAACTTTGGTGTTTGGGCAGCTGAGCACTCAGCTGGGTCAAACACTTGCACCAGTAACAAATGGCACAGCAAGAAGTGGGAAATGTGAGCCTGGGGACACTATTGTGGCACAGGGACACCAGCTCCATGGGCCAGGCCATCCCACCTCCCAGCCCATGCCCTGAGTCTCCTACAGATGTTCCCACCTGCACAGAAGTCACCTCATCTAGTGGTGCAGACCCAAACTTTTCCCAGTCAGCATTTTCCCAGCATCAGAAGGAGCAAGGGAGGCAAAAAAAGGCAGCAAGGTTGGCAAAAAAAGTGTGTGTTTTAATAAAGACATCCAGTAGTGAAAGTTGGTTTGGAAGGTCATTGATCCAGCAGCCAGGGGAGGGAGATGTTCCCTCATTCATGAGTAGCCAGGTCAGTGTGATCCACCAGCAATAAATGGTGAATTTTTTAATACAGTTATGGAATGGGAAGAGGCAGCGTGGCCAAAGGGGAGACTCGGGAAAGGCTTCAAAACCAGTCAGAGCTCTGCCAGTCTAACGGGGCTTCCAAAAGAATCCAGGACAACCCAAGGTACCTGCAAGTTCCTGCAGCCATCCCAGGAAAAGCAGCGCAGGAGGGGGTGGTTCCTGCCTCCCCAGCTGGAGTTGTTCCTTCTGAACAACAAGAAAGAGGACCCAAAAGTCCTCTGTGATTGCAGACTTGGATCACCAGGACACCCCAGGCAGGTCCCAGAATCAAGGGATGGCAGATGTGGGAGCTGCCCCTTGCTCCTTCACCCAAGGCTGGAGAGTGTCCAAGGCATGACATTTTTGGAGGACTGAGAGGCTGGCCCATGAAGGAGTTTTCTTCAGAGGTGGGTTAGATTTGATGATCTCAAAAGTCTTTTCTAACCTACGCGATTCCATGAATGAGGAAGAAAAGAGTCTGGAAGGGAACTGGCCTGCTAACAGATGAATTCAGGGGTCCCAGAGACCTGTCCACCTGGATCATCCTGTGATTCCATGATCTGCACAGCCTGTCCCAGGCTCTCTGCAGGCTCAGGGGGACTCTGCAGAATCTGCTTTGAAGCCACAGGGTCATGGAGTGGTTTGGGTTGGGAGGGAACTTCAAGCTCATCTCCTTCCAACCGTCTGCCATGAGCAGGGAAGCTCCCACCAGTGCACGGCTTCTTCGGAAAATGCTTCACTTGGAATTTTCCTGTTGGAAAGAACGAAGCTGAGCCCTTGGATTGATCTCCACACTCCCGTGGCTCCAATAATCGCAGGCCATGGCAGAGGCCACAGCACCTGAGCTCTAATTGAACCTTTGCTCTCAGCGAGGCCCAAGGAGCAACACCCTACAGAGGGAGCTTTCAGGTGCCTTTAATTTAACCAAAATATCCTGCAGCCCACTTAACAGCACATTATGAAATTTTCTTATGAATAATTAACTCTGAACTGCGATTGACATCATGAAGCATGTGGCTGGCTCAGGCAGTGCCTTCCAGCAGCCAGTGGCTCGCAGGGGGTTGAGCAGCCAGCACGGCAGAAGCAGCACTTCCCCAGCAAGGGCAGGGCTTGGTGCAGCTGCTGCTGGGCAGGGCAGGCAGCTGCTCCCTGGCACTGCTCCAGACACAAGGCTGGGGGGGACAGGACAGCCAAACCTGGGAGCGGGGTGGATTTGGGGTGGCAGGAGCTCGGGGGGCTTTGGCCAAGGTTTGTACATCACAGGGAGAAGTTCAGAGCTGAGTCCCAGGCCTCCAGGCTGTCAGCAGGGTTGTTGTGATGGCAAAGCAGCTCCTGGTGGAAGGAGGTGAAAAGCTGGTGAAAAGCTGCTTTCCTCAGCACTTCAGTCCCTGACTGCTCCTGGCAGCTTGAGCTGGAAGGTGAGGTTGGAGGTCCACACCAGATCCTGGGATCCTGATCTCTCCCTGGTCCACACCAGATCCTGGGATCCTGCTCTCTCCCTGCTCTCAGGGAGAAGCACAGGCTTCCAATTTCAGCAGTATCTGTCCTGCCTGCAGTGCTTTTCTCAGCCTCCAGGTACCTGAGAAAAAAACTTGACTCAGGGCTCAAAATTTCCCAAGGGAAAGCTCCTCTTCAGGAGCCAGTCTCGTCAACAGCCCAATGGGCTTCGCATCCCTCTCACGGAGCTGGGCTGCTCCAGGAGCCACAGGGAGTCCCGGCACAGCCTCTGCACCAGCCTGGCCCCGGGGGACATGTCCCTGTCTGCCCACCTGCCCTCACACCCGAGGGGACACAGCCCTGGGGCAGCGAGCAGAGGGGCTGCCCTCCGCAGCGGATTAGTCACGGCCAGAGAGGTGACCCCGTGTCCTGCCGGCGGTACTGCGCAGCTGTCGGCGGCCGGGAACAGTTGCGGAGCAGAAGATTCCCATGGTTTTGGCTGCAGAGTGAATCCAGAGCCCGTCCACCCCTCCCACTCCCTCAGCTCCCTCCTTAAACTGCGTTTTAATAAAGACATCCCAACAGGAAAGCCCACTTAGATCTGAACTAAAGCGCACAGCCAGGGTGGGGAAAAAATCCATGCGAGAAGCCTGGGGAAGTCAGCATTCCATGTGCTGAGTGAGGGGAGAGCCAGGGAAGTGCAGTGAGAGAGAGGCAGGCACAGCAACCAGAGCAGCTCCAGGAAGAGCCACCTGTCCATCCATCCATCCATCCATCCATCCATCCATCCATCCATCCATCCATCCATCCATCCATCCATCAGGAGCCATTAGTCTGTGCGTGGGAGGCTGAGATCCTCCGGCTCCCTGCAGGCAGCCCGGAGCTCCTAGGGGAGAGGCTGGAGCCCAGGGCTCAGTCCCGGTTCATCTGCCCGAGCTGCTGCCGGAGCTGAGGGAGCAGAGCAGGGCCCAGGCACGCCCAGCACCACTGGGAGCAGCTCTGCCTGGAGAGTCCCTCTGGAGGAGCAGCGGTCCTTCCTGCAGGAAGGAACCCCCGCATGAGGGAGTGCCCCGTGGCAGGCAGAGAGGGAAGGATGAAAGGAACCTGGGAGACACAGCCACCATTCCCCATGGGATGGGCTGGTACCGCAGGAGCTGGGCTGGAGCAGCTGAGAGAGGGTCCTTGAGCAGCAGGATGGGAGCAGATGTGAGGGCAGACTGCACGGATAGACAGAGCTGCCTGGGAAAGAGGGAGGAGGGAAAAGCAGGAGTGGCGGTGGAGGGGCTGGAGGGAGAAGGTGAAGGGGGAAGATACGAGAGGGAACAGACTCCTGGTGTGGATCAGGGTGGTGAGGGAAGGGGCCTCCCAAAAAAACCTGACTGATTTGGGTGATGCCATGGATGCAGCACTCCTGCCCTGAGCCCCCACTGCCCCCAGCAGCACCCTGAGCCAGCCCTGTGTTCATTCCTGTGGCTGAAAAGAGATGATGATGGATTTGTCCTTCGTAGTCTGAGGATCTGGAATGCTGATCTCCTTGGACATGGTGCAAACACTGATACATGATGGGAAAATTCCACCCTAACCATTTCTCTTGACTCTGGGAATTTGTTCACAGCCTGCACAGATCACAGATCACAGATCACAGATCACAGATCACAGATCCAGCATGGGGGATGCTCCCCTGTGCTGCTGCAAGGCCTGCAGGTGATTTCTCTGCTTTGTAGAAGAGGTAATCATGGCCAGATCTCTGGGATGCCCAGGCAGCAGCTGGGAAGTCCAAGTGGTGGAGCAGGATTTTAGATGAACACACAGATTTTTCCTTGAGTGAACCCAGACCCTTCCAGTGCCTGCTATAAATAAAACAGGTCCTTAGCTGACACTTTCACACCACTCAGAGAGCTCCAGTTTTCCTACAGCTGCTGGAGGTCTTGGTGAGGTGCTGCAGATGAAATGGAGATTTTTTACCTCTGATCCCTCTATCTCCAAATGATCCCAAAGTTCCTGAAATGGCCTGTGAGCTTCCCTACTCTCAGATTTGTCCAAACTTCCGATGCCAAATCCTACAGCACTTCCTCAGGGTTTGTGGCTAAAATGAGGGGCTGGTCCTGCAGGAATCTGGGAGGGCTGATGAGGGCAGGACGTTGTTCCTGTAGGTGAGGGATGGGGAGATAAAAGCACAAGATTAAATTTCTGCAAGTATTTCTTCAGTACAAATGAAAACAAACCAAATGATAAAAAAGCAACCAACCAATCAACAACAACAACAACAAAAAAAAAAACAAAAAAAAAAAAAAACAAACAAACAAACAAAACCTCAAAGAAATTAAAAATAACCCACAAATTTGTAAATTCCTTAGGATCTCTCTCTCCTCACTGACACTGGGATGAACAGGGAGCTCTGTTTTTGCACAGCCAAGGGTTACAGCTGCTCCTACCACAGGAAGCTGCACCTGAGCCAGGGATTGGTCCCTGTGAAGGGTGACTGCTCCACTAGAGGAGGGAATAATACCTGCTTCTTTTCCCTGGGATTGTAGAATTGTGGAGTGGTTTAGCTTGGAAAACCCCTCCAGTTATTCCCTCAGCACTGCCAATGCCACCACCGCCCCATGTCCCCAAGCACCACATCCAATCCCCGCAGGGGTGGCACCTCCAGTCCCACCGTGGGCAGCTGTGCCAGGGCTGGACAGCCCTTTCCCTGAAGGAATTTTCCCACTATCCCACCCAAACCTCCCTTGAGTCCATTTCCTCTTGTCCTTGCCTGCAACCAGCTGTCAGGTTTGTCCTGTGGAACGCCCTGCTCCATTCCCCAAACTCTTTTCCAAGCCTTTTTCCTGAGTTCCCCTCGCCCTGGCTGCCCTCCCTCCTGCTCAGGTGCTGGTGGAGCTTCTCATTATGGTTCCACTCCTTTTTTCCCCGGGGTGGAACAGAGCCTACCCCAAGCATCTTTAAAAATACATCTGCTGTACACTGCACTAAAACAGATGGAATAATAGAAGAAAGTCTGGAGTGGGTGCATCCTGGACCTGCCCAGCCTTCAAAGGCAGGGATCCTTTCAAGAACACGGGGCATTTCCTTTGCTCCTGACCCAACGATGGGATGTAGCAGTAAGATCTGAGCACGGGGTCCTTGTGTCCCCCCCTTGTCTGGATCCCTGAGGGATGAGGCAGTGCCTGTTGCACTGGGATTGCTGCTGCTGCTGCTGTAGATTCCCCACGTCTCTGAAAGCTCCCTGTGAGCACTGAGCTCCCTGGAGACGCAGATGGGACCCACTGGTGGTCCCCAGACAGGCTGGGGATTCCTCCCCTTGTTTCCCAGTGGGAAAATCAGCTCCCTGGGCACAGGGTTTGGCAGGACATGGGGAGGTGGCACCATCCCCTGTCACCCTGTGCCTCAGGGAGCACAGGTGGGGCCTGTGCCTGTGAGACAAAGTGGGGTGGAGGGGATCTGGAGCAGCTTTACAGCCTAAAGGATGCACCATTCTAAATGATCCCAGAAGATAAAGGAGGGGCAGGGCTTCCCCAGGGGTTTCTTCAAACACATCTGCATTTGCCTGTGGCCACCGGACTCCACCTCAGCAGGGCATGGATAACTTTAAACTCATCCCTGCACACTTTGGGGGAGGGGGTGGCACAGCCACGCTAGCCTGGACCATGTCTCTGTCACACCTGAGCACAAGGGGTTTACATGCCCAAATTATTGGAGGGTCTTGGCTTTTAGAGCAGGAAGAAGTCACACAAAAGAGGGTGACATGGTGGGAAACTGCTCAGAGCAAGGATGGACTACAGGAGAGATCCTGGCTACAACACCAGTGGCTGGGGGAGCTCCAGGATCCAGTGTCTGACAGCTCCAGCAGCACAGAATTGGTGGCAGCTTTCCTTGGGAAACCTTTGCAGCACCAGGGATGGGATTCAGCTGTCACATCCCCAGGTGTCTCCACCTGAGCTGGTCATTCAGTCATTACAAGAATTGAGGTGATGAAGGTGCCTCCGAGCCCTGAGCCAGGAGTTGAGATCAGAAGCTGATATGAGAGCTGAACTGCAACAGAGGCTCCTTGGTCCCTCCTCACTGCTGGAGCCCAGATGTCCCCACTGCTCTGTGCACCACTGCTCTGAAGGCCCCCAAAGCATCTCTATCCAATCCCTGGTGAATAGCTGGTGGTGATGTTTTTGAATTCTCAGGCAAGGCATAAGGCCTGGCCCACCCCCTCAATCCCACCAGCCTGGAGGAAGGTGAGGAATTGAGTTTACCAAGGTGGCTGAAGCTGAGCTCCACCTGAAGGAGAGCTGGACCAGCTCAGGGCTGCATTAGCAGGTGCCTGTAAAGGTGGAACTCCTGCTGAAGCAAAAGAGCTGAAAAATCTCAAACCTTGCTCATACATCAAACCTCAGATGAAAACCCAGGGTGAGAGTGGAGCATCCATTCCAGGCATTATTGCCTTCCTTCAATGCTGTTTTGGGTCCAGTGCCAGGCTCAGGGGTGCCCTGGGAGCAGGGAGTGATCTGTGCCACCCCTGTGTGTGTCTGTTTGCCTTCCCTCACCCTGGGCTTTTCCCACCTCACCCTGGGCCAGGTGCTCTGCAGGGAGCCTGGATTTGGTGGGATTCGGGTCCTTTTGGGTACACAGCCGGGGCCCTAGTGCAGGAGGAGAGATCCTCAGGAGAGCAGGAGCTGGACACAGAACCTGAGACACTGGACCAGTGCCAAAGCTGCGCCAGGAAGGAGCAGCAGCTTCTCCCTGACCTGTGCCCAGGAGGGGCTGCTGGGGAGCAGGGGGTGGGGGTAGCACAAGGGGCCCTTCTCCACCTCCTTCCAGGTTTTTCCCTGAGGATCCAGGAGGCTTACGCTGGCCTGGGTGTAGTGGGAACTGCTGGAGTGGGAGCAGAGAGAGGAGGATGAGCAGGAGCAGGAGGAGCAGAAGAAAGAGCAGGAGCAGAAGCAGGGGCAGGAGCAAAGGCAGGAGCAGGAGGAGGAGCAGGAACCGAGGTAGGAACAGGAGAGGAAACAGGAGTGGGAGCTGGAGCAGGGACAGGAGCTGGAGCAGGAGAAAAAACCAGAAGGAGTAATAGTAGGAACAAGAAAAGGAGGAGGAGCAGAAACACAAATAGGAATAGGAGCAGGGACAGGAGCAGGGACAGGGACAGGAGCAGGGACAGGGACAGGGACAGGGACAGGGACAGGGACAGGGACAGGGACAGGGACAGGGACAGGAGCAGAGACAGGGACAGGGACAGCAGCAATGACAGGAGAAGGGACAGGAACAGGAGCAGGGACAGGAGCAGGGACAGGGACAGGGACAGGAGCAGGGACAGCAGCAATGACAGGAGCAGGGACAGGAACAGGGACAGGGGCAGGGACAGGGGCAGGAGCAGGGACGGCAACAATGACAGGAGCAGGGACAGGGGCAGGAACAGGGACAGGGACAGGAGCAGGGACAGCAACAATGACAGGAGCAGGGACAGGGGCAGGGACAGGGACAGGAGCAGGGACAGGAGCAGGGACAGCAGCAGGGACAGGGGCAGGGACAGGGACAGCAGCAGGGACAGGGGCAGGGACAAGAGCAGGGACAGCAGCAGGGACAGCAGCAGGATCAACCCCCGGGCCGGCTCCTGCCCAGTGCCCTGGCTGTGCTGAGCTGCCCAGGCCTCAGCGCCGCTCCCGATCCTCCCTGCCCGTCCCTCCCGGCCTCCAGCCCCGGGGCTGCTCCTCGCCCGGAGCTGCCCCACCCTTGGCTCGGGTCCACCCCTTACCTGGCGGCCGGGGGGTCCCCGGGCGGCCCCGCTCCGGCTCCCCCAGCGCAGCGCTTTGCGTTTGTGCCTGGGAAATACCCACCCGGCGTTTTTATCAGCGAGCCTGATAAATATTGCATCGCCCGAGAACCCGGCGGAGCGCGGGCACCGCGGCCCCGGCCCCGGGCACGGGCACGGGCACGGGGGGGCCCCGGGAACGGCCCCGGCTGCCGGGGGGAGCCGCGGGAAGGGGGGGCCGGGGCCCCGTTAATGCTGCACGGAGCCGGGCCGGGCCCCCCCCCCGGCCCCGGGCAGCACTCAGCATCCCGCCTCATTAAAGTTTCATCGGCAGCGCTCGGCCAAGGTCTATTTATGAAAATGCGCTTTTCGCTGCGCGGAGAAAACAGGGATGGAGCGCAAGAACAAAGAGCTGGGCTTTGGGAAGTGGCCGGGAATAAAGAGGGATGTGCGGGACCGGGTGCGGAGTCCCGCAGGGCAGGAGGGGCTCTGTCGGCCACCGCCGAGCTGGCCCCGCTCGCCCAGGTGGAGCAGCTCCTCCGACAGCTTTTTCGGGAGCCGCACAATTTCCTCTCTTTTCTTTTTTTTTGTTTTTTTTGTTTGTTTGTTTGTTTGTTTGGGTTTTTTTGTTTGTTTGTTTTTGTTTGGGTTTTTTTGTTTGTTTTCCTTAATTCTTTGTGGAGTTGTAGAGTGTTGTTTGTTTGCATTCTTGCTCGCTTGTTTGGTTTCGGTTTTATTTCATTCGACTTCATTTCATTAGTTCACTTGCATTCATTTTACTTCCTTTTTATTTTATTTTATTTCATTTCAATTATCGTACTTTGTTTCACACTATCTTTATTTCATTTCGGGTTTTTTTCTACTTCATTTTTTCTTGTTTTACTTTGGTTTTCCCCTGTAAAAACCACCACGTCCCGGCTATCGCGTTTTAACACCACGACGCGCGTTTAATTTTTTTTTTTTTTCCCCGAATAAGTTATAAAACAAAACAAAACAACAACAACAAAAAACCCAAACAAAAACCACAAACAAACCAACCCTCAAACAAGAAGAAAACAAAAACACCCCAAACAAACAAAACCGACAAAAATCGCTTGGTTTTCGCCCTTTTCTCCGCCGGGACGGAGCGGCCCCGCGGGTTCTGACCCCTCAGGACAGAGGGGACCCCTCGGTGCCACCCGCAGCGCGTTTGGGGAGCTCTCGGTGCCATCGGCGGCGGGGCCGGGAGAGGGACACCGACCCTCCCGGGGTCTGACCCGCAGCCGGGCGGCGGGAGGTGACAGGGGGTGACAGGGGGTGACAGGGGGTGACAGGGGGTGTCCCCCTACGGGCAGCTCGGGTGATACCGACAGCGCTGCGACCACCCCCGGCCGCGGGAGCGACCCCCGGGCTGCGGGCGAGCCCTCCCCACACCGGGAGGGGCCAAAACCCCCGAGGGGTGGCCGGAGGGGACCCCCGGTTCCCCGCTTGCTCCCCAGGCTAGAGGACGGAGCTCGCCTCCACCCCCGCGGGGCCCCCGACGGAAAAGCTCCCGGGAATAAATGCAGGAGGCAGGGGGGTGAGGTAAAACGTGCATGATTTATTTGAAATGCTGCAGCGTATACAGACACCAAAATTTCATTCAGCACACACAGCGGAACGAAATCTCCTTTAGTTCGAAAAAAAATTAAAAAAAAAAAAAATCAAAGAAAAGGAGGCAAATTTCTCTATTAAATAGGCAAAGGAAAGGGGGAAAAATAAGAGTTTTCTTGCCTTCGAAAGTGCAGAGTTCCCTATGCGCAGAGGCAGCCGGCCCGAGGCCGGGCCGGACTCCGTCCCCGCTGCCTCGGGCCGCTCCCGCCGCTCCGCTGAGCCCCAAGGACGTGATTGTCGAAGCGTAGGATTTTATACAGTGAAAAACCATACGGAAATCGAACGGTTTGAGTGAAACCAACGCAAAATAAATCTCCATTTCCCCGAACAAACCGCGACTCCAGGGACAGGCCAATCTTTTCTCTCTCTCTTTTTTTTATCCTTTTTAATTTTTTTTTTTTTGTTTTTTGTTTTTTGTTTTTGGGGGGTTTTGTTTGTTTGTTTGTTTTTGTTTTAATTTTTTTTTAAAAGAAGAGGAGCGGACACAGAGGAGCGAGCAGCGCCACGGCCCCCAAGGTGGGAGGGGCTGTCACAAAGACCCACCGGGCTCTCGCTGCTGCTGCCCCAACTCCGGGCACCCCCAAACTTCCCCCTTGGCCTTTTCGTTTTGTCTTTTTTCCTTTCTCTCCATCTCTCCTTTTTTTTTTTTTTTTTTTCTTCAGTTTTATCTACAAAAGCAGTCTGTACCAGTCAGAACAGCGGGGCCACTTCGCCCAGGGGTGAGGAGCAGGCACCAAACTGTTCACTTTGCTTTGGGTGCGTTTCCCTTTATTTTAAGGTTTATTTTTCCTTTCTTTTTTGTTTTTTGTTTGTTTGTTTGGAGGGGGGGTTTCCTCCAATTTTTTTAAACACCCCCCCCCATCAAAAAAAAACCAGCCGACAACCCCAAGCCCTGTTTGGGAAGGGCCGGGGGGGGCGGTCGGGAGGGAGGGCAACACCCCCTCCACGCCGCTGCCTCCCCAGTCCCTTCCTCAGTAGGTGGCAGAAAATTTCATCCTTTTCTGCTTCTGTCTTTGATTGCAAAACCAGACGCGCACCACATTCTTCTTCAAGTCTAACTTCTCGGCGATAGCGGCGATTTTCTCGGAGGAGGGCCGGGGCTGGACGGCGAAATAGGCCTCGAGAGAGCGCTTCTCGGGGGCAGCGATGGAGGTGCGCTTACGCTTCTTGTCCCCCCCTGTGTAGATCTCGGGTTTGGTCATTTTCTCCCTCTGCGCCCTCTCCGCCTCCTCCAGCCACGCTTCCAGGATGGGTTTGAGGGCCACCATGTTGTTGTGGGACAAGGTGAGCGACTCAAACCTGCAGATGGTGCTTTGGCTAAGGCAGCCCACGCCTGGGATCTTCAGGTTGGCCAGCGCGGAGCCAACGTCGGCCTGGGTGACCCCCAGCTTGATCCTTCGCTGCTTGAAGCGCTCGGCGAAGGACTCGAGCTCCCGAGGGTCCGTCTCCGTCTCAGGGCCCGAGATGACGGCGTGAGAAGCGAGGCCGTGGGCGTGGGACATGTTCATGGGCTGGGCGTGGTGGGCCATGTGGTTGATGGCCGACATGTGGGAGTGCGGGTGCGAAGGCGTGGAGCCCACGTCGGGGCCCGGCACCCCTCCGAGAGGCAGGGCGGAGTTGAGGTGGTCCAGCAGCTCGCCGTCCAGGCCCTGCGAGGGCTGGTGGTGGTGATGGTGAGGGTGGTGCGTGGTCAGCACGGACGGGTGGTGCAGGTGGACGGAGGACGAGGTAGGAGTGCAGGACACGCTGCTCATGGTGTGGTAGGTGGCATCCGGCTTGAAGGGGTGAGTTTTCTGCGACACGATGTCCACGGCGGCCAGAGCCTCGGCCCCGCGCAGCAGCGTCTCGTCAAAGCCCGCAAAGATGTTCCCCTGGATCTGCACGGAGGGGAGGAAAAGCGGGAGCGAAGACAAACCGAGAGAGCGAGAGAGGATTAAAGGGGAAGCGGCGTGACGGAGATCCCGCTCTGCCCCACCGGCGCTGCCGGGCACAGGTAACGCGGAACCGAGCGCTACCCTGGCCCCCCTCAGACAGACCGGTCGCTGCCAGATCCCGAGCGCTCTCCCTCCGAGCCGGGCACCCACTCCGTCCTCTGGGGTCACCTCCCCAAAAGAGAGGCGGCGGCGGAGAGGCCGGAGCCGTCGGGGTTCCCGCAGCCCCGCACTCGCACGGAGCGCAGCGCAGCGGGGCGGGACGGACGAAGCTCCCCGAGCGGGACCGGCCCCCGCTCCCCCCGGCCACCGCAGATCCCTTGCCCCGGGGACAGCCCCCGCGCGCCGGGCCCGGCGCCCCGGGGGAGGCAGGAAGGGAAAGACGGACCCCCCAAACCCAAGCGAAACCCAAAGGGAAAGCAGAGCGAGCTGGCGAGGCTCGGCGGGCACGGAGCCTCTCGAAAGCCGTGCTGGGGTGGGGGGCTCACCTGGGGGGCGGGCAGGCAGGCTCTGCGGATGGCTTCGGAGCTGGTGTGCAGGTGCGGGTACTTGGGCTCGTGCAGGATGGGGTGCATGCCGAACGCCTGCTTGCTGTTCATGGACATCATGGTGGGAGCGCAGCGGGGCCGGCCGGGGCAGGGCAGGGTAGGGCAGGGTAGGGCAGGGCAGGGTGCTCCGGGCACCCGGCTCGGGGGCGCGGTATTGTCTGGCTCCGCCGCCCGGCATCGATGGCATTATAGTCCGGCCCCCCCGCCCACCGGGAGGGGCCGGCGAGGTCCCTCCCACCGCCCGCCCCCGGGCAGTGAGCTCACCCCCCCTCAAACCGGGGCTCACCCCTCTGCCGCCCGTGGTACCCCCTCCCCAAACCGGCCTCCCTGGCTCCGGTTGTAAACCCACCCGCCCTCCAAAACCAGAGTTTCCCACCTGCCGGTGAATCCCCCAAACCGGAGCCTAACCCCCAGTCTCCGCCCCTCCCCGGCTGTGCTCATCCCGCAGGTGCGCCCCTCTCCCTGTCGCCCCTCTTCGTGTCGGGTCGGGGGGCATCACCTCCCGTCCAGCCCCGGCCACCCCTGCTCGCCCTTCCCGTGGCTCCCGGGGGGATTTGGAAAGCAGAACATCCCAAAACCCGGGACTGAAGAGGAGCGTTCCCCTTCTCTCTTTGCAGGAAGGAGCCTTGGGTCAAAAATTATTAAAAAAAAAAAAAAAAAAAAAAAAAAAAAAAACAAAAACAGTTTCACCAACTTTGTTTTTTCTTGCCTGCTTCAATGAATTTCCCTGGCTCGTTCCCCAAATCCTTCCCGTGCAGAGTCCCACGGGCTCCGCGGCTGTCTGAGCAACCTTTCCAGCCTCCCCTCTCCAGCTCATCGCTGCCTCTGCACTCGCCCATCCGTGTGAATTTCCCCACAGCCCGTAGCTTTCCTTCCCCCTCTCCCTCCCTGGCACCAAGGTCAGCTCCTAAAGTGGAGTTTGCTTGCACAGCTGGATCGGGGGGCCTGGGGGGAATTGCGGCCCCCCCGGATGCTCTCAAAAGGGGCATGGGGAGCGTGACAGCCGCAGCAGCGCAGGGCAGGGGGGCTGCCAAGGAGAAGCCCCAGTGCCCGGGGAGATGGAGGACAGGAGGGTCCACTGTTCACAGCAAACCCCTTCTCAAGAGAATTAGCTGTGCTTCTTCAGCTCCAAAATCTAGCCCCAGTGGTTCTGGTGCAGCTGCTCCAGAGTCAGGGGTGGGAGCTGTTTTCTGCTCCCTTTCCCACTCTTCTGAGCTCAGCATCCTTTGAGATGAGGGGATTTCTCTTGGGGATCCTGCCAGGTGTCTTGGGACAGACACAGTCAGTGAGTGTCAAAGGGAAAGGAAAATCCTGACCTGACCCCACAGCCTGACCTCCACCTTACTTGAGAGGCTGGACCGTCCCCGAAGAGATCACAGAATGGGTCAGGCTCAGAGGCACCTGAAAGATCGTCCAGTTCCAGCCCCCTGCCATGGGCAAGGACACGAGGGAACCACCAGAGATGTTTCCTTGGCACTGGACCTGCCCAGGGAGAGGTCAGATCCAGTGACAGGAGACTGTAAGGCAAAATCAACGTGTCTGGTGATGCCCAAACTCGGGCACAGCCACCAAACCCACCACGGAACCCACACAAAATCAGCCCCGTGCAGCCCTTGGCTCCTGCAGAGGGGTGGGGGAGAGTCCCCGGGACTGAACCCTGACTCCAAAGGAATCCTCCTGGGGAAAAAAGCACCGGGGTGCTGCCAGGAAGGTCCTGTCCCCAGCGGCCCGAGGCACTGCCAACCCTTCCTGAGCACTCAAGAATTCCACGTGTGCCGGGGACCACCAGGCCCAGCCAGGACGCTCCGATCCTCCAGAGGCGAGCGCGGGCAGGGCTCAGAAGCCTCTCGCCTTCTCCCTGCTGCCAGCACAGCTCTGAGTCACGGTCTCCGCTCTGCTCCTGGAGAGCTGCAGCATCAGGTGATGGCCAGAGGAGAGCGGATGCTGGGAAGCTCCACTGAGACACCGGCAGAACTCCTTGGAAGGGGGATTGTCCCTTCCAGAAGCTCTGCAGTGGGATCTCCCCCCTCCAGCTGGGTTTGGTAATTTTCTCATGACTCTGGGAGCTTTGGGCTCAGGGTATTCCACGAATCCTTCTGTCGGGCTCTTCTTGGCGGCCCCTCTACCCCCCTGTTCCTCATTTGCTGCATCTCAGCAGCTCAGAGAAGGTTGGATGGAGCAGTTCAGCTCCTGGCCCTGGATTTCAGTCTCCCCTAGGAAGCAAACCTGTGCCAAGCTGCATTTTGCTGCTGTTCATGTAGGAAAATTGGATCAGCTGAAGTAACTGCGTTTTCTCCTTTCCCATTCCTCTGTGTGCCGGCAGATTTGCCCAAACCCCCGAGCCTTTGAGTTGCTCCTGTGGCACCCCTGAGCATCCTGCCCCGAACTTTATCCCGACAATGAACTTTTTGAGCAAGGGGCACTCAGGGGGCACCCCGAACATACCTCTGGGCACTCTGGAACCAACACTAAAACACAGGGACCCCCCAGGGACATCAAAAACACCCTCCCAGCCCCATTCCACGGATGAGCTCATCCTCCCACCACCTCCCACACGGATCTGCAGACTGGTCCCAAAGGGGAAGAGAGCAGTGCCCTCCATATCAAATCTCCGGATTGAGTCAGGAGTTACCAGGCTCCCCCTGGACAGGGGAAAACCAGGAAAACCCTCCCGCCTATGTGCAAAGATGTGGAAGCACCGAACAAGGAGGGGTTTCTAGGGCAGTGATAATCACTCAAACACCTCCACAGTTGTTGCTTTAGCCCTGGGCAACTCTGAGTCTTTGCACTTCCAAGGAGCGGAGTGAACTTCCAGGGGAATTCCAGTTCTTACTCCAGGGCTTCCTGGAGTAAGATGGAACGGCTCTGCCATGCTCCTTGTAGCTTCTTCATGTCTGTTCCAGCTTTGCTCCCGAACTGATCCAAAACCTGGAATAGTCTGGACCTACTTCTCCCACCCATCCATACCAGCAGGAAATGCTTCATTGGAATCAGAATTTAAAAGAGGAAAGTCAGGATCCTTCCCGTCAAACCAGAACTAAATAAAAGCACTGAGCAAAGACCCTCATGGCCTGAGTCCTTGGAAAACAAATTCCTTCCAGGCTGATTCCAGCTGCCAGGCTGAGACCTGCCCCCCCAACCTGGACAGCAGCTTTGGGGACCCTTTCTGAAATAAATCCCCTCACACTGAGTGCTGCAGTTCTGTGCCGTGGGACGGCAAATGATCCAACAGGGCAGGAATACTGCGGCAATCATGACCCCTACAGCCAGGCCCAGGGGCTCTGGCTTCTCACTCCCACTGGAATAGCAATCCTGGACACACTGTCCAGCAAGCTCGGAGCTCAAGAAGCTCTAGCCCTCCGTTGCTTTTTGAGGATGACCCATAATTTCCCTGTCTGGCTCCCTGCCTGCCACCACTAAAGCCCTGCACGCTCCGCCTGGTCCTGGTGTTTTCCATCAGGGAGAGCTGGCTGCAGACTTTGCAGAGGGCCGGCCTGCCTGCCATGTGCTTTGCTGCCTCAGGCACTTGCCTGCAGACTCCAGCTGTTTTTATTACCTAAGTGGGTTTGATTGCTCCTTCATTTGTGCCTGAACGAGAGCCCTTGGCACCCTCGTGGCCTTAATGGGGTCTGTGTGTTCTTGCTCCCAATTAAACCCAGGGGCAGCGACTAACAGCTCCCAGCAACTCCAACGTGGAGCAAGGTGGCCACGGCTTTCCAGGGCTCCGGGAGAGGATCCTGCGGAAGGGATGTGACTTTGAGCAGACAGCTGGGCTGGCTGGAAATGGCTCTGTCCCCAGGTGACTGCTGCCACTTTTCTTCTCATCAGGGGAAAGGTTCGGCTCAGCCGTCCCAGCCTCACTCAGGCACATTTTCCAGAAGAGGGGGGACAGTGCTGGTGGGTGGCCGGGGTGGGTGTCAGCCCAAAGTGGGGGTAGAGGCGTTAGGGACAGCTCCCCACCTGCCCTGGCTGCCGGGGATGCTCCTGGAAAATGTCACATGGGATGATGCAGAGATGGGGACACCAGGGCACGGACAGCCTTGGGCCTTCCCTCTCCTCTCTGGGTTTCATTGTGCCTCCCAGAGCCTGAGCAGGTAGAAGTAGCCAAAAACAGTGAATTTCTGGTGCACCTGGAATTTTCAGCCCCAAGTTCTGACTCTGGCAGCCATCCCAGCCACTCTGCTGGGGTGGGTCATCCCGGCTGTCCCGGTCACAACGAGCACGTCACCCCCAACACGACCCACAGTCATCTGTGGGAAGCCCGGGGAGGAGCCATCTACCAAAATGAAGATGTGGGGAGATTAAATGCTTCAATCTCATCGGAGTCGGTGTTTTCTGATGAAAATTGGTCCTGTCAGGAAACGTGCAAGTGGCGCTTCCTGCCAGAGGCCCCTGTGCTGGCTCCGGGGATGGTTGGGGTCGGCTGATGGAGCACAGGAAGGGAATGGAAAAGCCAAGCCTGGGAGCTTTTTTACTCGATTAGAGTCTGACTCACTCCTGAGACAGGCCCATGGCATTGGGAAGAATATTCGTCCCTCACTGAGTTAAACTGAGGGTGGGGTCAAGAGCAGGACCTCAACAGGCTGAAGTGACACCTCGGGTGGCAGGTGGTGGCATTATGGAAGACTCAGCAGAAGCCAAATTCTGCCTTGGAAGCAGGAACAGACATCACAGAACCATGGAAATCATTGATGTGGGAAAAATCCTCTCAGGTCCTGGAGTCCTGGCAAGGCTACCACTGCCCATGTCCCCAACTGCCACATCCACCCGGCTCTTGAACTCCTCCTGCCATGGTGCCAAGGTGTAGCTTGAAAACCCACACTCTCAAAATGCCTGTTTCTGAAGGAAAACACAGGAATAGCTCCTGATGAAGATGAGGTCCCTTCCCAGCCAGCAGAGCAGGGTGTTTAATGCAGGCTTTGCACTTGAGGTGTAAGGGAAAGACGATCTGCACTGGCCAACGGATCCAGCTTGTAAAAATCCTTATTAAAACCCCACTGAGCCTAATCAGGAAAGATGGCTTTTAATTAAAAAGTGCAACCATTCAGCCAACTTTTATAGGAGATTGCTGCGACCCCAGGAGATGCCAACCAGCAATAGACTCAACTCCTTCCGGAGGGAGGGATCCCTCCCATCCTTTGTTTGCTGGAGCATCTCTGCCGCTTTTAAATGGGCAACTTCGCAGGTTTCCTGAGTGTGGTTTCTTCCATTAGGAAATGGGAATCTTCTCACAGCTCACCCAGGCAGCAAAATTCCTGCACTCCCTCTCCTGCATTAGGAACCTGGAGTCTGCAGAGCGAGAGCGAGAGAGAGAGAGAGAGGGAGAAAAGAAAATCCAGATGGGGCAAAGTGTAGCTCGACTTTTTAATACTAAATTATTTACAGTAAGTAAAATCGTGTGTGTCAATTGTGAAAAGAGTCCAATTTGTTTGATTTACATTGCAGGGGGGTGCCCTGGGGTAGGGGGTGTTTAACTATCTCCTCTAATGTAATTGCCTATGGCAGCCCAGTAAATATTTGATGGGCTGCCTGAGCAAGGGAAGGAGCTGGGGCTGATGCTTCCGCAGCCCTCGCAGGGTATCAAATGCAGCTGCAGCCAGGCACTACCTGAGCCCTTCCCATTGTGTAACTGGGCTGCCTTTAGCCCACTTTCAGGGTGGGAGTGTGCACTTTTCTTCTGGAAAACAGGTTTGTCCCCCGTGCCGTGGGTTTGGTTTATGTAAGAAGCCCAAATTTCTCTGTCAGTCCCTCAAAGGGAGTGTTTTCCTCAGCTTATCAGCAGGAAAAGCAGGTTTTGCTCTTGTCAAGGATGTTTCCATGGCTTGGAGGTGCTGGGACCTGGCCCCAGATCGCAGGGATTGTCTCTCAGCCACAGGACCTTGGCTGAGGATGGTGAGGGGGGATGTGGATGGACAGGATTGGGAAGGACACAGAGGGGCTTCAGCAGCTGAGCAAAAAATTCATAGTCCCAGCTCCAGCAGCCTCTCCCAGTATTTTCCATTTTTTGTGGTTCAAGCAGCACCAGGGGAGGCTCAGGTTTGGCACCAGGAGGAATTTCATCATGGAAAAGGCATTGGAAGGGGCTACCCAGGGAGGTCTGGAGTCCTCACTCCTGGAGCTGTCCAGGGTGTGCCTGGACTTGGTGTTCAGAGCTCTGAGCTGGGGACAAGGTCACAGGTTGGACTCGGTGATCCTGGAGGCCTTCTCCAACCTCAGTGATCCTGGGATTCCCTGTCCCATCCCTGTCACGCTCAGTGCCCTTGGAGACAAGGTTCTGCTGCCCAGACAAGGCAAAGCCCCTGCTCCTCTCTGGGCAGCCCTGCCAGTCCACAGGAATTCCTGGAGGGTAGGAAATGTCACCTCACCCACCTGGGACAGTAAATATTTAACAAGGGGAACACCCCCTGCCTTCCTCCCTGCCCTCCTCATCCACATTCAGCTCCTGCAGCTCTTCCAGTCCTGCAGGAAGCACAGAGACCCCAGGGAAGAGGGAATTCACTGAGAGGCTGTGTCCGCAGGTCCTTTTCTCGCCGAAGGGGTTTGAAGTTCCAGATGTGGGGATGGGAAGTCAATGACCTATGAGGTCCCTTCCAAACCAAATCATCCATGGGTTCTCTGCTTTGGAAGGGATACATGGAGGCCTCCAGCCCTGTTCCCTGTTTGGAGCAGGGCCAGTCAGAGCAGGTTTGTCCAGCAGGGTTTGAACCTCTCCAAGGACGGAGGCACCAAAGTCTCCCTGGGGGAGAGGCTGTCCGAGATCTTCACATACAAAAGCAACCAGAAGTCGGGTGGGGATGCTCCACCCACCTGGTTTGGTATGGAAACCCCTCGGGGCTGTGGATGGAAGGAGCTGGGCTCCAATGGTGCCAGCCACCGGACAGGTGGGACCCACACCAAGCTCCACAGAGGTCCCCATGAACCCGCTGAGGTTTTTCCAAGGGTTTCTGGGGATGATATGGGCTGGGAGGCAGAAGCAGCCAGGATGGAATGGAGGAGGGGTGGAGGTGTGGAGCAGGATGAGAGGCCTGCTGGGACCCTGGGATGCAGAGGGAGATGTTACATGGAAATCTGAGCAGATGCTCCCAGCACCCTGGGGGTCCCAGCCTGCTCCTGCCAGGACACTTTCTGTGGTTGTCCATGCCCTGCTCGCTCCTGCTCTTACAGAAACCAGCTCTATTAATACCCCAGCTCTTCCTCTCGGCCCGTTACTCTCCTGATGGCCCAAATTTCCAGTCAGCTCCTCTCCAAATTTAAATGATCGCTTCCCCCTGTCTTCTCCACCCCCACCTTTCCGAGAGATGACATCACTGATGACCCACATTCTCCTGCCTCTGAAGTGCCTGGCGCCGGGGCCATTAGATCCCTCTGCTGGGCTGGGACTGGCTGACAGCCAGTCCCGACCTCACAAGTAACCACGGCCATTCACCGGGAGAGGGAAGCTCCAGCCTTGCCAACAGCGTTGGAGAATGGCAGAGGAAGGAAGGATGGAGCTGGAGGAAGCCTCCTCCTACCCAGGGGGTGTTACCAGGAAAGGGAGGAAGGGGAACTGTCAAGTAATGAGCAGCTTTGAGGGAGGGAAGCAACCTTGGGAAGGGTCTTCCCCATCCTACCTGCTCTGAAGGTGTGCCAGGAGCTGGCAGGTGGGATCCCATGGAACACTGGTGGGACTGGGACACCGTGGATTGTTGTGGGATTGGGACACCATGGAATGCTGATGGGCCTGGGACACCGTAGATTTTGGATGAGATTGAGATCCCATGGACCGTTGGTGGGATTAGGATACCATGGACTGCCAGGGGGACAGAGGCAACCTTGGATTACTGATGGAATTGGGATACCATGGACTGCCGGTGGGATTGGTTTTCCTCTGACCCATCTTGCAGCTCCTAAAGCAGACTCTTGGTGGGAGCAGCACTGAGGACACGGGGTGGGACTGGCACTGTGACACGTGTGTCACTCTGTGCATGCCAGTCTCCAAGCCTGCAGAGCCCTGGAGTGCTGCTCTGAGCAGCTCCTCTTCTTCCTGGAGGCCTCCAAGCTCCATACCAAAAGCCAGTGGGTTTCTTCCCAGAGGAAAACTCTTTCAGCTCTGGTTTTGATTCAGTGAAGAACCTCGGTCTGCTTCTAAGCCAGTGCAGAGGCCAAAATTCCATCAGTCTGTGGAAGAGAAATCCATGATTAGCTGGAAAGAGACCTTGAAAACAGGGATGGCAGACAGGACAGTGGTAGCCCTTTCCTAAAGCCTTCCCGAGAGCCACCTCTGGCTCTTCCCATTCTCCTGGAGTCCCAGGCTCGGGAAGAGCCTCCAAGAGCCAGAGCCTTTGGTCCCACGGCCCAATCCCTGGGCTGGATTGGTGTGGAATAAGAGAGGGAGAGAAAGGAAACAGAGGCCCCTCACCTTCCTCCAACCTTGTTGATTGCCATCATCTCTGCCTCATGGCCATGTCCTGCATCCTTTCAGCTCTCCAGTCCAATGCCAATCCCAACTCTCACCCAGCTCCACTCAGATCGTTCTTGAGGAGACATCCCCAGGCAGCTGCCAGCGCCCCAAACCCCTCCTGCCACCAGCCCAGTCCACCCCAACCACGCCCCTCCACTGAGCTGGGCAAAGGAGAGCCATCCCAAAGAGCAGCTGTGGCATCAGCTGCTGCCGAACGAGGCGAGTTGGACTGAGAGATGAGATTTTGGCTGGATGACTGGTCCCAGTCATCCCAAGCCCCTTTCAAAGGGGTCCAGCACCTCCAGGGCACAAGCAGGCAAAGGAGCTCCTCACCCAAAGGAGGTCCCTGCCCTTGGCTCATTCAGCAAAAGGAAGCTCCCTGGAAATGAATGCATGGAGGGTTTCCAGCAGGAGGAAGAAGGTGCAAGAAAGAATAAGAAAGAAATGCTAAGGAAAATAAAAAGAAAGAAAGAACAGGAATAAAATGGGGAGAGAAAAAGAGGAAAAATAAGGAAGGAAAGAGAGAGTCTTGGTTTTCTGAGTTAGAAGCAAAATTATCTTGATTTCCATTTGAATTATTCATGTTTGCCACGGGCCATGTATTCCTGAGCTTGGGTGTCAAGTGTTTATTGAATATATCTCTTGACAGGGCACTTGTGTGATATTCAGCCATTGCCAGAGTGGGGAAAAAACACACACAACAAATGGAGAAAGAGGGGGGGAAAAGGAAACACCGGAATGACGGTCTCCTCCACCTCAGTTTGAGAATAATTGGCCCAAATGAAGCCCCTTTCCTTGCCATAAAGTCCCCCCCTACCCCCTCCCTCCATGGGGATCCAGCATGGGTGACTGGGATGTTGTCCCAGAGGGAGAAGCACTGGGATCATCCTTGAGGGTGAACCCAGCAGGTGCTGGAGGAACTCGAGCCTTTGTCACCTCCTCAGCTTTTACCAGGATGTGGAGATGCAATCCTGAAGACTTAGAGGGGTCTGATCCCAAATGTTTCCACCTTGGAGTGAATCCCAGTGATGGTGTGAGCCAGGAAAGGCTCCTGGATGGCGTGGACCTCTCGCCTCCAGCTCTTATCCAAAGAGCCATGGCTCCACCAGCCAGCAGGAAAAACAAGGAAAAAGACATCTCCTCTTCCTGGGTGAACCAGAGGAGAGCAGGGAGATGGAGCCATTCCCTGGGATCAGAGGGAATGGGGAGCACCTCCATCAAAGCCGTCATTGACCGGGTTCTCAGGGCAGGGTGGAGAGAGGCAAATCTGGTTCCAGGGCAGCGAGTGGGGAAAGATTTGTCTGCCCTGGACAGTCCAATTCCCATTCCTTAGAGAACTAAGGGGAAAGCTCCCACCTTCCTATTGCAGCTCTCACACAGACTTTCCCTTCCTGCAGCCCTTGAAGGCAGGGTTGGAAGGGACTTTGGCTGGCCACTTCCATCCCAAATGCCTCCCCAGGACAGGAGGATCTCCTCCACAAGGGTGGCTCAGGAGTGCCTGGGGGCTGGATGCTTCTAAGCCCAGAACACAGGGATTGCAGCTGGCAGCAGGGACCTGCTGTGCCACCCTGGGCAGGACCTGTCCCTTGTGGGACACAGGAGTGCTTGGTGCTTGCTCAGCTCAGGCAGGAGGGGGTGGAGGGGTGGTCAGTGCCCAGCAGACCCCCCTGAGTGGGATGTGATCACTCGTGGAGCTGGGCATGGCAGTGCCTCGCCCTGTGGAGGATCCAGCTTTGGAATCCAGAGGTGTGCAGGTGTCTGGGCAGTGTGAGGGCTCCCCACGGGGAACCTGCTGAGCATTCCCAGCCCATCCCGCTGCTCCCTGCCCCGCTCAGCCCTCGGCAGTGACTGGAGCTGCAGCGGCAGGAGTGCCCTGGAAGGGACAGGTCCCCACATCTCCCGCACTCCACAGAGGTTCAGGGACTCCCAGGACGGAGTGGGGAACAGCTTTGGGGGGAACACAGATGGCTCTGGGGATCTGCAGCACCTCGAGCTCACTTGTAAAGTGGCTTTTGATGGGAAAGCCACTTCAAAGTGGCTTCTGATGGGAAACAGGGGACCCACTCCCGGATGGCTGCTGGCAGTGGCCCATCACACCCAAACCTATAGCCAGGACCCCAAATCCCACAGCAGAGCTGGCACCTGGCGGGAGGAGGGGGCAGAGCAGCCGGAGCGGCAGGCGGGGGGCCAGCACCGTCACAAGGGAGCTGGGGGCGAGGAGAA
Organism: Certhia americana; assembly: GCA_018697195.1. Classification (NCBI taxonomy): domain Eukaryota; kingdom Metazoa; phylum Chordata; class Aves; order Passeriformes; family Certhiidae; genus Certhia; species Certhia americana. The sequence continues at coordinate 688,048 of CM031880.1, read as the reverse complement.
GGGAGCGATGGCCAGGATCCCCCTGCAGAACCCTGGATTGCCCCTGCAGCGGCACCCAGCCAGCAGCGAGAGCCCGGAGCTGGGCCCTCCCTGACAGCAGTCATTTGGAGATCGCCGGGGCAGGGGGAGCAGCCAGACAGGGAGACGGGGCCGGTCCCCGCCCGCTGCCCCCAGCACCCAGCTCCCAGCTGGTGCAGCAGCAGGGAGCCCTGCCTGGCCATATGCTCTGCGTGCTGCTTCAATTACCCTGCGCAGGAGCCGCGGCTCGCTCAGCTCCTGGGAGCGGCCCGAGGGGCCCTCGGGGGGAGTGGGGCCACGCCGGGGCTGCCAAAAAACGGAGCAGGGTGGGAGGGCTTAAATCAAAGCAACTTCGCTCCATGGGGATCACCCCTGGTGCTCCCACAAGCGGCTTTGTGTTCAGGGGTATCCCTCGTGTCCAGGAGTGTCCCTCATGTCTGGGGTGTCCCTCGTGTCCAGGAGTGTCCCTCATGTTTGGGGTGTCCCTCGTGTCCGGGAGTGTCACTCATGTCCAGCGGTGTCCCTCATGTCCAGGGATGTCCCTCATGTCCAGAGGCATCCCTCATATCCAGGAGCATCACTTGTATCCAGGGGTGTCCCTCGTGTCAAGGAACATCCCAACTTCAGCAATCCCACCAGGGCTGGGAGCTCCTCTGCATTTCCTGGAGGTGGGTCCTGCTCCTGAATCTCCAAGCCAGGACTCGGGACCCAGCTCCTGGCATTAAGGATCCATTCCCAGACCTAAGGACGGCCAAAATATCCCAAGAAAGCAGATTCTTCCCCAGTTAAGCCCCCCAAAGACATGGTGTAAACAGGAAATTAAAAAAAAAAAAATCACTACAGCTTTTATTCTCACAAAGATGCCCTCATGATTGCACAGAAGTGTTCATAGAAAACATTTCAGCTCCTTGAAAAATTTCTTTCTCTACTGGGAAACCAAGAAAATAAAACCTAAATCCAGATTTTCTTTTCATTTTCTTACCTCCTTTCAGCTTTTTTTCTGAAATAATCTGTGTTTGTGTTTCTAATGACTCAAGGAGTATCAGTTTGTGATTATCTGAGGGAAGAAAAAAAGATTTGGCTTTCCTGAGTTCTGATACTGGGTTATTCCTGGTATCTCTAGGAATGGGTTGTTTCTGAGGTTTCATTTGTATTGTTCCCTAAACTTCACAACCAGAGAAAAAATCTTGACATGAGCAGTACTTGCTACTCTGGTGCTCATTACACAGATCACTCCGGTCCTTTTCTGCCAAAATATCTCAGCCTTCCACAGAATTTTTGTTCCTTTGAACTGGAATCAGACTCTCTTGTCCTTAGGAAAACTGGTAGGGTTTGGGTTGTTGGTGCTGGTGGGGGTTTTTTTTATTTTCTGTAACAGAAAAAAAAAAAAACTCTAAAAAAAATTTTAAAAAAAAAAAAAAAAAAGGTGCATGAAATCATCAAGAATAGGCCATGAATCACCAAGGTGAAGTTTATCAGGTAATTCTGGAACTCACCACCTTCATTTCAACTTTTTCCAGCTATTGGCCAGCCTGGCTTTGCACACCCAGGGATGCAGGGGCAGCCACAGCTTCTGTGAACACCTGTGCCAGGAACTGGGAATTCCTGCCCAATACCCCGCTTCAGTTTGAAACCATTCACCCTTTCCTTACAAAAAAATCTGTGTCCATAAAACCTGGAGGGGCTGGGCTGGGAGCAGAGGTTCTCCCTGACCTGAGACCGCCCCGCTGAAGAACGACAACAGCTTCAATCCTGGCCCTCCCCGAGCAGGGAAGGGAAATTAGCAAAAAGCAATCAAGGAACAATTCCAGGTGTCAAAGCCACCTGATGGAATTCTTTTGCTCCTGGGAGACCCGCGGGCAGAAGAGCTTGCCTGAATAAATGAGTCTCCTGCATTCTCGGATACATCCACAAATGACTGGGAGTTCTGGATACACCTGGGGTATGGCCGCGCTGTCACCGCTGTCCCTGACACTTTTGCCACCCCCGGTGCCATTCCCAGCTTCCCTCCAGCCCTGCTCCTGCTCCTCCTCACGCACCAGAGAAGGAAAAGTCCGTCCTGCTGCTCTGCCAGCCAGAGCCAGCAGTGGAGGGGACAGCGACGATGCAGAGGCGCAGGGATGGCCGCGACACCCGCGGACGGGACACGGGAGGGGACCCCAGCCCCGAGCTGTGCCCTGGGGACAAGGCAGGACAAGACAGGACACTCGGGCAGCGGCTCAGCCCGGCTGACAAAGGCCGGGAAGAGGCCGGGCAGGCGGCTCGGAGCAGCCTCGCAGGGCGCTCTGGGGACAGGAGCGTTTTGTCCCCACTCCTCCGGGGACAGCGAGCGCAGGGCTCAGCCGAGCAGCCTAAGCAGGGGAAGTTTATGGCCCTCAGAAGTTTCTGTCCGTTCAGAGCAGACGAAGCTGGGTTCTCCCAGATCCCGCATCTCCCGGGAATGAGATCAAAGCCACTCCGTGTCTCGGGGTGTTTCTAACCCCGTTGTCCCTATCGCCGGCCCTCCCAGTGCCCTCCTTGGTGGTCTGGTCACTCAGAGCTGGCAGTCAGGGCCTTGCCTTCCCTCGGAGCAGTCAGGTGAGCAGCCCAGAGGTCACTGGGTGGCCCCAGGACAACGCCACCTGAAGGGAGCTTGGTCTGGGGGAAAGCAGCCCAAGCTTGGAAGAAACCCCCTGATATGGGCTCAGCCCTCACACCTGATGTGGCTTCCTGGCTGTCCTGGTCAGTAGCCACGTGCTGGAGCCACGAGGCTGATGCCAGGGGAGGGTCATTCCAGCCACAGGCTCACGGCCAACTCTGCTGCCCTGGGCTTGGACACAAAACAGATTTCAAATTTCCTGCCAAAACCACAGGAACAATAAGGTGTCAAATCCCTCTGGATGCACCTGCAGCCAGAGGAGAGGAGACAGTCTGATGGGGAACATGAAACAAACCCTCCAGGAGAGATGCCCCCCGTTTTTCAGGGACAGCATGAGGGAAATATCTGTGTGGGATGGTTTATTTGACCTTCATGCCTAAATCTTTGCTGTCCTTTCTAAAAGGCAGAATTCTTCCAGGCAGGACCTGGGAAGGGGGGAAAGGGTTAAGGACCCTCCACGTCACAGGCTGACGGACAGGCCTTCCCATATTGTTCCCTCTCTTATCCGACGTCTCCGGGGACATCAGCCACCAGCAGATTACCCCCAGATTACCCCGGGCTGTGCCCCGAGGGCACTCGGAGCTGAAGGGCAGAGGAAAGAGAGGCTGATCCCTGAATCCCAAACTGCTGGCAGTCCATGCAGGAGGCAGAGAAGGGCAGGAGGGAAATAGGTCCAGGGGGCTGGAAGGGACAGGGATGCACCAAGGTAGGAGTTCTGCGGTTGTTTGATCCTTGGGGAACCACCACTGATACTCAAAGTGAGAATTTCTCCAGAGCAGCAGCTCTGGAGCAGCAGGGTTCCCCCGAGGAGGTGCAGAAGTCTTTGGGATGGGACTTTGGGGACAAACCTGGAGCTGGCTAGGCTGGACTGGCAGGTGTGGGGGATGGCAAGGGCTTACTTGGACACCCCAAGCCGTGTGTGTGTGTGGCCGTGCCCAGCAGACGTGTGAGGGGCTGAACTCTCCCTGAGTCATTGCTGAGGGCCCTGCTGAGTGCCCTGAGCGATGCATTAACACCAGGGTGCAGCTGAGCCACCAGAGCAGAGCCCCACGGGCAGCGACTGCGGGGAGGGGAGTGAGGAAACACAGGGAGAGTAAGAAAGGAGAATTCAGGAGCCATGTGATCTGGGATTTTTCATTCCTAAATCTGAAAAACTCCCAAGTGATGTGAGAACAGCTTGGCCAGACCAAGCGTGGGGATGTCACGAGGGCAAGGCAGGGTGGCAGGGCTCAGGTATGTGCTGCTCACAGGGGCAGAGATGACAGGAGATAATCTTTTCCTGATGCTCCAGGATCTCAGGGGAGGCCTTGAGCATGATTCCCATCACTTCCTAAAGGGACTCCCAGTCAGGTCACTGCTGCCAGAGCTAAATCCTGACCTCGGGCTATTCTGGGACTTGGAGCCCTTCATCCCTGTGAAAGCCCTTTCACCAGCCTGGGGACAATTCAATATCCACACAGGGCTGCAGGTGACTGTGACCCAAAAAGTTGGAGAGAACCAGAGATGCAGCAATGGATTTGGAACTGGACAAGTCTGATACTACTGGGAAAAACCTTCAAGCTCCATATTTATCCACCAGCTCTTGGCATAGTGGCCAGCAACCTGTGGAGACTTGCACAGGGATTTCGAAGGCATTTAGGGGAATGATCATGGTTTGAGTGGGGATAAAGCCCCCTCACTGGGGCAGAGCTCATGCAAAAGGAAGGAACCAGATGTGCTGAGTGCCCCCTTGCAGTGGGGCTGCTTCCAGGACGATGGATTGTTGTCATCCCAGAAGCTGCAGCTTGCTCCGCTGGGAGCAGAGCAAGGACAATCTCTTGGACCACCCTTGGTGCCCTTAGGGTGTGAATTCAGCCAGACCTCACCTGCCAAAGAGCCCTTTACCCCCAGATCCACCTTCTCCGGTGTACACCAAGGTATTTAAGCTGAAACCTGGTTTCATTGATCCAGGCCTGAAATCGATGGGCAGCAGAGGGCTGAGCCACTGTCCAAATAAAGATAATACAAACAGCAATAAAATAGCACCATTGATTTTAAAACTCCCCATCTAAGGCTTTATAAAGTATTCATTAAATATCTATTAGGATAAATTGAAAGCATTATGAACGCAGGGAACTGGTTATGCAGATTTGCAAGTGGTTTTGGTTAATTTATAAATGCTGCATCCGCATGGACAGAGCAGGAGACATTGATAATAATTACTCTGATCCGTTTTGTTACTCTCCGTAGATCTCAGAATTGTGGACACCAAAGGCAGAAAAGGCTCCATGCCCTTCCCTCCTGGACTTGGAGGAGGTCAAGAAGCGAATTTTTCACCTCCGAGGAGGCACAAAGCCACATTTAGCGGACCCTTTCTGTGGCGGGGGGGGAGTGGCATCGCTTCGTCAGCCGGGCCCTGACGGCTGCTGATTACACGCTCGTTAAGGCGGCTGAGAGGGTCACAGCTCCCCAGCACATGCTGACTTGTATCGCTTTCACCCCTCGCCGGGAGAGGCTGCCGTGGTGACAGCGGGATGTGTGTCCCCTTTCCGTAGGGCACCGCGGGACACAGCCCGCGCACATTTAATGGTTGTCAATCAACCACGGAGCCAGGACGGGGTTGTCCCCCACCCCAGCAGAGGCTGGAAAATGGGATCGGGACACATCCCCGAGGGGCTGCGCTCGGGCTGGGACACGATCATTGCTCACTGCAACTGCAAGCGGGGAAAGTCACCCTGGGCTGCCCGTGGTGTAGGCGGAGCTGGGATTCCCCTTCCACAGCTCCACCCTAAAGGCAATTCCAAACTGGCTGCCTGGGCTCTCCCTGGGTATGGAGTGAGATGGGCTGAACTGGAGCAGGGTTTGTCCTGAGGGTCCCAGCATAAAATGGACCTGGAGCTGTGGGAGAGAGCCCAGAGGAGGCCCTGGAGCTGCTGCAGGGCTGGAGCCCCTCTGGAGCCAGGCTGGCTGAGCTGGGAGTGCTCAGAGGAGAGAAGGCTCCAGAACCCCTGCCAGGACATGAAGGGGCTCCAGGAGAGCTGGAGAGGGACTGGGGACAAGGGATGGAAGCACAGGACACAGGGAATTACTTCCCACTGCCAGAGGGCAGGGATAGGTGGGAGATTGGGGAGGAATTGTTCCCTGTGAGGGTGGGCAGGCCCTGGCAGAGGTTTCCCAGAGCAGCTGTGGGTGTCCCAGGATCCCTGGCAGTGTCCAAGGCCGTGCTGGACACTGGGGCTTGGAGCAGCCTGGGGCAGTGGGAGGTGTCCCTACCATGGCAGGGGGTGGAACTGGATGAGCTTTAAGGTCCCTCCCAACCCAAACCATTCCATGAGTCTCTGACTCGAGCTGTGCCCTGCATGATCCCCTCTCCAGGAGTGACAGAGGGACACCCAGCAATCACCTCCAGGACTTGTTCCTCGCAGGAGATGTAATTCTGAGATTCCAGGAGATGGAATCCCTGTGCCTCCATGCCCTCGCCAGCCCTGGAGAAGCTGCTCTCTGAGTGGGGTCCCAGCCCCCTGCACCAACAAAGCCCAGAGGCACCAGCTCCAGGAGGCTCAGGGAGGTTTCCTGCTCCTGTGTAATTAGTGCTGAAATCCTTGGCCTTCCCTGAAGCTCAAAAACCACCTGTAATTAAGAATTACATCTACTGAACGTAAATATCTTAAATGAGTCCTTTCCCAGGCCATGTGAAGCATGTGCATGGATTTACAGAGCATTACCTTCCCCAACACATGTCCAGAGGGAGAGCTTGAAACGTCTGGGAGGAGGGGGGAGCAGAGGGTGGGAACAAAACCCTTTTGCTCCTGGGCTGGTTGCTCTCACAGGGCAGGTAGGTTGGACAGCAGCCACTTCCATGAGGGCCAGGAATCCTGGGGCTTCAGAGGAGGGTGGCCCAAAACAGCTGGGAGGGGGAGTCAGGAGTCCTGGTGGTCTTCCTAGGGCTTTTGGGTGACACCCAGCTTTCCCACTAGGAACTCCAGAGGAAATGCCATCCCAGCAGATGGATGTTATGGAGATGAACAGTCAGAGAAGCCCAGAATGGTTTGGGTCGGAAGGGTCCTGAAAACCACCCGGTCCCAGCCCCCTGCCATTCTTCCACGGGACCAGGGTGCTCAAAGGATGCTAAGAAAGCCTTGGGAGAGCAGGATCAAACAGCCTGTAACACTCCATCTTGCCTTTTAGCCCCATTCCCTCGATGTTCCTGCATTTCCTTCCCTCCCCATGCCCTGCTTCTCCTCCCTCTGAATGCTCTGGAAATACCTGGTTCGGTCGCTTCGTGAATTATTAGAGGCATTTACCATAGGCCCTCTCATTAATTATTCACAGCTGTTTTGTTCTGGGGCTCAGATGTAATTAATGGCTCAATTAATATTTAAATATTAACTATTTTTAAAAACCCAAGACATCTCTGTTAAGCTTGTCCATTGAGAAATAAAAGGCACGACCAGCGAGGCTCGGCCGGGGAAGTTGCAGAGCACAATGCGGAGTGAGAGACTCGTGCTGGCTCAGATCCGTGTGGGAAGCAGTCCTCGGAGCAGGAGTCTGGGAGAGGGGAGCCGGATGGGGACAGAGCCTACAAACCTCACCAGGGGAGGCAGGGAGAGGAGAGCAGGAGGTCTGGGGTTGTTTAGTCCTTGGGAAACCACCTCTGATCCCCAAAGTGGAAATTCTCCATGGACTTGCTGATCCAGAACTTCCCTGGATCCTGGGTCTGCCTGGAATTTCAGCTTTAAAATCTGCCAAAGCTGGGAATCTTGCTGGTGTTCCCATCACCTTCTCCACATCCCAACTGCCAACAGAAGGAGATGGAGGAAAGTGGCACGTGAAAGATCCAGCCCAGCATCTGGATGGCACAAACTGGGAATTCATGAGATGTTATTCCACAGGTGGGACTGCTGGACACCCCCCACCTGCACAAAACTCTGATGGGGTGTGTGGTTTTGCCACTTGGGACGCTTAATTTACAGGGGCATTGGTGAGAGATGTGAAGCAATGCAGGAGCTTGGAACACTGATGGAAAAGGCTGAGACAGTTTTTTTGGAAAAGATGGTGTTTGGAAAAAGGCAGTGTGGGAGCCTGGGTTGTGCTGAACGGGGGATTCCGGTTTTAGTGCTCTGTAATGCTTGTGTTTTCACTGGATTATGTCTTAAAACGAGAGAAAACTGTAAAAGCAGAGTGAGTTTAATGAATTAGAATGAAGTCGATGTGGAACCAAAATAAAATACTCAGCTGTGACTGTAATAAACCCCAACTTCACTGCCATCAACTCTGCTCACTCGCATTAGTCTGCTGGTTTCCCAACAGAAATTCCATCGGAACTGATTTCTCCCACCCACCCCAAGTGTCAGCAAACCAACATTTCCCCACGAAAGACTCAACCCAGGGGGAATTTCCTTTTTCCCCCGCCCGTGAACAGTGCAGAAATATTTCCTTTCGCTCTGTCCCGGGAGTTTCTCATTCACTGAACGTCTCCGGGCGCCCGGCGCTGACAGCCGGGAGCCGGGAATGATGCTCGGAACAAAGAGCCAAGGCCAAGACCCCTCGGCTGCTCCCTCCTCGCGGCTCTCCCGGACACGGAGCCTCCCGGGAATGAGGTTTATGCCACCGATAGGCTTTTTGCCTCCGGTTCAGCCGGCGGTCGGGGAGGTCAGAGCCACGTCCCGCAGTCTGACCCACGGAGAAGTTCCCCGTGTCCCGGCGGCGCGGACGGGAAGCCGCCGCTTCCCTCTGCCGGGAATTCGCAGCGTGGCTTTCACTCGTGCTAAATAAAGCATTCCTGGAGCCAGGTACCTGCGGGTGGTTTCCGCCGGCTCCTGCTCGCCTCCTGCTCATCCTCGGGCTGATTTACAGCGCCAGCCCCGGCGCAGGCGCTGCCAGGGCCCAGCTAGCCCCGGCAGGCGCAGGGCGCAGCTCCTCACCCCGACATCTACGGTAGCACAGCGGCTGAATAATGCATGGCTGGGGCTTTGTGGAGGTGCCGTAACCCGATCTGCAGCGCAGGGGCACACGGACACAACCGCGGCGGGGAAGCCGCCCCACAATGCGAGCCGCGGCCACCCGATCCGCGGCCCTCGAGCACGGGCTGGTGCCCGGCCAATGGGTGTCTGCGGGGAGGAAATGAGAGCCCGGCTTCTTGGGCACCGGCTGACACCCGCTCTCCCCCCGGCGGCTCTCCCGGCGCGCTGGGCGAAGGGCAGATGCTGCCGGAGCCACCCGCTGCCACGCCGCTCTTCCTGAGCCCCGGCCGGCCGCGCTCCCCGCGCTCTCCAGCTGGAAGACTCTGGGTTTTCCCGCTGTCCTCAGCATCCCGCAGGGAGTTAGGCACCCAAACCTGCATCAGCACGGCCAGAGGGACCGCCCCACCTTGCCCCGGGGGAGCGTTGCGTTATCCGTGGCCTGTCTGTGTCCTGTCCCTTCGAGGAGTTTGCTACAAACACCAGCTCCTTCCCAAGGCTCACGGCCTTCCAGCTGCATCCTTCTTCCTTTCCCTCACACAAGCAGGCACAGCTTCTCCGCAGTCAGCTCCGAGCAGCCAGTAATTCCCTGGTGCCAATATTCACAGCAAAAAGCCTCCATACTTCCATTTCTTTGGGAATCTCGCCCTCCATGAGGACCCCCGGGACTTTCAGCTCCCCCTTCGCCTTTCCCCGTGTTGAAGAGGCCTCATTTCCCAACCCCCCGATTCTGTACCACCTCGGCAGGGTCACAGAGGGACCCTGGGGTACCAAACTGCTCCGGGCACCACGCACGGCAAGGGCTCCGTGCCGGCCTGGGGTGCTCCCAAACACAGCAGCGGTGGGATCGCATCAGCACGGCAAGAGCCGTGCAGGGTGGGTGGAACCGCCACGGAATGAGCCCTGGTGTGGCATTGTCCCCGTGCCGGTGACCCTGGTGATGGGGCAGCCGTGGCAGTGCACGTCCCTGCCTGGCCCCGAACGCCGCTCGCAGCTCGGGAGAGGCTCCCGGAGCCGGAGCCTCTCACCTCCAGCCCCGCCGGGAGCGAGGTTCGGTGAGGTTGGAATAAAAATCAGTGCGGGTGGCTGGGAGGCGAAGAGAGGGGTCATCTCTCCCGGGAGCTTGGGAGAGAGCAGGGAAGGGGTTCAACGACAGCGGTCACTGCTCCTGCCTCTGGCTACTCGTGCTGAATCCCGACCGAGCCTCGGAGCATTCTGCTGGCGCCTTAACACGGGAATCCGTGCAGGGAAAGCTGGATCTGATCAGTTTAATCCATGAACCCACTGCAGGGAAAGCTGGATCTGATCAGTTTAACACAGGAACCCGTTCAGGGAAAGCTGGATCTGATCAATTTAAGCCAGGAACCCGTGCAGGGAAAGCTGAATCTGATCAATTTAAGCCAGGAACCCGATGCAGGGAAAGCTGGAGCCGGACCCAGCGCATCTGGAGCCTCCAGCCTCACGGCTTTCCATCTGCCGCCGGCTCGGGGCTGCAGCGCTGCTGCCGGCGGTTTCCACCTCGGAGTAATCCCGGTGTAGAGCTATTCCTCCCCCCGCAAACCCGACAGCCGGCAGCTGGGACGGCCCGGCCCGGGCTTGAAAAGCCGTGGTGGGGAGGGCTGGCCGCTCCCAGCGCCCACGGCCCGGCCCGGGAGCCGCCAGACGCGGCGCGGGGGCTCGGGGGGCTCGGCCCGCGGGGTCACCGGAGCCGGCGTCAGCTGTCAGGCACAGCCACAAAGAGCCACCCTGGCTGCTGGTGGCCGCTGGTGGCCGCGGGGCACACGCAGACGGCGGGGCCAGGCACAGCGAGGGGCCGAGAGCGCGGCTGCGGGGATGGGTGGGAGGCGGACAAACCGCAGCTCCTGCCCCAGCCCGCACCGGCGGCGAATCCCACTGAGCCACGGGAGGGAAAAGTCGGTTTGGGTCCACAGCGAGGCTGGGTCTTTTTTTTTTCTTTTTTTTTTTTTCTTTTTTTTTTTTTTTTTAAAAATGTAACGCGGGTATACACACACCCTCGGCACTTTACCCTATTTCTTCCCAAAACATTCCCTTCAGCAGTTATTTGGACGTCAGCTTTAACTCGTTTGTACTTGTCATTGCTCATTTTAGGACTGTTTAAGAGCAAAATCACCATTTCTAAGCCCCCAAAACCCCAACTTCCTCTAAATCAATACTCTCCAACATTTTCTAATAATTCCCCACTTTTTCCTCACTTTTGCCTTGGGCTTATTGAACCGATTTCAGTTCTGTTCAGGTGAGCTTGCTTATTAAATTCCAGCTGAGTGAAGACTTTGCATGACACAGGCTTGGAGAGGGGCAAAAAAAGGAAGAAAAACCTGGCTTGAGACAGAATTTGTTGTGTTTTATTCTAATAAACGCTCCTCGGTATTTTGTAAACTAAGTAGTTCTGTTCAGTGTTGCTGTTTAATTAAAAGGCTCAGTAAAGTTGATTATTTATTGAGTAGAAGGAGATTTCTAACGGACTTCATTTTTCTTGCTCAGAAGGAGAATCCCAAATCCTCCCTGCTCTTTGTGACTCTGGAATAAAATCTTGGGAGTTGAATTGAAGGCTTCTAAAGGACGGAGTATCTCTGGTTTCCGTCTCTGTTTACCACCTGGGCAGCTCGTCTTCGGCAGGTGACAGCAAAGGCTGAGGCGAGAAAGAAAACACAGAAAACACCCCCAGAGTGGGGTCCTGGGGACTGCCCTGGTGGGGCTCCGAGCAGCCAGTAATTCCAGAGGATTCTCACATGGGGTGGCACTGTGGCTTTGGTTCCCCCTCCTCAAGCACTCACAGCCACCTCTCCAGAGCACTCCCAGGGACACGGGTGACACTGCTGCCACGCTCCCCTGCTTCTCCCCACCTGTTTGTGCTTGGCTTTTGGCCCTTGACCATCGTTTTTGCAGGGCAGCATCAGCCTTGGTATTGATTTCCCCTCTTTGGCCCCATCAGGCTTCACCCCGCGTGCACGGGGCTGGGCAAACAAGGGGTTAAAACAGGGGCCGTGGGGAGGGGTGAGGGGGAAACCTGGGGGATGTCCTGAAGGAACAATCTGGGGGGGGTGACGCCCTTGAGGAGGTTGGATGGCTCCAAGGAGCGAAGGGCTGGGTGCGAGCTGCCCCTGGCTGAGAGGGAGAGGAGGAGGAGGAGCAGCAGCAGCAGCAGCAGCAGCAGCAGCAGCAGTAGCAGCAGCAGGCCCGGGCTGGGTCCTGGCAGGAAGGATTCCCAGGACACCCCTCATTGTCCGCACGCTGTCCCCAGCTGCTGCCCGGCCCGTCTCCGTAACGGGAGCTGACACGGCTCCTGCGGGGAGACGTGGGAGTGAAACCCCTCCCTGCCCAGCCTCTAATTGGAGTTAACTTTTGCCCTGGGAGCGACTCCATTACCGGGGAACCCCGCCGAGGGGCCGCGCTGAGCTGGGGTTTGATGGGGCCGGACAAAAGTCGTTTTCCGAGGCTCCCCTCAGCTTCACACCAGACTTTCTCCTGCCCTTTCCCCTCCCACCTCCTCTCCAGATCAGCTGCTCTCTGACTGGTAAAATGTTTACACTCCGTGCGAGTCCAGAAATCAATTAGAGACACATTTAGCTGACATATGGCTTCTCCAAACCCATGGCCCTGGCGGGTCCCGGCAGAGGAAATAAAGGAGCTGGGCTGCAGACCCTGGGTGCCACCCTTATGGACACCGACCCTTTTTAATGACCCTTTAAATCAGTTCTGCTCCAGGCAGAGGGACCAAAGCCATTATTCCCTGACATTTATGACCAGGACTCACAGCCTGCTCGGTTCCTGGTTTTACCCATGAGGAAATTGGTAATTCTTCTCTTCCCCAAACATCAGCTGGGTTGGGAGGTGTCAGTCTGTCGGGTGTGGAAATGGCAGCAAACACAGGGATCAGGGATTGCTACCAGGGAAGAGGAGGAGAGGCGAATTCCTTGGCTTTATCAGGTTCTTATTCTTTTTAGGGTCGGGATTAAAAGTGTAAGAGAATTCGTGTTGGGACTCGGATGGTTGTTATTATTCTTTAAGTTACAGCCTCACTGACCGTGAGTGTTTCTGCATGCCAAGTTAACAGAGCAAAAATGGAGTGCAGAGTTCTGTCTTCAAGGTCTTTTTGAGCCTGAACTACCCAATTATGACACACCAACTAATTTATTTTAACTCCTAACCCAATAACTAGCTACTCATGTCCCGCACTGCGGGTTTTTCCAACTAATCACACGAAATCAGCCAAACTTGAGGAGGAGGAGAAGAAGTAGATGAAGAAAGGAAGCAAGTAAGAAGACAAGGCCTTAAACTCTCTATCTTGTTACATATATATTACTATATCCCAAACCCCAAACTCTTAATTTCTCACCCTGTGAGATAACACACTTCTATTCAACTACACACCCATTATTTCAGTGCTATCACTCAATTTTGGAAGCCTTTCCCAAGGCCTCAGGTTAAATGCAGTGTATCTCTGAGGATCAGTCCCTGTCAGCACAGAGAGTCTGAAATCCTCTGTGCCCAGGGTCCCAACAAGGAGGGAGGTAAGGAATTCGGCATTGTTTTGATGGCTCCTTTTTCCATTGCTCTGCTTTTCCTTCCCCTGGAAAAGACCCAGTGACCCCCAGAGCTGGTCCTCACCTGCCCAGGTGGCCATAGAGCCAGGGGAGCAGGAAACTGCTCCGCAAGAACTCCAGCTAAAGCCAACCCTTGCCCAATGGTTGAGAGGAAAAGGTCCTTTAAATGTTAAATTGATGTCCTGTAGAGGATCTCTCCCTCCTCTGATCCCACCTGACTCGGTTCTCCATGAAAAGATCAGCGGACAGCAGCCCAGAAAGAATTCCTACAAAGCTTCCACAGGCTCCCACGGCAAGTGATGGAGGAGGACAAGTTCTCAGCTGTTAGAACAGACAGGGAAGAGCTGGGTGCACGGGGGTGATGGCCAGGGAGTCAGGAACGGTGGGAGCAGGCAGACCAAGGGGACAGTGGCACATTTGGGCAACCACGCTGCCCGTCGGATTTGATGTAAATCCTAAATCTTGAATGCGAAACTCCGCACCGCAAGCAGTGCAGCCGCACCAAGACATTTCTGAGCCATCCAGGATCCAGGGGAAGGGATTTGTGACAGGAAGCCGGGTTGGACAGGGCTTGGAGCCACCTGGGATAGCTGCAGGTGTCCCTGCCCGTGGCAGGGTGTGGGCTGGGATGAGCTTTATAGTCCCTTCCATCTCAAAGCATCCTCTGATGTTCCACTGGCCACGCACAAATCCTGGCCCCAAACCCGCCCATCCCTGGCGATTTCCCTCTGGAGACGCAGCCAGCGGCAGAACACCCCGTGTTTCCTGCGGCCTCCCACGGCCAGCTCTCCCCCCTCCCCGGGAATGTCGCGGCGGGGTTTGTCTCCACCGAATGCTGGAGTGGGATCACGGGGCTCCTGCACGTCCTGGGCTGAGCGGAGCCACCTGTGCGTGCCAGGGAGGGGAAGCGCTGCTCGGGGCTGCAGCGCTGCCGCATCGCCCCATCTAGTGGCAGCGGGTGGCCAGAGGGACCTTCTGCGGCCCATTAAGGCAGAGGGATCAATGAACGGCTGCCCCTGGCCGAGTATTTTTAGTGTGCAAATATTGCAGGCTGTAATCCATCTCCCCCGGTCGGGGCTGAGCGTGGCTCCATTTCCTCCCCGCATGACGAGGATGCCGCTGCAGACAGACTGACGAGAGCCTGGCAGGAATTATTGCACCAGGAACCACAGGGATGGGGCTGTGTGGAGTGCTGGGGGCTCTGCTAGTTCCAGTAAAGGTACAACGGTTTAAGTGGAAATGACTGCTATTGATCCTGGCAGGCAGAGAGTAGCAGAAGTAAAAATAAGCTGCTCTCAATTAACCTGCATTGATCTGAATTAAAAGAAGAATGGATCAGCCCTAAATAAAATACCAACCTCTCCAGGCAGGGAGGCTGGTGCTGGGTGGCTTTTTAGCAGAAACAGGTGTTGGAGACGGAAAAGAAAAGGCAGGCCTGGGTCTGAGGTGCAGCTCTGGTTAGAAAAGCAGCAGCACAAACAGGACGTTCCTCACGGGTTTGCCTTCTCTCCCTTGGCTTGCAGGTACAAAGTTCTTTGTCCAGAAGCCACTTTCCACAAAATGTGTCCCAGAGCAGCACCAAGGAGCCTGGGGAAGAGCCACGGGGGATTGGGTGGGAGTTACTCTGCCTTCGTGCAAATCTATGGACAGAACCAGGAGAATCCCAGAATCACACAGAATCACAGAATCACCAGGCTGGAAGAGTCCTCCAAGATCATCGAGCGCAACCCCTGCCCCAACACCTCAACTAGACCAAGTGCCACATCCAGTCTTTTTTAAACACGGGAATGGCGGCTCCACCACCTCCCCAGGCAGAACATTCCAGTACTTTATCACTCTTTCTGTGAAAATTCTCTTCCGGATATCTGGTACGTATTTTCCTTGGTGCAGCTTCAGACAGTGTCCTCTGGTTCTGTCAGTGCTGCCTGGTGAGAAGAGCAACAGACCTTCATTTGCAGACCAAAGGGAATTTTATTTTTTTTTTTAAGTGAAAACGGAGAAAAACCAGAAAGGACAAGCCTAAGTCCTGCTCCCTCACTCAGGGTGGTGCTGTGCCTGCCAGGAGTGGCCCAGCTCTCCAGGAGTATGCTGGATCCTTCTCCTCTCCTCCTGGATCTCTCGCTCTGTGTCAAGGCTAAAAGCTCATTTGCATCAGACTAATCAGCAGAGCTGCCACAGGAGCTGTGAAAGACAACATTATCTTCCCCTTCGGAATTGATAACACACTGCACAATCCCTGGAGGGCCCCGGGCTGCCAGCAGACGCCATCCCTGCTCCTCCACGGGGCCACCGGCACAGGCAGGAGGATGCAGCCGAGACTCCAGGAACAGGGGAATTCTCCACTGTACCTTCCTGCTCTGGGCTGGAGCCCGGCTGCAGTCAGAGCTCTCCTGCTTGTGCCATTGATGCCGGAAGTTTTAGCTGTTATATTTTTCAGATTCTGGGCTGTTTTGGTGGGTAGTTTTGGGTTTCATATTCAATGCTACTGAGCTCTCTTCACAGAGCAGGGAGACAAAACAATTCCTTCTCCAGTTTGGCACCAAGGACAACTTTCAGGCCCAAGAACGAAACCAACGGTGAAGTGAGAAGGGAAAAACAAGGAGGATGAAGCTTCCTAACCTGGAGCTGCAATTGGACAATTAACTCCAATGTGCTGATGGACCACAACTTATCAAAGTGTGAGACCTCGTGATGGAGTGTCTGTTTTGTGCCCATTTTTGGTTCACCTTGGGTGTGGCCCAGCTGGACACTGGCACTGCCCAGGTGTGTCCATTGAAGCCTTTTAATAATTCCCTGCTTTATCCTTTTGCTCTGGCTGCTCTCTGTTCCAAGTCAGCCTCCAGAAGCATCACCATGAGGAATTTGGGTGGGGAAGGAAAGGGAGGAGGCGATGCAGGGAGCAGATCCTGATGGGAAATGATGCAGAGGCCTCTTCAGTCGAGGCCGTTGTACATAAATCATCCTCCACATCAGCTCCCAAGAAGCACAGACAGTGCTTGGCTCGAATTCCCCAAAGGGTTTTCCTCTGCTGGCACAAAGGAGCAGGATCCTCAGCCCTGTCCCTTTCCCCCTCAGCACCTTCTGCTCCACATCCCCAGATTTCCCCATGCAGGGAGGTCCTGCCGCAGCCTCTCCTCCTCCTCCTGTTCCGTCCCAGCTCTCCAAGCTGGGTTTAACCCCATCAGCTCCCTCAGAACGGCTCCTCGGCAGCCACAGGGGTGTGAGCAGCGAGAGGCTGTCCCCAGGCAGTTTGGCACTGATCGATCCCAGGTGCCGAGTCCCTCCTTTCCTGCTCTGCCAGAGCTGTCACTCAGCTGTCACCTCCCCACCAACCGCCGGCCCCGAACGTAAAAACAAGTGAATTTTTTGTCTAGTAAGAACTACCAACTTAAAATTCTTGTTTCTTGTTAGTAAAAAACTTTTAAGAAATATAACTTGGAAGAAGTCAGGAGATAAAGGAAAAATACCCAGGAAAAAAATGGTGTGGGCAAAAGAGGCAATGCTTGAGAGGAGACTAATTGTGTGCTTAAATCAGAGAATGGTGGAATGGTTGGGGTTGGAAAGAACCCTAAAGACCCTAAAATCATACCCACCCTCCGTGGGCAGGGACAATTCCCAGTATGCCAGGGTGCTCCAAGCCCTCTCCAGCCTGGCCCTGGACACTTCCAAAGATGAGCAGCCAAAGTGCTCCTGCAGAGAGAGAAGAAACAGCCCTTGGAGCTCAGAAGGAGAAATCCTGGATCCAAGGAGTATCCAGGAGCCCGGAGATTACCCGGGCACAGAGAAGGAGCTGCAGAGAAGGAAGGAGCAGAGGAAGCAGAACACATTCCCTGGAGCTCTGGGACAGACCTGTTAATGGGCACTAATGAGCCCTAATGAACCCTCGGAGCTAGCGGAACCGCTCCCGGGGGAGGGATTTGTGGTGAGGGGGGAAGCTGGCATTGCCCCTGGTGGGTGCCAAGCCCCTGCAATCCCAGCTTTCCTCAGTGGGATTCCTGACTGGAGAACAACACAGCCTCGGGCATTAGGGAGGGAGACACGGACAGGATGAGATCCCTCGGTAGGCTGAGCACCAGGACTCTGGCGGAGTGACACTTGGATGTACTGACGTTCCCAAATGACCCGGTTTGATGAGGAAAGTCACAGCTCTCTGAGGCTTAAACTCTCATTCTTCTCCTCCCTGAGTTCCACTGCTTCCCTGTAATCTCCAATCAATCTACTCATATCCTTCTGCCGCCTCTTTTTGATTAAGTTTTGGCACAGATCTAATTTTACCAAAGGATGCTGAACTCAGCTCATGGAGTGATCCAGAGCCAGCTTAAGGTGGGCACCCACCTGCCCAGACTGGCTCTGCCCGGGAGCTCTTCCTGTGCTCTGGGAGGTTTGGCCTTGGGCTTTCTTGGTCTGTATTGTTCTCCTCTCTCCTCTTCTTCCTTTGGTTTTCCTTGCTATTCCCAAAAAATCCTCACCCTTTCCTGCCATGGAATCTCCCCAGTCCCACAACGTCCCTGGCATAGTGATTATGCCAAAAATTGAACCACAGTCCAGCCCTGTGCTCACCAAAGGAGCCAAACCTTCAACTCCCTCGGGAAGACCCTATGAAGAGACAACTCACCTGTGCAGACAACACTCCTCGGTGAACTCATGGAATCCTGGAATCACTTACACAAGAAAAGCCCTCTAAATTCATCCAATCCGTTCCAACCATTCCCACCACTAACCCATGTCCCCAAGTGCCACATCCACATGGCTTTTAAATCCCTCCAGGGATGGGGACTCCAATCCTCCCTGGGCAGTCCCTTCCCATGCCTGACCAGTGTTTCCATGAGGAAATTCCTGCTGATGTCCATCCTATCCATGCCCTGGCCCTGCCTGCATCCTTTCCCTCTCCTGTCCCTGTTTCCTGGGAGCACAGCCTGACCCCTCCAGCTGTCCCCTCCTCTCAGGGAGTTCTGCAGAACCAGAAGGTCCCCCCTGAGCCTCCTCTGCTCCAGGTTGAGCCATCAGGGAATCGGTGTCCCTGGGTGCAGGGGCTGCTGTGGAGCTTCCACCCTCTGCTCCCAAGGTAAACTGGACCCCGGTGCCATTCCCAGCTCCCACTGGCACAGCCAAGTGAACTAAAGCCTCACCTGGGCACACACAGTAACCCCACACCCCTCAGCACCCTTGGAGAGAGGACACAAACCATCCCTGGTCCACCCGAGGTGCAGCCTCAAGGCAGTTAAGGACCCTCGGAGAGCAGCACAAAACTGCTTCTCCATGCTTTGCTCCTTTTCCGGGCAGAGCCTATGCAAAGTTCTGGGATCTCTGGGTTGCAAAGAGACACAGAGTCTCACTCAGGTCCTGGCACCTCGCTCACATTGATTTCAGATCAGAGCTGGGTGCCAGCACAGGATTAGCAGGGGGCCCAAGCTCCCAGCCTCGAGCTGAATCGCTGCTGTTTCCCCAAATCGCTGCTGCCTCCCCATCTAGGCTGCATCAGTTCCAGGAACTCATTCTGCTCCCAGGTGGAGGGCAAATGCTGAGAAAAGGGTGGCCTGAGAGCCTGGAGGTAGAAAAAAGGCTGTTCTCTTGAGCACAGGGGGATGATGGATGGATGGATGGATGGATGGATGGATGGATGGATGGATGGATGGATGGATGGATGGATGATGGATGGATGATGGATGGATGGATGGATGGATGGATGGATGGATGGATGGATGGATGGATGGACGGATGGATGGACGGATGGAGAGCAAGGTGACAAGCAAGTCACTGCTGCTCTGAACTTTATTTCTATCAGTAAAATCAGGAGGAGAATTTCCCAGGCAAATTCACCTGCTGGACACCCAAAATCATGTGTAAATGTCCTTCTTTTCCTGCTGTAGTTGAGTGCCAGGAGGAGCCAGCAGTGGAAGGAAGCAGCGATGGATGTGCATTCCCAAAGCTTCCGGGGCCAGCACTGCCCATGCCAGACTCAGCCAGCAGGACTGCCCCTGGCCCCACACTGCTGCCACAGACTGGGTTCCTGAGCTGCCCTTGGAACCCTTTTTTTTCTCCTTTTTACTTTTGGACAGCACATTTATTAGGGAAGCCCTTTAATTTTTCCGTTTTGGAAGAACCCCAAATGGGCTTCCCGGCAAAACTAATGTGCAGGCACTGGGCATTAAGCACTGAGTAATCCTGGAAGTACAGACCTGATGTCTCTACAGGCAGCAATAAACTTTTCAGAACAATATTGTAACCTCAACTCTTCCTCCTTTAATTGCTTTTCTCCGTGCCATTAACATCCCTGCAGAACTTCCCAGCCGTGCCATGAGCAGGTCTTGGGAGTCAGGGCTCAGGTGCAGCTCTTCCTCCAGGCCCCTTGGCTTGGGAATTCTGCCTGCAGGGTAAAGACACATGGAAATCCTGGCCAGGCCTTTATTCTTCATCCAAGGCCAGGCTGGATGGAGCTCTGAGCAGCCTGGGCTAGTGGAAGGTGTCCCTGCCCATCAGGGGTTGGAATGGGAGGAGATTTAAGGTCCCTTCCATGATTCTGTGATTTGAATAATATCTTGTACCAGGCTGGGAGCAGAGAATGGGGATGACCAAATCCTCCAGGGACTCATCTGGGGCCAGAGACAGCTGTGGAAGGGTGGTGGAATTTCAGGAATGAGAGCAGATTTTGCTCAGCTGACGGCAAAAGGCTGTCCAGGATGGACCACAGCTCCTGCCAAAACACAGGAGCCAGGGAAGGAGCAGGATTTGGGAATGCAGTGCTTGCCTTGTCTTCTCACAGCAGCACCAGGGGAGGAGGGCTCACTTCCAGTAAGAGGATGAAGAGAAGGTCTGGAAAACCAACTACAGAGGGGTGGGAACATTCCCAGAGAGGATACAGCTCAATTCCCTGTCCTGCTTTCCTGCTGCTCTGCCCTGGTGGCTCAGACAGTTACCGAGGCAAGCCTGGGGCTCTGGAGAGCTCCGAGCTGAGCCAGCTCCCTCCAGGCAATTAAAAAGCACTAAAGCTTGGCATGGAGGCCCAGTCAGCAGCAGAACCTGGTGCAAATTGATGTGGGGAGGAAGAGGAATTCCTGCCACTCAGCATCCCGAATTCCTGCTACTCAGCTTCCCAAATCCCTGCCACTCAGCATCCCAAATTCCTGCCACTCAACATCCTGGATTTCTGCCACTCATCATCCCTAATTCCTGCCACTCAGCATCCCAAGCACCCTGAGAACCTTCAGCTGAGAAGGGGCCAGGGCTGGGCTGGCTCTTCCCCCTCTAAATTGCCTCACATGAGGCTGGGGGAGATGCACTGTGCTGGGCAGCATAGACAGGACCTGGGGCTGGTCCAGACCCCCATCCTCAGCTGTTGGCATCTTCTTGAGAAGATTTTGTCTTCCCCCATGTCCAGGGTAAAGCAGGGAACCTGCATCAGCAAGCTCCAGCTCTCCTGCTCCACAAAATTAAAGATGCAACTCTTCCCTCTGAAAGCCTCAGGAACTCCAAAAACATCAGGAACTTTGAAAGCAGGCAGTGTTTTCTGTCTTAAATAAATAAAAAAAAACCTTTAAAAAAGGCAAATTTCCTCCTGGAACAGATTCCCAAGGCCAGCTTCCCAGCAATGTTCAGGGTTGTGTGAGACAGAAGATGGTTTTGGACATTTCAGAAAAGGCCAGCAAGGCCTTGGGCACTGCCAGGGATCCAGGGACAGCCACAGTTTCTCTGGGTACCCTGTGCCAGGGTCTCATTGTAAAAAACATCTTCATTATCTCCAGTGCAAATCGCTCTTTCAGTTCCAGTGCAGGGAGACTCTCTTCCCTCAGTCTCCCTCTGCTCTGAGCCAGGGAGGGGATGGATCCAGAGCCCACCCCTGTCCAGGAGCCACCGCTCCTGTGAGGATGGCTCCCAACACCTGGAACCACCTCTGGCAGCAGCAGGGTTTCTCTTCACTTCAGAGCAAGCAAAGAAAGAAAGAAAGAAGTCATGCCCAGAGCCCCCCCAAGGTGCCATTAAGGAGCTGAGAGTCGGGTGATTAGCGGCAACAGGAAAGGAGGGAAAAAAATTATAAACAAAGAAGTCATCGTGGAGTCCCGTAGGGAACGCGCTTCTAAAAATCCTTTAACAGGCCTCATTAAACATTCATGGCCTCGGTGGCTGGCTATACATCCTGATTAGCCGTGACTTCAGCTCCTGCAGGCCGGGTGCTGCTCCTCACCACAGGGACAGGCAGAGCTGGGCCTGGCAGGGTGGCCATGGCGGCAGCACCAGGGAGCCCTGCCAGGCCCGGCACAGGAGCCTGGGCCACAGAGCACGTCCTGCCTGCTCATCCTGGGGGAAGACACTGAGCAAGGAGAGCAGGAACCAACAGGGACACGGTTCCCTTCCAAGCCTGACAGGTGGCTAGGGGAAGGGGAAGCTCTGGGGAGCAGGGCCTGGTTTGTCCCAGCCTGGGCGAGGTGCGGCAGGACGGTGTCACACCCGGCAGGAGCAGGTGACAGCTCAGTGTCTGTTGGAACCCAGAATGCAGAGATTATTCCTCTGCATATTTTGAAGGATCCAAACTCTCTGACAAACACCACTTTTAACCTTTGTCCATGGAAAGGGCTTCCCAGGCTCTGGGAGGAAACAGAACTTTCAAGAATGTCAATTAGATAGTAGCAGAATATGGAATTTATCACAGAATGAGAAATTCAGATTTTTGGGGTTTGCTAGTACGGTAAGTAGATGAAGACAAGATGGAGGATCCTTGTGGTTTTTCAGCTTCTTTCTCCTTCTTCATCTGCTCCATATTCTGCAGTGTTGGGGACACAGGAACGTTGGGCATAATTTGCCACAGTGTAGTGTTACATGAACGGAAATGTAGTTAGTTATTGGTAGAAAAGTAGAAATAATGTTTGTTCTTGGTGAGAATTGGGTGAATTATCTTTAAGAGAAGCTTGATTCTGTGTGTTGGAGGTTTTTTGGTGCCTTTTTTCCCTCAGGCCGAGCTGGTATAAAGCCTGGTATGCAGAAATTACTGATAAGAAAATAATAAACAACCTGGAGAATGAGAACAACCAAGAGTCCCGTTGCCTTTTTCCTTAACAAGGATTTGGGAATGGGCCTCCCCTATCAGGGAAGAGACAGGTGGGAGTGGGAGAACTGTCACATGCTCAGCTACAAAGCCACATTTTTGCTTCTAGTACCTAGATTAAGCAGCTTTTTCCATGGTCTCAAGTCAAATCCTGTATTCATTTCTATGTCCTGGCTCATAGAAACGAGGTTTGGGGGACTTTCTACTCTTGGATTTCTAGCACCTTCCACCGTGGAGTCAATTCGTGGAATCCAAGGGGGCACATGGAAACGCAGCTCTCAAACGCAGCTCCACGGATGGCTCTGCTCCCCAGGAGCTGGGGAAGTCCCATCTCCCCAGGACTGTGGGAATCATTTCAGGTAAAGGATTCTTGGGAAAGTTATAAAGAGGCCTCTGGAGCAAGTAAGAAGAGAAAACTTAGAGTTCTGCTGTAGGTGCTGATTCTGAAAGTAAAAAGATACTTTAGAGAAGGGGGCAAGGACTTCTAATAATAAGTAGTGTGTTGAATATAGTTCAGGCAAATCTTAGAACAGCAGAAAAATATATCTGGCAAGAGATAGAAAGTTTTAAGTTTAATAATGGAGCACTGTGCATTGTATTCTAAGGCTAGCAAGTGAGCATTGTTTCAAGCAAGCATACAAAAGTGTGCTTTTTGTAATTGGCTAAATCAAGTGTCAATGTGCTTTGTGCTTCCTGCCATAGGATGAGAGGATTTTAAAGTGCATTGTAACACAGAACTCAGCTTGGGACAGGAGCTGCTGTCATTTGCCCAAGGTGTCAGTCGTGTAATGAGATTTTTGAAAAATAAATATAGCTCAAGACACGTCCAGCAGCATTCCCATCTCATTCAGAATTGTAAACACTACCATAGCCTACATACAGGACGAGGATTTTCTCCCAAGGAAGAAAAACCCATTCTATTATTAACAAAGGATTTCCCCCAGAAGGGTCTTATTGAAGAGTGAGACTATAAAATTGCATTGTTTCTCTTAAAACTGTAAGAAAGAAAGGCTTTTCTGGAGCACAACTTTGCTCTTTTGGAAAGCTCCTGTGACTTTTTCAAGGGCTGCATGAGCTTCAGGTGTCAAAGTTCTAGGGGATGTGATGGCACAGCTTCCTTTCAATATGTTAAAAAGTGGAGCCAGTTCATCGTTGGTAATTCTTAAGATCGGTCTGACTCAATTAATTTCTCTTAGAAGTTGTAAATTTTGCAAAGTGTTGACACTGGTCTGAAGTTGTATCTTTTGTGGTGTAACTGTTCATTTAGTCATCCTCTATTTCAGATATTTCTAGGGTGGGACTTCTTGAATTTTTTGATGTAAAATTTCAAGTCTGGCATTTGAATTTCAGTAACAATGCTGTTCTGACTTTGTTCCGGTTTCATCTGTGTTGGTGCTGCTGATGCCTTCAGTTTTAGCTTTTATATTTTTTAGATTCCGGGCCGTTTTAGTGGGTAGTTTCGGGTTTCATATTAAGTGTTACTAAGCTCTCTTCACAGAGTAGGGAGACAACACAATTTCTTCTCCAGCTTGGCACCAAGGACAACTTCCAGACCCAAGAACAAAACCAAGGGTGAAGTGAGAAGGAAAAACAAGGAGGATGGAGCTTCCTAACCTGGAGCTGGAATTGGACAATTAACTCCAATGTGCTGATGGACCAGAACTTATCAAACTGTGAGACCTGGTGACTTGGAGTCCATTTTGGGACCATTTTTGGTTCACCTTGGGTGTGGCCCAGCTGGGCTCTTGCACTGCCCAGGTGTGTCCAGTGAGGCCTTTTAATAAATCCCTGCTTTATCCTTTTGCTCTGGCTGCTCTCTGCTCCAGCTCAGCCTCCAGAAGGCATCACTGCAATGGGTAAGTTATTTATGTCATGTAGGATTATAGGTTGTGGATGCTTCTGTTGAGTTGGAGACAGAGCCTGTGCAACAAAATATTGGCAAATCGTAGTCCCAGGGATGCCCGCCAGGCTGGGCTCTTCTCCTTCATGTCGCAGAGCCCAGCTCCTCGAGGACAGGCAGCTCTGGAGCTCAGGAGTTGCTCTGATAAATGGAGAATCCCTGAGCTCGGCCAAGAGGAGAAGGAGTTTGGTCTTTCCAAGCTGAAATAGTGATAAAACTGCTCGGGCAGGAGTTCAGCTCCCAGCTGGAGGCAACCAGGGACTGCTGAGCCTGGAGATGTCTGCACTCCCTCCCTCCCTCCTCCCTGCTCCTTGCTGGCCTGGGTGCCAGAGCACATTCCCTTCATTTCTCTCCGTTGCTCTCCATGGGATCCCAGTGCTTCTAGGGCAATCTTCCGTGGCCCCACACATCTCTCTGCCTGGCAGAACTCTGGGCACAGAGGATTTCAGGCTTTATATGCTGACAGGGGCTGACCCTCAAAAGTACACTACATAGAAAAGGCTTCCAAAACTGAGTGATGCACTAAAATTTTATGTGTGTAATTGAATAGAAGTGTGTTATAACACAGGGTGAAAGATTTGAAGTTTTGAGATACCGCAAAATATATGTTACAAAATACAAGCTTTTAAAACATAAGTTAGTGGTCCTTCTTCTCCTTCTTCTTCTTCTTCACAAGTTTGAATAGTTTCATGTAATTAGTTAAAGAAGTTTGCAGTGCTGAACACAGGTGGCAAATTATTGGGATAAAAGTAGAAAAAAAATTAGTTAGCATCTCATAATTAAATAGTTTAAACTTAGAGAAACCTTAAAAGCAGAACTCTAAACTCCATTTCTACTCTGGTAACTCAGTATATAAAAACACTCAAAGTCAGTGAGTAACGTGAAAAGAAATAATAAACTTGTAAGTCCAAACAAAAATTCTTTCTCTCACACATTTAATCCTAACCCTGAGGAGAAGAACCAAAGAAAGCCACAGGGTTCACCTCACACTGCCAAGATATCCCCCTGAGCACTTTGTTTCCAGTGTTCCCCATCCTCCTCTGCTGCACCCCCTTCATGCCTTGAGTGTTCTTCCCTCCCTGAAAACCCATTTTGTTGGGACACAATTCCCTTATCCATCCAGAGCTGCTCCCACCTGCTGCCACCCATCCCTGGCCGGGCTTGACTTTTATCCTGATGTTTTATCCTGATGCTTTAAAACTTTAGATGCTTCCCATATGTGAGAGCTCCATGAAACACCCCTATGGTTTTCCTGGAGTTCTGCCGGGACATCTCTTTGCTGTGCCCTGAGGGGTCCACTGTGTCACCTCCCGTGTGTCACCTCTGGTGGAAGGTGTCCCTGCCCATGCCAGGGGTGGAGATGAGATGCTCTTTGAGCTTCCTTCCAACCCAAAACATTCCCTGATACTGTGGTTCCTCCTCACAGGGCTGCTTGGATCCTCTCTGAGCCCCTTTCCTGCCAGCGCAGCCAGGACACGGCTTATGGGATGGGACACAGCTTATGGGATGGGACACAGCTTATGGGATGGGACACAGCTTATGGGATGGGACAC
>CM031880.1:608968-654959 GCA_018697195.1 Certhia americana | reverse complement strand
GGGGGGGGGGGTGGCGGGGGGAGAAGAGGGAGAAGGGAAAAGCAACAGGGCCAGAGGCTTGGAAGTTTTCCTCCTGAGGCTCCCTCTGTCCCAGCCTGCCTGTAGGTATTCCCACAGCCCCCCCCCCCCCATCTTTGATGGACAACTTCCTTCACGCTGAGTGACACTTGGGGACCCACCGGGCTGTGTGAGGCGTTTCGAGGACGCCTGACCCGGTCTCCACTCCGCCACAGGGACAAGAATGAGCCCGCGCCCCCCTCCTTCATCCATCTCGGCCCCGCGGCCGAAAGGAGCCCGTGAACCCTGTCCCCTGACCTGTGGGACACGGGGGGGGACGGCCGGAGCTGCCGAGGCCCCGGGGATCCCGCGGGGCTCGGGGCCACCCCCAGCACTCGCCGGCCCGCATTGAAGGGCGCTGGGGACGCTCCGGTCCCGCCGGCGCTCTCAAAGCCGCCTTTGTCGCGGGGCTGTCACCCGGGCCAGCGGCGTCCTGGCCTCTGGTTGCCAGGACAACGAAAGGAGGAGGAGGAGGAGGGTGGGCTGATGGGGAGGAAGGGAAGCGAATCCCGAAAAAGTGGCTCCGGGGGGGCTCCTTGGCTTCTTCGAGGCACTGCTGGGAGGGGAAGTGCCAAAGCTGAGCCCTGAACTGCTCCAAGTCCATGCTGGGTCGATTTAAATCAGACAAAACTGAGAAGAGGTTTGGGATGAGGGTAGTAAAGCACTGACACAGGATGCCCAGAGAAACTGTGGCTGCCCCTGGAACCCTGGGAATGTCCAAGACCAGGCTGGAGCAGCCTGGGATAGTGGAAAGTGTCCCTGGCCATGGCAGGGGGGAAAAACTAGATCTTTAAGCTCCCTTCCCACCCAAACCGTTCTAGGGTTCTACCATTCCATGAAATGCATTTTCAGGGCAACATTTATGGTTTGTCCCTTTGCAGCACTGCAGTTCCACAAGGTTTCAGGGAAGTTCACAGGTGTTTTCCTACATCCTCCAAGCCCTGGACTATTTATGGCTGTCAGATGTTGGCAGCCCAGCTCTCAAAGACAACTGTAGTTGATAGTGACAACGTGCACATGGAAATGGCTCATTCCTGGTGAGTAATTCCAGGACCAGCCAGGATCCTGCAGAGCTACAGGGTTTGTATACAAGAGAGTCAGAAAGGGGAGGGGGGGGGAGGGCTGGGAGGAACAGTGAGACTCTCCTTTAGGCTGAGTGTGAGGAAAAAAGGAGAAGACCAAATTTTCCAGGGAGATCTCTTACCTTCCAGGATTCTCCTTGGGGAGAACGATGCTAATCCTGCCCCATGGGCTATTTCAAGCCAGGGTGGCCTAGTTGCCAGAGCTGTCCTTGCTGATTCCAGCTCCCTAGATACTCAGAAGAGGACGAATCTCACCACGGCACAGTGACAATGATGCTCAAAGCCCTGATGGACCCAGATGCCTCCACAATGTGTGGTGCCAAAGCCCCTCAGATGCTCATGTCTATCCCCCCCCAAAAAGCTCCTAAAAGGCTTCCTCTGGCTGGACTTGAGAAAAAGTGACCCCAAAAGTCACTTCTGACATATCCCCAGCACGAAAGTGGCAACCCAGGGCAGGGGCGGAGTCCCTGGATTTAGAACTGCATGGATGTGACACTCGGGGTTGTGCTTTGGTGTGGCCTTGGCAGTGCTGAGGGAATGGCTCGACTCTTTGACCTGAGAGGGCTTTTCCAATCTCAACAATTCCACGTTTTTGTGGAAAAGAGCCTTCTACAGAAAGCAGGACCCTGGGTCGCATTTCTGTCGCAGAAGGTGAATATCCCATGGCGGGGTGGGGTGGAGAAGGGCAAAGTAGGAATTCCAACATTCTGGTGAGCAGGGTATCTCATCCTAACAAATCCCTGCATTTACAGAGCTGCAGGAATGGTCAAGCACTAGGGATCTCCAGATCTGCTGGGGCTGTGGGGCAGCCAGACACATGGACGTGCTCCAGCCCTGACTGCAGCCCCGGGAGTTTTCCACTGCTGCTGGAAGCTCCTGCCCCCCCTGCCGAGGCAGCGCTATCTCTTGCATCTCGCCAAGCGCTTCCCTGCTCCAGCCGAGGGCAGGAAGAGGAGCAGGACACCGCAAGCACACAGGAACTCGAGGAGAGCTGGAAAAGAGCTCTGTGGGCTGGCCAGGCTCCAGGGCAGAGGGACACAGCCCCTGCCCAGGAGCAGCAGAGCTGCAGAAGCCGTCACAGCCACAGCTGCTCCGTTTCACACCCCACTTCACCTTCCCGGGTTTTTGCTCTCACCCCCCTCTCCCTTCAGCCTCAGCTGCCGGCAGATGGGAGTGTGGTGGATTATTTAGGGAAAACGCCCAATAACATCACAATTACTTACCATAAAAGCCTGGTGTTTCCAATAATAGCCTAATGTTCCAGGCACCTGTCCAACGGAGCTCTCCTACCTGCCCGCTGAAGGATTCATGTCCATCACGCTACCCTACTGGCAGCTCGAGGTGCCACTGCCACTCTGCCAGGCTCAGGGAGCCCTGGGCATTGGGGCCACGCCTGTGTGCAGCAGGGACAGGGGCTGGAGGACCTGTCACCCCCACAGTGTCAGCCTCTTGGGTCTAAAGAAAGTTGTAAATGACATCTGCTGGGGGAGAGGCAGTGCCAAACTGAGAGTTCACCCACAAATCTACGCTGCCATCCCTGGGAGAGTCCAAGGCCAGGTTGGAAGGGGCTTGGAGTGCCCTGGGATGGTGGAAGGTGTCCCTGCCCATGGGGGTAGAATGAGGTGGGTTTTAAGGCCCCTCACAACCCAAACCATCCTGGGGTTCCAGGACCTGCCAGGCTTTGGCTGCTGCTGCAGTTCCAGGCTGGCCCCACCTCCCCTGCCAATGGCAGGTGACAACAGAGGAGACAACAGTGAGCTCAGGTGCTCTCACTCTCACCTCCTGACACAGTCACCCTGATGCTGGAATGAGGCGGAAAGGGACAAATGGCGCAAGAACAAAAGGGCTCAGAACTGTTTTTCTTGGTCAGATCCCACGAGTCCCATCAGCAACATCCGCAATGGCTTTTCCAGACCAGGCTGGGCAGCCGGATTTTGCTCAAGTGTTCCCAGGGAGCAAAAAAAAAAACCAAAACAAAAAACCCCATCATGAACATGTGTCTTGCTGATATGAACCCAGGATTGTCCAGCAGCAAAGTTCCTCGTGGGCTTGGGAAAGAGTGGAGGAGCAGCGGAGATGGTGTAACAGGATGTGGGCATCTCATCTCCGCGGAGCAGGAGACAGCCAGAAGCACTGGCACTCACCCAGCACTCAGCTCCAATTTGTTTGCACACAGGCTTTGCTGGAAAATTGCATCCAGCCAGCCAGTTAATAAAAACCATCCTCACAGAGCTCACCGGCAGCATTTGCTGAATGAGAGATGGATGTTAAATTATTCACTCTGCACCATCGGAGCCACGGCGCTGGAAGAGAGAGGAAGATTTCGTATTGTGCTGTCAATTCTGGAGCACTTCATTCTCAGGGCTCTGAGGCTGCCATCTGCTACTAAATTCACCATGAGGAATGGGGAGGGGGGGAGAAGCAAGGCAGCGTTTCCAAGCGCTGACTGCTCATCGTACAGCAGCTCTGGAAGACGTTTCCGAGCAGTCGTGAGAAGGAGAAATCCAGGGGGAAGCGCAGAGTGGAAGGGATAATGTGTCACTGAGAGGATTCCACCCACGCAGATGGAGGAGAAACATCTGAGGGCACAAAGTGCCACCCTGCCTCTCCTGCCTGCCACAGCTGAGCGGTCAAGGGAGAGGGCAGAAGTAGCACAACCTTCTGGATGTCCAATTGTGCAATCCACAGACAGAAATTTTCCCATTTCTCCAAACATCCAGCTGTTTTCTTTGTCCACTGAGCTACCTCTCGACCCCCCAAATTTTCTTCAAAAAATTCAGGGTTTTTTTGGGTTTTTTGGTTTTGTTTTTTTTGTTTTGTTGTTGTTTGGTTTGGTTTGTTTGTTTGTTTGTTTGTTTGTTTGCTTGCTTGCTTGTTTGGTTTTTTTTAAATTAAAACCTTGGTAAGGTGCTCAGCAGGCAGGTCCGTGTTCGCCTACACACTATGAACATTCTGAGAGGAAATTTTGGGAAATTGCTGTGGGAAACATCCCTGGCCAGGTGCTGTGGTGGAAGAGTTCTGGTGGAAGTGATGGGGCTCTGGATGTCTGCTCCATGTTTGGGAGCTCACCCAACCACGCTGAGCAGTTTGCTTTATCAGGAACCAGACAGAGGAGACACAGCAGAGCTGAGCGAGGCCCTGCAGGCAGAGCTGGGGAGGGAGATAGGGCATCTTGGCTGGGCATGAAAGGCTCTGGGAGAACAGGGGAGAAGGAATCAACAAAAAAATCAGCCAGGAAAACAAGCTTCCTGGTTTGTTCCAAGAATCACTGCACTGAACACCAGAGATTTTGAGGGCTCAGTGAAGCTGGAGCAGAGGGCAGCATGGGATTCCTGTGCCTCTGACAGGGCCCAGACAGGAGAGGGATGAGGATTCAGCCTGTGGGTTCCCACAGAGCACCCTGACGCTGGGAAGAACCCAAACCACCACGGGAAAGCAGTGAGCTGGAAGTTTCTTGCCTTTCATGCCTTTTCCCCCCAGGCCATGTGCCTTTCCCCTCAACAGGACTCTGGGATCAGAGCCTGGCACCACACACGGAGAGGATGAGGGAGCTGCAAAATCAGGCCAAAGCTCATCAACCTGTGGTGTGGACTTGAAGCATCCACAGGCTCAGGAAGACAATTCCTGAGGTGTCTGCAGCCTCCCCAGCCCATCCAGGCTGCAGCAAGTTGGGTTCCCATAGTACACAGGATGCCCTGGGTGTCCCTCCCCAGAGTTCCCAGACTGGGGCTGGTGGGTCTGGTCTGGGAGATGAATGTAGGCTATAAACCAACCTCCATCCAGCAGGGAAAAGCTCCACAGATTCCCTTGTCCTTCACTGCATCCCTGAGTCTCATTCCACTACTTCAGCACAGCCTGGAGCTGGCAAATGTGACTAAAGTCAGGGGAGACAAGAGCATGGGCACCAAGAGACAGCCTGATGGATAAGGACAGGGACACAGTCCCTGTCTCTTTGGGCCCCCGAAGGAAGAGCTGGAGCTTCCTGCATGAAACATAGCTCAGGAGTTGGTCTTTGCTTTGGGCTGGGAGGTGAGGGCAAGAGCTGGAGAAAACAGCTGATTTTGGGAAGAGATGTTCAGTGTGGTACCAAGGCCACAACCCTCACTAGGATGTGACTCAGACACGGTGTTCCACGAGCTTTAGGAGGGAAACTGTTGATTTTCTTATCCTTGTGCACCACACTTCCCACCCGGAGCCCCTGGACACAGGGAGGACCCACTGATGGGAGAGGTAGAACATGGTTCCCTCCCCTCAGCACCTCCTCAGGTGTGCCTTGCCCACTGGATCGAGCCTTTGGTCACCATGGCTCAGGGGAAAGGCCTCTGACACAAACTCAGATTTCAGTTGACTTGGACCCTTCCACCTCTCCCACCTCATCCTGCTCTGGATGCTGCTTCCTTCACCTTCCAGCCACCTTCCTGGTGGAGAAGAGATGCTCCTGCACAGCCAGAGGTTCACTTTCCACCTCTCTCCATTTCCAAAGGTGGCCCTTCTGTCTTTAAGGAGCTGAGGGACATTCAAAAGGGAGGTGAAACCCCACAAAATTCCAGTTGCTGGAGCCTGTGGAGCCACTCTCTAGGTGAGGCTCTCCTGCTCCCACCCCTGGGACAAACAAGGTTATTCCCAGCCCATCCAACTCATCCAGCCCACTTCTCTCCCTCGGCAGCACGGTGGGATTTCACACCCAGCCTTGGGGGGTGTTGATTTTTAATGCCTGCGTATTTATTTTTGCCATTCTAGACCCTGCTTTATCTCCAGCGCTCTCTGACCCCCGCGTGTCAGGAGTTCAATCTGGGACGTTCCACTCTTTGCCCCCACTTAATTCTTTTCGAGCTGCTCGGCCTTTGAAACCTGGTGCCATATGCCAGCCCCAAAGAGTCCTGATCAATCCCAGAGGACCACGTCCCTGTGACCTCGCAACCCACCCCAAAAAGGGCAGAGGGCAGAGCCCAGAGCTGGCTGTGTTTTCATTGCAGGGTTTGTTGCAGGGGGAGGGAGAGCTTTGCTTTCTTGCTTTCTTTCTGTCTCTCTTTTCACAGAGTGGGACACTCCTGGATGGCCATCCCCTCCTCTGCTTCATTTAATGACAGCAAGAGCCAGAACCACCAAAAATCAGGGGAAGTGATGAGGTAAATCAGGAGCACATCTTGCTGTAAGAAAGGAATTGCTCCTGCCTGTCACCTTCAAACAGCAGTTTGGGGGGTGTAAAGTCTCACTGCAATGGAGGGATCCACAAATTGCCTCAGAAGAGCCCTGGCAGGAGTGCTCAGGGCTCCTGGTTTCTCTCCCCAAAGCTCAACCCCTTGCGTGGCCAAGTTTTCTTCCAAGGAATTCCCTGGTGAGGCACAGCCCTGTCCTGCCCCAGGTGACAGGGAGTGGTGGGGATCCTTCAGCCCCATGCTGGGGCTGTGTGAGCTGGGATGTGTCTAGGCCCCTCAGTTTGAAGGCCACTCTTTTCTCAGGCCCAGGCCTTCCCTGTGCCATTTATTTCCTCCTTTTCTCTCTTCAAAAGGTACAGCACCTGCTTTCTGTCCTGGCTGCTTTCATTTCTGAACAAGGAGAATGGATGAAAATAGAAAAGCAGGTGGTGCCTCCTTGGGACAGAGGGGCTTTGATGGGGCTGCTCCCAAAGGGAGATTTAACCCAGCTTCACTTTGCCAGGGAGGAAAACCAGCAGTGAAGTCCAAACCAAGTAATTTCCCTGGGAACAGGCAGGGACCTTCTCCATCTGCTGCTGTGGGTGCCATCCCCACAGTCCTGACAAAGCAATGGCAGGGCCAGGCTGATGGTGACAATATCCCTGCAAGTCACCAGGACACATCTTCCCTCCTGAGGACACGGTTTCCATGGGCAGAGACCCTCTCCCAGGGGAAGACACTGTTTCCTGTCAGGGGCAGAGGACTTGCCTCGTGCCAACATCCATAGCCAGGATAAAATAACTCCGAAGCACAAGCCCAGCCCTCCAGAGGGTGCAGAACAGAGTGTGACATTACCACGGGTGTATTTCTTCTTGTCTGGCCC
Source organism: Certhia americana (assembly GCA_018697195.1). Classification (NCBI taxonomy): domain Eukaryota; kingdom Metazoa; phylum Chordata; class Aves; order Passeriformes; family Certhiidae; genus Certhia; species Certhia americana. The sequence continues at coordinate 647,799 of CM031880.1, read as the reverse complement.
CCTGGGCTCTGAGCTCATCAGCCAAATCCCTTCCAGGGGATCCCATCCTGACCCAGGGGCTGATCCCGGCCCTGGGGCTGCCCGAGCTCCAGGGGCGTTTGGACAACATTCTCTAAGGTTATGGGTGGGATTGTTGGGGTGTCAGTGCAGGGCCAGGAGCTCAGTCCATGCTCCTGAGGAGTCCTTGCAGCTCAGCATTCCCTACAGTTCCATGATTCCGGGTTGCCCCCTTGCCCAGGTCTGCAGGGAGAAGGTGTTGCTCCGGCTCAGTTGGGGGAGGATGTGGGATTTGCTGCTGCTTTGGCTCCTGTTGATGGGTGTGAGCCCAGGGCTGTGCTGGCAGGGCTGTGCACACCAGCCCTCCCACAGGCTCCTTTCTCTTCACCTTTGCTTCCCCCTCTCCACAGGGGCAGGGACTGCCCAGACCAGGCTCTGCAGGATCTCAGCCCCATCAGGAATAAAAGCACTTTTGGACAGCCCTTACAATTTCAGGTCAGTGGCGTTCTTAGAGGAATTTTGGGGCAGTTTTGAGCATAGATGCCCTGATGACTCCCCCCGAATCCTAATCACCCCCAAACCTGTGGGGTGGGAGCAGCACCCCCTAGAGTGTCCAGGGCTGGAGAACCAGTAAAACTCCTTCTTGCACTGGGCTGTGCCCCAAGTGCTGCCCAAGGACAGGAGCGATGGGGGCACCTCATCCTCAGCATTCCTGGTGGTGGTGGCAAGGGCGTGCAGTCCCCAGGCGGAGGGCACTGCCATGCACATCCAATTAACCCTTCTGGCAGCTTCCATTAAAAATAAAAGGGCCTCCAGGTCCCTGCTGGAGTGGCCTATTTTATGTGAGCATCTCCTTGGTTTTGCCTCGGCGGGCGGCGTTCAGGAGGCAGTTATTTCAGGAAAGGGACGCTATAGATAACTGATCTGCCAGCCAGGTGTCACGTTCCTTCATTTATTTTCAATTACTTTGTCTCTGGAGCTCCACTGAGAACCGCCTGGTGTCAATTCATTTGGTCACCTCCGCACCCGCCGCGCCTCTCCGGGGGCGTTCTCCGGTGTGGTGTGATCCGTCCCCAAGGGAGGCTGTTACAAAACAGCTCTGCTTCCCTTTCAGCCCCAGCTCAGCCTCCAGGCCACCCCCAGCTCCGTGACCATGCTCAGGGTCACGAAGGGGGCTCTGTGGTGTGAGCAGGCAGAGCAGGAGGTGTTTGAGCAGGCGGTTCCTTCTGCTCCTCCGGGTGCCACCATGGTGGCAGCACCCAGCCCCTCACCTGCACAGGTCTCCTGCACAGCCCCTTCCCAAGCGTGTCTGGATGTCCTCACATGCAGGTGACAAGGACCTGAAGCCCTTCACCCCTCGGCTCATAGCTCTGAAGTCCATTTGTCCCCTCAGCCGCTGAAGGTTGGGGCGATCATGGGATCGTGGAACAGATTGGGTTGGAAGGGAGCTGGAAGATCATCTCATTCCACCCCTGCTATGACCAGGGACACCCATTTCTACTGCCTCAGGTTGTTCCTGCCTGAAACACTCCCAGGGATCCAGGGGCAGCCACAGCTTCTCTGTCCACCCTGTGCCAGGACTTCACCTTTCTCACAGAAAGGAAGAATTCCTTCCCAATATCCCATCCAGTCCTGCCCTCTGGCAGCTTAAAGATGTTCTCCTCCTCATCCTGTTGTTCCATGTCCTTGTAAAGAGTCCCTCTCTCCCCTCAGGGTTCACCCCCTGTTAGGTGAAGCGTCTTCACTCTTGCTTTCACTTTGGGCCCTCTTTACCTGTCTGAGCTGCCCTCCAAGTGTGATCTGAGCCATTCCTGGCGTGTCCCTGCTCCTGCTGGCACCGCTGAGCTGGCAGGGCTGGTGACAGGGGCTGGCTGTCAGCAGCAGGGCCAGCTCAGCGCTGACAGCGGCAACAGTGGGGACCAAGAAGGGCATGATGTCATTTTCAGATCCGCTGGGAAGATTTCAGCAGCCACGTCTGGAAAAAAACATCATTTCCCCGTGAAGAAAGGGCACATTTGCTCTGGTTTCAATGAGAAAGAAATAAATAGAAAGCCTGGGAGTGACTGTCCTTAATTGATTAGTCATTTCTGCAGATGATAATTGCACATCAAAAGACTGAGATCCTACTGTTCCATGCAAATGTCCTCACGGAGAGCAGCAAGGCACAGGGGAAGTGGATACAGGAAATAAATCCTTTAGAAGCTCCCCAGGAGGATTGGGAGTTCCACATCAGGCAAACTGTTTTGTTCTAGATGTGCCTTGAGGAAATATCCTGAACCTCAGGCACATCCCGGGAGCGGAACACGGAGAGGAAGGAGGCCAGGCAACACCCTGGGGAGGGGGTCTCCGGCCAGGGGAAAACATTCCCACTTCAGACACCACTGGAGAGCTTTGCAATGTTCTGCAGCTGCTGATCCAGGGGCTGGGACCTGGCCGGACCTCAGGCTGACCATCGGCCCCGCAGTTTGGAGCGGCAGCAGCTGCTGAGGCCAACGTGAGCCGGCCAAAGGAACCAGCCCGCCAGTGGCAGGGCTAAAATCAGAGGATGGAGCTCCCATCCCCGCCAGATGCTGGACAGCATCCCCAGGCCAGGATCCTTGGCCTTTTGGTGCACTCCTGGTGCATGCCAGGGGTGTCCAGGCTGTCCCTGAGCCTGGCTGTCACCCCAGGCCCGCGGGAGGATCCCGCTTTCGCCCCACAGCCCCAGCAAGCTGCCAGCCCTGGTGTCTGGCAAAGGAGGCTTGTGAGCATGACTCAGTCAGCCTCCAAAAGCAGCAGGGAAAAACAAGGATCTGCTGTGAGCTGCATCTTGATTTTTAAGCCAATCTCGTGATGTTTTGCAGGGCCAGAGCATGGCTCTGTGGTGCCCAGGCAGTGCTGAAACCCGCAGGCGTTTTGGGGTTTTTGGGGGTGCAAGCTGTTCTTTTTGCACGCACTGGGGTCCTGGAGACCCTCCTTGCTGCAGGGAACAAATCCCCCATGTCCTCAGGGCTGCAATCACAGCATGGGTCACCCTTTCGAGGGGGTCGCTTTTTGCCTGGGCTGTTCCAAAGGCTCCTGGCTGCCCTCAGAGCTGCCCCCTCAGCCTCCAGGGATCCCTAAACCTCACTGAGCAGCTCTGAACTGTGGTTGGGCAACTCAAGAATGGCCTCTTGCGCTCTGCCCAGAGCAGCCTTGGCTTTGTGAGGCCAGAGATGTGAGAGCAGAGGTGCCCTCTGCCCTGCCTCGAGCACGGCCGTGGCTGGGCAGGGAAGGATTTCTGACGGTGGAGAAGCCATTGTACAAATCCCTCCAGCCTGACGCTCCTGTCCCACTGTCCCTACAGCTACGGGAGGCACCAGGGAACTAGGCTGGATCTTCTGCCCGGTCCCAGCCAGCTCTGCACAGCCAGATTCCTACAGACATGAGTACAAACCCACCCGCGCTCAATTAATCCTCCATCTCCTCATCGGCAGCACCGAGGCAGCAGCACTGAGCATCTCCGGGGAGGCTGAATTCCCGGCTGACCCAGGGAACATCCACGAGCCGGGCTCGGATCCGCTCCCATCGGTGTCTGCGGCGCGGGAGGACGGCGGGAGCTCCTTTCCCCTTTGTAGTCAGCACGGAGAAAGCGGCACTTTCAGGGCATGAGTCATCTGACCTATTTAGCCATCTTAGGGAGAGATGAATGACTCTTTCGGAGGGCTCCTCTCCCTCTCCTGTCTAGACAGCCAAGCTCTGGCTGCAAACACCTCCCCTGGCTCCCCCGAGCCCGCCAGGCACCTGCCCGGGATGCGAGGGATGCTCCCCCGGGCGCGGGGCTGGGTCCCACCTGGGCGCCCTCAGGGGCATCTGAGCTTGGCCTGACTTTGCTCGCTCCGGGCAAGGGAAGATTTCAACGCCAAGGAGGTGGAAATGCACTTCTGGCAAGCATTGTCTGTGTCTGAGGAGGGTTTCATGGAGCTGAGCTCGCTCGGAGCTGAGCTCGCTCGGGCTGTGCTGGTCCTGGGACAGGACGGAACAGGACGTTTCAGCTCTCATCAACCTCTGTCAGCCAAGGACAGCTGGGCTTTAATTCCACTCTAAACCCCCTGGGTGACTCAGAGCCCCAGCTCACCTGGGGTAGGTGCCACAGGGTGCTCGAGCCTGGGGAGTCTCTCCTTGTCCTCACACAGATGCAAAACAGAAAATGACTATGCAGTTCAAAGAATCACCCTTATCTTAGGGGAAAAAAAAATTCTTGCAGGTTTTCTGTCATTCCTGGGCTGTTATGACTTCCTTCACCCAGAAGGGAAACGTTCAAGTGTGCAGTTAACATCTTTTTCAGCTTACCATGGTCTGCAGGTTGCTGTCTCACGTTGCAGTTCAGCTCCTGAGCCTTCCTGCATGGCACCACAGGAGAGAGAGACCCAGAGATGCCAGGGGATTCGGTGGCATGAGGACAGGGAAGGCTTGGGAAGGTGGCACTACAGGCACCAACAGGGCTCTAACACAGTTAACAGAAAGCTGCACATCTGGGAATGAAAGTGCTTGGCTCCATCCAAAAGAGAGGGACTTTGGCACTTGAAGGAGCCAATGGGTGACAAATGGCCCGGAGCCATCTTTTGTTTGAAAAGCAGGGGAAGAGTGAGTCACAGCAGGGATTGAACTTACATCTGTGCTCCAGAGCCCTCAGGCAGATCCTGGATGCTGGGGATGAGGCATTGGAAGGGATTTTGGAAAGCAGGCGACGCCACAGACAGGGAAAAACAGGGAACCAGCCCTGGAGAAGGCTCCTGGTGAGAGACCGCGTGGTTTTTGTTCAGCACGGGGCTGGGGAGGCTCTTCAGCACAAGCCTGGCCTGGGGAAAGCCTCCTGGGAAAGGAAGGACTCTTGCAGAGAGAGGAAACAGGTTCGGCCCAAGACAAAGGGGAGACACTGAAGCCAACAAATGGAAGAGGAATAAGAGGGGTGCCACCAACCGCGGGGTTGAGCAGCCCCCAGATCTGTGTGCAGGGACCTGGTGCTCTGGAGGAGCTGGGCTAAACTCCACCAGCTGTGTGAGGGAAGAGCTCAGGGTGAGCAGAGAGCCCCTCAGGGTGGGGATGTCTGGGCTCTGTACAGGCAGGGCTTTGGAATCCAGCTCTGGGATGGGCACAGGGAGAAGGGGCACCAGCCTGGCCCGAATTCCTGCTGCTTTGGGCTAAACCCACCTCCAAGGTGCCTTCAGCAGCTGCTGGAGCAGGAGCCAGGCAGCAGCTGCAGCTCCTCCTGCTGAAGACACCCATGGCCCTGTGGCATCACCACCTCTCCTCTGGCACAGAGAGAGGCATTGGGAGCATGCTGGAATCTCTGTGGGGTGCCTGAAGGTCTCCAAGCACTCAGGAATTTCTTACCTAAATTCCTCCCTCTTTTCTCCTGCGCTTTGCCACTTGAGCCAGCCCTTCCTCAGGGGTCTGGGACAGCTGCAGTGGGAAAGCCCACGCTGGATTTTGGAGGTTTGAGCATCAGAAGACTCCCAAGGGAGGCCCTCACAGAGGTCAGGATAATCCCCCCCACTTCTCAGCCATCCAGCAAAACCTGAGCCACGCCCCAGCCACCACGGAGACAAGAACAGGACCACGTTCAAAATCAATATATATTTTTATTGAATAGTTGCTCTAAGTGGGCTTGTGAAGCCACCCATAGAATCACTTCTTTCACCTCAGCAGTGGTTCTGTAACAGTTATCAGCTTTGCAAGAGAAGAAAACCAAACAGAAGAGGGTGCAGTAAAATAAATAGGTTTGGGGGATTTTTTTTATCTCTAAAATAAACATTTCAAATAAATACTTTGGTTTTTTTTAATTTTTTTTCCTTAAATGGTACAAGAGTATTGTCAAAAAAAACCCAGCCATCAGGTTATAAACATATATTATACCTTATAGAAAGGAACTGGAATGGAGAGAGCTGGGGAGGGATCTTTTTGGGCTGTACAAGAAGGGCTTTGCACCCAGAAACTCGGGATGGGAGCCTTGGGATCCTGAAGCCCAGGGGGATTTTCCAAGGACAGCTTTGTGCTGAGGACACCAGGGGAGGAGGAGGATGCGGAGCCACTGCCAGGAGAGCATCCCAGGGGGAAGGGGGAGAGTGGCAAGGTGGGCATGGGCCAGGCTCGGGATTTGGGGTGACCTTGGCACAGAAGCTGTGGGGCCTCCTCTCCCATGCCCAGCTCTCAGGGTGGGATTGGTCCTGCTCATGATGACGCCCTTTGGACACAGCAGCAGAGGGACCCAGAGCCTCCCTCAGACATTCCCACTGCCCCTGAGGGCTGTGAGCCCTTCCCCTCCATCCCAAACCCCTCATGCCCCTCCAAGGAACCCCGGGATTGTGTCCTCAGAGGGAACTTCTGCAACATCGCCCCAAGCAGGAGAACAGATCCCAGCTCTGCTCCCAGCGTGACTCCAGGAGTGTTTGCAAGAGATCCTGGTGCTCACAGAGAAAGGCCCAAAGCAAACCAAGCCCAAGTGGCCCCAGCTCAGGGTGGTTTGGGCCACCTGGATCACTGAGCATCCCATAGGCGCCTTGGAGAAGCCAAGCCTGAACTGAATCCTATTAAAGACTGAGAGGGAGCTTCGGGGTGAGGGTCAGCCCTTATCACATCCCTGTTCCAAACATTCAACCTCTCAGTGTCCCAACACTCCCAGCTCTCTGCAGCCACAGAACAGCCCAGGAAAGAGAGACAGCAGCAGTGCTGGGAAAGGGAGTTCAGGGCACAGTGGGCTCCTTTCCTGTGCCAATCCCACAGCAGATGCTCTCAGCCCTGGCTCATCCCTCTGTACCCTGCTCCAGAGTCATTCCTAATCTCTGATTTCATGCTTTGGCATCTTTTGGTCAGCAGCATTTGTCCTCCCTCCATTTGGGTTCACCCCTGGGGATGGGCAGGAGTGAACTCAGTGGGGTTTTATGGGAATCTGTGAGCCACAAAGAGCTTCCCCCTGTTCTCTGAGGCACTGATATTTCTCCAGGATGAATGGACCAGCAGCTCAAGGACCTCTTTCTTCAGCCCTTCCACCAGGAGGGGTGGGGAGTGGGATGAGAGGGGCACTCCAGCCTGGTCCCCATGACCCCTCCCCACCAGTGCTGGGACTGATATGCCAGTGGGGAAAAAGGGGAGTGAGGCCAAGGGAAGCCTTGGAGGAAGCAAAAAAACATCAGAGGTTCTTGCATGGGTGGAGCTTTGGACTCCTGGGCAGGAAAAGGATGCTCTGGACGAGGAGCAGAGCAGCAGGAGCTCAGGTCCTGCTCAGCAGCTCCTACCTCCTGCTCCTTTGGCACCTGAATCTCTCTCCCTGCCTCAATCTGCCCCCAGCCCCACATGTTCCCTGCCAAAGGAAAGACAACAACCCAGGAATGCTCCCTTGCAATGCAGATGGATCCATCCCTGTGGGAGAGCAGAAGGCTCTGCATGCGACGCTCCCAAAAGAGAACCGAAAAAGACACGTCAGGACAGAGAGAAAGCCCAACTGCTGGGACAGGCAGCTGCAGACAAACACCCCGAGCAGATGGGATCTGACTCATGGAGGGTGGGGCAGGAAAGGGGCTCCCAACCCCAAGCAGAACTGGGGCCCTCTCCGCAGGCAAAGCAAACAGCCTGGCAGCTGAGGCGGGGATGGAGCAGGATGGATCCAGTCAGGGGCTGGGAGAAGCTTGGGGAAAGAATCTGAGGCTGCCCACAGCCTTTCCCACCACGGATGGGCTTGCTGAACTGGAGCTTTGGGTGCTTCTCCTTGGAGAGCTTTCGGTGCTCCCCAACCTCTCCTGCCTGCTGAGAGCAAGGAAGGGAAATGCGCTGAGGGCCCTGGATGGAGCGGGAAGCAGGAATTCACAGGAATGCCCCTGTGAGCAGAGCAGAAACCAACAGGCTGAACTCCTCCAGCCCCTACAGGTCCTGGACGTGGCTTTTGTGTCTGCCCTCAGGGAGAACCAAACCCTGCTCTGGTCCCACAGCCCTCAGTGCCAGTTGGGGCTCTCATCCTCTCCACTTCCTAGAATCATGGAATCTTTCCTGCTGTAAAAGCTCTCCAAATCCAAACCCAGCACTGCTGAGCCACCACTAAACCATGTCCGCAGGTGCTGCCTCTTCTTAGCTTTTAAATCTCTCCCCTTCTACACATCCAGTGTTTCATGATACGTATCCCCCAGGTTTGCCATTTTCATGGAGAGGAGACACTCCAGAGCCCTGGCTGTGCTCCTCAGCCCTGACCAGGCTGTGGCACCATTCCCTGGTACAAAGGGAGCTGCTGCACTGACCCAGAAAAAGCCCATTAGGTAGAGGATCCTGGCAGTCCTGGCCTCCCCCCAATTCCTGGAGGTAACTGTTCTGCTGCTGCCATGCCAAGCAGAGCTGGCTCTGGGGAGCTGATCCACGGGCAGCCTTCTGCTCATCCCCCGGCTCCAGCACCTGGGGGAGGTCACCCCGCGCTCGCATGACTTGGGAGGCCGTGAAAATGATGAAGCTTCACATGTTGAGTCATTCCACCATCAGGAGAGGAAGCACTGAATTGCAAAGATACAGAGGTGGTAGCTAAATTTGCAAGTGGGATCCGTTTAAAAAGGAGGAGGAAAAAAAAAATCAAAGTAGAACAAGTTGGAAAATTCTGTTCATTAGTTTTCTTTAAAAAGTTTCAATGAACTGCTTCACATTCTCATTCAAGGGAGACATCTCCTCCAACCCACAGGGAAAAAGGGACCTTTTCTCCCTAGAAATGCTCTCTGTTTTTTACCAAGAAGGAGTTTAATCAGCACCAATAGAAGAGTGAACTGAGCCTTCCAAAGGAAGGAGACTCCTGGAAGAAATGTCTCCCCACAACATCACTTGGAAGTAGGGAGCTAAGCAATTATTGGCGCAAGGATAAATGTATTTGCAACACATTTTATATTTGCTGCCACAGGATTGATCTTAGAGGGGTTCACAAACCTACAGGGCATCCTCTGAGACGGTCATGGCCTTAAAATCCAAATGATTCTAGAGTCCAGGCTGGCCTCAGGGATGGACCATGGACAGATGGGGCTCCATCCTTCTGTAATGCCAGGAGATCCCTCTGCATCCCAGAGCATTAACCTGAGATACCCACAGGTCTTTCCCCATCCCCCCTCAGGCTCTGGGTGAAATCAGAGACAGGATTTCACTCCTGCCCACAACATTCTCCAGCACAAACCTCCCACTAGGGACGGGATTTATCCCCCCTTCCCTGTGGAACCTCGAGTTTGGTGTTTGGGTGCCATTTGAGTCAGGAGAGCCGGGCCCAGCCAGCACAGGATTTAATGAATAATGCTTCCAAGCGGGATGAATCATTCCCTGGAAACACTTTTCCCCACAAGAGAGGGAGTTTGAATCCACCACGATTTTTAGAAAGCGAATGGATGGAGAGAATCTCACCAGAGTGAGATTCCACTTCTGCCTCACCCCTCAGCCAGCACTGAATCCCACCCCCCTGCAGAGCAGACCCCTGGACAATCCATACCCCTCTGTCTCCCCCCTCTCCCGACAGCCTGGACCCTTTCAGAAAGGGTCTGAAATTAGCAATAAATTGACTGGGAAATCATCTTTTCCAGCATGTGCAAGTGCACCAGGAAGCCAAACCTTGTACCTGGCACTGTTCACAGCAGTATCATGAATATTATTAGTAATAGACCTACCCATCCTAACGTTATATTTATATCTACAAAAATAGATCCACAGAACTCTATGGAAAGAGGTGGCTGGGAGGAGGCCCTGGGAGCCGGGTCTTGGAGAAGCCAAGGGATGTGTTGCATATATTCCCCCAGGGGCACCATTCCATCCTCTCCATGCTCACACACGGGGGGAAGGGGGACAGGCAGGCAGAGCCCAGCTTGGAAGCCAGCTTTGGAGCCATCCCGGCTCCAAACTCCCCCAGGGGATGTCAGCAGGGTCACAGCCAGGAGACACAGAGATGGGGCTGAGCCCAGGGCCGCCAGGAGTCCCCCAGCCACAGTCACCAGCTGGGGTCACCATCATCCCAGTGAGGGAGCGTGGGGCCCTGAGGGAGGGTCCGTCCCAGCCCCAGGGCTGGCTTCAGCCCCGTTCCCACCTGTCCGTGGGTGGCAGAACTCCCTCAGCGAGACAAGGACTCAAAGGAAACTTGACAGGGAGGGAAGGTCAGGGTCCCCAGCCCCAACACCCCCTCCTGCTCTCTGTGTCCTCCAGCCCCAGGCAGGGTGACAGAAGCCCCCGATGGGGAGTCCCCGGAGCAGTGACTGCTCGCAGTTGGCTTTGCTGTATTTTTGTAAAGTGAATTCAGTGCTGGTGGAAGGTACCAGATCGGGGTTCGAGCACGGAGCCGGTGCCTGTGGCATCTGCTGGGTGGTGGGATGGAGCCAGGCGGCAGCTCCCACCTCAGGCAGCCCTCCAAGGCCTGGAGGAATGAATGGCAATTTCCAAGCAGCTCCTTGTTCTCAGCCAAATCCCAGAGGGGACCTTTCCCTTGCTGCAGTCGGGCAGGAGCGAGTGGGCTGGGCTGCCTCCGATAGCTCCTTCCCCTGCCAGAAGGTTTCTAAAGCTTCCCACACCTTCTCTTCCTCTTGGAGACGGAAAAACACGGTGCCACCTCATTTTGGAGCTCGCTCGTTTCTCCCAGCACCTTCCAAGCTTGGAGGGAAGCCACTGCCACTGGTGAGACCCCCTTGGCACCCCAGTCCCTTGGAGAAAGGGACCTGAGGGGAGGAAGGCCATACATGAAAAGTGCTGGAGAGGAAGAAAGAGCAGGAGGAGGAGGTCTGGCTCTGGGGGGGCTCTGGCACAGGGCTGCACTGACCTGCCTCCTCTCCCACGGATAAGGGCCACACTGTGGGGCAGCTCCTAAAACTACAGAGAGCAGAGTTCTGAGGGGCCTCAGGCACCCTTGGCATGGGGGCAGAGCCCCAAGGACCCTCTGCGTCACCTGTCCCTGTGGGACACAGCCAGGGAGAGCACCCTCAGCTTGCTCTGCCCCTCCTGTCCCTCTCCCGTGTGTGCAAAACCACTGCTACCCCCAGCTCAATGCCAGCTCCTCCCCCGGCCGCACAGCCAGGGTGTCCCAAAGCTTCGGGGACCCCCCAGGTCACCTGTCTCAATCCCAGAAGATGTTGGGGAGGGGGGACGGGGTACTGCAGAGCCGAGGGAGCCGAGGGAGGAGGGGGATAGAGGGCAGAAGAGGAGGAGATGGGGGAGGAAGAGGAGCAAAGAGCCCACTTCTCCTCCTCGGGAGGGTCATACCGGCTTGTCCAGTGTTTTGGGGAAGGGCGTGCCGCTGGCGGAGGAGATCTTTCTGCAGACCGTGTTGGTGTGGCTCTGGCAGCGGCAGCCGGGGCGCTTCAGGCCGTCGTAACCCCGCTGACAAAGTTTGAGGCACCCCAGGGTGGGAAAGTAGCAGCAGAGGCAGGGCAAGAGGATGGACAGCACGCTCATGGCAGCCCAGCGGGCGCAGCAGGAGCCCGGCCCGCAGGAGCAGGGATCGTCGGCGCAGGTGTCCTCGTCGTCGGTGGAGCAGTGGTAGAAGAGCCCCTTGACGCAGCAGAGGCAGGTCCCGTAGTCGAGGAGGCTCTCGGCGGAGCAGAGGCAGCGCTGGTTGCAGAGCCAGCAGGAGGGCAGGCTGCGGGCGGCCGTGCAGCGCGGGCAGCGGCAGCGCCCGCACGCCTCGCACAGCACCAGGTGCTGCCCGTGCGCCGCCGGCGGCTCCGCGCCTTTCCGCGGGGAATCCTCCGCCTTCAGCTCCCCACCGCCGCGGGGCTGCGTCCGCACCAGCGAGTGCCCGGAGTGCGACGGCGTCAGGCTGCTCAGCAGGCGCTGCTCGGAGGCCGTGGTGCTCTGCGACACCGAGCTGGCCGTGCTGGAGTGGCTCAGGTGCGGCTGCAGGGGCGGCATCTGGTGCTGCTGGCTGTGGCTGCGGTGCAGGTCCTGCAAGGTGGAAGAGGCTAGGCGGTCCTGGGGCCAGTCCTGCTTGTGCGGGGGCTGCGACAGCGAGGGGTTGGAGCGGGCTTGCTGGAAGCACGCCGCCGGTCTCTCCACGTAGTTGTTGCTGGCACGGATGGAGCGGATTTGGTCGATGGACAGGACCTGCTGGAAGTCCTCGGCGGGTGGGTCCATGGTCTCGTCACAGCTGAGTTCAGCCACGCTGGAAGAGAGCTGCATTTCCAGGAGCCAAGGGACCCTGCGGCATCAGGGCACATCTAAAAGTCCTAAGGGATGGGGCAAGAAGAGAGAAAATAATCCCTGTTACGTGATCCATCCATCCACCCAAATCATTGAGTCACAGACTGCTTTGGGATGGAAGGGACTGTAGAGCTCGTCATGTTCCAGCCCCCTGCCGTGGGCAGGGACCCCTTACACTAGAGCAAAGCAGGACACAAAGGCTGGCTGGAGAACTCCAAATGGAAGGATTTTCAACAGTCAGAGTCAGAGCACTTCTGTGCCTGGGAATACCTAAACTGGACAGATCCCAAGGGAAGGGCTGTGGGATCTGCCTCTCAAACCCAGCGGGCACAGCCTCTTTCTGTGCTTCTGAGCCGCTCGTGTCCTTCCAGAGGATTTCCCACCCCTCATCAGCACCTCCTTCTCCTTCCCCAGGGATGCAGGCTGGCCCTCTCCAGAGGATGGGAAATGGGAAGCAGTGACTGATCCAGAGGCATGACAGAGCTGGGAACGGCATCTCCCTCCTAGCAGGGGCTCTCTCTTCTCTGGGGCTCCCAGCACAACCTAAGCAGCCTCCTGCTCCTATTCCCTGCACACCTTTGGAGCACTGGGATGGGGAATCCAAACACGGAGCCTAACTCTAGGCAGCAGCAGTGACAAATGGGAGTCACGGAATCACTAAGGTTGGAAAAGCTCTCTAAGATCGGCAACTCCAACCATAAACCAAGCACCACCACATTCACCACTGAACCATGTCCTCAAGTGCCACAGCCACTTTTCTTTTGAACACTTCCAGGGACAAAATTGCAGCCAATGAGCCACACATTTGGCCAAGGACAGGACTATCCCACATGTCTGGGTGGGCTGCAGCATCCCACTCCCCCACCCACAGCCCAGATCCCGTAGTCAAGGAGTCCAATTTGCCCCCATCAGGAGCATCGGGAAGGGCAGGTCTCCCTTCGAACCTGGCACAGACACGAGGGAAGGCAGCGCTGGCACGGGCAAGCCCTCTCGTGCCCCTCACACCACCCTGCCGTGCCCCTTGCCGTCGTCTTCAGGACACAGCCCTTCCCGGGTGTCAGTGCTGGCAGCAGAGCCTGCTGTGCCCAGGAACCCCAGCGCTGCTGAGGGCCGTGGGATGGGGCAAGGAGGACTCCATGTCCCACCACTCCCCTCCCTGGCAAGCCTGAGCCCATGGCAGCAGCTCCATCTCCAAACCCTCATCTGCCAGAGCTTGTCAGGCAGAACCCTCGGCGAGGCTTGGAGAGGAGAGGGACCAGCTGGCACCGGGAACCACAGGACAGTTCCTGGCCCTGCGAGTAAGGGAGACACTCCACTCTGGCCACCTGCACCTGGGAGCTGCCCAGGAGTGCCCAGAGGACTGACATCACTCACTGCACCCGAAGCCACGAGCTTCCCCCCAGCACGTCCAGCCGTGGTCTCCGGGTGGGATCCATGCTTTCTGTGACAAGTCAGCTTCCCCGGGACAGAGAAGAGAGATCATAGGGGTGATCCCTCCGTGACACGGATATTGTCGCGGTGCCCGGGCCCCGCAGGAAGGCGCCGTTCCGGGAGGAAGCTCCCTCCGGCATTGCCCACGCTCAGCAGGACGGGGCGGCCGCCGCTTTCAAGTAGGTGAAGGGGCCACAGGTAGAATCTGCTCATGCAGCAGAGAGAGGCAGAGGGAAGATTGATTTTCATTAGCTAGGCTGACCTTGAGGAGCAGGGAAAAGCAAAGGCAACTTACTTCGGCTGTTCAAGCAAGATCTCGTCTCTCCCATCCCCCTCTCCGGAAAGAAATGGCAACTGATCTGCTCAGATTTGGGGGTTTCCCCCCTCCATGCAATTCCCCGCATGGGGAGATGTGGACAGCGAGGAATCGCTCACCCAGGATGCCCACAGGTGATTTGGGTACCCTTTTCTTTCACAGCAGTACCAAGGGGAATTCAGAGGACACTGTGGGCCCGGGGAAGGTTTGTGAGCACACTGCCGGGACAGAACAGGCCAGAGGCAAAGCTCTCGTGGCTGTCACCTGCTGCCACTGAGCTCCTCACCTGGGAGGGTCTTGCTAAAACATAGGCTGGGGACCCGAAGTCCCAGTGCCCCGCCAAAGAGGGCTGGCCTATGTCCACCTGCAGCTGGGACTGTGTGGAGGGGAGCCAGGAGCAGCTTCGGTGCATTCCCACAGCCCTCATGACCCAGATCCTCTCGGGACGGGCTAACCAGGGAATGATGCCGATTCCACCTGGGATCAGCCGCACACACCCCGGTGTCCATCCCCACTCACCTGGGTTCAGCACTTGGTCATTCAGGCTTGGCCAGTGAGGTGACCCCTGGGAGAGTCCTGGGGGCCTTGAACCACAGGGATCCCCAAAGGGAAAGACCCCACAGAGAGTCCTGCAGCCACAGAGCCAACAGGGCTGGGAGAGAAAGAGCAACCAAAGGGCTGGTCCAATACAGGTAACCCAAATCCTCTGAACACCCAGAGCTCAGAGGCCCAAGAAGATCCCTGAGCTGGGCTGGGGCGGGAGGGACAACGTGAGGAGGAACTGAGCCCAGGGGACACAGCCAGAGAGGAGCTGGCCATCGGCCATGCCAGACACCCCGGGTCTGGGCGCAGGGCTCAGACACAGCATCTTGAGAAAGACAGATCTTGGGAGCACCCCCAGCACTGGACCAGGGCCCAAATGCCCCCAGAGCTGTGACTGCCAGGTGCAGGGATCAGACAAGGACCTGGACTCCCTGGTTGGGGGACATCAGTGTCCCTGTGGGAGCCAAGGGGAGCTGAATGGAACATCTGCGGGTTCTGAATGACCGGAGCTGGGACGCCACTTCTTCCTCCTCCTCTCCCAGTCCAGAATAGCCCAGTGCCCCCCACTCCCTTCCAGCCCTCCCTGCTCCAGCCTGATTTCAGGGCTGCAATCAGTCCATCTCCCAGCCCCACTGAGCTGAGTATCCCCGGGGCTCTGCCGCAGCCCTCCCTGCCTACCTGCACCCCTGGGGGGCCTGGGGCAGTGTCCCCCCAGCCTCGTCCTCCTCCTCTTCCTCACACCCTGCTTGCCAGGCAGGCATGCCAGCCCCGTAAACCGGGCCAGCTTTATGGCCATCACCAGCCCCAAACATATAAAGTTCGTGTGATAATGGGCCAGAGGAGGGATCGTAAAAGCAAATGATTTACAGGCTGGAGGTGGCTGCGAGCCGGGGGCAAGCGGCTCAGAGCGCCAGGTGGGAGAAAAGGGACCCCCTCGCCCTGTCCGGGTGCCGCGGGGTGGAGCTGGGTGCTGGGGGGAGGCTGAGCCCCCGGCCCAGCTCAGCGTGCAGCCCACACGGGGTTCGCACCCGGCGCGGCCCCGCAGCCCCTCCGCGCACACGCAGCCCCCGCGTCCCCGGGATCCCCGGGCACAGCCGCGCCCGCAGCCCGCTCGTGTGCGGGACAACCCACAGGACAACCCCCGCGGGACTCGGACCCACGGGCGGCCAAAGGGGGTCCCCACGCGTGTGCAGGACCCCAACCCCCACCGCGCGGAGCCGCAGCTTCCTCGCACAGCCCGTGCGCATCCAGGGACCCGCGGTCCTGCAGGGACGGCCCACGCGTGCCCAGGACCCCCGCCCGCTCGGCCCACGCGTGTCGCCCCGCCACGCACCCCACCCGCGTCCCCCCCGCCGCCTTCCGCCGCCGTCCCGCAGCCCACGCGTGTCCGCGCCGGGCGGACTCACCCCGCAGCCGCCGCCGCCGCCTGTCCATCCGCCCGCGGAGCCCGAGCGCGCCGAGGGCAGCCCCGGGGCGGGCAGCGGGGCAGCCCCTGCCCCGCAGCCGAGCCCCGCGCCGCGGGCAGCAGAAGCGGCGGGGGGGGGCCCGCGCTCGGTGGGAACGGGAGGCTGGGAGGAGGGAGGAGGAGGAGGAGGGATGGAGGGAGGAGGGAGGGACCTGGCGCTGCCCGGGAGCATCGCGCTCCCCCTCGCTCTGCGCTGCCTTCCCGGAGCTCTTAACGCTTTACCCAAGTGGCGTCATCCCGCTGAAATGGACTCGGCCCATTAGCGGCTCCGCAGAGCCCCGCAGCGCTCCCCAGGCGCCGCTGCCGCCCAGCCCCGCCACGGGATGCTCAGCCGCTATTTAAACGTTTCCCTCTGTCCCGGGCTCCGCGTCCCTCCCTGCGGCCCCCGGCATGGCCCTCCCGCACCCCGGG
Organism: Certhia americana; assembly: GCA_018697195.1. Classification (NCBI taxonomy): domain Eukaryota; kingdom Metazoa; phylum Chordata; class Aves; order Passeriformes; family Certhiidae; genus Certhia; species Certhia americana. Next base: position 631,486 of record CM031880.1, on the reverse strand, counting down.
CCGGTGTTTCCCCCGCGCCCCCCGGGACAGCCCCCGCTGGGGACGGAGCAGCGCCGCGGGACGGGCCGGGGTCAGCCTGGCACCACGGGCAGGTCCTGCCGGGTTGGGCCGCAAAGGGCCGGCAGCGACTCAGGATCCGTCGCCTCGGGTTCGATCCGTGAATCGCCGCGAAGCGGGCTCAGTCACCTCACAGAATCATGGAAAAGGTGGGAAAAGACCTCTAAGGTCATCGAGTCCAACCTTCTCCCAGCTCACCTCTTCCCGGGAGGCACCCGGGACAGCCCAGGTGCATCCACCTCCGACGCTACCCAAAAGTCCAAACCCGCACCTGAATCAGCTCCTGCGGAGACACGCTCGGCAGAGAGGCTGGAAAGCAGCTTTTCTGTACCAAGACCCACAGAACCAGCCCACACACATCCCACTCACCCAGAAACAAAAAGCTTGGACTCGAGGTCCAAGCAAGATCTGGATCTTCCCTCCCAGAGGTTTTCCCAAGCCGCTGCCACGCTCCATCCTTCCTGCTTTCCTGCCCGTGGCTCAGGAGCACCGAGGGCCCTTGTGACACCCCTCAGCCCCGTTTACAAGTAAAGTGGACCCGGCTTGACAGTCTCAAAGACACAAGGCCACCCTGACGACACTGGGCATCACCTGTGGACCCCAGCAGAGCCCCCACCCTCCCTGCATTCCCCTCGACAGTTCCAGGGCAGTCACCCATCCTTTCCGGGAGTGCTTGCTAGACGAGCAAAGCGACACCCCCAGCTCGGGGAGGGCTCAGAGTCTGTCTCAGACACGTGAAGATGAAACTACCAAGCCCTCAGCCCCCCCAGCCCAGCAGCACAGGACAGGCAGGAGGGCAAACACAGGGTCTGAGTGTGTGAGAGCAGGGTGGCGACAGAGGGGAAGACAAGGCACCTGGAATAAGAGCGACAAATCCAGTTCTGCTGCTTGTGGCTGTAACGGATGGAGACAAACTGGGGTGACCCCATGAATACCAGGGCCTCCCTCCCAGCTGATGCCAGCGGAAGCACTGGAATGCCCCCAGCAGGAGCCAGCGACTCCTCTCTCCCACACTGCCCAGTTGAGCCTTTGCAGACTCATTTTTAGGCATTTCTAGGCTGAGGGTTTCTCCATCTCCACCGGATCCCACCAAGGATGCTCCTTCAGGAGTTTCTCTAAGAAGAATGAGTCCCTGACAGCATCTCTCAGCCTCGGCTCCAGCTCAGAGCCTTCTGGATGAATCCCTCTGCACTCCCACCGGCCCCTCCTCTTCTGCCCATCTCTCCCAGCTCCGTCTTTAAAGGCACAGAAAGGATCGGAGTTGCCCAATTCGCAGCCAACTGGCTGAGAGCGCCTGACTCCCGGGAGCACGTGTGATGTCCTCCCCCCTTTCTCCCAGCCCAAATCTCTCACTCCCACCTTGAGGTGCCGGTGATTCAGGCTTCCCTCGCTGGCTCACAGCATCCCAGCGCAGCCTGCGTCGTGCTCAGCCGGCGCCGCTTTATTCCTCACTCGCTGCCGAGGGAGGGCCGAAGAGGCATGAATGCAGAGCTCCCGGAGGAGTGGGAGGGTGGGAAGCGCAGGGAGAGCAGCAGCCTCCCGGTGAGTTATTGACCACAGCACCGCTGGAGAGGAGGGCTGGGAGCCCGCAGGCGGGCGAGTTCGGAGCCTCCCCCAAAGGAAGGCTCTGGGATGGAGCCCCCCCCTGCTAAGGAGGGGGTTTGGCTCTCGGGAGAGAGATGTGGATTCTTCCTGATGAGCCATGGCAGAGGAAGGTGGGAGACTCCTGCAGGTTTCTGGCCATCTCTCCCCAAACATCCCACAGCCCCCACTGTGCCCCACACTCCCCACAGCCCCTGCCTGCACCTCCCCAGCTCCTCAGCTCACTTTTGGGATTGCTCCCACTCCTCATCCCAGCAAAAATCCACCACCTTTAAGGCCCTGAACACCGCTGGGGTACTGTCCAAACGGATGGGGAGAAGCCACTCCTGGGTGTCCCATCGATATTTGAGGCTCCCAGTGCATGTCCTGCCTGGGCAGCTGAGAGAACTGAGACACCAACATCGAGATGGACATCCCGAGGTTCCCAACCCCAGCTGAGCCTGCTCAGCTGGGTCCCAGCTTCTCTTGCAGAGCCCTGCATTTGGAGAGCACCCATCCCCAGAAATCCTCACAAATCATCAGCAATTTCTCCCTGCTTTGCTCTTCCTATTCTCTCTACACATCCCAAACATCCCCCAAAACATGGGGAGCCACTCACTTTCATTTCCCTTCCCCAAAAGTGTTTCTCTTTTCTCATCCTCACCTTGGTCACAAATCCCAAGGAGCTTGGTCTGAAGCCTGGAGAAGTTAGTTGGGATTTTAAAACAATCACGAGAGCTCAGCACCATTTTCCACAGAGATTTTCCAACTGGTCCTGAGTCTAACCAGCTCCAGCCCTGGCTGTGCCCACATTCAGACAATTCACCCCTAGGAATCAGCCCTGGAGTGGGCAGAAGAGCAGGATGTCCCAGAGCAAGGCTGAAGCTGCCTGATCTCTCCTGTTGCTGTCTGCCAGGCTTGGGCTCAGGGGGAGGGCAATTCACCTCCGGTTAAAGACGGTGCAGGGGAGGGAGGAAAAAAAAGAGAGAGGAGAAAGAAAATACTTGATTCCCCTGATTCAATCAGCCAGAAACAAGGAGGTGCTGGTGCCCTCTAATTTGGAGATTCACAGATTTTAAGGCCAGAAGGGACCATGATGCTCATCTAGCCTGACAGTCTGTATTATGTAAAAGCCACTTGAAGCCAGACAGTGCCACAAGCTTTTCAGAAGCAACAGCCAGCACTGGGGAACTTATTAAAGGACTGTGATTCTCCTGAGGTGGGGACATGTGGCTCCCAGCATGCTGAGAGAGGAGGAGGCCAGGTACACCCACCCGGCTGGGCTTCAGCTGAACAGACGGCAGCAATGGGGGAGAGGAAACATCATTTCCCTTCCCTGTCATGCAGCTCCTGCTCACAGAAAGAGGGATAAGCAAGGAAAAAAAAAAAAAAAAAACCCTTCCTGGTGGGTTTTTTTTTTTCATTTGAGTGTTCCCTAGTCCGGGAAAGAAAACAGGGATGTTGGCCCTGAGGCGTTTCTTGCCCAGTTTGAGGTCAAACCCCACGGTTTGCAGTGTAGCCTTGGGGAGCTGAGCCTGCCTCTCCAGGAGCCAGATCCGGAGCTCCGAGCTCGGCCTGCGGCAGCCGGAGGTGTACTCATTGACTGCAATGAGAGTTTCCCTCTGAAGATGGAGCCAGGCAGCATAAAACATCAATAAAGCGCTCAGGATGCGTCCCTTAATGAGCTGAGATTGTAACACGCTGCCAGAGCCTGCTGGAGCTGCCCATTCTGTCGGCAGAGAGGAGCAGATTCTGCTGGGGAAGTGTTAAGTGGGTCCTGCTGACTCATTGATGCAGATGGTTCCGGGAGCAGCGTCCCCAGGGGCTCTCCAGCGCCCTGAATGAGCAGGGATACAGTACCTCACCCCAGCCGAGGGGGACAGTGGGACAGGGGGGTGATTTCCCACAGTGTGATTTTCCATGGTGTGATTTCCCACATCCCAAGTGTCAGCTGTCCCTGTCGTCACTGTGAGGGTGGGCAGGCCCTGGCACAGGGCACCCAGAGCAGCTCTGGCTGCCCCTGGATCCCTGCAAGTGTCCAAGGCCAGGTTGGTCATTGGGGCTTGGAGCAGCCTGGGACAGTGGGAGGAGAAGGGGATAGAAAGCAGTGGATCTTTAATGTGCCTGCCAACCCGAATCATTCCATGATTCCATGGTCCGTGGGCTCCCCACACTTCCACAGCAGCTCTCCTTCTACAGAATACGTTTGTCCTGATGAGGTCCCTGCCCGAAGCCACATCCCCCTCCCAACGGAGAATGCAGAAGTGACTCCAGCAGTGTTGGCTCCAAAGGTGAAATCCTGGCCCTGAGCTCCTGGGGATCCTGGGCAGGGTGGGTGAGGAGACACTGGGATACAAAGGGATGTGTGACACAGGCATTTCCTGGCTGGGAAATTTTTAACTCCACCTTCCTGCTCCCTGGGGAGTGTCTGAGCACTGCTGCGCCTGTGGTGCAGCTCTGGAGCTGGATCCTGCCTGAACCCCACTGCTACATTCCCGCTGGGGAACCAAGTGGTAATGTACTTGCACCCTCTAGACCCCGAACGTCCACAAAAAAACCCCTTGGAGCCCTATTCTTTGCCAAGTCACACCCCACCTTTGCAAGGCACCTTTCCCACCCAACCTGTGCCTCTGTGGCACCTTCACCCCTGCCCTGATGGGGACGGGATGCTCCCAAAGTGTCTTTTCTGTCCCCAACCCTCAGGGCCCTTTCTCTCCCTGGATTCTCTGCCCTTGATGCTCCTCAGGTGCTCCCTGATCGTTGCTGGGAGCAGTCACCACCCAGTGTTCCAGGTTTTCTTCAGGCTCTCCAGTGATACCAGAACTCCACTACAGGTACCACGTGCACCAGGTACCCCACATACACCAGGGATCCCACATGTCCCAAATGTCCCAGGTATCCCACATGTACCAGGTGTCCCATGTACTCCAGGTATCCCATGTATTCCAGGTATCCCACAAGTACCAGGTATCCCAAATGTACCAGGTATCATTGTGTGTACCAGGTACCCCACGTGTCCCAAATGTCCCACATGTCCCAGGTATCCCAAATGTACCAGGTATCCCACATGTACCAGGTATCCCAAATGTACCAGGTATCCCACATCCCAAATGTCCTACAAGTACCAGGTAATCCATACACTCTAGGTATCCCACATGTCCCAGGTATCCCACGTGTCCCAAATGTCCCACATGTCCTAAATGTACCAGGTATCCCACATGTACCAAGTATTCCATGTACTCCAGGTATGTCCCAAATGTCCCAAACGTGCCAGGTATCCCACATGTACCAGGTGTCCCATGTACTCCAGGTATCCCACAAGTAGCAGGTATCCCCTGCATACCAGGCAATCCCAAACATACCAAGCATCCCACATACACCAGGATCCCTCCTGCTGCTGCTGCTGCTCCAGGCTGCTCAGCTCTCCCCAGCCCAGCTGATCCATCCATCCTGCAGCTCTCCCAACCCTTGCTCCATCCCAAGCCCGCACACCTGTCTCGAGCATCCTCCCTCACCTGGGCACCACCCTTCCCGCTCCCACACCCCATGGAGCAAACGCCCGTCCCCATTGATGGGTGGGAGGGGCTGGAGGGAGGCAGCTTCCCCCAAATTCTGTGCCTTCAGCATTTCGAGTCCCCGTTTCAATGTCACTTTAACTCGAGCGCGCGTGTGCCGGGGAGCAGGGCTCCGTATTAAATTGCCAAGCTGGTCACATGCTGCTGGGATTTGGCTGTAGCTAAGCAGCACCGCCCCCGCAGTCACTTTTTTGGCTGGTGACTCCTCTGCTCGGCGTAAGGCAGAGCCGGCAAAAGAATAGGAGAAACCGAAGGGAGAAGGGAAAAAAATTAAATAAATAAATACGAGAAAACCAGGCGAGTCATTGTGAATGTCAGGAGCTCCTCGGCTGCGGGTGTGACAGCGATCCTCCCCCTCCAAACTCGCTCCGTGTGAGAGCCAAAGAGAGGATTTCATTAGGATCTGGTAGCAGGCTATTTTCAGAGCTGACATCCTACCCATGGCTAAAAATAGCCGGTCCCCTCCACGCAAACCAGAGTTTCTGTTCTTTCAAACTTTAATAAATCCCAGTGAGGCTCAGACCTTCCCTTCTCCCCACACTTCGCACCCTTCCTTGCTCCATTCCTTTCCACCATTCTTTGCCTTCCCTGTTCTCCACTGCTCATTCACCAGGTGTCCTCTTTCCTCCAGGAGTGGAGATGGAGCTGGCACTGTGGCAGGGCAGGGGTCACCTCCTTCCCAAAAGCAGCATCCTGCTCCCAGTTCAGGGCCTCTGGGAGGCTGGGCAGGCAGAAGGGCTTGAGCCCCATGAGATGCTGGCAAGGAGCATCCCTGTGGAGGCTGGAGCATCTCTGAGGAGCCTGGAGCACCCCTGTGGAGTGTGGAGCGCCCCTTTGGAGCCCAGGATGCTCCAGGGAGAAACCCCAGGGAAGATGCTTCACTTTGATGCCTGATGCTCAAGTGGAGATGATCCCAGGATCATTCCAGAAGCGTGGAAAGGATCCCCGGCCCCATGGCTGGGCTGGGATCAGGGGGTCTCAGCATGAAGTTTCCCCACCTGTGGAGAGCAGCTGCAGCATTTGGCTGCAGTCACCTCTAAGAGGGCTTTCCTGGAAACCCTGCCTAGCCTAAAAACCAGGTCCCTAAACTCCTGTCCCATCTGTCCCCCCCTCCCCAAGGCCCACAGAGCCACTGCAGCCACTGCTGCTGCTGCTGCTGCTGCCCCCCTCCCAGAGGGGCTGCTCACAATTCCCTCCCTTCATTAGCACTGCCACCTCCCAGGCAGGTACAAGTATTTATAGCCAGCACCTGCCCCCTCCTCCTGGCTCTGTTACAAACACACATTTAACTCTTTCCCAGCCTCTGCTTGACACCAGCCCAGCCTGGTGATTTAAAAATTCCATAGCTTGGAATAAGCAGCCTCTGCAGAGACCTGCTGCACTCAGTGAATGCCTCCTCCCCATCACAGCCTCAAATCTCCCACCTCACCCTGGTCCCAGTCCTAAATTTTTCACCCCTCTCAGGTCCAAACACAAAATATCTCATCTCTCCCTGATCCAAGCCCCAAATCCCCCATCTCTCCTTGGTCCCAACCTCAAATCTCCCACCTTGCCCCTGTCCTCATCCCAAATCTTCCACTTCTCCCTGCGACCCAGCACAGCAAAGGCTGTGGCCAGTTGGGCTCTGCTGGTCTCAGGCTGGAGCAGGTTCATCAGAAGACCCCTCCCCTTCCTCATCCTATTTCCCAAAGCAGCAGGGACCAGCTCCATCCCTGCTAGCCCAGAGGATTTCCAGGGAGCCAGGCATCCCAGACCTAGGCAGATTGGATGGGCACAGCCTGGCACAGTACGGGGACATTCAGGAGGGTGGGGACCGGTGTCACCAGCTCATGCCAGTGCCGTGCTCTTCTTCCACTGCGCCGCAGCCCTCCGGAGCCCTGGCCGCCAGCCAGCCAGCCATTTCCTGGTAATCTAATAGCTGCAGCAGATGAACTGAAAATGCATTTCCTGCCACCATGCTGTAAAATTTTTATTAATGTTAGGAGAGAAGGCAGCACTGGTTCCCAGCGCCCGGGGCCATGGCGGACGGAGGCTGGGGGGGGCTCAGCGGGGCCAGGGGCTGCAGGGGCAGCAGCAGTGCCCCAGTGCTGCTGTGGGAACGTGGGCAGTCAGGGAAACCGAGGCACGAGCAAGGGAAGTGGCATTTGTGAAAGTAAAATCGGGCAGCAGGCCCCCAGCTGCCTACACTGGGTGACAGACCAAGTTCGCACCCGGGACGCCGCAGAGCTGTGTCCTTGAAACTCTGATTCAGGAGCACTGATGCTGAGGGCCCTTGTCCCTCGTGGTTGTGCCCTCGGAGACAATCCCATCAGCACAATCAGAGGGATGGAAGGAGGCTGGGAGAGAGGGGCCAGAGTGCGCTGGCAGATGGGCACCGCAGCGGGTGAGCTGCCACGCATCCCTGCCCGCATCCACACGGCGGCACATCCACCTCCCATGGCTCGGCGGCCTGGGCTGACCTTCCCGGCTGGCAAAGCGATGGCCTGGCTAAAACGCTCCATTAAGGACAAGGAACAGCCTGGAGCAGCCAGGAAATGGTGACCACAGGCCCTGAGCTGGCTTTGGCCGGAGCAGGAGTGGTTGCCAAGGAGGAGCGAGGTGCCAGAGCTGGGACATGCCTGTCCCTCTGTTTCTGCATCCACACACAATCCACCTCCCTCAGGGGCTTTGTGAAGGACCCTCAGGGTTCAGCCAGCTCAGCCCAGCCCCCATCCCTCCAAGGGGATGACATCCCTGTGGCCACAGGAGGGGCAGCTCCAGGACCCGGGGCTGGAGCCATGCTCACAGCCTCTTCCCACCCGGAGCCTGCTGCCTGCACTGAGGCAGAGCTAAATTGGAAAAACACACACAATGACCTCTTGTGGAATGTAGTATGAATATTTGATAGCTCTAATGTAATCATATCCAATCGATACTGGCAGGAATATCTCCCCCCCCACACTCCCTGAGCTCTCACTCTGCCCTGTCCCTTCCTCTCTCTCCCTCTCTCTACTTCGCTCTCCCTTTCATTAATGCATTCTCCACTTTACATTATTTATTAACTTCCTTCCTTTTTTTATTTAGAAAAAATAAATTAAATAACCGTGGTTACCTTGGACTCTCCCGTCTCAGGATTTCAAGCCAGGCAGAAACTTTTCTGACCTTCTATCACCTGCTCACCTTCCTCTGCTGACACAGAGGCTCTGCCCCATGGCCAGGACCCCTGACACCCCACCCCTCTCTGTTCCCCAATACCTCCCACCTCCCCATGAGTGCCTGGCAGCCCCCAAATCCCCCAGGAATTTCCACCCATTGCACGAAGATGCCCGGAGCATGGAAGCTCCCTGAGGGGCTGGCAATGCCTTGGAGGTTGAGGGTCTCCAGCCAGGGCAGAGGGAGGGATCTGCTCCTCTCTCCAGAAGGGCAGAGGATTCTCTGTTGCCTCTAGATGGCTCTGGAGAAGAGGGGAGAGTCAAGCCATGGTGATCCCATGCTCCAGGGTCTCACACACCCAGCTCATGCTTCCCAGGAAAAGCATCTTCCAAGACAGGCATCAGGGCTCCACTAGAAAAGGAAGGGTGGCATCAGTGTCCCCCAAGCTGCCACTGCTTCCAAGACAACATGATCCAAAGTATCTTCACCAGGGATCTTTCTAGGGGGTTGGAAGGAGGGCGAGGATCCTCAGTCTCAGTGTTGGCTGCAGCTCCTCTCCCACTGTGTCCCAGGCGATTTGGGGGGACACTGGGATTCCAGCTAGGAAAAGGCTTGAGAAAACCACAGACTCCTTGGGGACCCCACATCCTGACCCTCCAGGGTCTGTTTGGAGGAAGCAAAGGACTCTTCATGCTCAAAGCAAGGCTAAAGATTTCCTGCTCCCTGGCCTCCAGAGCGATCCTGGGCAGGAGCTGCATTTCCCCACCACTGGATCTCCTGTGTCCTACAGGAAACAGGATGCAGTGCTGGGGACAGCTCTCCTGACAGCTCCCTCGGGACCCTCGGATTGCCAGCACTGCCATCCTCGTGTCCCCACTACCCAGCTCCTCGCAGAGCCGGGTTTTGCTGACCCAGGCAAATCGATAGCGGCTGTCTGCCGGTGGCCAGCCCGAGGGGAGGGGACGGGGGGCGGGGAGATGCAGGGGCTGAGGCACTTGGGGACCCCCAGGATGTGGGGAAAGGCAGGAGAACCACGTGGTGGGAGAAGGTTTGGATGGATTGGTTTGGATGGAGGAGCCCCTGAAGCATTTGTCTTCCACCCTGGGGGTGGGGTCTGGAGGACTCCCACTGAGGATGCAGCCCCCTCCTCCTGCCACGGAGAGCCCCGGCTGCGGCCAGAGCCCCATGGAACCCACAGAGACTCTGCCTAAGGAGGATCACTTATCGAGCCTGCAGAGCCGGGGACGGCGGGGAGGGAGAGGGGGAAGTGTGGGGAAAGAGCTCCAATTAGCAGCATCGAGGCCAGATTTTATCCTCTGGAATGGGGCCCAGGCCAGCAGGCAGAGAGCCAGGGCAGGGGCTGGGGAGCACCTGGCCCAGCACCGAGCTCCAGGACCACCCAGAGCATCCCTGCTCAGCCCCAGATAATCCACCAGAGCCCACCAGTGCCCACCAACCCCCATCAGTGCCCACCAATGCCCACCAGTGCCCACCAATGCCCACCAGAGCACAACAATGCCCACCAGTGCCCACCAGAGCACACCACCACCCTCCTCCACAGGGCCATCAAGCACACAGGGCTGGGAGAAGGGAGCCAGAGCTGGGAGCCTCCCGAGCAGCTGCTGGGACCATGGAAAGGGACAGTGACCTCATGCAGAAGGATGGGCACAGAGACACTACAGTCACTTGCACTCCCCTCACAAGACCCAGATGCCCACAGTTGTGCTCTGGATCCCTGGAGCAATCCCCTTTCCCAAAGCCCTGAGATGCTGAAAGAGGTGAGGGAATTTGCTGCAATCCCTGGAAAAAACTGGACTGTAGCAGGAGAGGCAAGTGCTGCTGGCAGGTGGGACCCCAGGGACAAGGTTTGGGAGCTAGTCACGTTTGTCTTGGCTGGGAGAATTTGGAGTCTTCTGCATAAGGACCATCACCTGAGACGGGGGGGGGGGGGGGGAGAGAGGAACGACACACCCACATTCCCTCCTGTCTTCCCTTAAACATGGGACACATGAAGGAGGTCCCCTCACTGCTGCAAAGAGCATGGAGAGTAAAAGGTTCCATTCCCATGGACTGATGGCCCCATTGCCTTCCTGCTCCAGCATTTCCCACCATGCCTCCCTTCTGGTACCTCCCGCATCCTCATTTTCCCTGCAGCTCTGCCAGGGACTCATCTGAGCCCACCCAAATGTTTCTCTCAACCCAGGGATGCTGGGGAATCAAGGGGTCTCACCTCCCCAGGAGTCACCCCAATATCCCAGGGAAGATGCTCTTCCCAAAGGAGCCTGAGAGGCTTCCTGAGCTGATCCCACTCCCATCGACCCTTGCCTTGAACCACATCCCTGTCCCCCCAACAGGGGGCGGGGAACACCAAGCTCCCAGCTCCCCCACCCATGGCACATACTCCAGGCCCCACAAATATTCCTCTCTTCTGGGACATCTTCCACCTTGGAGGAAGGAGAGACTTTCCAAGCTAATGGCTCACAGCAGAAGCCATTGGATAAGCTCCTGATATTGCTCAGAGCAGTGAGCACCCCCTCCTCCCCTGCCTGAGGTCTGTGACAGACTCAGACACCACTGTGTGGGGCCACCACAGGTGGGACCTGCCTGGATGGAGAAGATGAAGTTCCATGAGGGGAGAACAGCCCACACCTAAGCTCGGATCCGTGTGGGTTCTTCCTCTCCATGGCCCCACGGGCAGGGTAAACCCTGGGTCAGGAGTTTGGAGGTGGCACCAGGGCAGGTAGAGGGAATCTGGGTGGCAAGGAGACATTCTCCTTGTGGTGTCCCACCAAGCACAGCCCCTTGAGCTGGTGACAAAGGCGGGAGCAGAGGGAGCAGAGGCAGCTGGCAGAGATAATTGGAGAGAAACCATGACATAAGGCCAGGGGAAGTGGGGTCCTGGCCTTTCCCAGGCTCTGCCGTGCTCCTCACTCCACTTCCCTGCCAGTTTATCAGCCACTGGAGTGCAACCAAGGGAACATCAGCCAGGACAGAACAAACAAACATCCGAGTTTGGGCTTCCTTCCTCCCTTCGAATAACCAAAAAAAAAAAAAACTTAACTAGAGAGAGATGGGGAATTCAATTAAATTTAAAAAGACTGAAACAAGTCAAATAAATAAGCATTTGTGTTTCCATGGGGACATGATACATTCCTGAGAGTGGAATTGGAATCCCTTCTTGGGGAGAAGCAATGCTGGAGCAGCAAAGCCAGTGATGCCACAAGTGGCCCCACATGCAGCCCACCACGGGGCCCAAAGGACCTGCATAAGTCCCCTGGCTCTGACAGCCCTTGGATCACCAGAAGTTTTCCCTGGACTCCCAGGTCCCCAACACACAGCCATGGCTCACTAGGGACTCACAGCCTGTTTGGAGTGGAAGTTCTGGTTGGAGAGGTTGTTTTCATTTTCCTGTTTCATTCCAACAGCCAAAGTAGGTCAGGACCGGCCACCAGGAGCTCCAGTCCATGCACCACCATGTCATGGTGTAACATGGCTTGGTTTTAGTTAAAGAGAAAATCCATCCATTATGGGAGTAATTCTCTGAGAGGACTGCTGACAGCTTCCTCTGGGCCAAACAGAACCAATCAGCTGGTTGGCTTTGAATATTGACACCTTTTAAACCACTTAAGAAAGTGGTTTTTCACACACCGGTGTGAAATCACATCTAAAAAAGAACAAAGCCTGGAAAAAGGTCTCTTGCTCCCAGCCTTTGAGAAGGTAACTGGACACTGGCTGGGCTAGGCCTCGTTCTGCTGAGTGGCCAGGCTGGGCCAGACCCTGCTCTGCTGCAGCGCTGGCTGCACCCTGCTCTGCTGCAGCGCTGGCTGCGCCCTGCTCTGCTGCAGCGCTGGCTGCGCCCTGCTCTGCTGCAGCGCTGGCTGCACCCTGCTCTGCTGTGGGGCCGGGCCAGACCCTGCTCTGCTGTGGGGCTGGGCCAGACCCTGCTCTGCTGTGGGGCCGGGCCAGACCCTGCTCTGCTGTGGGGCTGGGCCAGACCCTGCTCTGCTGTGGGGCCAGGCTGGGCCAAGCCCTGCTCCGCTGCAGCGCTGGCCAGGCCAGACTGGGCTCTCTTTGCCACTGGCCTGGTCGCCCCGCGGTGCAGCGCAGCTGAGGTTCTGCCATCGCTGAGTTCCACCCATGGCCACCAGGAAGGGAGAGGGGAATCCGTGGGCCCACTGAGTCACGGGCAGGCCATTGAAATCCCAGCCACTCCTACCACCCCTGGGGGCCTGGCTCAAGGTCCACCCAGCGTAGCAGGAGCCAAAATCACCACCACAAGCAGCTCCACTGGTGCCGGCTGGCAGAGATTGCATGGCCATGCATGGCAAGACATCAACTCTTGAGATATCAACTCCTTCAGTAAACAGCTGAAACAGACATCGATCCTCTCTCAAGTAAGAGGGAAAGAAAGGGTGTCCTGGTTTGATGCTGAATTGGATCCCCATTCATCTGTTTAGCTCAGAAATAAGTTTTGCACCTTTAAAACTGGATCTGAGAGTAAAGGGGGGAGAAGGAGAAGTGGTGGAATGTCTGAGGCAGTTGTTTTCAGAACATAAAGATAAAAGTTTTCAGCTTTCCTTCACACACAGCCTGTGCTGTCTGCAGAGCTCTCCTTTGCTTTTTGTCAGATTTTGGCCAAGTGAAGCAGAGAAGTTCTCTGTACTATATTTTTTTTTTTTCCCTTTTTCTTAAAACTGTTCAAACCTGCTCTGGACTAAACCCAGCAGAGCCCCAGGAGCTCACATCCATGGCCCACCAGGCCTGGCCTGGGCCCTGGCATTTCCCAGTGCTGAAGGGACTGACAATAACTGAGAGAGCCGGGCTGCACCCCACGAGAGAGACTTTCTGAATTTGTCATCTCTTCAGAGTGGTGAGAGGTTTTGTTTAGTATTGTTCACTTGTTGTGCTGGGGAATGCTTTGCCTGTTAAATAAACAATTTTTCCTCTTCTCTCCAAGGAAATCTTTTTCCCAAACCAGCCGGGGGAGGGGCTGTTTGAATATGCTTTCTAGAGGGCCCACATTCAGAGGTTTCTTCCCCAGTTTTCCCTAAACCAGGACAAAGGGTGAAGAGACATAAAGAAAACAACATAGAGACACTGAGGTCAGTGAAGAAGGAGTCAGATCCCAGACAGGAGGAGAATGAGGAGATGCCTTAGTCTTGGGCTGAAAGTCTTATGTAAAGCTATGCTAAAGATATAATTGATACATCAGACTTTTTTTCCCAGTAGTTCATGGAACGTGTTGGGGGGATGTAGCATTCTAACCACAGCCATGAACAGAGGCACCTGTGTTTAAGCAAGCAGATGTCAAAGTAGCTGTGTTCTAATGAGAAGCTTGAACAGAGAGAAATGAGAGAGATGAAAAACCTGGCCCCAGGAATGGAAGAAGTAAAGAAGAAAATGGAAGAAGTAAACCTCTGTTCCCAGAGATAAAAGAAGAGAACTTTTTGTTTCTATACTAGAACAGCTCGTCCTTAAAATTGCACCTCAATAAGCTGAAATGACCCACTGTGGGAGGGACTTCACAATTGCAGATTTCCAGCGGCTGCTATTCATGAAAATTAACACCATGAGAGAACTGTTTCTTGCAAAAACATCTCCACGGCATGGCAGGAATGAACCCTCCCCCTAAGTGGATTGAAGAAAGGTAATTTTAAAGGTGGCAAACTGGTTGAAAATACCAAATTTGTCTCTTCACTTTCTCAGTGGGAAAAAGAAAGGAAAGTTGGGTGGAGGAAAAGTGTTCTGAAGGTTTATTCTGATTTCTTATTATTTTTCTTTTAACTCTGCTAATAAAGTTTTCTTTATGCCAAAAAAAAAAAAAAAAAAAAAAAAAAAAAAGCTGAATTTGAACTTTCCTGCTTGTTGGTGACTCTGGGATCTACATGGCAAAATACCTGCATGAACTTAACAAAAGTTCAGAAGTTCAACTTAACCTGACTTCTGGAGCAGACTGACCCACTGCACGAGGACAACTCTCCCAAGTCCAAGTGTTCAGCAGATTTTCACCTGAGATTTAGGACCTGATGACTTGGGAACTGCCCTGAGACGTGAAAACATTTGGCAGAGAACAGAAGCTTGTTAGAAAACAAACAAGAAACTGGGGTTCTCCCCAGAGAGCTGGAGACTCTAGCTGACAGGGAAATCCAGCCTTGCCCCTTGGAAGACGGTCCCGTGGGCTGCTGAATGCCAAGGACAGGGCTTGTTCCAGGGAGAGCAGGCCACTCCTCAGGGCTCTGGCAGAGGGTGGTGCCTGTGGGGCACTGCAGGAGCTCTCCCCTGCGTGTTCTCCACGCTCCACTTGTAGGTGAGCTCCTGCACCACCTTCTTGCTGGCAATGCAGGCAAAGCACTGCTGCTTGAACCCATGGGACCTGTCCACACCATCCAAGCAATGCCCAGGCCAGATGTTAAACCTGTTGAAGGGAGGTGCTGGTCCCTTGAACCTGGGTTTTTCTTTCTCTTTTTTCTCCTTGGCCTTCATTTTCTTGATGAGAGCAGCCATGGGGTCTCCTTCCCTCTGCTGTTCCCTCAGCATTCAATCCAGGTTCTGGTCATCAATGTAATGGGCCAAGGGCTTCTGCACCTCTTGACTGCATCCTCCATGTTCTGCTGCTGCTGCCTCTTCTATGCCAGCCATTTTCCCCACTTGGCATATTACTCTTCTCTCCTGAACTCTCCCTCATCCTTCAGCCTCTGTTCCAGCTGCTCCTGGGCCAGGTTTCTCTTGTGGACAGACTGGTCTCGGAACACAGTCTGAGCATTGTGGGATTCCTCTTCTGGGGGTCTGGTGCTCCTCTCATGATTCTAGAGCTCCTGCTTCTCCCTCTTCAGCACATCGGCCGACACCAGGCCAGCTTTGACCCTGGATGACGTCGTGCTAGCCTTCTTGGGAGAGGCCTTGGCATCCCGGCAATGTGGGGAGTGCTCCAGGGGACTCTGTGACCTGTGCATGCCCTTCTGGGCAGGCAAAGTCCATCCTTTTGTTCAGCTCTTTTTTCCCACTTGGGGACCCTGGCTTCTCTCTTCGAGCTAACAAATCCTGACACTGCCACCAGGGAGGTGACAGACCTGATGTGTCATGACAGGATGAGTCAGGGGTGTCACAAAGCCATCTCCTGGGAGGGGCCAGGCCAGGACTGTGATGATGCCGTAACCTGGGAGGTGAGGGGTTGGGGGTCTTATGACACTGACGGTGCCTGGGAGGTGACAGATATGGGGTGTCACAACACTGCCTTTTGGGAGGTGACAAGTCTGGTGTATCATGATGCGATCAACAGGGATGGGACAGGTTGGGGATGTCATGATGCTGTCATCTCAGAGGGGCTCTCCCCTCCAAGGAGCTGTTGTGTTTCCCTGCTGGGGACGAGGGCTCTGGGGAGTTGTGGCGCCACTGCCTCGTGGCAGACTTGGCAGGTCCCGAAATACCTGAACTCTGCATGTCTTCATCTCCTAGAAGCTTCCATTTGGAGTTTGTTTGGAATTCCTCCATGAGCTTCGCCTCATCAGGGTGCTCATCAATGAACTCTGCCACCACAGGCATGTCTCCTTCATCCTTCTCCTCCTCCTTCTCCAGGGTGGCGACAATGCTTTTCCACCTCACATCTTCGTGCACAATCCACATCCCAGCTCTGCCAGTGCCGCCCGGTGGCTTCTCCTTGTGGCAGAACTGGGAGGGCTCCAGCAGCAGCAGCAAATTCCCTTCCCCAAGCAGCAGCTCCAACTGTCCTCCTCCAAAGCCGAAAGAAACAGAGAGCCAGCAGCAGCCCCAGCCCCGTCTTTTATCAGCCCAATTCTCTTGGTATCTCTCCCCTCAGAGAGAAACTCTCAGGTAAGGGTAGTGCAACCAGATGCCCTCCTCCCCGAGCTTGGCCACTTCTTTTGTTTTTGTGAAGTACCCAGTTGATAGTGTTTCCTAGCAGCTAATGGGGAAAAAATTCTGTAAGTGAATGTCTAGGTTTGAATGACAGATGTCTGCTAAGGAAGGCAGGAGCCTCGCCTGGAATGAAAAATGCAACCCCCCTCCCTCCCAATTATTATAATTTGGAAATTAAGGGGCTCTCAGGCAAAAAAATGGGGATAGGAATAACAGTTCTTTATTCGAAAATTAAAAATACAGTAATACAAAACCAAAAATAACACTGACAAAGTCAGAATACAGCTTGACACCCTGGTGGTCAGAGTGTTGGTAGGAGTCCCATTAAATGGTGGCTGCAGCCCTCCTGAAGTTCTCCTGGTTCTGTTGAAGCAGTGAAGTAGAAAGGTGTAGATTTCCTCTGAAGGTCCAGTGGTGATAGATGGGCCTGGTCTTCTGGGAATCCAGTGGGAAACTCTTCCTTGGTGTTCCCAACCCCAGATTGGATCCGGGTAGGAATGTTTGGTGTTCCAAACCCCAGATTGGATCCAGGTAGGAATGTTTAGTGTTCCCAACCCCAGATTGGATCCATGTAGGAATGTTTGGCTCCTCCCCTGTCTGCAGCCTCTCCCAATGGCTGATGGAATTTTCTCAGTGACATTCACTGGCCCGTCAGCAGAAGATCTCTGCCTGGAGGGAGGATGGGTCCTGGCAGAGCTAAAGAAAACTGCCCCAGCTGGTTTTGAACAGTTGACCCATTAACAGAGGATATCCCCTGGATTTATGAGGGATGGATCACAGAAGAGATAAAGAACACTGCTCTACCTGGTTTCAGCAGATGGTGATAGAATACATGCTGCAACCCAAGACGGTAAAAAAGAACAAAAGGAAAGAAACCCAACCCCCAATATTATCCACCCCAAAGTTTTTCCCATACCAACATGTTACATCAAATCTAAACCTTTAAATTATATACATATGTATACCTGCAGATAGGGATAGAAGCACAGTGTCATGAGTAGCTCAACCTAAAACAAGGTCCCTTTGAGGAATACATCGGGTCTCTCCATCCTTTTGCATCACCCACCAGGTGCAGCCTGGTCCCTGAGCAAAGACAACTCCATGGATGGGATGGTTTTTGCTGGAGGCAGAATTAACCCAAACAGTTTCTCCTACCATACCTCTCATGTGTACCTCTGCAACCTTATCTTCATCTGTTGTTCCCAAAGCCTCAGATTGGGCAGGGTTTACTTGGTTGGTGGAACCTGGGGTGCTGATAAGGCTGTTCTTGAAATGAGTCCCCCAGTAATCCCAGCTATCCTTGCTGTGATGGCCCCTCACCCCAGCAATGGAAGCACGTTCTGCCTCCACATGTCCTGATGGCACTAGGTTACACTGTTGTCTTATGCTGCAATGCAAGATGTGACCAGAAGTATCTATTCTATCGCAGTCTGTTGAAACTGGATGGGACAACGTTCTTTGTCTCCTCCATGACCCATCCCTGATAAATCTGGGGGGATGTCTTCTTAATGGGCCAGCTGTTAAAAAACAGCTGGGGCAGTTTTCTTTATCTCTTCCATGACCCATCCTCTCTCCAATGGAGTATCTTCTGTTAATGAGCCATTGAGTCTCACTGCATGACTAATAAAATTCCATCATCCCATTAGGAGATGCTCCACCTAGGGGGAGGAGCCAAGCATTCTTACCTGGATACAATCTGGGATTTGGAACACCACAGGTAGCCTTTTCCACTGGATTCCCAGAGGAAGGCCATCTACACCATTCACTTTAGTGGATCTCCCTTGGTTGGTGTTTCCCTCCTTGAGTTGATGCACCTGTGCTGCCAGCACAGAAGTGGGTTTCCCATCCCACCTTCCCATGTCTTCCCCACGGTCATGCAGAGAGTGTCAAGCAGTTGAACACCTTGCCTGGACTATCAGAAAACCCATCTGCAGTAGGACTCCTGAAGGTGGAAGGGCAACGAGTCCTAATTGTCACCTCAGTGGTGCACTGCCAGCTTCTGTTTCATTCCAACAGAAAAGGTAGGTCAGGACCAGCCACCTGGAGCTTCAGTCCATGCACCCACATGTTGGGTTGGGTTAGGTCAAAGTGGGTGGTTCATACTGTGTTACATTGATCTTTTGATTTGGTTCTGGGTCAGTCACTCATGTTAGGTTGTGTTGGGTCAGTTGGGTTGGTTCCTTCATGTTGGGTTGGTTCCTTCATGTTGGGTTGGGTCATTCACTTTGGGTTGAGTTGGTTCATTCATGTTGTGTTGGTTCATTCGTGTTGGGTTGGGCCATTCCTGTTGGGTTTGTTCATTCATGTTGGGTTGGTTCATTTGTGTTGGCTTCCCCTGGACTTGGTTGGGATTTTTTGGATCACTCCTGTCGGGCAGGGTTGAGGGGGGTCATTCATTAAACTGTCCCAAAACCAACAGTGATGTTTTCCAGAGCTTTTGCCCTATGAACCATTTCTGGAAATCCCCTTGGCTCAGCCACCCTTGAGTCTTGCTGCTCTCGTGGAAATTGCCACAAGATTTCCTGGAAAACATGAATTCCCTGTCCTAACCTTGTCCACAAACATCACACACGCACACACAGAGAAACCTCCGTGTGTCCTGCACGTCATCCAAAGCTCTGCTTGACATCAGCACCACCAAGGCCACCTCCAAGAAATCCTGGGACAAGGAAGGGGGACAGGAGGATGCACCTGTGGGATCCCGAGTCTTTTTCCTCCACACACGGCCACAGAAGCCCCACGGTGTTGGACCAGCTGGCAGGACCAGGCAGGGCCTTTCCCAGGCAGAGGGCTAATTCCGGATCCCCTGCCGGATGCGAGATCTCGTCACCAGCGCCCGCTGGAGAAGGGAAGAGCATTGTGTGGGCTGTTGCTTTTTTTAAAGCCATTTGTGACCCCAGGAGCAGCGTGTGAGTAAGGAAGGAGGGGACAAGGGGGAGGGCAGAAAATTCCCAGATCCCAGCTCTCCCTGGGAAATCCCCAGAAAGTCCCCAGGCACTTTCTTTCCCAGCAAATGCCTTCCTACACTCTGAGGCCAAGCAGCAGGTGCATCCCAGAGCGCTGGGCTCCTGCGGGGCCATGCAGGCCTGCTCCTCCCAGCACTGCCCGTCCCTGTCCCACGGGACCCTGTAGGGCACAGGGGGAACCACAAATCCCAGTGAGCTCCAGAGACCACCGTGCTCCACACCCCGAGGAGAAACACCCCCGTAAGCATGACCCCCGGGCCACGCCAATGCTGCTGCACTGCCCATCCCAAAGGCAGCCAGTGGGACACCACGGGAGGGGGATCCCCCCCCACAAAGTCCCCCAGGGCTCCCAGCCCAGCCCTTCAGCTGAGGCACGGTTTGATCCTGTTTGCTCGCATCCGTCACTCCCGTCGGGAACGCCTGGATCCCGCAGGCAGCGAGGGGTTCGTCCGAGGAGCTGTGCCCGGGCACGGAGGGAGAGGGGCCCGGGCGTCCTGCCAGGAAGGGGAGAGGGGCCCGGGCGTCCTGCCAGGAAGGACCGAGGGACAGGCGACAGGCAGTGCCCATTGCATCCGCTGCTTCCTCCCGGGAGCCGGTACCGAGGCGCGATCGCACCCGGGAAGGGCCCGTGACAAATTCTCATGGAGGCCGGGATGCTTCCGCCGTGAGCTCACCCAGTGACTAACTTGTTTATCTCCCGCGGGAGCTGCACCGAGGTTTTGGGAAGCAGCAGATCCTCGGCAGCTCCTCTGCCCGTTCCAGGCGCGGCCCCCACCCCCTTCCTGAAAATAGTCGGAAATCGGGAATCCGCGGTGGCACCAGCGCGTCCCCTCGCTGCGAGGACAGTGACAGCGAGCGACTCCCCTGCCCACACACCCACGGCAGGGAAACTGGAAAGACTCAGAACTCGTGGATTTTGGAAAACAAATCACGGAAATTCCGGCACAGCACTGGGGAGCTTCTCCCAGTGCTGCGCTGGGGCGGTTTTGTCTGCACAGGTACCGGGGAGGCACCGCTGAGACCTCATCCTGCCCCATTCCCAACCCAGAGAGGCACCAGAGCAGAATGTCCCTAGAAACGTTCCAGGCCAGTTTGGACGGGGCTTGGAGGAACCTGGGATAGTGGAAGGTATCCCTGCCCATGGCAGGGACTTGGAACGGGATGAGCTTTAGGGTGTCTTCCAACCCAAACTATTCTGGAATTCTCTGTCTGTGACAGGTTCATCCTAGTCCTCAGGTAAGCACTCCCACGGCTCCTGTGTCACTAGGTGACATCTATTCTCCCCCACGCCGCCAGCCCCATGTCCCCAGTGCCGCCTGCCGCTCCCATTGCCGGCTCTGGAGCCTTTCCTGCTCCACCAACTCAATCCCTGCGGGTACTTCGTGCTGCAGAACAACCCGGAGCTCCAGGGACCGGAGCCTCTGTCCCGAGGGTCCCGGCGAGTCCTCCCCGCGATGCTCCGGCGCATCTTCGGGGCTGGGAATGCCCTCCAGGGAGGCTGCGGGAGGGCAGGGCCGGGCGCTGCGGGGCCGGGGCTGAGGGAAGGGGGCCGAAGGGCGGCAGTCCCCACCACCGGGCCAAGGCAGCCCTCCAGCGGGGACCCGCCACCTGCCCGGCGCACACGACAATATTCTGATGCGTTTGGATGAAAATCAGCGCTATGTAACCCAAAAGGTGGTGTGTGTATCCCCGACACCGCATCGCCTGCAGCGGGGCAGGACGGGGACGGGGACAGGAGAAGGGAGAACAGTGACAGGGAAGGGGTAGGCAGGGACAGGGATGGGAGCAGGGACAGGGGCAGGGAAAGGGACAGGGATGGGAACAGGGATGGGGATGGGGACACGAACAGGAACGGGGATGGGGGCGGAAACGGGGATGGGAACGGGGACAGGGACAGAGACGGGGACAGTGATGAGGCAAGGTAGGGACAGGGACAAGGATAGGGACAGGGACAGGGACAGGGACACGGACACGGACACGGACAGGGACACGGACACGGACAGGGACAGGGACAGGGACACGGACACGGACACGGACACGGACACGGACACGGACAGGGACGGAGCCGCTCCTCTCGCTGTGCATCTCCCCTCCTGCCCGCCAGGGGGCAGCGCTGCGCAGTCTCCGCTCTGGCCCCGAGCCCGTTCCCTCTGGCTCTGTCCGCCCGCCGGCGGCACCCGCGCGTCCCCATGGCTCTCCCTCCGCCTCTTCCCCGACCTCCGTCCCGCTCTCCATCCCGCGGCCTCCCGGACCGGGCCGGTCCCGCTTGCCGCCGGCCCCGTTCTCGCCCCGACTCTATGGTTTGCGGACGCTCTGCCCCGCGCGTCTCTATGGCGGCACGCAGCCCCGCCCCGGGCCGGCAATGAGGCGGCCCCGGCCCCGTCCGGCACGGTCCCGCCGCCGCCCGCGGGCTCTGGGTGCACCGGCAACGCCGTCCGAGGCGACTGCGCCGCTCCGGGCGGCAGGGGAAGCCGCGGGAGCCGCCGGGTGGGTCGGTCGCCGGTGCTCCCGGGCTCGGAGCGGGGGCTGGTTTGGGCCCTCTCGGAGGGGAATCCGTCTGCAACGTAGCTTTTTCTCTTTTTTTTTTTTTTTTTTTTCTTCTTCTTTAAAGGTCACCGAGACGCCGTTACCCGAGGCCAAGCCCGCAGGGCCGATGTGGTTGGAACTCCGAGCGGGGTCCGCTTTCGGGCCTGGTGGGGCAGGGGCCGGCGGAGGGGAAGGGGCGCGGGAGCCCGGAGCAGCCATGCGAATTCCCTCCGTGATCCATCAGTCGGCGATCGTTCAGCATCCCGAAACCGGCAAACCTCGCAACTCCATCATCCCCAGGCTCCGCCTCGGCCCTCCAGGCTCACAAGGTAATGTTAGGCCGCGGTACACGGGGTTAAGAGCCGTCGAAAAGGGAATAATAATGAAAAGGACGGACGATCATGGAGTTAGAGCTGTTTTCCATCATCCCTTGGAAACACAACCTCCCTGCGGGGAGGAGCTGCTTGGCTGTCATTGCCCGGGCAGGGCCCAGAGCATGAAGTGATTTAGCAATGGGAGTGATTGAAATGTAAATTTGGGGGGGTTCTGTGTCAGGGCTGGTGCCTTTGCTGTGAAAAAAAAAAACAGAATTAGAATTTGTTGCCTGTTGAACTGGTGACCTAGGAAGCCCTTGTTGGGAGAATATGCAAGCAGGATGCTGGACTAAAGGTTTGGGAAAGGGGGACTGGAGTCAGGTGGTCAGTGTGAAGCGTGGGTGACGCCACGCATCAATTCCCTTTGCTTACAGAAAATGAAAGTAGTGTGAGTTGTGCTTAGCTGGCAAGCTGCCTGAGATGTCTTTATTC
>CM031880.1:580540-601418 GCA_018697195.1 Certhia americana | reverse complement strand
TCTTCCTCCTCTTCCTCCTCTTCCTCCTCTTCCTCCTCTTCCTCCTCCTCCTCCTCCTCCTCCTCCTCCTCCTCCTCCTCACTGTTTTGCCTGCTTTTTCTAGAACTGCCCTAATTACTGGATTGCTCTGTTACCGCTTCCCTAACCAAGGTCACTTTGCATCCTCTATTGCTGCAGTCCCATCCAGGAATGGTGAATTCAACCTGGGGCTGCTGGAGGGGGGACAAGACCTTCAGAGATGAGGCTTTGCCACTGTTTTGCACAAGGGTGCTGAACACAGCTGTCTCTCCTGGAATGGCTTTGCCTGGAAAATCACAGAATCATGGAATGGCTTGGGTTGGAAGGGACCCCAAAGCTCATCCAGTTCCACCCCCTGCCATGGCACGACACCTTCCACTATCCCAGGCTGCTCCAAGCCCCATCCAGCCTGGCCTTGGGCACTTCCAGGGATCCTGGGACAGCCACAGCTTCTCTGGGCACCCTGTGCCAGGGCCTGCCCAGCCTCACAGGAGCTCGGCATCTCCTTTGTGTCTCCTCAGGGCTGTGTCCTGCTGGGGTTTAGGACAGAGTAGCACATCCGAGTCACCTTGTCCCCTCTCTCCTGACTGCCAAGATGTGGTGCCAGAGGCTGACATGGCTGCTCCAGGGGTGGCATGGGAGCACCGGACATCGCTGGCCATGGCTGTCCCGGGCCTCCAGGACGGTCCTGGCTGCCCCAGCACGCTGCCACCCCACAGCCCCGGCGTCCCCCTGCTGTGCCTGGCAGCTGCACCAGGACCATCTCGGTAGGTGTGCTGCGTTTGGGTGCTCCTGGTCCACCCTTGTTCCCTGGAATGATGTGTTTTTCCTCTGAGACAGCCTGCGTTAGATGGATGCACCCTGGGGGCTGTTTCATGTTCCCTGTGGGAATTCCCAAAGGCAGGATGGAACAGCCTTGTCTCCTGTGATAAGTGAGGCACTGCTGAATGAGTAATCAAATCCAGGGATTCCTGAACAAAAACTCTGAGTCTTGCCCTGTCAGGCACCGTTTTCTGTGCCTTGCTCAGGCTCTCCCTGGCAGAGCCCCTCTCAGCTCTGGTGTGTGCCCACCTCTGCTGCCACACCTTATGCAGGGTGATGGCAGCTGAGACCAGTGAGATCTCAGTATTCTGAACCACTTGCAGGCAAAGGGAATTGCTCAGCATTTTACCCAGTGGCTCCAAAGCATAGGAGCCAGGCCTTTGCTAAGATCCCCTGCCAGGTCTTCCTCATGTGACAATTTATGTCGAGGGGTACCACTGCATCCCCTGGAACTGGGATGATAAGGTGTGGACACTGGGCTGCAGTTCTTGGCTTTGTTTGTCCTCCCTGTTCCCCCAAAGCCTCCTCTGCTCCCATCCCTGTCAGAGCTGAGGTACGGGAGCACCGTGATGCGCCTGGATTTCGTGTGGCTGCGGGACCACTGCCGCTCTGCCTCCTGCTACAACGCCAAAACAAACCAGCGCAGCCTGGACACAGCCAGCGTGGACCTGGCCATCCGGCCCCAGGCCGTGCGGGTGGATGAGAGCACGCTCTTCCTCACCTGTGAGTCCTGAGCACCTGTGCCCTCTTGTGCCCGCTGATGGGAGAGGGCAGCGTTATCCCCAGATCGGCCTGTCAGGTTTTAAACACTGTAAGCTCTCACTGTAAACACCCCTCTGCATCGGAGTGCTGTGGTTTTCCTGCCCCAGCTCTGTGTGTGTGCAGTGTCTGGGTTGGTCGGGCTCCCCCAGCAGGTGGGTGGTGGACAGGTGGGGCATGACACGGTTGCTCCTCTTTTCCTTCCCCATCCTGTGTCAGCAGCTGCCAGCCCCGCTCACCATACCCATTTTCTGTCCTTCCTCCTCACTTTCCCAGCTGCTTTCTTTTGGTGGGGCTTACCTTTATTTGAGGGCTTGACTTCAGGGCTTTGATTGTCTGTAGAGTCCTGTCAACAAAAACCAAAACCACTGCAGATGCATCAGCTGGCTGGGGATTTGGAGAGGGTGGCAGCAGCTGCCCTGAATTTGGAGTTGTGGCAGCAACGACAACACCTTTAGGACTCATGGCCTTTCAGGTCATGTTTTAGGTGACAGCAGGGTGCAAAGAGCCCATCCCCAGACAGGTGACAATGGCAAGGCCTGTCCTGGGCTGACAGGTGCCACCATCTCAGGCTGGTCAGTGGGATTTTGGTGACTCTGCTCTTGTCCCTGTGCCAGGGCCAGATGGACATGTGACACGGTACGGGCTGGAGTGGCTGGCGAGGAACAGCTACGAGGGGCAGAAGCAGCAGGTCATGCACCCCCGGATCCTCTGGAATGCTGAGATCTACCGGCAAGCCCAGGTCCCCTCCGTCGACTGCCGGAGCTTCCTAGAGACAGACGAGGGTCTGAAGGAATTCCTGCAGAACTTCTTGTTGTACGGGATAGCTTTTGTGGAGAATGTCACTCCCACCAAAGAGGACACGGAAATCTTGGCCGAGAGGATCAGCATAATCAGGTATCTGGGCAATCCTGGGAAGGGTAAACTTGGTTTCTTTCTGTTTGGAAAGCTGCTGCCTCCTTGTCCTGTATTTTGTGTGGCATGGCCTGGTTTGCAGACAAATGCTCTGGCTGCTCCCCTTCACCTGGAATGGAGGATCCCTCTGTGGGATCAACCCTCCTTTATGGGAGAGCTGGGAATCAGCTCAGTTATTGAGAGCTGACTCCAGAGCATACGGTGACTTTTGTGACATTGGGACTATGCAGAGAGCAGGGACTGAAGGAAGAGGCTGCCTGGGAAGAGCAGAGCTTTGCAAGGAGAGACATTTCCTGTTATGACTTGAGGGGTCGCAAGGGCAGCCTGGCCCTGAGAGCCAGGGAGATCAAAAACCAGTTGGAGCTCTTGCTAGAGAAAAACAGGGAGAAGTGTTGGTGCTGGATTTGTGTAAATCATGGCAGGACAGGGGCTGAGCTTGGGGCTCCATCCAAGCTGTAGAAACAGTTTGATTTGCCCTGGGCCCCTTGGAAAAGGAGGGATTACTGTTAATGAACTGTCACTCCAGATAGAAACAAGGGGCTCCAGGGAATACCCAACCAGCTTTTGTCTCCGGGCACGCTCCCCCTGTAGCCCCTTGCCTTGCTGTCCCTTCCCACCTGTGCATGGAAGGGGGAGGTAGTGAAAACAGGACTCTGGGAAGAAGAAATTGAATTACTGGGCAACCCTGTGTCAATACAAGTAAGCACTGGCTGCACTCAGGCACCTTGTGTTGCTTCCTTGTCTGGGGATGATGGTTGGTGTGGAAACATTGATGTTTGTGGAGGGGAAGATTCATCACCACCAGCCTTTTGGGAAGGAAAAAGAGGAGCTGAACACCAGAAGAGGGATTAGAAGCACCATCCCTGACAATCTGAATTTTGTGAAGTTGTTCTGCTTTAATGACTCCATGCATGGGACAGAGAGGAATAACTCAAATGTGGGGGAGGATGTGCCTTGCTCAGACCCTGAGCCGTGGTAACTGCCCATCTCTTTTCCAGGGAGACCATTTATGGCAGGATGTGGTACTTCACCTCTGACTTCTCCCGGGGAGACACAGCCTACACCAAGCTGGCCCTGGACCGGCACACGGACACCACCTACTTCCAGGAGCCCTGCGGGTACGTGCTGCTGCAGGGACACCTTCCACTATCTCAGGTTGTTCAAAGCCTCATCCAGCCTTTCCAGGGATGGGACAGCCACAGCCTCTTTGGGTTTGGATTTTGGATGACTTCAGCCCTTTATCCTGCAGCTCCTGAAGTCTCCCAGGCTCATGTCACTGGGTTTGAGAAAAGCAGCACAGGCAGTTTGCTGCCTCCTCACCCAGCAAACCATGTGGGATCATGGGCTGGAGAAGCAGCAGGTACGGGTGGTGTCTCCATCCACACCTGGCTGCATCCTTGGGGAGCACCTCAGGGCAGCTGAGGTCATTGCTCTTGGATTCTGTCTCTGTGCAGCATCCAGGTGTTCCACTGCCTGAAGCACGAGGGCACGGGCGGGCGGACGCTGCTGGTGGACGGGTTCCATGCGGCCGAGCAGGTGCTGCGCCGGAGCCCAGAGCACTTTGAGCTGCTGGCCAAGGTGCCCCTCAAACACGAGTACGTGGAGAATGTGGGCGGCTGCCACAACCACATGATCGGAGTGGGGCCCGTGCTCAACGTCTACCCCTGGAACAACGAGCTTTACCTCATCAGGTAATGGCCAGGAGGCCTCTGGAGAGGAGAGGGCGTTGTGCTGGTGGTTTGCCAGAGCATTCCATGGGCTGAAAACCAGTGTGTCTTCAAGGAGCAGGGATGAAACCACGGGAACACCCCGTGTTTCTCCCGCTTTAGAGGAAGCATCAGCCCTGCTGATACAAAGGTGGATGTCAGTGCTGAGCTTTGATCTTTTGCTCCTGGGACTCTCCCTTCAGCTCCAAGCTCTCATCCCATTGAATTTGAGATGCAAAAGAATCCAGCCTTTCTCTGCAGAAGCCCCTAGAAACTATCCTGGCACACAAGGGACAGGGAGAGCACAGAGTGATCCCTTCCTACGGGAACTTGGGCTGATTTTTGAATCTCTGGTTTGGCTCAGTTCCCAAGGTTGTCCAGCACTGCTTTGCACTTTTATTCTAAGCAACCCTTAGTCTTGCCATGTTCTTCCATGGAAAACCAGGAAGAACAGGTGTACACTTGGTACTAAATTCCTCTTGCCCTCGATGTTGTGTTCCCAACAGTCCCTCCCTTAAATACCCACTAATCCCACAGGCTCCTGAGGTTCTCTTGGAAGCCCCAGGAGCTGTGTTGGGCAGTCTCTTGTCTGTCCTCTCCCTGCAGGTACAACAACTACGACCGTGCTGTGATCAACACGGTGCCCCATGACGTGGTGCACCGCTGGTACCACGCACACCGCGCCCTCACTGCTGAGCTGCGCCGCCCCGACAACGAGCTCTGGGTCAAGCTGAAGCCAGGCAAGGTGGGACCTGGAGCTGCCTCCTCTGGGACTGGGCCAGGGTGGGACTGGGAGCTGAATCCTGTGGGTTTGGCGCAGGGAGAAGGGCAGGGTGTTCCATGGGTGTGCCAGTGTCTGGGCACTGCCATATCCAGCAGTTTTCCTCGTTCTGATAACAGTAGTGGTTTGTTTCTGCATGTGCCCTAAAGCAGTCTGAGCTCCCAGGTGAGGCAGAGATGTTTGGTTCAAACTCTCTCTCAGAGGAAAGTTAGTTCCAGTTTCCAGGCACTGAAATGAGAATCCTCAGGAGCAGAGAGGCCAGAACACATAATCATAATGTTCAGGCTTTCACTTCTTCCAGAAGAAATTACAGTTCTGAGGTCATGCTTAAGCCCATACAATGGGTGGGTGACTCCACAGAGGCAGGAGGTTGGAGCTGCCCTATCCCTGGAAGTGTTCAAGTCCAGGTTCCATGAGGCTTGGAGCAACCTGGGATAGTGGAAGGTGTCCCTGCCCATGGCAGAGGGTGGAACGAAGTGAGCTTAAAGGTTCCTTCCAACCCAAGCATTCTGGGATTCAGTGATAAGCTGGCCACTGTCTATTGCTGGTGAACTCTTTCCAGTAGAAAGGCAAAGAAACCCCAAAATGTATTTCTGGGCTGGCTCCATAAAGAGCTGGTGAAAGCTGTGCTGGATCCTGTGGAACAGCTGGCTGTAGCTTCACCTGTGCCAGTGTGGAACAGGATGCTCGTGCCCATTGTGGCACACCCTTACTTGCTCTTCCAGTCTCCAGGGATCCCCAGGACCTGCCCTGCCAGAGGTTCCTGGCCCTGCCTGCCGTGGTTGCTGTCCTCCTGATGGCCTTTCCCCTTTCCTGCAGGCCCTGTTTGTGGATAACTGGCGTGTCCTGCACGGCCGGGAGGCGTTCACCGGGTACCGGCAGCTCTGTGGGTGTTACCTGACAAGGGATGATGTGCTGAACACCGCCCGCCTGCTGGGCCTGCAGGCCTAGCCCAGCCCTCCAGAGAGCCAGTCCCACCTCTGGGAGAGGCAGGAGACTCCTAGTCCCACTCTTGGGAGAGGCCAGCAGCCCCTCAGTGCCACCCCAGGGAGAGTCAGGAGCCCCCAGCGCCGCTCCACACCAGGCCAGGTGAGCTGGTGCCTCCCCAGGTGCTTCAGGCCCTCTGTGCCCGTGCCTCACCACGACAAAGACACTGCAATACCTCAAACACCTCCACCCCCTCTCCAGGCAGCTCCCAGGGCCTGCTCAGGAGAGGGGGCAGGTGGAAACCAAAGGTTGTAGCACCATTATTGGGGATCACACTCAGCTGTCCGTGCTCCCAGCCAGGGTGGCTCAGTCGTGGTTAATCCCACCACGATAAGTGCTCCTCCAAGCAAGTGCCTTCAGGATTTGGAAGCTTTGCATTATTCCCTGTTTGGCCTTTTTTTAGGGGATGTTTGGCAAAGCAGAATGGAAATCCCTGGGATCATCTCTAATATCACTGATCCAAGCCAGGCTGCCTGAGAGAGGGCCTGGAGAGATCCTGGTGTACTTGGGCATTTCTGAGAAGGTTTCTTCTCAGAATAGATATGTGTGTTGGGAAGCAGAGATGATGATAGCAGATGAGGGATGGAATTCCCACTTTTCCTTGACTCTGAGAACTGCGATGCTGCTGTTCCCTCTGCCTGTTGCACTGCAGTTGTGTTGAGGGCAACACTCAGCAGCCCCAGGATTTCTGACAAGCTTCCCACTGTGCCTCCTCTTCCATCCTTTCTTAAGGAATTGGTGTTAGGTCATCGTCGGGTCTATTTTTTCCCCAAAATTGTCCTACTCTGAATGTAATTCAGAGATGCCTTTCAACTCCTGGGAGCTGAGATCCAGCACACTGAAGGGCCACTGGGTAAGGAACAAAAGCAAGTCCTGCCCATTACAGAATTTTTCATTCTGCCATATCTTTTGGGGTGTTCCCTCTGCTCTGACCAGACCTTAAAGCAGGGCTGGGCCCCTCCAGGCACCCCCTTTCCATAATGGGTGAAAAGCACTCAGAGAGATTCTGGGTTGGAGTCACAATTTACTGAAGAAAATGGAACAATCACAACGATATTAATAAATGATTGTACAAAAAGAGAATGGTTTGCCCACGAAAAGGGTGTTTATCACCAAAAGGTGTCACCAGACCCCTGGGACAAAGGTGAGAGGTGGCAGGGGTGTGGCCAGGTGGCAGCTGGGACCTGCGGGGAGTCTCCCTCTGGAGTGAGCCCAGCAAAAGAAAGGATCCCTCCTCTTCCACCTCCTGTTTTTGAAGGGGACAAAGCCACTCCCTTCCGCAGCCAAGGAAAGGAAAAAAGGTTCTGCTTGCAGTGTCTGAGCATTCCCTGCTGGACCCCTCCCTCCTCGGCCTGTTCTGGCCCCATCGCACCGGCCCCCGCCTCATCCCCGCTCCCCGTGTCGCTGCACGGGCCTTTCCCCGGCCACACGGTGGCACAAGCTGCCAGAAATCGGCGTGCCAAAACCCCCCGAGTCCCATTCGTGGGCGGACGCGGGGCTCCCGGCGGTGCCGGTGCTGTCCGTGCCGCTGCTCTCTCTCCAGCCCTCTGGAGAAGCCCCAGGAATTGGTGTTCACAGCCTCTGTGGCTCTGAACGGGTTTTAGGAGCTGTGGAGCGCGGTGCGCGTCATACTAAAGGGTGAAGCTGATGTGAGGGAATTGGAGACCTCGGTCTGGGGGACCTGAGGGTGCCCGCAGGACACGGGCTGGTGTGAAGGCAGCGGAGCCCAGCGCAGCTGATGGGAGGCGGGGAGAAGCTGGGAGGGTGTTGGCTGTGTCCCGGGATTCTCCGTTCCCATCCGCACATCCTGGTTTGGTCCCTTCTGTCGCTGGGGCCGTCTGTCCCTCACCTCGTGCAGCCTGTGTCCCCCACACCCACCCGGACCTTCAGCTGCCCCATCCCTGTTTGCCAGCTTGTCCCACAGGGACCCCAATTCCTCCCTTGGGACCCCTGTCTTTCCTCTTGGCTCTGCAGTCCAGCCCCTCCTTCAGCTTTTGGGGCTCCCCAGAGTCCCCAGCCCTGCAGTGAAACTAAACCCTCCCCATTCACCCTGCACACTTTCCCTCCAGTGTGTCCCAGAGCTTCCCATTTCCCCCCAGTGCCCTGCAGAGCCCTCTGTTCATTCCCAACTCTCAGGCTTGTGCAGGTGCAGCTTTCAGTGCATCCCCTTCATTCCCTTCTGGTACCACCAAGAACCTCTGGACCCTCACCTTTATCCTTGGATAAAACGGGGAAGCTGCTTCCAGCCCAGCTGAAAAGGATTTCCATTTTTAGCTTCCCTCCTCATTTGGGGCTTGGAGTAACCTGGTCCAGTAGAAGGGGTTTCTTCCCATAGCTGGAGGGTGGTACGGGTTCGGTTTTAAGGTCCCTCCCCACCCAAACCCCTCTGGAATCCCATTATTTTGAGATGGATATAAAAAAATTAGGTGCCCGGGTCCTGATCCCAGGAGTATCCCTCCCATAAACTGAAATTCCTTTTGCAGAAATCCTATGGGACATAGATGATCCCAACACACCTCAAGGGGTGGAGGAAAAAGCTGCTCGCAGGTTTTCAGGGCCAGACTGAGCCCCTGCTCCCCTCAGCACCGGGCTGGGGGCGAGTTCCAACTCTGCTCCAGGCTCTGGGAGAGAACTGAGCTGTGGGAAAGGGATAGGGATGGATCTTCTGGCCTGGGGGCATGGAGATGATCCGGGATGTCCTCTGCCATTATTCCTGCGTGACCCCCTGCCCTGCGGCGGCAGAGCCCCCGGGAGCCGCCGATGGATCCCAGCGCGGTGCCGGAGCCACCGGGGCAGCGGGGACGGCAGCGGGAGCTGCCGCTGCTGCCACTCCCGGCAAGAGTCTGGGAGGGGAATCGGCAGGAAAACAAGCTGGGAACACCCACGGGCTCGGCAATCCATCCCAGGGCTGCAAACCCACGGTACAGCCTCGCCCGTTGCTCTCAGCGCAGCGCGGATTTGCCAGGCGGATGTTTTAAACCGTGGAAACCTGGGGCTCTTTTCCCTTGGCAGATGCTGCCGTGCCGTCCCGCGGAGCTGCTGGGCACCACCTGGATGCTCCTCACAGGTAAGGAATCCCCGGGCTGAGCTGGGCTGAGCTGGGAGCCAGGACCTGCCCGGGGGCTCCACACCGGCTCCTCACCTCTCCCAAACCCCTCTGGAGCCGAGGGTGGGGAGCTCTGGACCGGGAATTTTTGGGTGGGTAGAAGGCTTTACCTGGAAGGTTAAGGTGTGCTTGTCCAAGGGGAGAGGGGGTGGAAGAGCCACGCTCAGCTCCGGGAATAAAAATCTACTGCAGCCAGATTTGTAGTGGGGCTGATAGATGTACTTGCACATAAATATCAGTATATGTGTTGATATCTGTGTTTGTGTTAAAAATAGATAGGTAAAACTATTAAAACCACAAATTTTTCTGCAGTTAAACTCGTGTGAGCATTTTCACAGTGCTCCTTAAACAGTCACTGGCTGCCTTGAAACACAAACCATGGAATAACAGGAGGGTTTGGGTTGAAAAGGACCTTAAAGCTCATCCCACTCCACCCCTAGCCTGCTCCAAGCCCTGTCCAACCTGGCCTTGAACACTTACAGGGACCCAGGGGCAGCCACAGCTGCTCTGGGCAACCTGTGCTAGATCCAAATGCACAAAGATTTTCAGGATGAGCATCTATAATAGAAAGGAAGCCCATTACCCTACAGCTTGATTTTGGGATGGTGTGTGCAGGATGACTTTTGGCCATTGCAGCTACAAAAGATGGGTTTCCTCTTTCCTTTAGCTAGTTGTTCTATTCCCTGTAAATAGTGTTTTCTCAGCAGAAAAAGGAAATTTTTCAGGGAAAAAGAATTTTTAGTCATTAAATTGTATTTTCTTCCTCCACATCAACAGTTTGGGGGGGCAGGAAGGCAAGAGAACATCTGCCTTTCAAGGTTATAACAGTGAGAAATTAAGATCACCCGATGAACTTCCCTTTACCTGGATTGTCACGCTTATTTTCCCTCCTGCCTGTGCTGCACCAACCTCAGTGGGAGCAGCAGGAGTTTCCAGGGCAGTTGGCCTGGCAGGTGCAGTGGGAATGCAGTGAGCAGGTGTTTATCGGGGCAGGAGCTGGGACAGGGCCGAGAGCAAACACAGCCTGTGAGGATCCCTGGCACCCCCGCCCAGCACCGGAGCCCCGGGGCCGGGCACTCTCCCCCTCCCTCTGCCCCTCCCTGTGCCTCTCCTTTTCCCTGGAATCCTCTTCCCTGGGGCTGTGGGGCCGGCAGCTTCCCACAGCGGCTCCTCCTGAAGTCCTTGAGCACCTGCCAGAGCCCAAGTCGTGACAAGCCGAGAAATTTTGGGAAGACGGCTGCACCCTGGACTGCCAGGAGCACCTTCAGCCCCAAACAACACCAGGAGTTTTGTGGCTGTGCCATCCCTGGAAGTGTTCAAAGGCACGCTGGACAGGGATTGGAGCAGCCTGGTCCAGCAGAAGGTGTCCCTGAGGATGGCAGAGTTGAAATGAGAGGGGCTTCGAGCTCCCTTCCAACCCAAACCTTTCCAGGGTTCTATGAATTGGGAATGAGCCATGGAAATCAGGTGGGAGAAGCTCATTCCACTGCGCTGCTGGGGGCAGAGACACCTTTCCCCATCCCCACCCCTCCCCTCCCCTCCCTCCAGGGCTGCTGGTGCTGTTCTCTCTGGCTCTGGAAGCAGCTCTGGAACCTGTCCAGAGAGCCGCTGCTGTGGGATCCTCTGTGCTGCTACCTGGGCTGGATAACATCACCCCCAGCGATTCCATGAGCTGGGAATTCCTCAATGGCACCGGCACCCACCCCATCCTCCAGCACGAGGGGGGACCTCACATCCCAGCCATCCACGCTCCCTATGCAGGGCGAGCCGTTTTCCATCCTGCCAATAGATCTCTCCTGCTGGAGAACGTCCAGAAAAGTGACAGTGGCACCTACAGAGTGACTGTCAACACGGGAGACAGGAAGAGACTGGAAACCCAGCTGGAAGTCCTCCGTGAGTGGTGGGAGTGGGAGGGAGAACCTGTCTGAGTCCTACATGGTCCAAGGGCCAGGACAAGGGGGGTTGGAGAAGGGATTTGAGCAAAGGCTGATGGGCCAGTCCTGAGCTTGTTTGCACCTGTCACGTGTGGAGACAGCACCAAGAGACCTTGGAAAGAGGTTCCCAACCTGACCTGGGGAAGCAGATCTGGAAGTGTTGGCCAGTGAGACATTCCAGGGGCCTGGCTGGGACAGAGCAACAAGTTCCATCCTGGAAAGGCAATTCCCTCCCTTGTTTCCCACACTCCAATGCAGGGATGGAGGGGCCAGTGGGAGGATAAAGGGATGATGGAGGGACAAGGAGCAGGATGGAAGAACTAGTGGGGTGCTGGGGGTGGTGGAGGGACCAGAGGGAGGATGGAGGGACAGGTGGACTGCTGTGACTCTGCCATCTGCAGGGTCTCTCCCCCCAGCACTTTGCCAGGGGACACCTGGCAGAGCCGATGGAGCTGAGGTTTCTGGAGAAGCCACCACCCCTTCAGGCCAGGCTGTCCCGTTTGCTGTCTGCCGGCGCCAGCTGCCACCAAGGGAGATAAGAGGCACTCGAAACAGCCCAGAACTCCTCAGTATTGCTGCCAGAAATCCCCTTAATTTGCTCTGCCTTATCCCCCCTCTCAGCAATCACACCATGGCCACAATGCCACCGCAGCCCTCCCAAGCACACACAGCCTGAGTGGAATCTGCTGCCTTCTCGGCTGTTCTCTCATTTCCCAACGCATTTCAAAGTGCTCTGTATTTACCCACATCCATTAAAAGCAGTGATTCAGCTGGGAATAAAACAGTCCTGGAAAGCACAGGAGCAGGATGGACTTCCCAAGGGAAAGGCCCCCATAATCACGCTGTGGCTGATGCTGTGGTGGCAATTGCAGCCCGAGGGCCCATCAGGGATGCTCCAGGTCACGTTCACTGGCACAGGGTGCCCAGAGCAGCTCTGGCTGCCCCTGGATCCCTGGCAGTGCCCAAGGTCAGGCCAGATGGGGCTTGGAGCAGCCTGGGACAGTGGGAGGCGTCCCTGCCCATGGCAGGAGGTGGAATGGGATGAGCTTTAAGGTCCCTTCCCACCCAAACCACGTTGTGATTCTATGTCTGAGAGAAGTGCTGGGATCTCTGTTCCCTTTCCAGAGCCTGTGTCCTCCCCTCAGCTCCGGACCAGCCCTCTCCTGGCTCGGGCCACTGTCCAGGTTGTCTGTGAGGTGGCAGAGGGCAGAGTGGACACCATCACCTGGAAGAAGGATGGGCAGCCCCTTCCCCCAGGCAGTGTTTCCCAGCTGTCCCACAGCCACAGCATTCTGTACCTGAGGCCAGCCAAGAAGTCAGACTGTGGTTCCTACTCCTGCAATGCCAGCAACGGGATCAGCTGGCAAGAAACCTCCTTGGAGGTCACCATTGAAGGTCTCACCTCCCACCACTCCTCCTGCTCTCCCCCCTTCCCTGGGGACACCTAAGTGGTTCCATCCCATCCCTCAGCCTCCATCCCCTGTGCTCTGGCCGCCCTCCCCAGTAGGCAGTGCCCACCCACTGCTGCCAGGAGCAGCCCATCATCGGATGATCGGCAGCAATTCCCAACCTCTGAGCCCACCAAGGCACAGTCCTGGGCAGGAGATCGGCCCTTTCCTCTTGGGGCAGGTCCAAAACGATGGCCCTTGACCAAGGTGATGCTGAGCAGGACACGGGCAGGAGGGCGGCCGGAAAGCCTGTGGGGAGCACCCACCCAAATCTGGACATTGCATGGAGTGTATTTGGCCACCAGCTGGCACATACGGGATCTGTCCTGGAGATGGAGGATCCCTGCGGCCACCAGGGGGGCTGGTCCTGCTGATGTCCCGTCTCCTGCCCCTCGGGGCCGCTCTTTTCCAGGTCTCTCCCGTCGCTTGAAGCACACCCTGAGGATTGCGGTGGTCGCTGCGGTCTTCGCTGTCCTCTCGGCGTGGGGATTAATTATCCCCGTTTGCCAGTCCGAAAAGCTCAGGATAAGTGAGTTGCGGGGAGCGGGACCCCATTTCCCGTCTGGTGGGAGAGAGCAAAAAGCATTGCTCTGGGAACCCCCGGATCCTGGGCTGTCCTACAGCATCCGGGTGGAGAAGGGCTGCAGCCCAGCCTGAGGAAGGAGTGATGGCTGGCATGGGATTCCCAGGGGCACAGCAGTCACCTCCCTCTGCTCTGGGTTTTTAGGGGGGGAGCTCTGGAGGTGGCTCAGCTCCTACACCTGCGGGCTGGTGTGCATCGCTTGCATCCTGGACGGCGCTGCTGGCATCATCTGGATGTGGGAGGAAGGTCAGAGGGGGCTGTGAAGTTTGGAGGGAGGGGGGACAGACCCCATGGGAGGTGCAGAGTCCAGAGGAGCCCAGAGAGGAAGGCAGTGAGGGACAGGGGAGTGGCACCATGGAATGTGGGGGACAGACCCATCCAGAGCAATACATGATCCATGTGTGATCTCTGTGTGTGATCTCCGTGTGTGATCTCCATTCAGGATCTCCATGCAGGATCTCCAGGCGGGATCTCCGGGTCTGGGGGACCCTGAACCACCACATGCATTACACACCCTCCTGGATAATGAATACAGTTATTCCCCTTTTCCTAGAGCCCTTTCCCAGGATGAAGGAAATGATGTCCCAGCAGGACAGCAAAATGATCAGAGAATGGAGAGGCTTCAAGGAATGTCTGGAAGTCAGAGGAGGGTGGGGAAGGGATGGAATGCAGAGTTCCCAGGTGATGGACGGGGTGGGCAGCAGAACATCAGGGTCTCTGCCTTGTCCCACTGTCTTTCAGGCCCTTCACTGGCTGTCATACTGCCCGAGATCACTCTGACCTACCTCACCGTGGTGACTTTCCTAGTTGCCACCACCGTGATTTTCCAGCCTACAGATTTCAGCCATCTGAAGAGCAAAAAAGGTGAGCAGTGCCACCAAGGATGGACCAAACTGATCCATAGGGGGGGGGTCGTTCTGCCCAGAACATCGTCCCTGACTTCTCCAAATGAGAACTCCTGTGCTGACTCAGGCTGGTGGGTCCCTCACCAGTGCCTGGGTGAGGCCAGCCCTGCAGTCACACCTCCAGACACTCATCCACATCCCTTTCTCCTGTGTCCCCCTGCAGCACAGCGCACCATGGGCTACGCCGCGCCAGGGGCCGTGGTGGCCGTGGTGCTGAGCAGTGCTTTCCTCATCAAGAGCATCTACCACCGCCACGGTGAGCAGAGATCCTCCAGGCACCACCCCAAGGTGGGCCACAGCTCACCACATCCCTCCAATTCGGCTCCTAGACCTCCAAAAACAAACCCAACAAAACCGGGAGTTTCAGGAAAGTGAAACCTCGGCAGGAGTAAAATTCGGTTTCAACATCCTCTACCTATTTCGTTTTCTATTTTTTGTGTGTTTGTGCTTTCACGGTGGTCACCTGCCCTCCTTCCTTTCCCTGCCCTGCTGTTTTCTCTGGTGGCAGAAGAAGGATGCACGGAGTTCATGGATGTGACCATCCTGGTGTCCAGCACGGCGGCCGTGTCAGCCCTTCCACTCCTCGCCATCAGCCTCTGCTGTAAGTCTGCTCCTCCATCCCCTGCCAGCCCCTTGGGCTCCCCACACCATCCAGCAGCCACAGGAATTATTGCAAAGTGGTTTATTTGGCTTTTGTGAAGCCCCCATGGTCAATGGTTCTCACTGAGTGGTTCCCTTCCCTAGGAAGGCCCAGGGACTGTCTCCCAAACACAACACCCCGTCCTCGGTGCCTCTCACACCTTCTCCTGATCTGGGGTTTGTCTTTTGCAGATCACAAGACTCAGGGCTGGCGCAAGGACCGCGACGTCTCTTGGACGGACGAAGTCAGGTCGATCCTTTGTTCCTATTTTCCACATAAATTCATATTTTCCAAATGAATTTTTACATCTTGAAGTGAAAAGAAGCAGGATATGGAAGCTGTCCTGTGTTTTAGTTTAAAACGCAGACCCAAGGAAGATCCAGCCCAGCACTGCCCTCCAGCCCCTGGGTCCTTGCTGGGTTCAGGAGGAGGCTCTGGTGGGGTCCCCACCAGCAACACTCTCCCTTATGGCCTCATCCTGAAGCTTTTAAATCTTTAAATTCCTCCTGGATTCACGGATCAGGAGAATGGTTTGGGTGGAAAGGGAACTCTAAGATTATCCAGTTCCAATCCCTGCAGTGAGCAGGGACACCTCCCACTGTCCCAGGCTGCTCCCAGCCCCAGTGTCCAGCCTGGCCTTGGACACTGCCAGGGATCCAGGGGCAGCCAGAGCTGCTCTGGGCACCCTGTGCCAGGGCCTGCCCACCCTCATGGGGAACAATTTTGATGCTCAGTATGTCCCCCCTTCCTCTTCCTTCCAGGTCCTTTGAAATGTCTCAGCCAGGCACCAAGGACACCATTCCCAGCTGAGTTCCATGGGGGCGTTTCTCACTTGGCTAAGCCAGCCCCAGCCCTCCCCCAGGTTTAGTGGGTACAGGGGTCTCAGTTGTGGTTCTTCTACGATCCTTGTAATAAATGTCCATGAAATTCACCTGAGTCTGCCTTTTTTTTTTTTAATGAAACAGACCCAGGGGAGGCCAAAAGCGCATTTCCCCCTTTCTTTCTCCTGAAAACCAAAGCCTGAAGTAGCCCTTTAGCAGCAGCTGCAGGAGTCTCTCACCAGTTTATCTTTATTTAATGTTTGTTTACAACAATTTAGAGCTATTTGTGTAAGATATACCTGGGAGTAGCATGAAATGCTTTTCTGGGAGTAGTCCTGTAGTAACTTGAAATAGATTCTGGCTTCACCAGTAGAAAAGGTGGAGGAAGGACATGAAGGCACAAAATCCAGGGTGGGAGGAGGTGGATGCTGTCAGCAGCTCTTCCTCAGGTCCAGCTCAGGGTGTCTGACACGCTCTGGAAGTTATTTACTCCGGGCAGGGTTAAATCCTATTCAGCCTGTGCCAGGGGCTGTTTTCCTTGGCTGTCACAATGCCCTGAGGTGTTTCCTGCAGCCCAAAGGAGGCTTTTCCAACCACAAGCAGCTGCTGAGCACAGCTCTGCACCCATGGGCCCCCAACAAACCCCAAATCTCCCCAGAAAGCTCCCCTGGGGCAGCCCCTTGGGAGGCAGCTCCTCCACAGGCACTGCCAGGTCCCATGGCTCAGGGAATAGGGCCAGGTTAAAAATACCCTCACCCAGATTTGGAGCAGAGTTGCTGGCCTGTTTTTAAGCCCAGCTGAGTGCCTCAGGCCACAGGAGCAGGGAGGGCATGGCCATGCAGGAACCCCAGAAATTATGTCCTCCAGAGCAAGGGATCATCTCCCAGAGCCAGACACCAGGACAAATCCAGCGTTCCCAGGTCTGCCACCAGCCACAGCCCACCAGGGGCTGATTGCTATCCCACTGCTCCCCCAGGCTCCAGCTACCCCGAGGGGGCATTGCCCACCCCTACATATCACAGCAATACCCTCTGGGATAACACAAATCCTTTATTAGCAGCAACAGGCATCAACAAACCACAAAGTCTCCAAAAACATTCACAGACAACTCCCCAAAATGCTTAGAACAGTATTGCTCGTCAAACGTGTGGCTATTTTACAGCCTCAAGTGCAACAGAGAACATGGCAACCTGCCCTGCAGCTTCCAATGGGGCTGCAACCTCATTTATTGATTGACCCAAACTCCTCTGCTTCCTTTAATGGCTCCACAAAACCCCCGGCTGAGGCGGGCCCTTGCTAACAGCCCCTGAATCTCCCAGTGATCTCCCTCACAATTTTCCAGTTTGCCTTTGCCAGGTCCCCAGCCTGCTCCAGAAGTGCTGGGGACTGGCTCTGGGAAGGCCCTGGCCCTGGGATTTCCCCCTCAGATTAAAAGGGTGGTGCAAATGTCCCAGGGTGACCAACAGTGGGGGGGGGTCCAGACCCAGGGAGCATCCCGTTCTCTCCAGGCTTGGGATGCCTGCTCAGCTGAAGGAGCAACATCCCCTTCACAGCAGAGCCCAGGAGAGCCCTGCAGAGGCAGCATGGGGAGGGAGGGGACAGCAGGGGACAGCAGGGGACAGGAGCAGGTCTCCCTGTATCCAGCCAGGCCAAGGCTGATGTCGCCTGCTGGAGCAGCGAATGGGAAGGATAGGCTGACACCAGCACTGGTGCTGGGAAGAGAAGGGGATGTCCCCAGGGATATCTCCAGATCCTGGGGGTCCCCAGGGCAGGAGGAGATGGGCTCAGGGGCATCCTCACCTCAGCCACCTGCAGGGATTTCCCTGGGATCTGCTTTCAGAAAGGGAGCTCCTTTGCTGCTCCCCCAGTCCCTGCCAGCTCCCTCCTGGCTGAACAATGCTGCCCCTCCTCCTCCCTCCAAGGGTCCTACGGAGCAGGATGCCCAGAGCCTCAGCCCCTGAGCCCCCTGGCAGACCCCTGGCCCGGGAGAACACTGGGAGGCCCCGGGGAGGCAGGGCTGGCACCTCCCAGCAGCCCCAGGACTGTGGATTTGCCCAGTGGGGACAATGGCTCTTCCCACAGCCGTGAGCCCATTGAGGCTCCAGATGAAGCCAGGAGGATGGAGGGAGGGAGCAGGTACATCCCTCTCCCCAGGGATGCACAACAGAAAGAGCAGGACAACATCAAAATAGTCCAAACCAGTGTTTTTCAAAAAACTATTTGCAGGTTCTGGCAGCTTCCCAGGTGAGCCCAGTAGAGGCTGGCATGGGATGGGATACCTGGCACTCCCAGCACTGCCCATCACCAGGGAAGGGCAACAGCAGGGATGAGCCAGCTCTACCTGCAAGGAGAAGAGAGGGCCCCACATGAGCCATGTCCCAGGCACTTGGACCCCTCCAGGGCTTCAGCCAACCCAGTGTCCCACACTGGCAGTGGCAGCACCAGGAGGTCTGGACTTCTGCCCTACTCCAAAATCCAGGAGCTACCTTGGCCAATTTATCTCTGGCTGGAGTCCCCTGGGATCTGACTGCACAGATCTGAGAGCTCCTTTTTTATAACCCGCTGCCTCATGGGATGAGTTTTCCATCCTAAGGGACTCACATCCTTATCCTAACCCTCCAGGGAGCTCCAGTGTGTTTGTGGTCACAGAGAGGAAGCGATTTCTGAGAAAATCTCAAGAATCACTCACTTCCCAGAAATCCATGGAGCATTCAAAAGCCCACCCATTATTCAGAGCTGAAATAACCAGGTGTGGCTGGCTCTGGGTGGAGGACTCAGGACTATTTCCAGAGTGGGGATTGAATAGAGGGGACAGCAAATCCTTTGAGCCTCCAGGGTGGGACAGTAGCCTCTTACCAGAGAGGCTGGAATAGCACTCCAAGCTCTCCCCCTTCTCCAGCTCACTTGGATCCAGGCAAGGATGAAATTGAGCTTGTAAAGAGATAATTTTGGCAAGAGCAAGGGACCACCCCCAAGAGGGGGCTGGAGGCATCTTACCAACAGTTGTCACGAGTTCTCCCTTCTCTGGCACCAGACGAAGACACCTGGGGACAAAGCAGCAGCATCAGAGAACCCCAGAACCCTTTGGGTTGGAGAGACCTTCAAAGCCCATCCAGTTCCAGCCCCTGCCAAGGGCAGGAACACCTTCCACAGCCCAGGCTGCTCAGGGCCCCAGCAGCAGCAGCAGCAGAGGCCAGCATGACCTCCTTGGACTGGGGACACTGTGCTGGAAACAGCAGCTGTGACAAAGCCCGGCCCCTGCCCACAGGGTGGGATGTCAGGGTGGGAGAGCCAGGTCCTGGCCGGGATGTGCCACATGGGACCCTCTCACCAACCTCTGGTGACCACAGCATCTGCCATGGCACCCACCAGCCAGAAAAAGGGCAAAGAGTCACTCCACCTGCGAGCACGCCAACGATGACACAGGCCAGGACCACAGGCAGCATCATGTTGGCAGCGTCTGCAAAGGGGAGAACCCAGAGCAAATTTAACGTGAATTGAACCCACCCACACCCTCCCATCAAACCTGCCTGCCCAACACGGGAGGGAGAGAGAACCCCTTTCCTGGGGCTGTCCCCACGACTCTTCTCTGGGCACGGGGAAGGGATGCACTCACGGTGGACCTTGAGCAGGAAGGAGGTCTCGTTCTGGCTCACGGCGTTGCTCACCACACACGTGTAGTAGCCGCTGTCGCTGATGGAGGCCCGCAGGATGCAGAGCGTGGTGTTGTCCACAAACTGGATGCGCTCACTTCCCAGCAGCAGCTCCCCATTCCTCTTCCACCAGTAGGCGTCCGCTTTCCCTTGCAGCACGTGGCAAACCAGTTCGGCGCTGCTTCCTGCCTTCACCAAGGGGTTGCCCACGATCTTTGGCTGGCCCAGCGGCTCTGGCAGAGGCAGAAGCGGCAGCGTTAGCGCTCAAACCCCCCCCTGCCACGGCGGAGGCCCGGCCGCGGCTGCACTCACCCACAACGCGCAGCTGGAACCAGGCCGTGGCCTCCTGCTGGGCCCGCAGGCGGTACAGGCGGCTGTCCCCTCGCTGCAGCACCACCCGCAGCGACAGGTTGGACTCGTTGAAGGTGGCGCGGTCCCTGTACAGCCGGGACACGTTGGGCGGGTGGTGGAAGCCGTAGGTGAGGATGATTCCCTCCTCCGAGCCCGCTCGGTACTCCCAGGCCACGGCCCCGCGGCCCTGCAGCGCGGGCGCTGTCAGCAGCACGGTGCAGCCCACGGCCGACACCAGGCTGCCCGCGGCCGGGCGCAGGTCGGCCGAGTAGCAGGGAGCGAGCGTGCGGGCTGCAGGAGAAACCAGGAGTCATCCCCCGGCCGCAGGGAGCCCCCTTCGTCTCCCCTAGCAGGGGCTGTGCGAGACCTTCCTGCCTCAGCTGCGCAGGGAGTTGTTCATAGCGTCGAGAATCGTGGGAGGGTGGCTGTGGGTTGGGAGGGACGGTAAAGATCACCCAGGTTCACGGGCAGGGACACCTTTCAGTGTCCCCAGGCTGCTCCAAGCCCTGTCCAGCTGGCCTGGGACAACCTGGCCAGGGATCCAGAGGCAGACACATCTGCTCTGGGAAACCTCTGCCAGGGCCTGCCCACCCTCACAGGGAAGAATTTCTCCCCATCTCCCACCTAGCCCTGCCCTCTGGCACTGGGAAGCCATTCCCTGTGTCCTGTCCCTCCATGCCGTGTTCCCAGTCCCTCTCCAGCTCTCCTGGAGCCCCTTTAGGCCCTTTAGGGGCTCTGAGCTCTCCCTGGAGCTTTCTCTCCTCTGAACACCCGCAGCTCTGCCAGCCTGGCTCCAGAGGAGCTCCAGCCCTGGGTGCAGTTCAGGGCTCCTCTGTGCTGGCTCCAGCAGCTCCAGGTCCCCCCTGTGCCGGGCCCAGGGCTGCAGCAGCTCTGCAGGTGGGGCCTGAGGGGGCAGAGGGGCCGAATCCGCCCCTGCCCGTGCTCTGGGGCTGCAGCCGCTTTGGCCGGGCCCTGCTGAGCTCCTCAGCCCCCAGCACCCCCGAATCTTTCCGCAGGGCCATGGCAGTGCTCCCGCCTGCTTTGGGGGTGCACAGCCCCCCGCGGGTCCCTGCCGGGAACCCGCGCTGAGCGCCGAGAAAAGCCGCCAGACCCCTCCTGACCTTCCCCTAAAAGCTTCTCTCCGGGACTAAGGCGTTCCTGAGCCAGGAGTCGCCTCCGCGTCTTAAATCAGGCGCCGGGAAAAGCTTCCCAAAGCCGGGAGCGGCTCCATGCGGCGCGGGGGTGTGGGGTGGTGGTGGCCCGGGGGTCCCGCCCGCCTTCCCCCGCAGCCCAGCTCGGCCAAAGTTCTCCAAAACGGGCGGGGGAGCCCCTCGGGCAGCCCGTACCGGGACCGAGCCGGCCCGGACACCCCCGGCCCCGCGGCTAACACTCGCCTGTGACCCCCGGAGCGACCGCCGCGCTGCCGGGGGCGAGGAGGAGGGGGAGGAA
>CM031880.1:540571-574539 GCA_018697195.1 Certhia americana | reverse complement strand
AGTTGATCCCAGTATCCCGTGGATCTAGAGGCTGAATTGATCCCAGTGTCCTGCTTGTTCCCTGAGTGCCCAGGTGCTGGAGGAGCTGGGCTGAAGGCAGCTGCCCCCCTGCTCACCCCCAGCAGGATCCCAGCTGCTCCCTCGGTCTGTCCCAGTTTGCCATCATGCTTTGTTTCCCTCCCAGCTGAAATCCCAGGCTCCAGGCAGTGCGGAGGAGCTGCGGTGTCTGCAGGTGCTCAATCAGCAGCCCGAGGGCTCCAGCCTGGAGGAGCTGGGCAGCAGCCAGGGCTGCCTCAAGCTGGCCAGCACAATCAAAGCCTACGTGGCCACGGTGAGCCCGGGACCAGGGGAGGATGGGAGAGCTCCTGGTTGCCTCCGTGCCTCAGTTTCCCCAGAGAGGTGGGAGAGCGGAACAGCCAGGATGGTTCAAGGTGGGAATGGGACTCAAGCCCTCCACAGTGAGGAGGTGGTGGGGCCCAGAGACAGCGTGACAGGGAAGGCGATGGAGGCTTGGAGGAGGAGCTTAGGCATGGGGAAACCCCGTGTCACCTTTAACCAGACCCCTTTCTCTTCTCTGTGGTACAGGTGACGGAGAATATCATCCGCAGGAGCGCAGTGAAGGGTGAGTCCCTCTTGGGCCAGCTCGAGGACTGCAGCCAGAGCCTGATCCATGGGAGTTGTGATCCATGGGAGCTGTGATCCTAGGGGCTGTGATCCATGGGAACTGTGATACATGGGAGCCATGATACAGGGAACTGTGATCCATGGGAGCTGTGATCCAGGGAGCGGGAATCCATGAGAGCTGGGATCCATGGGAGCTGGGATCCATGGGAGCTGGGATCCAGGGAGGCCAGCAGTGAGTGTCACTCCTGGGGCAAACTTTGGTGCTGTGAACTGGGGCAGGAGAGGGGAGAGCCAGGATTGTCCCTTGCAATGACAGGCACACGTTCCAGTGATAGGCTGGGGGATATCCACATCCATTTGTCCAGAGGCCGTGGCACTCTCAGATGTGTTGGTTGATGATTGACAAGACATTTCCACCCTTCAATAACCTTTTGCTCTGGTGGGTCAGTGGGGCACTCCCTGTCCT
The DNA here is from genome assembly GCA_018697195.1 of Certhia americana. Classification (NCBI taxonomy): domain Eukaryota; kingdom Metazoa; phylum Chordata; class Aves; order Passeriformes; family Certhiidae; genus Certhia; species Certhia americana. The sequence continues at coordinate 573,449 of CM031880.1, read as the reverse complement.
GCTGGCATGGGGAGACAGTCCCCACACTGTCCTTACAGCATCTGCTCCTTTCCTGCAGAGGCCCGGCGGAGCTACTACAACACCTCAGAGGGGCAACTTCCTCCCAAAATAGCTGGGAAACCCTCAGCACATCTCACCCTCCGCCCACAAAGCCTGGCTCAGGATGGTGAGTTGGGGAACCCCTCTGGGCACTGCTGGGTCTCCAAGACGGGGACAGGCGAAAGATCAAAAGGCAGGGGACCAGGAGGGTTGGGTGGCTGATGGGGGGAAGTTGTCCCCCATTCACTCCAAGACCACCAAGGTGGATGACTGCCAAAGAGTCAGAGCCACCCCCTCCGCTCCATGTGGCCCTGTCAGTCGCCCCTCAGTGACTCTCCCTCCCCACAGGACGCTCCCAGCGCTTCGGGAATCTCTCCCAGTCGTGCCGCCACGCCATCACGCACTGGGGGCACAGCAGCCTGCACTCCCACGTGCAGAACATGACGTACCGGGCCGGGCGGCTGCGCGTGGAGCAGCCGGGCAAGTACTATGTGTACTCTCAGATCTATTTCCGCTACCGCGGCGCCAGCCACGACTCGGGCCCTCAGCTCGTGCAGTGCATCCAGTGGCAGCCAGCCCACAGCCCACCCGTGCTGCTGCTCAAGGGCGTGGGCACCAAGTGCTGGGCACCCGAGGCTGACTACGGGCTCCACGCGCTCTACCAGGGTGGACTCTTCGAGCTCCAAGCCGGTGATGAGCTCTTTGTCTCCGTCTCCTCCTTGGCCATCGACTCCAGTGATGCTGCAGCCAGTTACTTCGGGGCCTTCCGGCTCGACCTGTGACAGCTCCTCCGCTCCCACCTGGCCCATGTGGTCCCTGGACAGTGGCCGACGGCCCAGGGGTGGTGCAGCAAGCAAGACTTGCTGCCTTGTCCCTTGTGGTGAGGGATGAGCCCAGAAGGGTGCAGGGGTGGCTGCCTGCAGGACCCTGCTGTGCTTTTGGCACTCTCCCCGTGGGAGGCAGCTGTGGACCAGGAAGGGTCCCCCAGGACCTTTAGGGGATGTGCCCGAGGGGGAACATCCCAGCCCCGGTGACTCAGCACCTCCCAAAGGCTCCCTGCAGCACGAAAGGCACCGGGGCCGCAACTGCCACTGCGAGACAAGGTGTCCTCATGGCAGGGTGGCAGTCATGAGTCTCACCCCACCTTGGGCAGGGCTCTGAGTGCCAGGACCTGGGGCTGGAAGCACCCCTGGGGCACAGGGCTGGCACACCCAGGGCACAGGATTGACACCCCTGGGGTACACTTTGTGGGGCTGGGGCAGGTCGGGTGTCAGCCTCTGGAAGGGAACGAAGGAGTTTCAGTTTGGGAGATGAAAGCCTTGGCAGCACCAGCGATGGTTCCAGGGAGGGCAAAGGGCAGGACTGTGACATCGCAGCCATCGCCAGTCCTGGCACCACACCCAGCACGTGGCACTGGGGCACGTGGTGACCAAGCCAGGCTGCACAGGACCAGGAGCTCAGCATGGCTGCTGACCAAGCACCTCTTCCTGTGGGGGTTTTGTCCCCCCCCAAGCCCTCATGGACAGTGCAGTCCCCACTTCCTCTCACCTCCAGCCCTGGCACTCCCCAAAGGATTCCAGCTCTGGGTGAACCTGGTGGTCACAGCAGCACCTTGGAGGGACCAAACCAGCCCTGGGGTGATGGAGACCATCCCAGAGGCCAAAGGTGGGTTTAGGCAGAGCAGAGAAGGGCCCAGCTGGCTCAGCCCACGAACACTGACTGGGCAGAGTCCCCTTTTTCAACTCCCCCTGTACTCTCTGTATCCTACTAAGACTGGGGGGATTTACAGGCAGTGGCAGTGTGGGCTGCCACAGGCACGGGGCTCCCAGGAAGGGTGGAATAAAGCCTTGTACTCTAGCACAGGTCTGGCCTTTTGCACCCAGGACACAGCCCCAAGCAGAGTGGACCTGGAGCCAGAGGGAGCGGGGCTGGGGCTCCGCCAGAGCTCCAGACAGAGCCCATCCTGCACCCACAGCACCTCCAGGGGCTCTGCAGCTGCCAGCCCCCATGGACACCCGAGGCAGTCCCAAGAGGATATATTCCTGCTTCTCAACCCAGTGCCTTCACCCCTGCTGGGCCCAGCTCCTGCAGACACCCAAGAAAATTTGAACCCATCCCAGCTCCTCCTCCCCTGCACCCATCAGCTCCCAGGGGGTCCCAGTGCTCCTGCTCTTTGACTTTGAGACTGCCAAACCCAGCCCAGGACACAGCCAGGCCCCAGGGTCACCAAGGGGCTGTTCCTGGGCAGGGACCCTTGCTCCTGCCATCCCTCCTGCAGCTTTCCAGGCCTGACTCCCAGCCCTCCACATCCTTGGCCAGGGCTAGTGGCTGAGCACATGCCCCCCACACCCACAGCTGCTGAGCATTCCTGCCCTCCAGCCCCCATCTCCTGCAGGCTCCCAATCCAGGGGCGTTGATACAACCCCCCCAGGGCATGATGCCAGCCTGGCACCTGCACACCAGCATCTGGACCAGCCCAAGCGCAGAGGAAGATTCCCCAGCTCATCCAGAACCTCTAAAAGCTCATCCAAAGCCAGAGAGCACCAAGAGCAGCCTCCAAAGGGATGATCCCCCAACGGCAGGGCTGCAGGGCCCCCCTTTCCCAGACCCTGTGAAGGGATGGAGGGAGCTGAGCCAAGCCTTGGCTCTGCAGCACTTGGCCCTGGAGCACACTGGGCTTTTGCCCAAAGCAGAAAAAGCACTCTGACCCCCTCCACTCTAAATCCATCACTTTTCCTCCACCTCTCAACCATCCCCCCCCCCCCCCCCCCCCCACTGTCCCAACCACCTTGGGGACCCACAACAGCACTCTTGACATCCTCAGGTCCTAAACACCCTCGGGAGCACCGAGCTTATCCTGCCTCTGGCAGCTGCCATGGGAGCGCAGGGCTGAGCCAGCAGAGCTGCAGGAAATGCAGCAGGTGGTTCCAAGGTTTCCTTTGAAAGGGAGTTTAACACGGACATGGCTGATGGAGCCAGCAGAGGTTGTGTTTGCCGTGCAGGAAGCAGGGAAAGCAGTGAGGGGAGAGCCAGGCTCAGCGCCCACCCCGCTTTCCTGGAAAGGAGAGGGCTCCTGGGTGGGTGGATGGGAGAAGTCCAGCAGCATCAGGGCAAAGAGCGGCCTCACCCTGTGCGAGGAGAGCCCAGCTGGAATTCCTCACTATGAGGAACTGGCACAGGTTACCCCAGGCAGCCTCAGCCCCTGCGGCCCCTCTGCCTCCTCCATCCCCCCTGTCCTGGTGCTTCCAGCAGAAGGGCTGGCCACCCCCAGCCTGGCCAGGGCCATGCTCCTACCTGGACAAGAGGATCGGCCACCAGCAGGAGAACCCAGCAGCATGGAAACTCAGCCTGCACAGGAACTGCCTGAGGCACCTGTGCCAACACTGCCGGGCCCAGGAGGTGCTCCAGGAAAGAAAGCAGAGAGCCTGGAAAGACCTGGATGAGGACACACCACTTTTCTCTGACTGAGGAAACAAAATGGAGCAAAGTACTGCTTTGATTTCTCAGACAGCTTTTCTGTTATTGTTAAAATTGTTTATTAGCAATTACAATTCACTATTTTAATGTGAGCATAGCTGACAAGCTCAACTGTAGCTCCTCCTAGAAAGCAAGTCAGTGGTCCCTAAAGCAACTCTGCATCCCCTCACACAGCCTCCTCTGCCAGCACCTTCCTGAGGCTGGGGAGAGCCACAAGAATAAACTGCTCCCCATTACTCCTTCTGACCCTGGCCCCCCAAACCGAGAGCTCCAGCTCCCCAGGCAGCGTGTCCCTGCAGCGACAACTCACAGCCCTTCCTTAATACCTTAAGCTGAAGGAGGGCAGGGTCAGGAGGGATAATGGGGAGAAATTCCCTGGGAGGGTGGGCAGGCCCTGGCACAGGTTGCCCAGAGCACCTGTGGCTGCCCCTGGATCCCTGGAAGTGCCCAAGGCCAGGCTGGACCTTGGAGCAGCCTGGGATAGTGAAAGGTGTCTCTGCCATGGCAGGGGGTGGAACACAATGAGCTTTATGGTCCTTCCAACCCCACCCATTCCAGAATTCTATGATTCCCTCCTGCTGTAACCTGGACTGGGAGGTGGGCGGTGACTGCAGCACCAATAAAATCTCCACACCGACCTGATTTCCCACGGCTTTGCCCTGAGGATTCAATCCAGACACAAAGTACTTCCTGCAGCCCTTGCCAAAGGACCCTCTTATCTCCACTGCCGAGGAGCTGCTTTATCTCAGCTCAGGGTGTTCCCAGCCCCAAGCCTCCATCTCTAAAAAAACCTGGGGCCAAAGGCTCTTTTTTCCCCCCTCTTTGTTGTTACGAACCAGCTCATTGCTGCCTCCAAGTCTCCATCCCTGCCCAGACACGATCTCGTTTTACTTTCAAGTCCCCAGCCTGGCCCGAGTTCACAGCAGGGAGAGAAAATCCACGTCACCACGGCAGGAAATCATTCCTTGGAACGTTGTAAATAAAGCATACAAAGAGAGGCAGCGGCGTATGATGAGAGCCCTCGCTCTGCCCCAGGGCACCTCATCAGCCACCGCTCCCCTCAGGCAGGAATTCTGCCTGGAAAGGGAGGGAAACAAAACAGAAACCTCTTTCCCGCGGTATGAAGGATTGCCCTTCTATTCCCCCCCCCCCCCACCCACCCAATAAGACAAGCTGGAGACATCAGGAAAAAATAATTCCACTTTTAAAGAAAATTCCTTGTTCTGCATCCTGTTCAAACCCCTGCGCTATTCCACACAACCAGACTGCTTCTGACCTTAATCAGCTCAGTGGGAGGCTCAGAGTCGGCTCCCCTCAGTCCCATCCTGCCCTTCCAGCATCCGACAGCCGAGTGCATCCAGGCATCGCCCCAGAGAGATCCCCAAAATCACGGGCCATAAATGGGATATTGCATCCCCCCCTCCCCCCCCCGCCCCGGTGTTTCCGGGCCACTCATCCAGGGACATCTCCGGCTCTGCCCCGCATCCCCATGTGCCTGCCGAAGGGAACCACAGGGCTCCTCCTGGAGTGAAGCAGAGGAAGAGCAAGAGCTGGAAAGGGCAAAGTCCTTCTCAGGAGTTTGGCACGGAATCCTGACTCCAAATCCTGCCCGCGTCCAAAGCGAGCCTCCCTAAAGCCCGGCTTTTCCTGCCCTTCCCAGTCCCACCCTCCCGGACAGGAACTGCTCCGGACAGCGTCCCAGGACACCTCTGCCACTGAAAAACCACTCCATGGGACAGACACGGCAGCAGCTGAGGAGAGCGAGGAGGTCCTGGGCAGCTGTTTCCTGCCCCGGGCTCCCACTGCCATTCGGCTGAGCAGCTGCAATTCCCTCTTTCAGCTGCTCCCTGCCCTCCTTCCCCAGGAGCAGCTGGGGTGAGCCACCAGCCAGCTGGGATGTGCCAGCTGGGATAACCCTGCACACAGGTTTCCCTTTTGGCACCTTACCTTTGAACTGGGCTGCTGCAGCCTTCCCACACGGACAGGAGTCCACTCATGGGTTATGGATCTAATTGAAGCAGAAGCACATTTCCCAAGCTGGGACCCTCCTGAGGATGGTAAGGTGAGGAGAAAATAGAAAAAGCTTTGTGTGTGCCACAAGAAGCCAGCCTGTACAGGACAGGCTTTCCCAGAAAGGAGCTCCCAGGGGATTGGGAGAAGGCAGCTTCTTCTCTGAACTCAGCCCCAGCCCCCAGGAGCAAGCACCTGCCCTCCAAATAGGATAAAAAATAAAAAGGCATTTAAAAGCAAAGCTGCTACTGCCACATGCTGAGGCAGCACAAGAATTCCAACTGTACAAAACCATCACAGACCAGTCCAGGCATTTATTTTCCAAGCAGAAGGAACTGGATCCATCAGTGACATCTCAGGTTGAGGCAGCTTTGAGCTGTACAAGGATTGAGACCTCAAGTGGAAACAGCAGAACAGGGACTAGCTGCTGGATGGCTTTGGAAAATCAAGAATCTGGCTTTTGCTCCTTGGGAAAGACAAGGAATTTGTGTTGGAGAGACTTTGAGAGGGACCCAGCCAAATCCAGCCAGGAGTCCCCCATGCCCCACAAACATGAAACAACTGAGGCCAGGATGAAGAGCATCAGCCTCCCAAGGCATACAGAAGCCTCCCAAATTCCAGTGAATGGGCACAGTTTTATTAACAGGAAAATCATTTGGTCAGCACTGGGACAGGGACTGAGGAGCACAGGGGCCGTGGTGAGAAGTTCTTGCATAGTTCTTGGCCAAAGGAGACCTGGAGCAGGGCCCTGCTGGGCATCCTCAGCTGGGATCCAGGGACAGGAGGGAGCAGGGAACAGCAGCTGAGTCCCAGGCTCTGCAGTGGGGCGGGGTGAGGAGGAGGCCACCTGTGCCAAGTCCAACAGCATTAGGGTTTGGGGAAGGGCAGGAATTTAGGACTCAGCCTCTGGGATTTTAGTGATGTGCTCAGGGGAAATCAAGGAGAAGGAATCCTTGGGCATGGATCAAAGAAAGGGAGCAGGATGGGAAGACACCTGTGAACTCTTCCTACCTCCTCCTCAGAGTCCTCCTGACAAGGCAGCAGCAGAGTAATTAATACATTCTCTAATTAATCAAAACCAACATCTTCCCAATCAGAAACTGGGCCCAGTTTTAAGGAGATCTGATGTGGGGGGTTTGGCTTGGTTTTTTTCCTTCTTTCAGCCAAGCAGCCTCAGCCAATCAAATTTTATTTTTCTCTCCTCTATTTTGGCTTCCCAAGGTTGTGATTTTTCCCAAGTAGACAACTGGGAATACGTCACCCTGAGGCCAGTCCCTCTGCTACCACCTGAATACTGTGTGCAAAACCGTCCTGCTCCTTCCACACCTCTGGAAGTGCACAAATACCTTGGGTTTTCCTCCCCATGTTCGTAACAGCAGTTCTAGCAAAAGAAGATGAAATAGGATTCTCTAACATTTTCTTTTACTCCTTCATAGCATCTTTCCAAATCAACTTCACTAAAGCAATGTAAATAAAGTCTCCTTTTTTTCCCTTCTAAAAAGAAGATCATGTTCCACAGATTCTGTAGTGCAATTCATTATCTGGTAGAAAAAAAATAATCTTCTTCAGCTCCATGGAGGAAAACACTGGAAACAGTTCCACGGTCTCAATAAAAATAGGAAAGTCTACCCAGGATGGGCTAATAAGTTCCAGGTATGTGGGACACACGATCCCTACAGTCTGTCTCTAGTTGAAGAGGATGGAATCAGGGTCCTGGTTGGCCATCTGTGCAATGTGCTTTAGTACATCCTTTTTGGTAATGATCCCCAGCAGCTTCCTGGAAAATGAAAGAAGGCTTTTAAAGCACCAACACCATCAGAAAGGACTCTGGAAGGACCACTTGAGCCCCTTGCAGGTGCTGAAGAATCTTTGGGGATTCAAAGTGACAGCCCACAGAAAGCACTGCACCCTCTAAGGGTGGTAAAACACTGACCCAGGCTCCCAAGGCAGCTGTGACTGCCCCATCCCTGGAAGTGTCTCAGGCCAGCCTGGACAGGGCTTGGAGCTGGGCTGTCCCAAAAGAACTGCCAGGCAAGAACTGCTCTAGTGTCCAGCCCCAGACGAAGCCCAGTGCTGTCCCCTTTGCCCTGGGAGCAGAGGAGGTTCTGACCCCAGGTGCCAGGGCTCTCACCCGTTGTGAGTGACCAGGCACTGGCGCAACCCCAGCTTGCGGAAGATGTCCACCACGATCTCCATGGGCGTCTCGTCTGTCACCGTGAAGGGACTGAGGTCCAGGATGCTCCTGAGCTTCAGCACAGATGGGGCACTCGGAGGCAGGGGGGGACAGTAGTCAGTGAAACAAATTATTGAGGTGCTCACAATCCCATCCTGCTTCTTCCGTGCGTTTTCTGGAAAGAGGAATATTTGATTCGATACCGGCACTCCTTTCCTTTTCCAAACAGAAGGGCTCATGTTCCTCAGCTCACGTTTAATGGCCTTGGAAGTCCTTTCCTTCCCTTTGCCACAGCTGTTCCCACCCAAGGAGGGCGTGATGGGTTTCCAGCCTTTCTTCTAAGGGAACCATGGAATCATTGAGGTTGGAAAAGACCTTTAAGACCATCAAGTCCAACCGTCGACCAGCACCACCACCAGGTCACCACTAACCCAGGTCCCCAGGTGCCACATCCACACATTTTCTGAATACTTCCAGGGATGGTGACTCCAGGGCAGCCTGTGCCAGGGCTGGACAACCCTTTCCATGAAAAAACCTTCCCCAATATCCAACCTAAACCTCACCTGGGCACAACTTCAGGTCTTGTATATCCTGCCACTCGTTCCCTGGGAGAACCTCCAAGACCTCCACAGTTACACTGCAGGGGTGGGATCAGCACATCAGCTTTGCTCAAAGCCAAGGCTGTTGCACCTCACTGTGCTCTGGCCAGGTAAATACAAGTTCTGGAGAACTTTTAACTTCCCAGTTTTTCAAAGAGGTAAATAAAACACTTTATGCTTTTATGAGTCACTGATTTGGGTCCCATGCAGAGCAGTTAAAGGACTATTTTTAAGCACTCAACAACTGGCACAGGCTCCATGGACATTATCAGCATCAAGGATGGAAAACAAGTCAAGTACTGGCCATCCCTCAGACCTTCACAGCAGTGCACACGCAGGTACAGTGGGTACCTACCACACTGCAATCTGATACCAGCATTCCAAGGCTTCCTGGGAAGGGGCAGCTCTGGCAGCCCAAACACCAGGCTGGATATTTAGAATACTTTGGAATATTTGGGATCATTTGATCATGAAAACCCAAATCCCATCCTGTGAATCACTGTGCACAGCTTGCGGACGGGACCACTCTTAATGAATCCCTGGAGATCCCAAGGTGCAGAAACTCATGGCAGTACCACAGAAGGCAAACAATGCACATAATACCCCGATGCACTCGCTCCTGCATTTCACTCCATATTGTCCCAGGCAAGCAGTGACAGGGCAAGAGCCTCAAGCTGTGCCAGGGGAAGTTCAGGCTGGACATCACAGGAAAACTTGCTAACATTGGAAGAGGCTATCCTGGGAGCTTGAGTCCCCATCCCTGGAGGTATCCAAGGAACATCCAGATGCAGTGCTCTACGTTCCAGGCTGGGGACAAGGTGAGGATCAGACACAAGATGGGACCTGATGATCCTGGAGGGCTTTTCCAGCCTAAATGATCCCATAACAAGCCTCCCTGTCCTTCACATCCAAGGCATGCAGAGCCCACCCACACAGCTCAGGGATGCACCAGCTGGCCCAGCCACCAGCACCAGGAGCGTGTGACCTCCTCAGGTCAGTGACGGCACCAACGACAGCACCTTCACCTGGGCAGCACCACCTCTTACCGATGGAAATGATGAGGTCCCTCCTGAGGACAAACCCCACCAGGCGCTGGGACGCCCAGGACACCACCACAGGGTAACCGCTGTAGGTGGTGCTGGTGACGACGGCCTCCACATCCTCCACGGTCATGGTGTCTTGCGTGATGACCGTCAGGGGAGGGTCGCTCTTGCGCGGCCGCATCACGTCCATGGCCCGCGTCTTGTGCGAGAACTCCTCCTTGGCCTCCAGGAAGGGGTACCCGTTCAGGCGGATGTGGGCGTCGTAGATCCCCTCGCGGCCGATGGCGTCCGCCACCCACTTGCTGGTCATGGCTGCTGCCATCAGGGGCACGATGTACTCCAGCCCCCCGGTGAGCTCGAACATGATGACCACCAGTGACACGGTCATGCGGGTCACCCCCCCTGCCGACATATGGGATCGTGTCACACCGGTCCCCACCTCCAGAGGAGGGTGGTGCCAGAACAGCTGGACTGCACTGAAACCTCTCTGTCCCAGCCACAGCAGCAGGCCCTGGCAGGGAGCACAGGGTCTCAGCGTGGTTTTGTCTCGGCGTGCTTTAATTACACTTTTTTTTTTTTTTAACAGGGGTTTTGTCCCAATAGCCATTTCCCAAAGGGGCACAGACCCTTCGGTGCTGCCCAGCAGCAAACAGAACCAATAATGAAGTCAAACTGTATTTATCTTCCATCAATTATGTGCAAACAATCCCAGAAGAGTCTGGGTTTGAAGGAACCTTCAAGACTATCCCATTCCAACCCCTGCCACAGGCAAGGACACCTTCCACTAGATCGGGTTGCTCAAACAAGATGTATCCCCTTTAAAAAGGCCAAAGATGGGGTTTGGTGGTATGTTTTCAGAGGAAAGCTTCTCCTGCTAAAGTAGTCCCTTAGGAGTTAAACAGATTATTCCACGGATGAGGGGACTGAGAATTGTGAAAGCAAAGTTCAGTCACATGTACCCAGTCTCTCCAACTCAGCCAAGAGGAAGAAGTGTTACCAAAAAACAGAGCACTTAAAAGCAGAATTGCATCACAAGATTTAAGGCCAGAACACGACGTAAAATGAATTAAAACCCCACAGGAAAACTCAAGTCCCTGGGCAGCCTGAACTGTTCTGGCTCCCACTCAGGAGCTCCCCACTTCAGCTGGCTGTGCCCAGCACCAGGCTGGAGATGGCAGAGGAACACCCCTAGTGTGAGGAACACATGGCATGTTCTACTGCAGCATTTCCTGGGCTTCCTGAGGTGACACCAGCTCTGACAGCTGGCCACAACCACGGCTCTTCAGCTACAGAATCACTACAAGGTGGAATGAGATCATTTTTAAGGTTCCTCCCAGCCCAAACCGTTCTGTGGCTCAGTGATTAAGGCTGGGATAACCTCTAAAACCAGGGAGTCCAAACCATTTGCCCACCACACCACCTCTTCCCGTGGCCAACCGAGGGCCAGTCCCAGCGTGGCCCCAGCTTACCCAGACAGGCGGCGGCGCCCACCATGGCGTAGAGGCCAGGGGTGATGCAGTCGGCCCCCTGGCTGCACCAGCCACTGAAGATGGCCCAGTCATGGTGGTAGAAGGCCAACTGCTCCACGGCCACCCCCAGCAGCCGGCCCGCGATGGCCCCCACGGCCATGCTGGGGATGAAGAGCCCCGAGGGCACCTGTGGGAACACAGGGCAGTGAGCAGCAGAGCCCTGGGACTGCACACAGAAGTTGGGCAGCTACAAACTACAGTGCTGCAGCTGAGCTGGAAGGAAAAAGTTTGAAAAGTCATCTAGTCCAACCCTTCCTGCAGTGAGCCAGGACATAAAAACTGTCCATCAGCCCCATCCACTGCAGGAAAGCTCACACCTGGGAACTACACCTGCAGCTCCCGAGACTGCACCAAACAACTTCCAAACCCTCTGTGCAAGAAACAGCTCCAATCATGCATTTACAAATTAAGACACCGATTGCTTTGCAGTTAGCTCTTTCATCTAAATCACGTATTTATCAAAAAAAGCTTGAGGCAGGACAATTTAGGAGCATTCAGGGTCTGGAAAAAGGGATGTGGAGCCCTGAGGCACTAGTTTTGGCGCCTAGCTCAAGGTGGAAGGTTTCTACTGCCCTCTGGTCCAAGCAGCAGGAAGGACAAACAACTTCTGTCCCCTTCTGACAGAGCTCGGAGGGACACATCTGCTCAGGGAGGAAAAAAAACTCTATGAGTCCTGAAGAGCGTGGGAAGAACATGAGCTCCTTTACAGGCAACCCTCACCTTCATGCCAAAGGTGAAGATGGTGATGAAGACCTTCATGATGAGGGCCAGCGCCAGCTGCCACATGGCCGTGTACACGCCGGGACCAGCGGCGCGGTCGGGCAGATCATCCCCCTTGGTGCTGTTGAAATCATTCACGTACTCGCAGAGCTTGGACGAGTCCAAGATGCCACAGTCGTTGAAGAGCTCCGAGATCAGCTCGCTGGTGCTCATCCTGGTGTACTCGTTGGGGAAGGCCAGGATGGCCGTGATGGCGGTCACCACCACCACCTCCAGCACCGGGTACTTGCCCAACCGCGTCGTCTTGCGCCGCCTGCACCAGGCGATGTTACTGCGGATGAAGAAGGCTCCCCAGAGCCCACCAAATATTCCCAGCAGGATGAAGGGCACCAGCTCTAGCAGGTGCCATGGCATGTGGAACTCCACGTAGAAGAGCACGAGGCGGCTGTTGCCGAAGGGGTTGATGGAGCGCAGGGTGAAAGCGGCCACCAGTGCAGCAAAGAAGGAGCGCCAGAGGGTCTTCAGTGGGAAGTAGTAACTCACCTGAAGGGGAGAACAAAGCACGTTCAGTCACTTGGGCTACACTTGGGATTGCAGGGAGCAGAGCCAGGACAGATCCATATGCACTGGCTGTTCCCCGCTGTCTTGGGTTACAGCACAGGCTGTGCCAGCAGTGTGGATTCTATCCCAGCTCTTGGAACTGGGGCAGGGGTAGGGCTGGGGTAACCCTCTGTCCAAGGCCCGACTGTTCAAAACCAGCTGGGGCAGTTTTCTTTAGCTCTGCCAGGACCCATCCTCCCTCCAGGCAGAGATCTCCTGCTGATGGGCCAGTGAATGTCACTGAGAAAATTCCATCAGCCTTTGGGAGAGGCTGCAGACAGGGCAGGAGCCAAACATTCCTACATGGATCCAGTCTGGGGTTGGCAACACCAAACATTCCTACCTGGATCCAGTCTGGGGTTGGGAACAACAAACATTCCTACCTGGATCCAATCTGGGATTGGGAACACCAAACATTCCTACCTGGATCCAATCTGGGGTTGGCAACACCAAACATTCCTACCTGGATCCAGTCTGGGGTTGGGAACAACAAACATTCCTACCTTGATCCAATCTGGGGTTGGCAACACCAAACATTCCTACCTGGATCCAATCTGGGGTTGGGAACACCAAACATTCCTACCTGCATCCAATCTGGGGTTGGCAACACCAAGCAGCCTTTCCCACTGCATTCCCAGAGGAACACCAGCCCCAGCTCTCCCCACTGCACCTTCAGAGGAAATCTCCCCCTTTCTCCAGGATCCCTGCTCCACCAGAGCCACATCTGCCACTGCAGGAGGGCTGCAGCCACCATGGGATGGCACTGCCACCAACTCCTGACCCACAGGGGACAGCTGGGATCCTGACTCTGGAAGGGGTTTGGGCTTTTTTTGTATTACTGCATTTTTGTTTTAGTTCTGCTAATAAAGAACTGTTATTCCTATCCCCATATCTTTGCCTGAGAGCCCCTTAATTTCAAATTATAATAATTCAGAGAGAGAGGAAGTTTCCATTCTCCATTCCAAGGGAAGCTCCTGCCTTCCTTAGCAGATACCAGTTGTTCAAACCAAGACACCTGCTCTCCAGCCAAGCACCCCAGGCTTGCTCTGGAGCTCTGTGAGTGGGATGGGCCCTGGCCTGCAGCACGTGCAATGCCCTCTGTGATATCTGGAGCAACTCACCTGGGGTAATAAAACCTGTTACACACCAGCCATGAGCTGAATTCAGAGAATTCTATGGTTCTGCAAGGTCCAAAGTACCAAACAGCAGTGCCTGCCATCACTGCCACCAATTATTGCCCTGCTGAGCAAATCCATCCCTGCCTTCCTCTAAAATCCACCCTGGGACTCCCCTGAGCTAAACAGCAAAGATCCTTTCACATCCACACCAACAGATGAAGGATTAGGTGGTCCTTGAGAAGAAAAGAGGATTGATAAATCATGGAAGTTTGCTCCCAGGTACCCTGGGACACAGCTGTCAGGAGAGCAGACAAGGGGAAAAGGCCTCAAGTTGTGTGCCAGGGGAGGGTCAGGTTGGCCATCTGAAGAAATTTCTCCACGGGCTGTGTTTCTAACCCACAGGGTAAGGTCTGCAGTGAAGCAGCACTCCCAGGTTACCTCCTCCAGGCTGAAGAGCACTCCTCCAATGGGGGCTCCAAAAGCCACAGACACACCGGCAGCAGCAGCTGCTGACAGCACCTGAGGGACAGACAGAGGCACTCAGACTCCTCAGCCCTCCCACCCACCCCCCCACCCCCTTCCTAGTTTGTCTTCCCTTAAATTTGTACAATTGATCCACAGCACAGCCAGCTAGGTCCGGCCTTCCTTAAGACAGCAGGGAAAAGGTGGAGCGAGCCAATTCCCCAAGAAAGAGCTCAAAAAAAAATCAGTGTGAGCATAACAGAATCACTTAGCCCAAAACAGATCCAATTACCTCAAAAGAGAACCACTTACCCCAAAACAGAACCACCTGCCCTCAGCCCAAGCCCCACGCCCCTCTGGCCTCCCCAGGCTGGTGTCCCCACGCACCTCCCTGCGCTTGGCCTCGTTCTTGCGGTACTTGGTGAAGAGGTGGCACAGGATGTTCCCACAGCAGCAGGCCACGTGGACCAGGGGCCCCTCCTTGCCCAGGCTCAGCCCCGAGGACACAGCCAGCACCAGGGTGATGGTTTTGATGACCAGCGTCCACTTGCCCAGGTAGCCTCTAATGATGAAACCACTTAAGATAGTTTTGATCTGGAAGTCAAGCACACAAAGTTCTACAGGCTTTCATTCAAGGCCTGGTCAGAGCTCCTGATTTACTGAGCATTCCCAATCCTGCCCTTCCCTACAGGCTTCAAGAGTCCCCCTGGGCTATCAAAAGTGACAGGCCATAAAAATTCTCTCCTGGCAAAGGCAGGAGCAGCCATCTGAGTCCTTCCCTCAGGGCAACTATCCCTGCTGGAGGAACACCTGAGCAGTACCTCCTGCAGCAATGTCAAAACACCTGATTTTATCAAGGGACTGCATGAAGACTTTAGTATTAGACATGTTCCAAACAGCTTGGAAAAACACCTATGTATGAAGCCATCTAAAGTGGAATACATTATCCTGTAACGTGCACGTGTAAATTTTGGGTGGTGGATCTCTACCACACCTCTTCTCACTCACCTCTGGGATTCCTGAGCCACAGGCATAGGGAGCAAAGCCCTTCACAAGGAGCACAGCAAGGACAGAGAACATCAAGGCCCAGATAACATACATTAAATAGTTGAGGATATAGGCAAAGGCCCCCTGAAACACAGAGGAAATTGCCAAAATCAGATGGTTTCAACTGAAACCACATCAGACCTGGGCACTGAAGTGAGCACGGGGAATCAGCAGGTCACCCCACAGAGTCAGCAGCTAAAAAAGGGGAGATCTGCCCTAAGCCTGAGCTTTTAAAGCCATGTTCCAGTTGCTGGGTTACCAATTGTGGCATTCTCCCAGAATGTTCATGGGAAAAAGACCCCCCACCAGCACACCCTGGACACACCAGTGGCACACTGCACCTGTAAATGTGGTGGGTTTGCCTCCCCACATCCTCTCCAAGGACAACACCCACATAACCTGTTAACTGGCACCCCTTTAGGACCCCAACGACAAAGCACTGAACCACCCAGGGCTTGGACTCCTGGCATCCACATCACCCCAGGGATGACCCAGGCTGGGCAAACAGGGAATCCAGCAGCAAAAGCAGCTCCAGGCACACATCACCTCCCCATGGCCAAGGAACAGCTGGGACCAGCTCTTCCACTCGGGACATTTGTCCCTGTCGGTGAAGGTGGTGTTGGATTTCCAGCAGCAATGTTCGTGGTTGAACCAGAACCCTGCCAAGCACACTCCTTCCTTCAGATCCGTCATCCAGTGGGCAGAAATGTCAATCAGACCTGCCAAGGAACCTGGTTTAAAGGGAAAAATACCAAAATGATTTAATGAGCGGACTCAAACACCCGAAGGTCAGAGTCTGCCCCATCAATTTTTTGTCTCACCTCCCAACACACAGAGTGGTATTTCTGCCTACAACTCCCTTTCATTATGTGGAGAGCTAAAAGAGAGGATTTGCCTGATTTTGAATAATTTCAATATATTGAAAAGAGCAGGTCAGGAAACAGCATGGCTTCAAAGGCTGACTGTGTACAAGCCCCTCCCTGCATCACCAGCAATTAATTCTTCTCAATAACTGTTTGTTAAATACAGCACAGCAGCAGTGGGAGGGCAGAGAGGGATGCCCCACATTCCTGGGGGACTCAGACAAAACGTGTCACCAGCATCCAGGAGCTGCATCAACAACAGCAACACTGTGACAGGAATAACTCTGAATTTGGAGAAAACATTTCCAACTCTGATTTCAAAAAAAGAAAAATATAGGAGGGGAAAATTACCACTGTGCCAAGCAAAACAAGGCAAGCAGAGCCAGCACAGAAGGGAAGTCAGGTTTTAAGAGGAATCTTCAAGTCACTTTTGTTAACAACTCCTCCAATCCCAAAACCCCCACACCAAGGCAGAGGCCAGGGACCTCTGACCCATAGAAGCAAGTGGCAGCACAAGCCCCAGAGGCTGCAATAAACATTCAGCAAACCCCCCCAGTTAATGACCAACTGGCCAGCAGCCTTCCTGAGTAAACATTAACACAAGATTTCACTCCATCCCTCATGACAGATGCTTGCTGCTTCCTATGGGGAAGATTTGTATCCAAGTGATTTATTCCTGCTGCCCTGGGGCCAAAGTTTATTTCTAAGTAATATAAAAGGGCTCAGCCAGCTGAATTCTGAAAGACACCTGATTTCCAAGCAACACCTCTCCCTTTTTATATCAAAGCATAGAAGGAAAAAACCCAAAAAAATAAGAAACTCTTGCTGGCAGTCCCTGGCATTAACCCCTTCAGTACCCACAAGGAGTATTTGGCACAGACACTCACAGCATTTCAATCAGCTCTGCTTTAATGAACATTTTTTATTTATTTCAGATCTTTTTGGTTTTGTTAATGCCAGCAGTAGACCCAGAGCAGTGTCCAGAACACTTCTCAGCCTCAGCTTTGTATGTTGGTTTTGCACAAATACAGCCTCAAAGCACTGAAAAGTAATTCCCTGTGAATTGAGAAGGCAGCAGCAGAGCCCTCGGTGCCAGCACAAGTCCTCACTCCAAAATCCTGCTGCTCCAAGGAGCTGCCAGGCCTTGGGGAGGAATGGATCCTGATGCTGCAGAGCAGGAAGCAGTTTTACCTGGAGGTTTGCTCTCACCTGCCAACAAACCAATGAGGAGCATCAACAGCCAGCCAGAGAAGGCATCACTCACACTGTGCAGCAGTGCCCAGGTGGACTCTTTGCTTCTGTTGGTGATCTGAGAAAGGGTTTGCAGAAAGAAATAAAAATCCTTGAGGATCCACTGTGTTGTAAATGCTCTAAAACTACTGGGTGACACTGTGACACTGCTTTGAGGGGGGAGAGAAAAGGAATCTGACAGTGGCTGCTCCTACAGCTGGTGCACCTCTGGGTGTGGGTAGGAGAATGATCAAGAATGGAATCCCAGAATAGGCTGGGTGGGAAGGGACCTTAAAGTTCACCCAGCACCACCCCCTGCCATGGACAGGGACATCTTCCACTATGATCCTAGGATGCTCCAAGCCCAAATGTCCAGCCTGGCCTGGAACACTTGCAGGGATCCAGGGGCTACCACAGCTGCTCTGGGTACCCTGTGCCAGGGCCCCAGGGGGTCGCAGATTGAATGCCAGCACAGAGGAATGGACCATTCCAGCTGGGAATGGTGGCTGTGGGAGCTGTTATGTGCCAGAACAGTCAGAACAGTACTCAGACGAGATCTTTGATGTTAAGTTTTGAAGTTTATTCCATAGGGTGTGGGTGAAAGAGCCCAGCTCAGAGTTAGCTCAGAGCAGGCTAGAGAACAAAAAGTGCAAGAGAGAGAGAAGAAAGAAAGAGGGAAGCAGGAGAGAAGCAAGAGTTAGAGACGACGAGCAACAGGAAGAACAAGAGCACAAGAGAGCGAGCTCTCCTTTTACAATGACTTATATCTCTTTCTATGTTGAATATTCTACTTTCTCATTAACCAATCTAGTATCAAATACAAATTTTCTACATTTACATACAAACTATAAGAATAGCTACATTACCATGTTTTACTACTTTCTAATCTCTAAGTCTTATCAGGGGACCTTTCCTGTTAGGCCAGGGAAGAAGGGTCTGTTCTGGTTTTGGGATGTCTGCTTGTAAATGACATTCCTAACAAAGAGCGAAGGACCTTTGGTCTGCCCAAGCTGTTCTAGAAACGTTCAAACAAACACTGCTTTCATTTCAATGTCTCTTCTAGTTTCTGCATCCTTAGCATCTTTGGATAAATAGTCATATTTATAGGATTTTCTTATTTCTTCCTTTCCAACAGGTGGCACTGGGAAGTGAGACTCAGCCGGGTCCCAGATGCCCAGGATGGCTGAGGCCTGTCAGTCCCACTGCTCCTGACAGGCAGACAAAGGGTGACAGAGCAGCCATTGTGTGCCTGGCTGTCTCTCCCAAGGGAAATGTTCCAGCTCACCACTGTTATTCCCTGGGAGGAAGCAAGGCAGGAGCAGGCTGGGGACACGGGGATTTCAGCTAAACACCCCCACCTTGCATTCTGAGCAGATTCCTTTAATTATAGAGTGGTGAAGTCCTGGGAAGAAATTCTGGAGGAATTGGATTCAGTCTTCTCAAACAAAAAGAAGTCAAATAGAAAGAGCACCATTCACAGGAGCAAACATGAGAGCAGAAAACCAGGGTGGTTCTGTGCTCCAAAACCTCATTTGAAATAAATCAAAGCCTCCAGAAGAGAAGCAGCAAGCAATAAACTGCAGCATGTTGGGATTTAGTGCTCCTTCTCCTCAAACTGAGCTCTCAGCTCCCATCCCAAGGGCAATCCCTCCATCCCAGGGGTCTGTAGGAAGTGCCTCCCTACCCCAGTAACAGTGACAAGTTAATTACCCTGCACTCAGAGCCAGCAAGGAGGAGGAGGAATTTTTTACCTCCCTGTGCCTGTCTCGATCCCTGGACTTCTCTCGCACCCAGTCTATCGTGTTAAAATCTTCGTAGGTGCCCACGCCAGGAAGAGGCTCCTCCAGGAAATCCATCATGGTGCTCGGGCCATTCATCCCTCCTCCATTATGGGAGGAAAAGCCTGGTGGGGGAGGAAGGGGGAACATTGAGCATTTCTCAGTCTTAACTCTTTTTATTCAAAAAAACCCCAAAACTCATTTAGGAGGAAAAACCACAGATTTCAGTGGAAACAAAGAGCTACTGAGGTGTTCCCTGAGCTGAACATCACAGGCACAGGTTGATGTGATCTGTGCCAGGTACACCCTCCCCAGCTTCAGCAGCTCACCTGGAGATGGAGTTGTTCCTGGAAACAACTGTTCAGAGCAAATTACATCACCACCAGCATCTAGATGGTGCCTTTTCCCTACATCCAGGACTTGCCACAAGGCCATTTTGCCATTTGAGGCAAGCAGATGGGAGAGAGAGAGAGGAGAAAATGAATATTTAGGACTTCCAACAGAGCTGAAGGGAAGGATTTCATCTGGCAAGGATGAAAGCAGCATGGGCAGCAAAGTAGGGGTGGGAGCAGGGAAACAGGGAAAGCAGAGCATCCAATGGGGCCTGGAAAGCAGAAAGTGGTATCAAATGGGGGCTTGGGAAAACACCAAACTGGGACTTGCAGCCTCCCTCAGGCGAGAACTCAGCCAAACTGGGCCTCCCATCTAACCTGCTCCAGCCCATGGAAAATGATGCTTAGCTTGGGTGTACGTACCCAAAATCCTGGTTCTGGAAGACATTGAGTGTCTGCACTCAGAGGGAACATCAGAAGAGTAAAAACCAAAATCCAGTCAAAACTGGAAGTTGGGGGGAGGGGAAGAGGAGGGGTAAAACTCCCAGGGAGAAGGATAATGGTTGATACTTGAGCATATTTAGCTTGCAGATATCACAGGGGCAAAGGTGTCTCCAGATAGGAAAATAAGGAATTCAAAGAGCTGCCCTCTGCCCCATCATCTGAAGCAGGAAGGGCAAAGAGCTGTGAAGTCTTCCCAAGCTCATCTCCCAGCCTGCCACAGCTGCAGGAAAACAAGATGAGTCACGTTTAGAACTGACAACCACCACAAAATAACCCACTTAAAACAGCTCCTTGCTTCACTTGGGACAAAAAAAAAAAAAAAAAAAAAAAAGGTGGAGTTCTGCAGAGCTCTTCCAAATACTGAGTGCACAGACTGTGAGCCCCAGCTGCACTGGGAGGAAAATGGGACACATTTTCTGTGAGGAATCCCTGGTTTTAACAGCATTTGGAGACCAGAAGCTTGGAAATGCAAAATTAGTATCAAGGCTTTCTCAGAGATTTATCAGAGATTTCCTGACAGAAATAACCCCACAGGAAACCCTGGATGCTGCTCTCTAAATCTGATGGGTCAGAACCTCCTTGAATGAACCAGCCCAACAACGTGAGCAAGGGGAGAACGTGGAACACAAGCACCTGGAACTCCTCCTGCCACCTGGCTGGTGCTGCTGACATGAGAGGCACCTGGCACAGGTATCCAGGGGACAGACAGAGGCCTCAGCCTGGTCACCTGAACAAGTCCCACCTGCAGCCCAGAGCAGGAGCTGGGTTTGTTCCCACAGGAATGACCACCTCTCCTAGTCATCCCTATCTCTGTGCTGCAGACACCAGGCTCTCTCTATTCCTTTTTCTTTTATTATTTTCTTTTGCCTATCTACCAAAATCTTTCCTAAAGATGAAAGATAAAGCTGTCCTTAAGAAAAGTATTAATGAAGGAGAGGTAACCAAGCTAATAGAACACCCTGAGAAGCACTTTCTGCAAGAAGATGAGATCAGGCACATTCCATGCTCACTCTCCTGGAATAACTGCCCAGACCAGCGACTTTGAGCTGTCCTGGGAACGCTCTCCCAGCTCAAAGCTCACCCTGGAGCACCAGGAACAAGACCCTGGGGCACAAAGCAAGCACAGAGCTGCAATCACAGAGGGGCTGCAAGTCCTGGTACCCCCAGCAAGAACGTGATGGCACCTGCAGGATCCCAACCCACGCACAGCCCCCAGGATCCCATTCCATGCACAGCCCCCAGGATCCCATCCCATGCACAGCCCCCCGGGATCCCACACACAGCCCCTGTGAGCCCCTGGACAGCTGAAATTGGCTGATCCCATTCCAGACTAGGCAGATCCCAGGCTGGAGCCTGATCCTGTTCTCCAGGATCCCCACTCAGCCCAGCCTGCCCTCCTACAGCCAGGATTTCTATTCCCAAAGGAAACTCCTGAGGTCTCCTGCCACACACAATTGTTCATTTGACAGACGAAAATGAGAAATCATCTTTATATTTTTTTTCAGGGGTAAACCAGAACTATGAAATGGCTGACAGCCATAAATATTTATAAAGCCCATACTTCCTGCATCAGCTTGCTGCAAATCAAGGATCCTAGGATTCCCAGATAGGAATAAAGGAGGAAAACGAGCTCCGTGATGCCCTGCCAAAACACATCCCAGATGATGGCCCAGATCTCCCTGTTTGTTACATCCAGATGTCCCAATCAGAGACAGCAAGTGAGACATGACCCTGTTACAGCTTGTTTCAAACAAACAGAGATTTCTCAGTGTTTTGATTCTCCCCAGAAGGGTTAATGGGGTCCACTTCAGACCCTGTGGGCTCAGGAGAGCCGGGCTGCACTTGGTGAAGTTCCAGGCTGTGCCATGTGCCACCCCACAAAGCCACCAAGCACCTGCCAAGGGGACAGCCCCGGCATCCGCAGAGCTCCAACACTGCTTCCCTGCAAATCCCAGGAATGTGGGGTTCCCAGGACACTGAACAAACCCCATAAATTACACAGCAGAAATGTCACAGCCCGCCCTGCCTGACCCACCACCCTCATGCCACCCCACAGACATAGGGACACAGGGACACGTTCCCCTCAGCTCACATCTCCTTTGACTGCCCGGAAAGGTCTCCTCACCCTGGCTCAGCCACTCCCCAGCCTGCAGGAGCAGCTCCGGGGCTCTGTCCGTGCTGTGGCCAGGCGCAGAGGGACATTCCCGGGGCTCACAGCGGCACTTTGGGCATCCTGCTCCTCCTCCAGACTCCCACAGCGGCGCTGAGCCCTCCCCGCTCCCGGCGTCACCGGCACCGTCACCAGGGCCAACCCCTGCACCTGCCAGCAGGGACACTGTCACCAGAGCCAACCCCTGCACCTGCCAGCAGGGACACTGTCACCAGGGCCAACCCCTGCACCTGCCAGCAGGGACACTGTCACCAGAGCCAGCTCCTGCCAGCAGGGACACTGTCACCAGAGCCAACCCCTGCACCTGCCAGCAGGGACACTGTCACCAGAGCCAGCTCCTGCACCTGCCAGCAGGGACACTGTCACCAGGGCCAGCTCCTTCACCTGCTGAGGGGACACTGTCACCAGGGCCAACTCCTGCACCTGCTGAGGGGACACTGTCACCAGGGCCACTCCCTGTACTCACCAGGGTAGGGACACCTCTGGACTCACTCCCACAGCTCCAGGTGCCTCCTGTGCCAGGCCCAGCTCTGCACATGGGGTCTCACCTGAGCCCAGGCAGGGGGTGCAGCCCAGGACACAGCGGATTTCCAGCAACACAGCCAGGGCAAGCTGAGCTTTTGATCCACCAAGAGCCCCAGGCCCTGCTCAGAGCTGCTCTCCATCTACTCTGCCCCACTCAAGCAGGATTTGTTCCTGCAATTACTCCGACCCAAGTGCTGGTCCTGCTTCACCCGATAGCCCAGCCCCAAACCCGACCCCCTCAGCCACAGAGGGACACCCAGACACGAGCACTCCGCTCATCACTTCCCATTCAGCATGCTCCTGGCAGCCCAGCCTGGGACACTCCCTGCTCTGCAGCCCATTCCCAAAGCTCTGCCCCAAGTCATGATGCAGCACAGGAAAACACATTTATCAACAGTCCCCTGACAGCGGTGGGTCAGTCACTGTGGTACTGACAGACAACCCCCTTTCTTTTCCCACCCAGCTGATATTCTCCTTGCTGAATAACTCCCAGGAACGATCTTTGCTCACTGTCTTTCCAGCAGGCAGGCACTGGATTTCCTTTTGTCCTCTGAGCACAGTCAGACTTCAAAGGCTCTCCAAACTCGAGCCCCACCAACCCCCTTTATCTCGCCTTTATTCAATGCACACAGAGCTCAAAGGGGTTGGTGATTAAGTTCCTCAGGCTCCAGTTTGCTGGTGATAACTTGTCATTCAAGTGCTGTCTGGGAAACTGAAACTCTGCACACTCCCCACGTTGACTTTGGTCTCACTGATAAAAGCTCATAGGTTCTGTCTGAGGTCAAGGAGGAAGGCAGGTGAAGAAAGTAGGGGAGATGAGCCAGCTCATGGCTTCCACTTCAATTTTAATTTAATTTTTAATTACAGATGGAGAAGAGCTCACTGCTAAATCCTGTTTGTGCTTATAAGCACCAGGAATCATTCAGGGTAAACTGGGCACTCAGACCTCTGGTCATGGAGTCACAGATGGGTTTGGGTTGGAAGGGACTTAAAGCTCATCCCATTCCACCCCTGCCACAGGGAGGGGCACCTTCCCCTGTCCCAGGCTGCTCCAAGCCCCAGTGCCCAGTCTGGCCTTGGACACTTCCAGGGGCACCCACAGCTTCTCTGGGCACCCTGTGCTGGGGCCTGCCCACCCTCACAGGGAACAATTTCTTCTTAAATCTAACATCCATCTTCCCTCTCTCAGTTCAAACGCATCCCTGTCACTACTTCCTTCAATTCTTGCCTTCAGAGCTCAAAGAGAAAAAAACCTTTTCAAATACTGGAGAGAAAAGGAGACCTTCCACCACTGAAACACTTTGGAGTCTTCCTCTGAAAGGAGGAGAGAACCTCAGCCACCACCTCCCAGCTGGGCACCCACAGCTTCAGGGGCCATGCCTGGCACCCCAACATCTGCCAGCAAACATGTGGAGTCAGCAGGGCAAGTTCACAGGGAGAACTGAAACTGGCATTTGGGCAAGGAGCTCTTCCCCCTTTAAAATTTCCTCTTTTACTTCAGCATCACCTCCCCTGAGGACCTGAGCACCCTGTCAACAGGGAGAGCCTCCTCCAGGAGAAGCACTCCTTAGAGTTCAGCATATCCACATGGATTCATCCCTTCTCCATGAATTTCAGTGCTCAGACTCGAGGAGGAGGAGCAGACCCTCTGGCCAGACAAGGGGTGGCAGGGGAAGCACCCAATCCTCTGTGCTTCCACACAGAGAGATTCTCTCCACAACGGAAACCCTCCAAAATTACAGATAAGCCAGAAGGGAAAGGAGGGGAGAGTCGGTGCTCATATCACAACCCTCAGGAATGGCTCAGTGCTGCAATTCCATGGCACTCACACCCTTCCCTCCTGCCATGGGAATGACAGGAATGGGATGAGCTTTAAGTCCTTTCCAACCCAAACCCATCTGTGACTCCATGATCAGAGGTCTGAGTGCCAAGTTTACCCTGAATGATTCCTGGTGCTTGTAAGCACAAACAGGATTTAGCAGTGAGCTCTTCTCCACAGCAGCTGCTTTGGAAAACTCCAGGAAGGACTATCCTAAAGCCAGAGGATGTGCTCCATGCCACAGCCCACACAGGGACTCAATCCAGCACGGATTTCTGCAAACTCTTCCCCCTGGTGCCAGGAAACACCAGACCCATGCGGGGCAGAGGCCAGAGGGACCCACACAGCAAATATTCCCCTGAAATCCTCTCCAAAGCCATGAGGAAACGCAGAAAGAGGAGAGCTCGTGGCTGTTACCTCCCATCTCCCTGTCAAGTGGCGGGTCGTCGTCTGCCATGGAGAAATCCCCGGATGCTCCAGCGATTTCCAGCATGTCCTCATCGCTGGTGGCACTCTGGAAGCTCCCCCGACGATAGTCCTTCTGCTCCATGGCCAGAGCTTCCAAACCTGCCAGCAAAGGGAAGCTTTTCAGAGCACAAGCAGGAAAACTCAGCTGGGCTGACACATGGCCCTGGAGACCCAGAGGCTGCACTGCTCTTCTCTTCACGGGAAGGCTGGGTGCGGTGATGTCCCTGAAGTTCAGGCTGGAATTCCAGTGCTAGCCAGGGCAAGAGCCACTCCGATGTGTTTATTAAATAACCTCCACATGTGCTCTCAACAGGTTTGCAATGATTTTTTTTTTTTTTTTTGGACTCCACCAATCTCAAGGAGCTGCCCATGCCAGACCATGACATGAGACCTACTGTCTCTCCTCCTCTTTTCCAGGACGGCAGAGGAACTACAAAAGCACAATAATAAAAACACAATAACAAACTAGAGGGGGGGGAGGGGGGGGAAGTCAGATATGAGCCTCGAAAACAGCTCTTGCCACATAGAAGTGGGAATCTTTGCATCTCCCTGAGAAGACAGAACCACAGAATCATTTCAGTTGGAAAAGACTTCCAAGACCATCAAGTCTAAATTGTGCCAAATCCCCACCTTGTCCCCATCCCAGAGCACCAAGTAGCACCTCCAGGCCTTTCTTGGACACCTCCAAGGATGAGGACTCCAAACCTCCCCGGGAAGCCCCTTTCAATGTTGGCAAGCTCTCCTGTGAGCCTCCCCTGGCACAGCTTGGGGCTGTCCTGGACCTGCTGGCCACGTTGCTCTTGATCCAGGCCAGGTTGCCTGCCTGGACTCACTGCTGGCCATGTGCACTTTGCTCTTACAAACACTGATTTTCTTCCAGAGAATTAAGAGAGAAACCAACTACATAGCTCAGACCTGTTCCAGGAAGGAAATGCAAGCCAGCACTTCCCAACAGGCTGAATGACACGCTCTGCAGAAAGCACTTCCTATTACACAGGAAAAGCCACCACAGCACACACAAAAAGCCTCGGCACTGCCCAAGGTGCTTTCTGCTGAGCCTTACACTGCAGAACAACACGTTCCCTAACTTTTAGGCTGTGTTTTCTCACTGAATTGCTACAGAAGATCTTGAAAGAGAGGGAGCCGAGTGCTCTGGAAGGCATAGGAGCAGCTGCACATCCTGAGAGCACACAGACCTGTGGAGAGCTGAGGGCAGGAGAAACCCAGGGATTCCAAGCTGGGATTTTCCAGCTAACAATGAAAATAATTCAATGGCATTGAAGTGCTGTGATGCTCTTGCAGTGAACTGAATGCTTCCCAGGAACACTCAGCCTGGCAGAGAATTAAGGGAATTGTGCTTGAGTATCTCGGGGCTCGTTTGCAGCATATAACAGGCTTTTACAGGGATTTTCCAATAAGACTCAGTGTGTGTAAATTTGTGGGAAATAAGGTTAAAATATCTCTGTATTTGTAGAATCCCAGAATGGCTTGGATGGCATGGATCTCAAAGGCCATCCCACTCCACACCCTGCAATGGCAGGGACACCTTCACTATCTCAGGCTGCTTCAAGCCCCAATGTCCAACCCGGCCTTGAATATTCCAGGGATCCAGAGGTACCCACAGCTGCTCTGGGCACCTGTGCTGGGGCCTTACCCACACAGAGGAATTTCTCCCCAATATTCCATCTAAACCTCTCTGCTTTGCACAGCAAGCAGCAGTTCCTGCAGCACAGGCAGCTGCAGCCCCTGCTGCAGGAGCCTAAACCAGAGCAACAGCTCCTCCTGCTCCCCTCAATCCCTCCCTGAGCTGGGAGGGATTTACAGCTTTACACATTTACAGCTTTAAAACCCAAAACCGCGGCAGGAAACATGGCACTCTGCAGCCAAAGCAGAGCCCAGGGAACACTGGGCAGCACAAGAAGGATGCACAGGAAGGTAATTCCACGCTCACTTCCCCTGCCAGCCCAAGACAGAGGATTAAGACACCTTTTCTTACCAAATCACTCCCTCTACAGGTGAGCAATGTTTTCCCAGGCGCAAGGAAGAAAATAAAAACCAGACCGTTTTCATGCTTATCTGGTTGTTCATTTACCCCAAGTCTCCATCTGGCTCTCTGCACAGGCCCTGGCACTGCCAGAACCCCCGGAGCACTCGTACATACCCCAGGACTGCCAGTGTCCCCAGTGCCCGTGTGACACCATCCTCCTCCAGCTGCTGCCATCCACCTCCTCCACCCTTCTACTCCGTGCTGGTGCTCCCCACGGCAGCCAGAGAAAGGGAAGCAGAAAGCAGAACCCAGCAGGGTCCCCACATCGCTGCCTGGAAGTGACTCAGTGACAGCGCTGGCAGCAGGAAGCCAGAGCCTCGCTGCCATTTCCAATCTAAAACCCAAGCATTCCAAGTTTTGCTCCTTGTTCCAGGCTTCAGTGTCACCCAGCAGATGGGCTCCCTCGGTCTGGCTGTAACACCCATCCCAGTGGCACCCTGGCAGCAGGGGATGGGCCCAGGACTCCGAGAGCTCCGGCACCAGCACGCTCAGAGCAGCCCTTCCAGCACACAGGCTCGAGGGGTTCCCAGTCAGGGCATGCAAAAAGCTCCCACAGCATTTCTTCCTTCCTGTCACAGGAGAGGCTCAACCCCAGCTCCAGCAGCACCACACAGACATTACAGCAGAAGCAGGCAGCAATCCCAACCAGCCACCTCCGGAGCTGCTCCCACTGTGGGAAGGAGCCAGTTTACCACCTAGTGGCTGTTTCCACTGGGAAACAGAAAACCTGGATCACAAGACCGGGGGTTCTTTAAAAATCAGCAAATCTAAGCTGAGCTTTGACAACTCGGGGCTCTCTTTCCTCTCCAGCCTCACGTGGCTCTCAGGCACATCCCTTCCCACAAGCAGCAGACCCACTGGCGTACAAACCAGGAAAAAGCTGCAGAATAAGCCAATGGTAACTGGGAAAAAAAATTAAAAAAGGAAAGGAGGAAAAAAATATAGCATTTGGCTGTTGGGTCAAGGCTCCCGGTGCCTGGCTGGGAGCCAGCAGATCCAGGCTTTCATAGTCCTTGAATGGCTTGGGTTGGAAAGCCCATCCCACCCCTGCCATGGGCAGGGATACCTTCCACTAGTCCAGGTTGCTCCAAGTTCCATCCAACCTGGCCTTGGACACTTCCAGGGACAGGGAGTCCCCCACCTCTCTGGGCAACATTATCACTCGACAGGATCCCACCAACACTAAAAAATTCCCACTTTTCCCATCCTGAGCAGAGGAAGGGACTCCATGAGGGTGAAACTCGACCTATGGGTGAACTGAGAGAGCTGGACTGGATTTTGTTGTATTCCAACCTTGGACATGGAACCCTCTGCAGGAGGAGTTGAACTGAGAAGCCCCATGCACAGCTGTGCTGCTAAATCAATACCCCAGGGAGAGGCCAGCCCTGTGTCACCATGCTGTGACAAAAGAGCCAAAGATTTGACACAAGCAGTTCCAAGACAATGTTTTTTTCCCAAGCCATTCTCTCCTCCAATTCCCTGCGCTGTCTGAAGTGACCACAACAAGCCTGCACTTCACCAGAGAGGAAACTACACCAAATTTCCAAGGAATGACAGGACAAGGGGGAATGGCTTCACCCCAGCAGAGGACAGGGTTAGATGGGATGTTGGAAAGGAATTCCTCCCCGTGACAGTGGGGAAGCCCTGGCACAGGGTGCCCAGAGAAGCTGTGGCTGCCCCAGCATCCCTGGAATATTCAAGGCCAGGTTGGACATCGGGGCTTGGAGCAGCCTGGGGCACTGGCAGGTGTCCCCGCTCAGGGCAGTAGATGGTCTTCAAGGTCTCTTCCAGCCCAAACCATTCCAGGATTCTCTGACAGCTCCGTTCCCAGGGTGGCCACGGAGGACGCCGGTGCTCCGCCAGCCTCCCACCAGTGCAGGAGCAGGATCCTGGAGAAGCTGTCCCTTCTGGGCCAGGGGCACAGAGCTGTGCTGGCCCCGGCACGAGGCTTACCTCTCCAGGCAGCTGCTCCAGCACAGGCAAACACATCCCGGGAATGCTGCTTGTGTTGGGCCAGGGCTGTCCAGCCTGAACAATAGGAGGCTTGAGAGGAACTGGGAATTCTACCAAGACAGGCTGAACACAAAGACTTGCATTGTTTGGGGCTCTTTTGCCGTTCTCTGATGCTTACTCACAGGGGCCCTGGGAGCCAATGTTGCAGGCTCTGCCCTGATGTCCCTCCAGCAAGGCAAGGATGTCACCAGTCATGGCAGGGAGCAGCATGTGAATCCTGGGACAGTTCGGGCTGCCCAGGCACTCGGGCTCACAGGGTGTGGTGGGATTCACTGCCATCCTGGGATGCACAGACACACAGAGCCCTTGTCCTTCCACCCACATGGAGACCACCTCTTCTGGAACAATCCACCATTCCACAGAGCTGCTGCCCCTCAGCCCAGGACACCGGAATACTCAAATGGAGGCAAACAGCAACACACACATCCCAAAGCATCCCAGCTCCAGACTGAGGTGAGCACACAGATGTGTCTGAAGGCACTGCTAGCCCTGTTCAGAACCAGCACCAGGCCTCCAAAAGCCAAAATAAACGTTGTTTAACACAAATCCAGCTGAGCTGGGAACACTGGTACATCCCAATTCAGAATTAGGAACATATCTTGGTTACTTACAGTTATCTGCCCCATCCATTGGTTTCACCACAAAACCTATTTTTTTCCCTCCTGAACTTTCCGCCATTACCATCTTAGCTCCCACTTAAAAAGCCACACTCTTGGCTCAGCCACCTCTTCCCAGGAGTTTCCTCACAACTACTTCCAGCTTCCTTTCCTTTTTCCTTAATGTTTTGACTCAGACCAGCTCAACGTGAAAATGCCAAAGACCAAATTTCCAGGTTAGTTTGGGACCAGTGGAGGGGAGGTTGCTACTGGACTCCAAACTATATTTTCCAGACTAAATCCAGCGGTTTCCCTACTCAAACACAGTAACAGCTCCTCCACCACTCCTAGGGAATCCAGGACGGTTCTGGACTTCCCAAATAACTAAGTTACTGGTT
Organism: Certhia americana; assembly: GCA_018697195.1. NCBI lineage: Eukaryota > Metazoa > Chordata > Aves > Passeriformes > Certhiidae > Certhia > Certhia americana. Next base: position 543,889 of record CM031880.1, on the reverse strand, counting down.
TGTGAGTTTGTTCTGTAGTATTTTGAGAGCTCATTTCCACTTTGCAGGTTAAAAATGTCTCTCACTGTCCATTCACCAGCACACCTTTGGATCATATGCCTTGCACTTATCCCATTCTTCCCATACCTGCTATGTTTAGGATTTTCCTGGAATCCAAAAGGAAAAAGGATCTGCTGTTACAGATCTAACAGAGAAAGCTAATGCCCAAAACTTTGTACCAGACAAAACTAAAAAAAAGCCAAATAACCACTGATAAAATACCATCTCGCCTCAAACACCACCTCTTTTTCCCCTTTTTTCCTTCTCCCTTAATTGTTTTAAGGACTATCATGGCTACAAAAGCAAGACTTCAACAGGTATTTCCAATTATATTTTATAGTGCAGTTTCATGTCATGCTTGCATCAAGCCCCAGCTGGAAACTTGTCATTCCGTGCTTTGTGAACACCCAGCTGGATCTCTTCCAGCAGAACACCTTCCCCTTTTGATGTTCTTTTTAGGGAAATGGATCACAAGAATTAAATTTTCCTATAGACAGTATTTGTGCATACTTAGATATGGATAATAAACATGAACTTAGAACAAAGTTGAAATAACTCCTCTTTTAGACAACTTAATATTTAACCAGTTTTATGTATTTGGAGTAGATACACTATATAAAAGCTTTGCATTTGGTTAATACGTGAATCTTAAAATGTGACATATTTATTTTTATTTCTCATTTTTGCATTAAATAGAGGTGGCAGTTCTCAGAGACACTTCTCAGCACAGCCCAAAACCCGAACAGCACCACATGGAACCAGGTCCAGACTCATTCTGATGAGACTAAGCTCTGCCTCTTGCTCAGCAAGCTAGAAACCCCTCACAATGCTGAAACGTGGGCTACAACAGGTTGAACAGGGGATTTTCAGGCACAAAGAGAACACAAAACAGCCAACCTGCACAAAATCCTAGGAGAGAACAGGTGTGGAAAGCCTCCCTGAGGCGAGGGAAAGGATCAGGGGAGGAGAGGCAGAGCCCAGGCTAGGGCTGAGTGACCCAGAGCTCCTGCCAACTGCACGGAGCTGGGCACAGCAGGTGTCTTTCCAAGCCCTCCCTCCCCACAAAATCCATCCCAGTTGCTCAGCACACAACATGGAGATGAGTTTATACATTTCCAACAACCTGCAGGATCTCATTCCACTGACAGGCACCTCCTCAACCGGAACTATAAACTCTCCTTCCTTGCTGATGGTTAAGAAATGAAGAGAAGCTCCTGAAGAAGGGAGGAATAAAGGCAGCCCTTTGGAAGCGCTGGACCTCAGCCCGGCAGCTCTGAACCCCACAGCACAGAGGCAGAACAGGCTGGCACAGCAGCACAGGGCCAGCACAGCACTAGAATCCCTCTCCAGGCTCATTGAATTTCCGGGGATGGTTCCAACCTCCTCCCAAATCAGGGCACGCATTCCAACCTCACCTTCCACTCCGCAACAGGACAAACTGGGACATTTCTGGGTCCAAGTATTCTGGAGGAAAAGCCATGAGGAGGAAAAGGGACTATTAAGAAGAAAATCAGGGATATGATGGAAAGATCCACCCCAAAACACCACCAGTTGCTCTGCCAGACCAAAGCTGGGCTTGCTCCTCTATCCAGCCTCCAGGGACAATTGTAGCATCCTTGTTCCAGCTAAAACACATATTCATCCAGTGAGAGCAAGGAATGGTGGCTAAAACTGCCAGGGGGCAGGGTTATGTGGGATTTTGGGGAGAAATTCTTCCCTGGCAAGGTGGGCAGGCCCTGGCACAGGGTGCCCAGAGCAGCTGTGGCTGCCCCTGGAGCCCTGCCAGTGCCCAAGGCCAGGCTGGACAGGAGGGCTTGGAGCATCCTGGAGTCCCTGGCCCTGGCAGGGGGTGGGACTGGATGGGCTTTAAGGTCCCTTCCAACCCAAAGCATTCCATGATCCATAAACACAGGGCTCGCAGTCCCTCACAAACACCTGCACGTGAGGCACCAGCAGTGGGTTGTTATCCCAGAAGGAGCAATTAAAGGCCTGATGCACGCAACCACTCCCACCCATGCTGTCACCTCTCCACTCACACCTGCCGGACAAACCTGCTGGATGAGTCTGTGACCAGGCCATGGCAAGGTCAGTCAGTGCCAGCCCTCACCTGCCTGGGCAGCCTGGGGCTGCAGACATCCTGGCCAGCTCCCAGAACGGACGTGGGATACGGCATGGATGTGTGAATGTGCTCCAGGTGAGACATCTGGGGGCCAACCCGCCTTCCTTGAGCAGCAGCCACATCCAGCTACAGACACAGCTGTGGCCACCTTGCACAGCAAGGAGGGGAGAGGAAAACAAGGGACTGTGACAGAGGGAAAGAAATCATCTGGGATTTGGGGAAGGGGGGATGTAGGTAGACGCAAGGCACAGGAGCACAAATCCAAATCTCAGAAGATATTTTGGTGCAGCCAAGCGTGAGGTCACACCCTCCAGCCCACTCCCTGCCCCATGCACAGGGTGGGGGCCATTCCCAAGGGGGCAGCTCAGCACAGCCAGAAGATGAATTGGCTGCTGCATCTCAAAGATTTAAAAACAATTCTCTATTCTACACAAGCACCACCCATGTAGCACGTGAAAACAAAAACAACCCTGGTTTTCCACAGGCTCATTCATCCATCCAACAAGCTGTACCAGTACCTTCTGCCAAGGATCAGCTGCTCCTGCCGCCACTCTGGCACCTCCTGGAGCGGCTGGATGACAAGGAGGGTTTCAGGCAAGAAAACTCAGCCAGGACAGGGCCCTTCCCACGCTGAACTCCCCCTGGAGCAGGGGGGCTGCTGGCACTTCACACAGGGGACTCACGGAGTCACAGAAGGGTTGGGGTGGAAGGCACCTCAAAGCCCATCTTCTTTCTCCCACCCCCTTCCACTGTCCCAGGCTGCTCCGAGTCCCGTCCAACCTGGCCCTGCCAGGGATCCAGGGGCAGCCACAGCTGGGCACAGCTGGGCACCTGGGCCAGAACCTCAGCTCCCTCACAGGGGAGCATTCCTCCCCAGTATCCATTCCAAGGCAGTCTCAAGTCCCTAAATCCTGCCAGTCCCGGGCACGTCCCCTCCCGGGCGCGGGGATCCACACCCCCCGGATTCCGTCATTGCCCCGAGCTTCTCCCGCCACTCCCTGCAGAGCTCCCGGGGCGGCGACCGCGTTCCTCCGCACCGGAGCCCAGGGCACGGCTGCACAAGCCAGGAGGGGAAGAGGCCGCGTTACCGCCCTGAACTGCCCCGGCTTTGCCCCGGCCCTGCCCCCGTACCTCGGTCCCCGCTCTCTCCGGACCGGCCC
>CM031880.1:466849-540244 GCA_018697195.1 Certhia americana | reverse complement strand
CCCTACACACAGACCCTGCAACCCACGGACCCTCTGACCCATGGACCCTCCTGCACATGGAGCCTCCAACCCAAACCCTTGACCCCCCCACCCCCCCAGCTTTATATCCTGGTGAGTGTGGGAGCAAGGTCAGGCTTCTTCCCAGGCTGCACAACAGCCCTTGGACAGCTGTCCCTGCATGGGTCAGTCAAAACCTCCATCTCAGTGCCACTCTGGTGTGTCCCCAAGCTCTGCCTGGGGTTCCCAGGAAAAAAAAAAATCCACCCCCTGTTCCTGCAGAAGAGACCCTGTACCCAAATGGGGCTGCTTCAGCAATGTGCAGAAGCCACAGGATCATGGGATCACTTAAGTGGGAAAGCCCTCCAAGTCCATCGAGTCCAACTGTTCACCCAGCACAGCCAAAGCCAACATTAAGCCATGTCCCCAAAGGCCACATCCACATGTTTCTCGAATATTTCCAGGGGTGGGGGTTCCACCACTGCCCTAGGAAGCCCAGCAGAGAAAGTTTAGGATGATCTGCTGTCAGCACAGGCTGGGCAGGACAGGGCTGGCATTAGGGCTTATGTCACCCCACACCATAGAACAGACACTGTGGAGTGTCCAGTGACACCCCCTGAGCCCCCCAGCCCCAGGAGATGCTGAGATCTGTGTCACTGGGGCAGGAGAGGTTCCTGTGCTGATGGCACAGCTCAGCCGTGGGACATGGACAGCTCCCACCCACCCACCCCAATCCTGAGGGGCTGGAGGAGCCCAGGCTGACACCCCAACCTACTCCTGGCAACCCCCACAACAAACAAACCAACCCCCAGGGCATCACCAGAGCTGTGCTCTGGGTGTGGGGGTTATCTCCCTCAGCAGAGTTGGGGCTGGAAAATATTTATTTCTGTAGCTTGGCAACATTTGCCTCTGCTGTGGGGGTGGAAGGGGGCGAACGGCACCCGGGGACAGTGACAGCCCCAGCATCACTGTGACTCAGAGGGGAAAAACATCCTCAGTGACACCTGGGCTGCTGCCATCAGCACAGTGGGGACAGTCCCTACAGTGATGGGGGCTGTGTGTCCCCACAGAGACAGATCTGCGAGGGTCACAGGCATCTCTGAGCATCACACACTCACCAGGGGCTCCTGGCTGCCCCTCAGGGTCCACTGGGGACAGACATCAGTGTTCACATCACACAACACGGGGACAGCAACAGCCCAGAGTGTCCCCTTGCTGGCCCTGCCCAGGGGCTGCCACCCTGCTGCTGGGCCAGCATGACCAGGCTGGGACCCATGTGTGCTCAGAGCCTGCCTCCCTCCCCAGCAGCAGAATCCTGGGGTGTCCAGCATCCTCCTGCTCTGCACCCAGTGAGCAGAGATGAGGGCAGGAACAGAAACTGCCCCTGTGCTGCTTAGACAAGCTGCAGCAGAGCCACACGTGACCCTACTCCAAGTGGAGAACACAGGGAGAGAGGGGCAACAGCAGAGCCACAGCTTCCTCTTCTGTTATTCATGGTGGCACCTCCCAGGGATGGGAAACTCCAGAGGGAAAGACAGGAGGGGAATCCCGGGGGGACCCATTGTCCCATCCATGGCCAAACTTCACTCAAAGCTCAGCTTGGCAGAGGGCTGCCAACCCACGGGCTGTGTGACAGGGATTGATATCCAGGGAAGGGGCACCAGAACAGCTCCCTTTGGAAGCAGGACCCCCAGAGCAGGGCTAGCCAGCCCAGCAGGGTGACAGGCACTGGTCCCTCTCCCTCAGTAGGCAGAGAAAGGCACGGACTCTGCACCCTCTCCCACCCCACACTGCCCAAGGGCCAAGGAGGAGAGAGGACAAGGCATTCTGGATATTCCTATTTATCCAGGGCATGTGTTGCTGAACTTGCTTCCCTGAGATCTCCCTCTTTTCCAGTCCCACCAGCTGGCAGCCCCAGGTATCCCTGCTCCCACCCCTGCCAATGGGAAAAACACGGACACTGACAGGCAGAGGTTTCAAATCCTGTTCACAGCACCACGTCCCCTCTGTACAGCACAAAACATCTTTTTTACAGTATTTACAGCAGCAGCTGGGGCAGAGGCAATTGGCGGGGGCAGAGAGGGACCCGATTTGGGGCTCCCTATGCAAAGCAAAGGTCAGCAGTGGAAGATGCCACCAAGGAACAGTATTTCCTGGTCTGGGAGGGACACTGAAGTCATGCTGATGTCCTGCAAGGTGATCTTCCCCAAAACCACTCTGGGGGCTTCAACAGCGGCCCAGTTCCCCCCACCAAACTCCTTGGTGCCCGCAGCCACCAGACCCCGCACAGGACAGGGCCCGGTGCCCACCCAGGGCTGTCCCCGTTGTCCTGCCACCATTGTCCCACAGCTGGAACCATCCCCGCCGCCCCTTTCTGTCCCCGGCGCCGCCCAGGAGCCGTCCCCACCGCAGCCAGGAGTGCAGAAGCAGAGGCAGCATCAGAGAGACTCAGGGCTGGGGCTGCTCCTCTCCGGACTCCACAGCACAGCTCACATCCCTGCAGAATGAGATAGGATGGTAACAGTCTGCAGGGTTAGAGCAGAGATCTGGGGCAGGGGAATCCCTCCCAGCACGGCTGGAGCCTGTAAGGGAACACTTCCCACCAGCCACCTCACTTTGGGAACAGATACCAGAACTGTGCCTCACACAGCCTGTGTGGGGAAATAGTTTTTTAACCAGGTTCTCTCTTCCTTCAGCCTGTCATGCAGGGACCCTGTGGGAGGAAGTGGCCTCTGCCTCAGCTTGCTAGCAAAGCAGCCAGCGGGGAGCAGCCAAACTCTCCAGAGCTGCTGGGCACAGATGCCAGGGATGCCCAGCACAGCATCACCCCCTCTCATAGGGACACCCCCAGGCTCCTACCAGGAGGGAAACATCTGGAGAAGGAGAGTATGACCCACAGGCTAGGACTGCCCTCCATGCCACCCCACAGACCCACTCTCCTCCCTTCTGATGGGGTGGGTAAGGATACAACTAAAGGAAAGCTCCTTTTTTTTCCTCCTGCCCAACTCATCCCCCACATAAATAGCAGCCTCTGAGCAGCAGCTGGAGGGAGGCTGCAGGCAGAGGGCCACAGGTCCCTGGACATCTTCCCAAAAACATCAGCAGCTCTGCAGGCTGTGCTGTTGGGCTTCACTGCCAGGACCAACCTGGCCTTTGTGTTCCTGGTCCCCTCCCCCAGGCACCAGCACCACACCTGAGGACACCGAGGCAGCAGGAGGGGAAGACACTTAAACCATGGAATTGCTTCCCAAGCTGGAAGAGCTTGAGGAGGGAGGTGACATCCATGAGCCCCTCCCCAAAAGAAAAGACAGAAGGGTTCCACCACTGCAGCCAAAATCAAGTTGCAAGCCCCCTGCAGCAGGACCCTCAGGCAGAGGAGGTGCTGGCCAGGCTGCGCCGAGTCAGGGGCAGCACAGGAGCCCCAGCCCAGGTGTCCCATCCTGTAGGAACTGCAGGGATCGAGGCTGGGCACATACCCTCTAAGGCTTTATCCAGGTCTGCGATGAACTCCTCCAACTCCTGCGTGTCTCCAAGCTTTGCTAGAGGGGTAAAACAGAATCAGGTTTTCACATTCCCCCTCTCACTGGGGAAAGACCCCAACCCCCTTGCTCCTAACACAGCTGTGTCTGTCCCAGCCAGTTCAGCCTCAACTGGGAAAATCCCAATCCAACTTCTGCCTCTCCCAGGCTCCTGCCCAGGCACCAGGGCTCATTCCCACTCTGTAGGGTCCCAATCCAGACCTGGCTGTCACTGCCAAGACCAGTTGAGCAGAGAGAAGGAAGCCCTGCAAACCCCTTTGCATGGGGTCAGGCTCACCTTTGGTGGGGTAAGTGTCAGCTGGGGTGTTAAGATGTTCCTCACTGGAGTTGAGGCTGCTTCCTGGGGATGTGCTGGCACCTGCGGACAAAGAGCATCAGACCCTGGCCCTGGGCACAGGCACCTGATGAACACCTTGCAGGAGCACGGCCCAGTCATGGCACAGGGTGGCACACTCTTGGAGACCCCACCTGCTCCTCCCCTGCTTCAACGAATGCTCAGAAAAATGGAACCTAGTTGCTTTCTCAGGTGAAAGAACACCAGAGGATGTCTGGGCACAGTTACAAGGACAGGGTTGTTACAGGGAGCTGGGTTATCCCCACCTCTCACAGTCCTGCAGCAGCCAGCCTGGCACAAGGAGGCCTGGCAGATGTTGGCAGATCCTGGGCCAGTACCCATGGTCATCCCTCTGTATTGCTCATCCAGCCCACCAGGGATGAGTCAGGCAGCATTGGCAGGAAGATGTTTCCCATGGAGGAACCACAGAGCTCCCACCCTGACAAACACCATCCTCCCCCAGGGCTCCTCATCCCCCAGCCACAGACTCACTCTCCAGCCCACCAATGTCAACCCCCAGCCCCAGACTCACTCTCCAGCTCATCGATGCCACTGTCATACACACTCTGTCCCACTTTCCTCTTCAGCTCCTCCAGGTGCTGCTGGTACTGACTCGCAGGGCCCCGCTCAAAGTCCTCCATGACCTCGTCGAACTCCCTCAGCAGCTCAGTGAGCTCCTCAGCCATTGCTGGGGGTAACACGGGGCTGTTGGGGTGCCCACCTGGCAGGCAGGGCCAGCAAGAGCCCCTCGGGAGCAGCCCAGGCTGGGGATGGGCAGAGCCAGGCTCCAGGTCCCTGCAGGCCAGCGCTGCTCCGAGCACACCCAGCTCACCCCACAGCTGGACTGGGGCCCAGCCCAGGAACCGCTGGTCCTAAGAAGGCTTGATAGAATCCCAGACGGGGTTAAGCAAGAAGGGACCTCAGAGCCCACCCAGTGCCACCCCAGCCATGGCAGGGACACCTCCCACTGTCCCAGGCTACTCCCAACCCCAATGTCCAGCCTGGCCTTGGGCACTGCCAGGGATCCAGGGGCAGCCACGGCTGCTCCGGCCAGTCTGGCAGCACACGGAGCGAATGGAGGAGGGCACGGTCCGGGCCCGGGACAGTCCGGGAGCCGCCGGCTCCATCCCGCTCCCGGGGGCTGCGGGGCCCCTGCGGGCGGGGTTCCGAGGCGGCGGCATCCCCTGGTCCGGCTCGGCTCGGCTCGGCTCGGCACTCACCGGCTGCTCAGCTCCCTGCGCTCCGCTCCGGTGGCGCCTCCCGCCGCGCTCCCGCCGCTTTTGGCCGCGCACCGGGGGCTGGGCGGGGGCTCCGGCAGGCTCCGCCCCACAACCGGCCGCGGGGCAGTCCCGGGGTCATCCCCCCCAAACACCCCCGAACGCCCCAAACCAGCCCCCCCGGCCGGCCCCACTCCCGACAAACCCCGGGCAGGAGGTGGAACACGGGGGTCGGGCTCAGCTCCCGGGGAACAGGGACAAGCGACCTCACGTTGTGCCAGGGGAGGGTCAGGTTGGATGTTAGGAAAAATTCTTTCGTGGAAAGGGCTGTGCAGCCCTGGCACAGCTGCCCAGGGCAGTGCTGGAGTGCCCGTCCCTGGAGGGGTTTAACAGCCCTGTGGACGTGGCACGTGGGGACGTGGGTTGGGGTGGCCTGGGCAGTGCTGGGCTTGGGGGGCTTCTCCAGCCTCAGCGGTTCCGCAGTTCTCTCCTGCAGGTTTCCCAGAGAGCTGCTAAGCCCAGAGCTCTGTGTCTGGGCCCTGGTCAGCAGCATGATGGAGACCCAGGGGTTTAAAAAACAGACAAGCTCGGGCTCTGCTTTCTTTGCTGTTGGCTCTGCACCCAGCCATGAACCTGAGCAGCCCGTGCCGCGGCTGCAGATACTCCCTGCTGTACCCTCACACAAGCCCTACGCCTGGCTCTGCCTGTGAAATCCCACCAGTGCTGAGGGGGTTTGGTGGGACTGGAGCTGAAAACCAGCAAGAACCACCCCAAAAGCAGCAACTGCCCCCCAAAACAGCAACCGCTCCCTACACAGCAATGACCCCCCAAAACAGTGACCAGTTCCTGAGAGCCACCCCCACCCCCTCCAAAGCATGCTCCCCCAAACATTCACCACCCCCCAACAGCCACCACTGCCCCAAAAGCAACCAGCCCCCCTAAAGCAGACACCCCCAACAAACAACAACCACTCCTGTGCCAGGAGCAGGGAAGATCAAGACAGACCCTTCCCAATTATTTCTGAGGGGACCCCCAAGCTTTCAGGGGGCAAAGAGCCCAGGAGAACAGAACCTGGAGCATGACAAAAGCCAGCCACCCCCTCCAGAGCAGGTCCAGAGCAACGCCAAGGCTCCATGAGTGAGCTTTGCAGCTGGCTGGGGAGGGGGTTTATTTTGTGAGGCTGGAATAGAAGGGCTCCAAGCCAGCCCTGCATGCTCCAGCAGCACCAGGGCTGCTCCCGTGGCAGGCAGTCTCTGTGCAGTCCGAGGAGGCCAGGCCGGTACCGGGCTGCCCTCAAGTGGAGTTTCCAGAAATATCCCATCCACACTGCCAGGGATAAACAGCCTGTGGTGACTTTTATGGTTCTGTAGTAGCCAGAGAAAGCAGGTGCTTCCCAGTGAGCTCCCCGTGGCCCCTTGCCCCCATTATGGTGCTGGGAAAGTGGAATTCAATAAGACTTTTCCTGCAAAGAGCTGCCTCCTGTGTCAGCATCCCTGTCACATCCTAGAATCATGGAATCACAGAACAGCTTGGATGGGAGGGGACCTTAAAGTTCATCCCATTCAATTCCCTGCCATGGGCAGGGACACCTTCTGCTATCCCAGGCTGCTCCAACCCCAGTGTCCAACCTGGCCTTGGACACTGCCAGGGATCCAGGGGAAACCCCAGCTGCTCTGGGGACCCTGTCCCAGTGTTTTACAACCCTAGGAAGGAATTTAAAAGGCTGGGGGCTGCTGCTCTTGCAGCAGGTACAATCCCACCCAGAGCCATAGCTGGACACCATGCTGGTTTCACAGCTGACACTCGAGTGTTCCAGTGGCCTCTGGAACATTCCACAGCCTCATGGTGTCCCCAGTTTATCTGCTCCTCCAGGCTCAACTGCTGTGCTGCTCTGTGCAGCTTATCAGCTCCCAGGGGTTCTCATCAGCTATCTCACAGCACAGGCTCCTCCAGGAAATGCTTCCCCACCCATCCCGACTGCACTGATCCACAGGAAAGGGACCTTTGCAAAATAAGAGCCCGGCCTTGAGCAGGGCACCTGAGAAAGTCTGGGTGGCTCCAGAGGAGGACTGGGTGCAGGCTGTAGTGGAATATGGAATGTGGAATGTTGTTTGCAGAAGCCCTCTTTCATCCCCAGAAGTGCTCTGCTGTGGCTGCCCCATCCCTGGAAACGCTCAAGGCCAAAAGGGCCAGGCTGGATGGGGCTTGGAGCAGCCTGGTGCAGGGGAAGGTGTCCCTCACTGTCCTCACAGGGAAGAATTTCTCTGAATATCCCGTCTGGCCATGCCCTCTGGCACATTCCCCTTGTCCTGTCCCTCCAGGCCCTTACAAAAGTATTTGGATACATGGATAAGGTCCCTCTGAGCCAACTCTTCTCCGGGCTGAGCAGTCCCAGCCCCCTCAGCCTGTCCTCCCAAGAGGGATGCTCCAGTGCCCACAGGTCTAGGGATGGAAATCCATTGCCCAAGGTCCTGTGAGAAGGAGGTGGCAGGGGAGAGCTGTGCTGAGGACCTGCAGGGAGGTGCCAGCCTGGCAGGTGACCCCTGAGTAGAGCTCTGCCCCTGGGGCACAGGCACAGGGACAGCCCCCAAAGTGAGGCAGGGGCTGAGTTTTGCTGGGAAAAGCTGCCTGGTTTTGTCCAGAGGGCCCGGCCAGGGCTTGCTAGATGCCAATATCCAGGTTTAGGAAGGAGACGTTGCTGTACAGCTCCGAGGAGACTGAGCCTCGCTCCAGGCTGTGTGTCCAGCCAGGCAGTGCGGCCGGAGCCTTGTCCTCCCCAGCAGCCTCACGCTCTGGGCTCCTAAGGAAGTAAAATCAGACAGAGATGCTGTTTGCAAATGCTTCCATTGCCTCCTGCACTCTCAAATGGGCTCAAGCACTGATCCCAAAGATCCCAAAGACTGCATCTGACCAGACAGTCCCAAAAGGAATGTGAAGATGGACAAGAAACTGTAGCATGGATCACAGAATCCTAGTTTTGGGTTGGAAGTGACTTTGAAGACCATCTAGTCCATGGACAGGTATGCTTTCCACGAGACCAGGTTGCTCCAAGCCCCATCCAAACTGGTATGGAAGTGGCCTGTGGTTCTGGAAAACCCTTCCCACAGGACAATTCATGTTTACTGAAGAATCACCAGCTCCACTGAAGGCTCCTGAGAATCCCCTGCTTCCAACCATCCCCTGCTTCCAACCCCAGGGAGCAAACCCCCTCCTGTATTATGTGCCATGGTGGGCCCAGTTCAGGGGACACGAGGTCCTTTTAGCCACCATCTGTAACCTCAGAGAAGGGCATGAGCTCCAGTTCTGAGCCTGGATGGGGCTGTCCTGTCCTGCAGCCGAAATGTGGATGTGTGGACAGAGCTGGCAGCCCCACATGGACACAGGGGGCAGGCAAAGACTGCAGGGAAACCAAGGATGGACACCAAGGATGGAGGAGGTTCGGAGAAGGCTGGTGGTGGAGCAGGAATCAGCATGTGACACTGAGAGGCAGGAGTAGGGGAGGGGACTGCAGTGGAGCCACGTGGATCCCAGAGCTCTGGAGAGAGCTGGCACAGGCTGAGGAGCAAACAGGGAGAGCAGGGAGCTCCAAGGAGTGGGAAGGATGGAGTGTGAAGGGCTTTTGCTGGGGAGCTCAGGCCCAGGGCAGTGCAGGAAGGAGCAGTGTGGGGGAGGATGAGCAGGGTGTCACTTGTCCCCCCAGGCACTTACGGCGCCTCAGAGAACTTCCTGCGCAGCAGGTACTCAATGACATCGGGGTCTGTCTGGAACAGCCTCCTCAGGACGTCACATTGCCTTTCTGGAGACACCTGGGGAGACACGGCCATGCCACTTGTGGGGCCCTTCTTAGCAGGAGGCCTAGGGCATGGTCACAGAACCAGTGTTGGTGTCACACCCCACACGCCTCCCAGGATCTGCAGGATCTCAGCCCCTGCCTTCCCCCCCACTATCCCCAGTCCTTTAGCTCCCTGCAGACCCCAAAAATTGCTATGAAGCCTTTTGGGAACCTGAAATGTCAAGTTCCAATAGACCTGAGGGGACTCTTACTGCTGCCTGCAAGTGCCCTGTGGGAGGGTGGAGAGAGGATGGAGCAGAGCCTTCCCAGAGGATGTGCACAGACCGGGGTGTGCATCTCTGACAGGGACAAAACCCTTCCCCTGCTGCTCTTGGAAGAGGTTAGAGGGAAGGGAGGTCAGGAGAAGCTGCCCTGAGGAGCCCCATGTACCATGAACAGGGAGTGGTGGTGCTCGATCAGCCTCTGGAGCACCAGGATTATGGCAGCACTGTCCTCAAAGTTCAGGGCACCAGCATCTTTCTCTCCAGGCTTCTCCTTCTGCAAGATGTTGGGACCAAAGACTGTAGCCAGGTTTGACACTGTCATTTTATTCCCAGGGATCTACAAGGAAGCACACAAGCAACCTGTGGATGGGATTGTCCCAGGACATCCTCACCCACCCCAGGGCAGGAACACAAGGGCAAGGTGAGGGCAAGACGTTGGTCTGGGTCCAGTTTAATCCTCTCTTGATGCCTTAAGTTTTTAGCTTTTATGTTTTTCATATCCTGTGCTGTTTTAGCAGGTAGTTCTGGGTTTCATATTAAGTGCTACTAAGCTCTCTTCACAGAGCAGGGAGACAAAACAATTCCTTTTCCAGCTTGGAACCAAGGACAACCAATACAAATTTCAGGCCCGAGTACAAAAACAACAGTGAAGGGAAGACAGAAAAACAAGGAGGATGGAGCTTCATAACCTGAAGCTGTAATTGGACAATTAACCCAAATATGCTGATGGACCAGAACTTACCAAAGTGTGAGACCTTGTGATCAGTCTTTTGGTTCACCTTGGGTGTGGCCCAGCCAGGTTCTAGTGCTGCCCAGGTGTGCCCAGTGAGGCCTTTTAATAAATCCCTGCTTTATCCTTTTGCTCTGGCTGTTCTCTGTTCCAGCTCAGCCTCCAGAAGGCATCACTCTGAGCTGGTAGCAGGGCCAGCACAAAGAGTTTCAGGTGCTGGAGCACACACTCATCTCATTCCCATCTGCCTCAGCTTCCCACCTTTTCCAGCCACAATGATCCCAGGATTCTGTGAAGGATTTGTTTTCTCCCAAAGCCTTTGCCCAGGCTTGCTGTATCTCCACTCCCCTGAGCCACTTCCCCCAAGCAGCCCCTCTGGAGCAGCCTTACCTCGTGGCCCTCGGGATCCCAGGAGCTCTCAGCGTGCCGGGCCACCTCAGCCAGGAAGCGCAGGAGCCGGAGCAGGGTGTCGCTGTGGCAGGGGGGCAGCAGGAACAGTAACAGCTGCAGAGTGTCCAGCTGGGCCGGCCCCTCCATGGCTGGGGAGAGCAGCTGTTAGTGAGGGGCCCAGCTCACCAGGCACTTCCAGCCCTCCTGCACCTGCTTGGGAATGAGCTCTGCTGGGAGCCAGGCTGCTGTGCCACCTTTCCGCCCATGGGGTGCAGAACCCAGCAAGGGCTGTGTTGATGCTGGATATTCACAGAATCACAGAATCATATTGCACAGCCCCATAGCCAAAGACTGTCCTGGACCGGAGGGATTTTTTTAATCCAATGCAAAAGAAGTCAAACAAAACACCCAGCAAACCCCCAGGTTACAGTAAATGTGTGTGACAGTGCCAAGGAGCACAACACCCAACCCATCACTGTCCAGAGGCTTTGGAAAAGAAGGGTAGTGAGGAAGGATCCATCCCTGGCAGTGCCCAAAGTCAGGCTGGACAGGACGTGGAGCAACCTGACCAAGTGAGAGGGGCCCCTAACACAAATCCTCCCGTGGCTGTGCAGGCTCTTCTCCACAGGTACTCACTGGCCGTGCTGAGGAAGGCTCCATAGAGCTCTCTGGGAATCAGGGAATCGGGCATATCCCGGAGAAACTCTTTGAGCAGGGCAGCCACATCATGAACACTTTGATGCTCATCCAAGAAAACATCCAGCCCTCGATCAAACTCTTCCCTCAGCTTGGAAGTGGAAGAAATGAGAAGGATGAAAGTCACAGTCAGTTCTAGTCTGTTTCATAGCTCTCCACACCAATGTCAGCCCTATTCATCCCCACCAGCCTCTGTCCCTGACAAGGCACAACCAGAGGATGCAGTGAACATCCCCCTTTACCTGCTGGACTCTTTTCTTGGAGCTCCCGACACGGAAGATGCCAACTGTTTGGAGCCCTGGGGGACAGACAGGTTAGTGCTGTGCATTCCCACGGCTCCCTGCCACCCCGACGGCTCCTGGGAGCACCTCAGCCTCCTGGATGGGCTTCTCCCCCATGGCTTTCCCTTTTCCAGGCAATGAGGACAAGGAAAGACTGTGAAGCTGTGAGATTTCTTTGGGCTGTCTGAGGGAAGGGAGGAGATCCCAACACTGTGAGTGAGGGCTGGATGTGCAACAGGACTTGAGGCACCAGGAGATGGTCACTGACACACTCAGTGACATTCCCCTCTGATGCTGCATCCAACCCAGAGGACTCTCCACAGGAGGCTTTTTGGGAGATGCCCCGCCCTGGGACTCAGAATCATTCAGGTTGGGAAAGACCTCCAAGACCATTGAGCCCAACTTTCGGGTGAATCCCACGATGCCTACCAAAAACCCGGTGCCTCCTCTCACCTCGAGGGTGGCCAGGCCAGGATGTCCTGGTGCCCACACACAGGGAATTTTTCCAGCCCTTACCGTGCATCTCAAGGTGTGTGCAGCACCTGTCCACAATCCGTGGCACCTGCCAGGTGATGGGGTTGAGGCTCAGCGGCTTCTTCTTGCCCCGGCTCCTGCGAGGGTCCAGCTCGTGGGGGTGTGAGAGCTGCAGGGCCTCCAGCAGCTCGGATGCATTGTCACTCAGGTCTGTGATGGAATCCACAGACATGGCCCCCTGGGATGGAGCACAGGGCATTTGCAGGTGGCAGGAACGACCCCACAGATCCATCACTGCCATGAGCTCACGGGTTTCTGGGAAAGGGCAGCATCCAGTCCCACCTCTGCCATGGGCAGGGACACCTCCCACTGTCCCAGGCTGCTCCAAGCCCCAATGTCCAGCCTGGCCTTGGACACTGCCAGGGATCCAGGGACAGCCCCAGATGCTCTGGGCACCCTGTGCCAGGGCCTGCCCACCCTCATGGGGAAGAATTCCTTCCCGATATCTCATCCATCCCTGCCCTCTGAACCCTTGAATATCCCCCTGGTAATCTCAGCTCCATAAGAGCTGCTGCAGTGAAGGTCCTCCCACCCCTCCCAGTCTATCTCTGAGGAGAACTGGGGACATCACCATTTCCCTGGGGACAGACCAGGACCAGCCCAACCTGGGACACAACCGACTCAGCCAGTAAGAAAAAATCCTGGGAAAACACCATTTATTGCTGAATTCAGATGTCCCCACCCACCCCACAGCACCACCAGAGCCCGTTTTGGGGACCATACCCTCCGCTGGCTCCAGCAGCTCTTGTCCAGCAGTCCTGGGGAAAGTGGCTCCTCTGGCAAGCCCCTGTCAGGTGCCTGGATGCAGCTGGTGCCCATTCCCAACCTCCTGTGCCTCTGAGCCCGGAACTTGGTCACCGTGGCCTCCACCTCCAGGCAGAGCCGGCGGCTCTTGCCCACAGCCTCCTGCAGCTGGCGGCAGGCGCGGTCGTTGGCGATGACCTGGGCGAGCGGGACCCCAAAGGTGTGGGCAGAGCACTCTGGGGAGACAGGGCAGGGAGGGACAGGCATGGCACCGAGGGAACCCCACTGTCCTGCCCTCAGGAGCACCTGGAGCAGGGGGTGCCTTCCCAAGGAGCCAGGCAAACCCAGAGGGAGACGCTGCTCCTGGACAGCGGGAAAGGTTAGTGGGAGCCAGGATGCCAAAGAGGCAAGGGGAGATGGGGTGCTGGGGGGGAGAGGAAGGAGAGAGGAAGGTGAGAGGAAGGAGGGATTTATCTTTCCAAACAAGCTCGGGGGCTGCTGGTAGGTAAAACCAGCACTGAGAGAGAAAGGGAACAATGGGAAGGATTCCACTGATTGAGGAATGGAAAAAAGAGATTTGCCTTTACAGACAAACTGTAGGTTTGCTGATGAATGAAATCGGATATTGAAAGATGGAAGAAACAAGGGGGAAACCATAAATTCGATAAGAACTAACAATTAAAAGGGAGGGTTCTGCATTAGAGAGGAACCTTAGGGAAGTCTGGACCTCTTAAGTACCTCAGCCCCCCACTCAGTACAGTGGGGAAAGAGAGAGGGAAATGCGGCAGGGAAATTGGGATAAAAGGGAGGGAAATTGGGATAAAAGGGAGGGAAATTGGGATAAAAGGGAGGCTGCATCCTCCAAAAATTGGAGACACCCCAGGGGAATGCCCCATGGCCTCTCCCTTTATTGGAATAAAGTGAAAGGACTCCTCTGTCTCCTTTTTGGACATAACCCTATGGTGTCTGGGGATTAATTTTCCTGGCACAGGGGACTGCTCTCCACCAGCATGCTTATTGGAGCCTGTCCCAGTTTTTCCTGGAGTTTCCTTCCTTCAACTGGCTACAGCCCCGTGAAGATGCTGTGGCATCCAGGAAGCAACAACTTCATAAATCACCAAAAGATCCTTCCCAAATTCTAACCTCTGGTTTTCCCTGAGGTTTGCCTCAGCTATGTCCATTCAAAAAAAGTCCTGCTATTATGACGTTTTTCCCAAATAACTGTCCCTCTCCCCCCCTTTGGTGAGGAGGGCTCTTCCCAGGCATCACTGCCTGGGAACACCTTGGAGATGGACATCACTGCCCGGGACCAGCCTTTGCACTGACCTGGGGTTTTCCACCTGGAGCAGAGCCACAAATCCTTTAAGTAAAATACAAGGCATTAATTTCAGTCATTTCCTTGAGTGGGCTTCCCCTTGTGGGGAAGCTCAATCCCACCTGGCCCTGCTCTAGGATTCTGTGTGCCCCAGGGTTGTCACTGAGGTACTTCAAGGGATGATAAAATAGAACTGGAAGCAGCGAGGCTGGGGCAAAATGGGCAGACAGACACATTTACAGGTGTTCACCTTGAAAATGCATTTCACATTACACATATCCCACACACCTTTCTGTGCTCGATCAAGCTCGTGCCATTCCAAGAACAGCAGAACAACCTGGGATGAAGCATCCTGCTGGATTTGGGCACCTCCCACCCCAGCAAAAATCACCCATTGCCCCTGGAAGCAGGGACTAAAGCCCAGGTAAAAGGGAGGCTGCTCACCTTTCCTCTCCTTTGAGAAGCTCTCCAGCTTCTGCCACAGGGATTTAATGCATTTGGAGCCATCTGGGAGGAGAAGAGAAGGGGAAGGTTCAGCACCAGCATCCTGGAGCTGGTTCAGCACAGGCTCCCTGACCCTCTGCAGCCACCATCCAGGGGACACTGCAGTGAGAGCCACGGCTCTGAGGGGATCCAGGGGGCCCCTGGGACACACAGTGGGCAGAAGTTGCCCAGGGACCAGCCTTGGAGATGGACATCACTGCCTGGGGACAGCCCTGGAGATGGACATCACTGCCTGGGGACAGCCCTGGAGATGGACATCACTGCCCAGGACCATCTTGCTCTGGAGAACTCCCACCTCACACATCCAGCAGCAGTGAACTGGGAATTCCTCACTGCCCACCCTAAATCCTCCCAGGACACATCACCCTCTTCTGGCTCATATTCCTCATTCCTGAGGAATTCTCTTCCTAGAAGCAGCTTATATCTACTTGTTTGGGTTATTTTGTAGGACTTAGAGGAAAGCTCTGACAGCTGGAATGAGGAACTCAAGTGTAGAAGCCAACATAAATTATCCAGCAGCACACTGACCAACCAGGAAGGAAATATTTGGGTTTGGGGCTTTTTTTGGCACTGCACTGGTCCCTAGAGGAGCTGCTGCTGCAGGGTGTCACTGCAAGTGGGATCACAGCAGTCCAAAGTAAAAAAAAAAATAGAAAAGGAATCAGGATGTTTGTGGTCAAAGTCCTCTAGAGACTGGTACTGCAGCCCTGGAGCGACTGGGAGTTCTGGGAAGGAGTGGGGAGCTGTGCTGGACTCCTCATGAAGCCATTTCACAGCAGGATATTAAGATGGGAAGCCAAACCTGGGTGTCACTTCAAGCTCAGTGTGAGGCTAGGCTCTGGGAGAGGCTCCATCCCTGGGAGAGGCTCCCAGAGACCTGGGCCCTCCATCCCACCCTGGGCTGCTGGCAGAAGGGGGGCTGGAGACCCCTGAACTCCCTCTGCACCCCCAGTCCCAGCCCTGGTGAGCTGGTGGCATCCCCTGCCCTCCTAGGATGCCAAAATACGGCCCAGGGCAGAGGAGGCACATCAGAAGGGTAGGAAGGGAATTTGGGAAGGAGCCTGGGAACCCCAACTCTCTGGGTTTGCTGACAGGGGACACAGGCAGCTCTGGGAACCCTGACAGGGCCTCTGTGCTCAGTTCCTGTGGAGCTCCTAAATTTATCCACCCTTTAATGTCCCTGTGCATTACCCACTCTCCCATAAGCCCCTTTCCAGCATCAGGACTTAGTGCTGGACATGGATCCAAACAGCAAATCCCACACCAAGGGCACTCAGACAATCCCAGAGGAGACCTCGCCAAGTTGTCACATCTGGTTTGGGTTTGGGGGTTGGAGGGTCATGTTCTCACACTGCTGGGGACACGCAAACCCCTCCACAGGCTGACCAGGCCCCCAGGGCTCAG
Source organism: Certhia americana (assembly GCA_018697195.1). Classification (NCBI taxonomy): domain Eukaryota; kingdom Metazoa; phylum Chordata; class Aves; order Passeriformes; family Certhiidae; genus Certhia; species Certhia americana. The sequence goes on along the minus strand of CM031880.1, from coordinate 524,503 downwards.
GATAAAGCAGGAATGGGAAATAAAACAGACCAAAACGTGTCACAAATGTCTCCATAACCAACATCCCAGGCTGCAGTGCAGGGGTAAGCAGCATGAATGGATCAGTAGCGTGAGTGGATCAGGTTCAGCCCCCCCTTGGTAGGAGCCTCCTGTCCTGTGCTCTCCCTCCTGTCCTATCATGTCCCTCTCTGCCATCTTACCTATCCTGTCCCTCCTGTCCCATCCTGTCCCTCCTCTGCCATCCTGTCCCATGCTCTCTCTCCTCTGCCATCCTGTCCCATCCTGTTCTGTGCTTTCCCTCCTGTTCCCCGTACCTCTGGCCACACTGAGATGTCCCACGGGCAGCCTCTCCTGCAGCTGGAACAGTGCCAGCTCCTGCAGACTGGCCCTCTCCAGCTCGGACAGGCTCTGCAGGGCCACGGGCTGCATCCCTGCAGGGCTGGGGCCTGGCACAAAGGTCCTCTGCAGAACACACCTGTGAGAAAGGAACACGTGGCAGTGATACCTGCTTTGGGAGAGGAATTGCTGGGAGCACTTCAGGGAGTCCTTGCAGCAGACATTTGTCCCTCTGTCCCCTCTCTAAAGAGCCAGTGGGGCTGCAGACGCCCCAGCCACATCATCCCGCTTCAGCCTTCCAAGCCAAGGCCTTGGAGGCATCAGAAGGGATTTAGATTAGATATTGGGAAGGAATTGTTCTCTGGGAGGGTAGGGAGGCCCTGGCACAGGGAGCCCAGAGAAGCTGTGTTTACTCTGTCCCTGAAGTGTCCATGGCCAGGTTGGACAGGGCTTGGAGCAACCTGGGCTGGAAAATGCCCCTACATGGAAGGAGATGAGCTTTAAGGTCCTTCCCAATCCAAGCAATTCCACAATTCTACGATTTATCTCTTTTAAATTATAAACAACTGCACATCACCAGAGGTGTCGAAGCCCTTTACCCCAGGCACAGGCTGGACCACAGCCCATGGACACAGCCTGGACACCCCATCTCCTCCCCCAGAGCTTTGGGGAGCCCTCCCTGTTGTGTGCAGGCTCTGAGAGAGCCCAGAGCACAGGGACCTGGTTCCTCACCCCACACCTGGCTGCCTCCAGCCCAGTGCCACCTGTGCCACCACCCCAGCACTGGCACCACCCAGCACAGTCCAAAGAGCAGCGGCAGCCCCAGGGGGAAGGCAGGATTGAGGTCAGAGTACGGGCTCTGAAAAGAACCTCCCCAAAGAGGCTTAAGGCAAGAATAACAAATAAATGCCGGGAAGTCTCAAGGGATGAGGGTGAGACCCCCAGGGATGGGACAGAGCTCCCGTGTCAGTCTCTGCCACCCCACTCCAGCCCCTGAGGCTGGTTCCTTCTGGCCAGGTCTAAAATTTCAGTTTCTAAAGATATTTCAAAAGTTGCACAAATTAAAAAAGAAAACAAATATTAAAGAGTTGTTCACAGTTCCCTGTAAGAGCACACTGAAAAGGGAATTCACCTACATCATGGAGTCCCACACAGATTTTGGGTTGGAAGAGATCGCAAAAACCATCTCAATTCCACCCCTGCCATGGACCGAGACACCTTCCACTGTCCCAGGATGCTCCAAGCCCCAGTGTCCAACCTGGTCCTGGGCACTTCCAGGGATCCAGGGGCAGCCACAGCTGCTCTGGGCACCCTGTGCCAGGGTCTGCCCATCCTCCCAGCCAGGAATTCCTTCCCAATATCCCATCCAACCCTGCCTCTATCATATTAAAGAGGCACAATGCAGGGATTACTATAACTTCCATCCTGCTCCCCTGGGACAGCCTGGGGTAGGAAACTCCTTGGCTGCCACAGGTGAGAGCATCTCCACATGCCAGGGACAGTTCCTGTGCCTCTGCTGCAGCAGGAGCAGCTCTGCTGGGATGGGATAATAGGATGGATAAACCCCCAGAGACACACTGCAGAGAATACCTTTGTATACCTTTGTGCAGGTGAAGCTGCACACTCCAGCAGAGCCCATGGCCCCAAACCAAGTGGAGTCCTGGGGGATGCAGTTGCCATGGGGTGAGGAGGAGGAGGGGGAATAATCCCAGTTAAGAGAGGGAGCAGCAGAGGGAAGGCAGGAAGGAGAAGGCAGGAAGGAGAAGGCCAGACAAGCTGCTGCTTATCTGCCCAACCATGGGCGCCACTTGAGGAGCCCTGTGACATGCCACCACCACTGGCACTGCCGATGCTCATCTCCAGGAGTTAACCCCAAAAACCCATCCTGCTTCCCACCCCAGGCGTGGATTTGTGCCCCTGGGAACAGCTGAGGTGGGGAACCAGCACCTCCAAGCCAGAGGCACAGCAGCGGCATGGGTGTCCCTGCAGGGGACAGGGACGGGGTGTCACTGCAAGGGACAGGGATGGAGTGTCACTGCAGGGAACAGGGGATGGGGTGGCCCTACAAGGGACAGGGATCAGTGATCCCTATGGATCCCATAGGACAGGAGATCTCGCTCAGCCGGGACAGGCACAGGGCTCCCCACAAGGAAGGAAATGCTGGCCCACAGCGGGGCAAAGCCAGAGCCCCACAAAAACCCTCCTTTGGAGGGGATGCCAGAGCAGGAATCTCACTAACTCAAAAGCAGGACTAGTGCTAATTTCAGGAAATCTCATGGGGAAAGCTCAGTCCAGCTGCCCCCTCCATTCCCAAGGAGCAGTGGCTGCTGCCTCAGTTGCAGCTGCAGTTTCTCTCTTCCCAGCTGGAACAAAGAGCCCACATTTACCTTGCCCGTGTCCCCTCACAGCAGCACCAGCAGCTCCTGCAGCTCCCAGTTCCTCCTCTGGGACGATGGTTTTCACAGCAGCGTCTCCTCAAAGGCTCCAGGGGCCCTCCCAGCCCACAGGCGGGAGGAGAAGAAGGGAAATGATGGAAAGGAGCTGCCACTGCCGAGGGGAGGAGAGTGGGGATGAGAATGTGAATTTTCTGCCAAAGAAACGAGAGCGTGTGGAGAGAGCAGGGTTGGTTGGAAGGAACTGTACTTCCCACGCCAGACAAAGAGCCTTGGCAGGGAGCACCCATTGCTCAATCCCCTCCCTCCTCAACTGGAGGAGGCCATGGACAGCCAGGACAACCAGGACACCCCCGAGGCACCAGCTGGTGCTGGCAGGTGAAACCCTAACTGGCAATGTGCTACCTGGGCTGCTTGATGAGGGCCAGTGGATGGTCTCCACCTCAGCTCTCCGTGCAGACCTTCCTGGTGCTCCAGCACGGCATCTTCCCTGTGCAGGGTGTCCAGGAGGGTCTGGCACAGGTTGGGCACACTGATGCTCTCCACATCCAGGGTCCCTGCAGAGCTCTGCTGTTGAGGAGCTCACAGAACTCATGGGGTGGATCTACAGCTCAGATTGTACACAGAGGGTTACAGACCATGGAGAGCCTCCCAAACCTCCACCAACATCCAAAATTGGCACTTCCTTGCCACTTAACACGCACAAGCCCTTTGGCTCCCAAAGGGAGCGAGGCTCCTGGCCCACGAGCATGGAATAGTTTGGGTTGGAATAACAAAGAAAGCAGCAGGGCCAAGGTTTGCCCATAAAAAATGTTTATTCCTTAAAAATACAGCATTCATCTGCAGGGACACAACTATTCAGAACACTTTTTTAAAAGGTTTTGATCTGCTCCCAGTGTGGCAAGCACTCAGTGTTGGGAGCAGAGAAAGCACCAGCCCATGTGGGAACAGCCCAGTCCCCAGGGAAGGTCTCTGTCACCCATCCCAGGCTGTCACCTCAGCAGCCCATCTGCAGGACAAATTGCTCCCAGGAGAAACCTCAGCCCCTCTGGAAAGGCCCTGGGAGAGGGGAAGCAGCAGGACCCTGGGGTGCTCTAGCCCTGACTCACTCTCACTGCACCAGCCACTGCTCCACAGACCCTGGCTCCTCTCCCTCCTGCTGCCCCATGGAACAACCTACCCGGTCTCTCCAACAGCCCCAGCCCCCTCAGCCCCCCAGGAGGGGGCTCTGGCTGCCCACGGTGCCCCAGCCCCACCCCTGCAGCCACCAGAGGCTGGGACCCAGCAAGTGCCTGAGCCGTGGGAGCTGCCACGCTGGGGAGCCCAGCCCTGGCCCCACGGAGCCCACAGAGCCTGCCCGGGCTCTGGAGCTGTCCTGATCCCTGAAATTCCTTCCCTGATTTTCCCAAGGAGAGCTCTCACTGAGCACACACCACCCTGCCCTCTCTGCACCTGGCTGACCCCAAGGGACAGGTGGCACAGGTGCCACATTCCCTGCTGGCACAGCAGGGCTGTCACCTCTATGACCACCGCTGCTCCCCCAGTGCCCGGGGAGAACTGGTGCCAGGCTCTGCCAGTGGTTCACCTGGGCTGGAGGATGAAGGTGCAGGAAGAAATCCAAGGGGTCTGGGGAGACCTCAGGGCTTTGGGATGAGTGGAGAAGGGAGCAGGAGCACAGGGAGTGCTCTCCTCTGTCCTCCCCATTGCAGGGAATGGTGAAGGGAGAAACAGAGCCAGCAGGTCAATAGCTGGCACCAAGCCTGGTGTCACCAGTGGAATTTCGGGGGTTTTGGGATGAGGAATTGGTTCACACAACAGCAGATGTCTGTGTCAGGTACACACAACACACCAGAGATGTCCCTGTACTCACCTGGGCAGCACCTTGGCCATGGCCAAGGGTGGAGAAGCACCTGGCAGGATGACACCAGGGTTGGGGATGTGTCACACATTCAGGAGATGCCTGAGAATGGGAACACAGGAACTGGGGCTCCTCTCCCAAAGGTGAGGTGGGACCAATAGCCCAAGTGAAGGGCACCAACACCTGGGGCATGGGGAACAAACAGGAGGGGCTAGAGCAGTGCCAGCTGACAGTGCCAGTGCTGGGAACACACTGGGATGTCCAGCAGAACGGGAATGCTGCCCAGGGTGACTGGGAGCCCTGCAGGGGACACCAGGCTGGGAATGTGGGGCTGCTGCAGGCAAGAGGATGCAGAGGGCTCTGGGCAGGCTGGGATGGGCTGAGCTGTGCCATCCTGCACCTCTGCACAGCTGGGCAAGAGCCTGGCATGCACTGGTAACACGAGGAACAGTGCTGGGAAGGTTCAGGAGCAGAGGAGTCTGTGCTGCTTGAGCTTGGTGTCCAAAGCAAAGCAGGTGGAGGAACTGGGTGGTAAAAGTCACCAAAAGTCAGGCTGGTGGAGCTCTGCTCCACCCACATCCCCAGAAAAGATTCTGTACACGCTGACCCAGAGCACAAGTGGCACTGTCAGAATCCTCCTGTGTCCCCACCTCAGCTCAACTGCTAACAGAGAAAACAACACAAAAAAGAACCAATTCCTTGGCTCAGAGGCCCCTGAGCCAACTAAATCTTCTGTTTAAACATACCTTGGGTTTCACTCCTAGAAATATCTAAAAAAAAGTCTCTCTTTTTTTTCCCCTTTTGGTGATCTAGAAACCAGGAGATGCCCCTTTGTTGTTGCTTCAGGACAGTCTGTGGCTGTTCCCAGCAGAAGGAAGGTTGAGGAGGAGGAATTTGGGCACACAAGCACATACAACATTGGCAGAACACAGAGTCGGCACACTGTGCTTCAAAGGGTCAGGCAGGAGCTTTTTTCCCCAAATATATTGAACAGCACTTGCCCATTAAAAAATAACTGATCAAAGGAGCTGCAGAACTTGGAGGTTCTTCCAGTGGTGCTCTGGATTTGGTTTCACTTTTACACTTTGCACCCCGACACAGCGGCGTGAGGGAATCGTCGGGAACAGAGGGAGGAGCATCCTGGGTTTTCTCAGCATCCATATCCCACTGCTTCCAGCATGAAGTCAAAGCTCAAGTCATTTTCAACCCATCAAAGCCACAAAATTTCCATCTTTTCTCCAGGCTGGCCCCAACCCCGCTGAGCTCCTGCCGAAAGGTGTTCTGCAGTCGTGTCATCAGAACTTCCACCTCCGCCGTGCAGATCTGGGGGAACACAAAGGAAACGGGACTGGGAGTGAAGATGGGAGCCCTGATGGTGGCTGGAAGCCAGGTGTCACAAAAAATACGATTTTTCAAACATTCATATATCTATAACAATAAAAATGAAACAAAAAGAAACACTGAATTACTAGTGGAATCTGAAACAATTCAGATTGAATAACACTCAAGCTTGATAGAATTACTTTTAACAGAAATAAAGCTTAACAAGACGAACTAAATAAAACCTAACTTTATAAAATTTCAAATTAATACTACTTCAATTTAACCACAGTGAAACTCCATCTTATTATAATGTTATTAATAAATTTGTATTAAAACATACCAGGACTAAATCAATATCTAGAAACCTTCTAACTTATTTCGATACTATTAACACAGAAAGGTACTAAAACTTCAAACACTGGAGGGTTTGAGTATAAACTCAACTCAAACAGTTGCATGGCTGAAGTTCATCCAGGCTGTCCCTGAACTCCTGGGGATAATGCTGGGACCCCAGGAGCTGTGTCCAACAAAGCCAAAAGCTGAGACTGGGGTTGCACCACTGCAGAGAGGGAACCTGAGGTGAGCCCAAGGTCCTGCCAAGCCACACTCAGGGCTACAGCAACTTCTGAAGGGCTCTTCCACGGCTCCAAACCACCTTGGATCTTAATTTTTGTGCTCTCTGCTGACCTTCTTGTCAAGAATGATGGACTGGGAACATGGCAAAGATATTCCCCTTCCTTTTCCTTTCAAGAAACCAGGTTGTACTTCCAGGTACTCTCCCTCCTCCTGCCTCATCTCAGGCCCAAAGATCTGCTCAGGGTTAAAAATAACATCCTAAACTAATCTCAGCTCCTGCAAGAGGCAAGGAGGAGACAGAAGAGCTCAGAGGGAACACAAAGGACAATGGGAACAGCCCTGAAAGTGTGAGGGAACAGGAGGAGACTGATGCCACAGCACAGGTTAAAGGGTGGGCTCTGCACAGGGGCTCTCCTGAGCAGAAGCTTCCAGAAGCCCTTCTCTGCACTGTGGATAGCAAAGAGGAAGTTCCAGAAGGCAGCTGAGTGCTATGATGGCAGTTTTATAGGGGCTCCAAACCAAAATAAAGACAGCTGGTGGCCCCACAAATTCCAAGCTAGAAGGAGGAGATAAAATTAATAACTCTGTCTTTATAAGGCTGGAGTGAGCCAGGCCAGGGAGCCATGTTTTCTTAGGAAATTCAGTTATAAACACAAGCAGCTGGATAAGTTCCAATCCCAAGACAGGATTCCCATGCCTGTGGGGCTTCCGGTCCCTGGGGCTCTTTAAGGAAGACAGCTGGAGAGAAGGACAGAGGAGAATGAGATGCAATTCCTTCCTACATCCAGGAGCCTTTGCACAGTCACTCCCATTTACTCCAAAAAAGAGCACAGAGCCAGTGGGACATGAGAGCGCTTGGGGATGTGGCTGGTGGTGGAGCCCAAAGCTGGGCTGCTTTGGGCAACCTGAGATAGCAGCAGGTGTCCCAGCCCGTGGCAGGGCACAGAACTGGATGGGCTTTGAGGTCCCTCCCAATGCAAACCATCCTGTGATCCAAAAATTCACCCCATCTCTCATCTTCTTCCAGCAGATTTCTGCAGGGAGTAGAGCCCAGGCCTCACTGCCCAGCCCAAGCTGTCCCTGTGCCCACCTGGCCCCACACCCACCTTGCTGTCCAGGCGCTGCAGGTAGGAGCAGATGTACTCAATGCTGGCTCCAAACGGATGCACGTGGAGAAACGTTGAAATTATCCCTGGGGAAAGAAACAGCACAAAGGTCCTTGTCACGAGACAAAAGCCAGCTGGGAACACAAGCCCTGGGCCCCTGCAGGCAACCAGGTCTTCCTCAGTTCCAGGACTCCCAACTCCCTTGGGATAAGCAAAGGAGCCAGAGGTGGGCAGGAGGAGTGCAAGGTCACCTTGAAGCAGGTCCCAAGCATCACCACCGAGCCAGCAGAACTCACCAACTAAGAGAACTTCTCGCTCAGATTTCACAGGGCTGTTGCTCAAGGTCTTCTCCACTGGACATTCCTTCTCCTGGCTGCAGGCACAAACTCTGGACGTGCTGCTCTCCTGCAAAACAAACCCACAGGGCATGTTCCAGACAACCTGGCACACCAGGCACTGGTTTGGGCAGGCTCCACAGAGCGTGCAGGGATGTTTTCCTGGTTTTCTGAGCCACTGCCCCCATCGCTGCTGCATCTGCAGTTTATTTTCCAAAACACTCCCAGCAAAGCACAGCTGAGTCCATGGTGCTGGGTGTGCTCCACCAAGTGAGATGAAAAGGTCACAAAGTTCAGCAGATGCCACCATGCACCCTGCACCAGTCCTGCTCCCTGACATTGCATCTGCTCCAGACAAGCCTTGCTTTAAACAGCAAAACACAAACCAGGCCATGGCCTTGCTGTGACTGGTTAGGCTGCAGAGGTTTATTTTTCAAATGCCCAAACTGACACAAATGGGATTAATCAAATGCCATGGGGCTGCACAGGGCTTAGGATCAGATTATCCTGACTTGAGTTTGTGGTACTGAATTAAAACAGAATTTGGCATCATTTATCATCCCTGACATAAACACAACAGTGCAAAGACAGAGGTTGCTCTAAAAGCAGACCTTGCTTTCATTCCCTGGTTTTATGCGGAATTCCAGTGGCCTGAGAGCTGTGGACAGCTATAATTGGGAACAGCTCCCAGAGACCAGTGAGATGGGCTGGAGGGAGGCCAGTGACGAAGATAGAACTGAATGGTCCCCTGAGTTTGCTCAAATTCTTACACCAGTGCAGTTCTCAGCTCACTGGGCTGAGGCTGGGCCCGAATGGCCTGAGCTTACACATTTGAAAGAGGAGCTTTGCCCTGTGGAAGCTGATCCAGAGACTGCAGCTCAGCAGCTACACTGCAAACCCACAGACTGCCTTCTGGAGATCACAGAACCATGGCATGGATTGGGCTGAAAGCCTACCCCATCCCATCCCCTGCCACAGGCAGGGACACTTCCACTATCCCAGAGCAGCAGCTCTTGGACTTACATTCCCTTGGCAGTCAGCTGCATCTCCTTCCTTGTCCTCTTCATCTGTCATGCTCTGCTATATATGGGCAAAGAAAGGAAAGATTACTGATGATAATCTGTTATTTTTGTTTTGAAGCCCCTGCTCTGATGATTACTGGAATACACAAAACCATTTTTAGTTAGTAGAAAGGCCTTTATAAGCTTCCCTAGTCCTGGCACAAAAAAGTGGGACCAAAGATGGAAAATGAGATAAACCCAGTATCTAGCTCTGTGGGCCCAGGGGGAAGTGCTGCCTCATGCTTCTTGTGTCATTGTGTGTGTGCTACAGAGGAAAGGACCAGGCAAGTTTAGAGTCATACCCTGATGCACAATCAAATCAGAGTGGATCAAACCTGAGAAGCAGCACTATGGGTTTCTGTTTGGAATTCTGCATGGATTTCTGTCTGGACTAAACCCAGTAAGAATAAAAATATTAAAACACTCACAAAAACTTCCAGGTCCAAAGTGTTTTATGGAGGGCAGATCAAAATGTGCTCCTAAACCACAGCTGTAAATATCAGTGTCTGATAACTGAGACTTTTTTCTTATTTTTCAAAAGCTCAGGCTGCAGAAAACCCCTTTCCAGCTGTGATACCACTGCCCACTGTTCAGTGACAGTCCTCTTTCATTTATACAGTTGCTGAGATTGCTTCACAGGTACATGAAGCAACTGCAGGTCCATTCCTGACAGACATCCTGCAATTTGACAGGTAATTTTTCCTGACTTTCCAAGGACAACTGCTCCAAACCAGGGCTGGGCACTCTCACCAGGAGTGCAGGACAAATGTCCTTCACCACAAAACCCAAGGACTGCACAAGGAAAGACCTGAGTGGCACATACCTGCTCCTTCAGGTTTTCTAGTAATGTCTCTATTTTCAGTTTGTCTTCTTTCACTTTTTCCAACTCAGCTTCTCTCTTTTTGTATTCCTCTTGGACTTTCAAAAGATGCTGGAAGAGAAAGATAGTGGAAGGCAGGTTAAGAGTTTTTCTTAACCTGCTTTCCACCAAGTATTGTTCAAAGGCCATAGAATTTAGAAGGGCTTTTCCATGAAGGCCAGACAGATCACATCCAGAACCATTACAAGATGGAAGTATAAAACAAGAAGGATCCACAGTGTACCTTGGAAACACCTTTGCCTATCAGCACAGAAAAAAGCACAGTTGTGTAAACACGGGGCACTAATTCCATCCCCAATGGATGGGATTTCCCACTTCCTCTCTCAGCTGGTTATGGACAGACTTGGTGACTTTGGAAGTCAGAGTGAAGAGCACACAAGGAATCCATTACCTATGGATTGCTTCCATGGGACCTACCAGCTCACACATAATCCCTGGTATCAATATTTGCTTTCAGGCTTTTTTTTAACCACACTGGACACAACAAAGTTGCTCCCCCCTGCTAAAATCCAGAGTGTTTTTCCATGTGTTTCTGCCGCCCATCCTAGCCTCTTTCCCCTGCAGCATGGCCCCAGCTGTGGAAAATTCCAGGCTCACCTTCTGCATGCCCTGCAGAGCCTGCTGGAGGAGCTTCATCTGCTGCTCCTTGGTGGTGTCCTCGTCCCTGGAGGCCTTGCCCTGCTCCTGTTTGAGCAGCTCCACCTCGTTGCGATAGGCGTCCAGCTGCCAGCGCAGGCTGTCGTTCTCCTCCTTCAGCGCCTCCACCTGTGACACCAGCGCTGGGGACAGCACAGCAGTCACACAATGGAGAGCAAGAAACCCCTGGCTGCCCTCCCCACCCTGCACAGGGCTCAGCAGCTCAGGTTACAAACCCTGAGCACCCGAAGGAACGGCTCCTGCTGTTTGGGATGCCCCAGGGCTGCAGCTCCTCAGCCTGCAAGAGTTGGGGGTGTTCAGCCTGGAGAAGAGACAGCCCCAGGGAGACCTCAGAGCCCCTTCCAAGACCTAAAGGGGCTCAATGTAGCTGGAGAGGGACTTGGGACAAAGGATGGAGTGACAGGACAAGGAGAATGGCTTCCCACTGCCAGAAAGAAACCACTGTAGAGAAGCAGGTTATGAGCTGTAAAAAGGGATTTTACCTGACTCTTCTGTTTCTTTCATCTCTGATGGATCTTCTATTTCTTCATCAGACATTTCCATCTCCTCCTCTCTCCGAATGCCCATCAGCTCATCATTGTGGATGTTACGGATCTCCTGGGGTTCAGAAAGCAGAGGAAGTTTCAATACACATTTTGAGGAACAGGTTGGCTGGATGAAAAGTTCCTGAAATCTAGGTCTGCAAAACACAACTCCAGGACATGAGTTAAAAACTGGCACAGATTATTAGCTCAAGGGCAATAACCAGCACAAGTCACTCTGTCAGTGTTACTGGGATTACTGACTCTTCCATATCCCTTCTGCTCTTGAGATGAGGCAGCCTTGCTCTACAACCCATGAGGAACTGGGGTCAGCCCTAACTCTCTGGAGCCAGAAGTCCCAACCTGAGCTGGGACAGAGCAAACCAAGCTACAGCTGCACCCCTGCATGTACAGGGACCTCTCAAAAGGCTGAGAGACCCTTTAGCCAGTATCTGGTATCTACAATGAGGTACGAGACATTTTAAATTCCACCTACAAATGTACCATAGGCTAGCAGCATTCTTATAAATATGAGAATCTGCCAAAATCTGTACCAAGAAGCTGCATCTTGTGGCTTCCACCTTCTTTTAAGAGCAGTCCATAAGCTGGGGGAGAGTAGCAGACTGAGCCTGGCAGCTGAAGTGCTCCTGAAAGAGGACCCACCAGTGGTCTCACAGCCTCTTCCTACTGGGAGAACTTACCTTGGAACAAAAGACAGCTCCAACTGGAGAGAGAGCTCCCACCCCAGCCACAGCCAGTAATCAGAAGGCAGGGAAGAACTGGGAAGAACGGGAGCACTGGGCTCAGAGGGAATCTCAACCAGATTGCACTTGGCTTGTCAGGTGCAAAAGAAACCTTGGCTCCTCTTTTAGCTGCTACAAAGGTTTGACTCAGTGGGATCTGGCAAGTCCCATAGGTACAGTCTCATGGGGAGATCACAGGTGGAAACCTCCCAGGACAGAGTGGGCATTTAGAGTGTTCCAACATGGTGGAGGATCAGTCACCTGCTCGGTACCAGCAGGGCCCTGGCTGGGTATGAGCCAGAGTCTTCCCAGACTGAAGCTCTGCAGAAAGGTGGCCTGGACACCCCAATCCACGGGGGTCAGAGGCCAAGATACCTCCAAGCCCACAGGGGTCCCAAGACTGCACATCCCTGGCCTGTAGTGATCATGGATCAGCAGCTCTTGGCTTTGCCGAGATTCACTCTGGATGTTAAAGAATCTTAAAGGTGAAAGAAAATTCCTGGCTTGGCTGGGATAGACTTGCTTTCCAAGTTTGTAGTAAGGAACTCAACATCCCTGACAAATCCAGCAGCACAGGAAGATTTATGCTAGGAGTGAGGAATGACAGCCAGAGGGACCAGGACAGCATGGAGGAGTGGGATCAAACCTCAGGAGACTCAACAAGGCCAAGTGCAAGGCCCTGAACCCCCAAGCTGGCAGCACAGGTCTCATCACAGTCCCCAGGACAAACATCTCCCCACCCATCACCTTCCAGTGGACACCCTTTCTTTACCTTAGCTTCCTTATTTCTGACATTCTGCCTGATTCCCTTATCTGATTTTATCAAATCTTACTGGACTAAGAACTATTCTTCCTCCTGCAGGAAGAGCAGTGGGAGTGACAAGCCTTCTTCCACCAGCTCCTTCCTGATCACTGTCTTTAAACCTCATGTCATTTCATGTGATGAATACACAAACATGAGAACACCTCCCTCAATCTCTCCAGGCTGTTCGTCTGCAATTATTTCCACCTCTCAAGGTGTAAAATGTCACAAAAACGTGATAAAAAATTTTGATGAAACTCAGAGCTGTTGTTTTTTTCAACATATCTCTAGAGATCCTTCTTGCTTTAATATTAGACCAAGCAGAAAAGTCAACATTTATTATCATTATTATTGTGACTATCATTGTGCACAGCTTCCATCGGCAGACAGGTCTCGATGCATTGCTACAGGTGACACAAAAATCAAGAGAAAATTTATTACCTGCACCACAAGAGCCTCCTGAGTGATTCCCACCTCACACTGTGAAGGAAGGTGTGGTTATCCACATCGTGCAAACTGAACATCAACATCCTGACAAGCAAGAGACCGTGCTGGAGGATCTAACACAAGAAAAGATTACCAACCTCTGCTTGTTTGCACCACACGCTGATGTTCTTACGCTGAGCTTTCGTGAAATGGTCCCAAGCCTTTTGTTTGGAGGCAGAATGGTACACGGCCACTATCTGCTCGACTGGAGTGGCAAATCAGCAGCAAATCAGGCCCGAATAGCATCCAGAGAGGGCGAACAAGAGGAGTAAAGGAGTAAAAAAGTGGAATCAGGCAGGTGGTTTGGCTCCCCTTTTCTCATAACACTGCACTGTGCTGATGCTACGCTCAGGGAAGGGTCTGGAAAGAGCCTCGTGGGCTTCACCAGGCCAGTGCCAAATGCTCACAGAGCAGCGAGCAACTGGGGCATGGGGTCTGCTCACAGCTGGGAAAAAGGCAGGACACGTGGAAAAAAAGGCAGCACAGGTGCTGAAAAATATCCAAATACGCTGTGTGAGGCTGGCTGGGAGGGTAAGTTCAAAGGGGCAGGACTAACCTCTGAAAAGCAGTGATGAGCTACAACCATGAGCTGGCCTTTGGACAGTGCCACAGCCTGTGTGAACTACAGGAATGGGACCAGGATCAAAGTAAAGGCACCAGCCATCAGCTTTTCTTGGTCATGGCATTTATTCCTCCTGCTTCTCTAGAAAATTCCAGATGATTTAGAATACACAGAGTGCGGCTCCTTGGTCAAGAGCTCACAGCACAAAGCACATCCACTTGATTTTTTCTATGCTCGTGATGCAGTACCCATCATTCTCACAAAATAAACATATCTCCCTGCTCCTTAGAGTAACCTAAGAGTGGTTGAGATATCAGTCTTGGTTTCAGAGAGTGGAGTTACACACTGGTCTCTATTACTACTTACTCTGCAGTGCTCACTGTATGTCCCTCTGGACCGTGTGCCCGTAGTTTTTACCATTAACAGGATTTAAAGAAAAATAACAATTTTAAAATATTAAGTTACAGCTCAAATTATTAGATACAAAACCAATAGTTAAGAACGTTCAAAAGCTAGCTCAAAGAGAATTAGTGCAATCATGGAGAAGGTACTTGTAAAGAAGCAAAAATATTCAGATTTACTAAAGCAAGGGCATCTAAGAGACAATGCGTGGTCTGAGGAACTGTTACAAATCACATCCAGGAACTAATACAGTCCATGCCTCTTCCTGGATTTCCCAGTTTTATAAAGTACTGGGATTTGAAAGACCCAGGGTCTGCAACAGGGTGTTGGAAGCACTCTGCTGCTCCTACCTTTGGCGAACAAATCCTGCACACTTCGCTGAGGCACCAGATTCCCAGGAACTTACCTTGTCTGTGCACAGGAGGGGTTGAAAAGATGACAGAACTAATAACAGATGATAATTAAGAGGAAACAAATTCAGAAGTCATTCTCTCCTCCCCCCAGATGTGGACTCTTACTCCAGTAAAAAGCACCACAAGGGGTTTTTGCCAGGTTAGTGCCACATGATTCCAAATCAGCCAGAGCTGCACAGAAGCGATTGCCACTTCTTTTCCCAGAGCCCTTTCGGTGGGGCCTCTCCAGACTCTGGAAATCACAAGTCTTCCCTACACCAGACAACCAACATCCAGCATGGAGGCACTACTCACACTGCACCAGGATCCCTGAGAGAGCCAGCTTGAACTTCTCCTTAGCTTCTTCCATTTCCTTCTCGTGAGCCGCCTTCTCGTTGATGAGTCTGCGGGTGTGGCTGTTGGCCGACTGGATCATGGAGTAGAAGTTGTTGGCAGTTCTCCTGTTCACTTCCCCACGTTCTATCCAGGTCAGCAAGGTCTGGATGGCTTCTGAGAACTTGGTGTCATCTGCAGCATGAAAAGACAACTTAACACCACAGCTCTGGGGTGGCCTGGGCAGCTTTCAGCTCCTTTCCCTGGAGCTGAACAGCTCCTTCAAAGGTCAGCGTCCTTCAGGTGACTCATCACAACTCCTGGAAGCTGGGAAGGATCTGAACACATGGCTGTTTAAGGAAGGCAAGTCCAGCATCAAGCTGATGGAGAAAAACACCTGCTGAGTTGCATCAAGAGGAGGAACAAGCACTAGAAACTTACTGGAAAACATCACACCTACTGAGATAAACCCTTTTGTGAAAAGAAATTACCTCCAGCTCCAAAATCATCAGGTCACAAGTGAATCTCAGACTTCCAAGAAGGTCCTACATTAGTCCTTTCAACCTTAACCAAAATTATCCAGAAGAAACTTGTACTGAACAGTTTTGATTTACACTCAACAGGTTTGTTCAGCCTTGGGAAAACAACATTTAAGGGAGACCTCATCGCTGTGTCCTGGGGAGAGCTCTGAAGATGGAAACCCCTCTTTTACAAGGGAGGCCCTTGGAAAGGATGAGGGGCAATGGAAGCATTGTGAAAGTGCTGGACTCCCCAATATCAGAGACCTTCAAGACTGGGCTGGGCAGAGTTGGGCCATCTGGTCTAGGCCATGCTTTGGCCAAGACAGGTCAAGCCAGGTGAGTCTTCAGGTCCTTTTCACCCTATGGCCCTATAAACATGATTCAAGCACGGGGGTTTATTGACCAAAAAGAAGGAAGATGGCAGCAGAGCTGCCACATGCTGGAGGAGACCAGAGCCCTGCCTGCCCAGCTGTTGGGGAAGATGAAAGTTTAACAGGGAACTTTTACAAATATGAATGCTTAGCGGAAGGTTCTCTAGAAATGAAAGCAAGTTTTGATATAGAAGAACAAAGGAAGTCAGAAAGTAAAGACTGCTGAGATAACTGTCACTGTACAAAGGTTGAGATGAGTTGGAAAGAGAATTTTATGGCTAAGAGCAAAGAATAAATTGACTACAAACAAAAGCAGGTTTTTACCAAGCAAAGATAAATCTCAGAAAAAGCACAGGCAAACAGAAAACATGCTTTTACCAAGTAAGAAGAATTTTCCACTGCAGAAAAACGGAAAAACAAGTTTTAAGTTTAAAATATAACTAACTCACGTGATTGGTTAGTTTCTAACATAATATAGGAATATTAGTAGTTATAACAGACTACAGGTAATGGTAAAGGTATTGTTTATAATGCCGATTGGTTGTTATGTATTAAGATGCTCAGCAAAGAAAAATATATAAAATATAAATTGTAAGCAGAACAGAGGGGGCTTCAGGCATGACTTCAGGCTGGAGCTGCAGCTCAAGAGACGTGGCTCTGCACCCACCACCCAAGACTGCTGTAACTCCTTCCACGCAACAAACGGCATTTCTGAGGAGCCGCCTGGAGTCCCTCATCTCTCCTTCAGGCTCTTACAGTCAGCCCCTCTCACCTTTGAGCTTCTCAGCCACCACACTGCACTCGTGGTCGGAGTAGTGGACGACGGGAGGCGGCGAGGGCGGGCGGAAGCGTTCCTCGGCCAGGCGGCGCCGGTGCCGCTCCTCGCGTGCCAGCATGCGCTGCTTGCACTCCCACTCGTACAGATCGTCCCGTGCCTGAGCAAAGTCCACGTGCAGCCGCCCCGTGTCCTTCTTGTCCGTGCTGGAGCCCAGCCGGATGCGGTAGCCTGGTGGGAAGGAGGCCAGGGGACTTACCGAGGGCTCCCGTGGCAACAGGAGCGCAGAGGGTTCGGCCCTGATGGCTAGCAGGGGAAAAAAATCCGACAGAGGCAAGGCCACCGGCTGTATAAAACCCCACTAAGGCAAGCCCACCAGCCAGCAAAGCAGGAGTAACTGTCCATTTTTTCAGGCAGTTTCTACAAAATTAGCTGGCCGCTTATCCATGTAAAATGGAAATAGACTCTGCACCTCAGCCCGAAGTTTTGTAAATGTTTTGAGGTGACAATGCATCACTGACTCTCCTCTCAGGAGCTGTTTTCATATATTTAAGCAGAAATGCATCAGAGAAATCTGCCCCAATTCTATTGCTCTGCCTATAAAGGCACCACTAGAGCTCTGTCCCAGAATTTTAAGCTTCCCTCTGAGCCAAACACACTCACCAGACAAGTAAAGTGCCTTGTCCACCATGAACTCCTCAGCAAAGCGGATGTGGCAGAAGTTCTTCTTGCTCTTGCGGATAGCTATGACCTCCCCACACTGCTCAAACACCTCCATGATGATCTGCTCAGTCCCATTTTCTGGCAGACCTCCAACAAACACTGTCTTGCACCCTGGGGGTCTCTCTCTTGTGGCTGGAGGGGGAAGATCTGAAGAGAGAAAGCAGAGCAGGTCAGGTTATGGGGTGCCAGCACAACTTCCTTCCACTTGCTCCTCTCTCCTAAGAGATGACCACACCTTCCTGGCTTCCTTCAAACACATACGTGGCTACGTCACACTCAAATTTATGGAATATATAAATAAAATATAAAAATAAGCACATTTGCCAGCATGTTTCCAAAAAGAAGACCTTGGGAGCCTGGAGCCCTCCAAACACTCTCCTGAGTGCAGGGGGTTCACTGAGCTGCTGTCAAAGAACACAAGCAGCACCAGGAGCTGCCAACTTTATCATGGAAGGTACTAAAAAAATCACAGGTTAAAAAACTGCCCTAATGTAAATCATACATAAAAACCACACTCAGAGGATTCTCTGTGCTGCAACTGCACACACTCCAGACTTGTGTGCTTGAACTCCACACCACACAATGAGAATCAAACCATGGAGACTTCAAACACTCAGCAACTGGAATGGCTTCTTCCCCCAGTCCTTATCAATCCAGTAGCTGAAAAGGCTATTTCTGGAAATGGCAAACACTCAGTAACAAGAAGAGGCTTTTCCTGCTGCTCCATCACCCCCTTGCCAGCAGTGAGTCCCAGGAACAGCCCTTTTCTCACACACACCTGGGGTTTATAAAAACAAACACAGGGACACCCTACAGGGACAAAGGACAAGCAATTACGTGGGTTAGGTGGGAAGAGAGTGCAGCTCTTGCAGTGGATGATCTCCTTCACAGCCGGCATGTCCGGAGGGATGGGAGGTGGGACGATGCCCAGGCCTGGCATCATGGGGTTAATCGGAGGGATTCCAGTCATCATTCCAAGAGCAGGATCAAAATCTAAATGGGGGAGAGAATAAGGGAGTCAGGTGGAGGGGGTAGAGTCATACAGTGAGCTCTGACAGCAAAGGAGGAATGCTCCCACATGTGCTGGTGAAAATCAGGAACGTGCCAACATCAAACTTGGGTTCTGTGCCCTTAAAATCATGTTTTAAAACTATTTCACTGCTCATTGCCACAGTCAAGTAACTTTTCTCTGTTAAAATAAATTACTTCCTTCTCGCCACTGTAGACACTGGCTCCCATCTAGTGTCCAACCCTTCACAGAGAGGTTTGTCCACAAAAAGACACCCGTGACATAAGGGATCAGTGGAAAATCTGACTCAGTTTGGTTGTGTTAAGTAGTTCAGCAGCACAGACAGTTGTGACACAGGCTTAAGAGCATCAGGAGAAATTTGTATATGGAAAAAATTGTCAGGCATTGGAAAGAGTGGAGTCCCTATCCCTGGAGGTGTGCAAGGAATGACTGGGTGTGGCACTCAGTGCTCTGGGCTGGTGACAAGGTGGGGATCAGTCGCAGGTTGAACTCGAGGATCCTGGAGATCTTTTCCAACCTCAGTAGTTCCAGGATTTAGGGCATCAACTCACCAAGCAGACAAGTGCAGCAACTCCAGCAGCTAAGAACCTGCCATTGCCTCAGGATTTTGAAACACAGTCACAGCAAAAACAGATCTGAGGCCAATCCTCTGCCACCAGCCAGCGTTTTTGGAGGAAGGGACAAGAAACCTCCCTGTTCCAACTGTGAAACATGGATATAGGAGTACATGGGAATTGTATCCTTATCCATGGAATAGGCTTGTGTAGATTTTTCCTTCATGGAAGAGTGTCAGCAGGAGAATGACAGAGAAACACCACCTCTACAGCAAAGTGAAATGTGAAAGAAGGCCTTGGGGCCAGGAGAGAACTTTCTTTGTTACTGCTGAGAGAGTTGGAGCTATTCAAACTGGAGAAGGTTGTGCTGTCTGCCAACACAGACATTCCCTCCCCAGGTGAGCAGGCAGGTTTTATAGCAGGGAGAGCATCCTTCTTAGTGCAGCAATGCACTGGAACAGTCAGTTCCATTCAGGACTTTGATGACCAGCATCCTGCACTGCTGGGAAATCAGTCGCAGCTCAGCTCTGCTCCTACAGGAGCTCTTTCATCCAGTACAAGATGACTCAGCCATGCACATGTATTTCACACTGCAAGGTGGTCATTTCTGGAGGAAAATCCTCCATTAATTTCTGCCATATCAATTTTGCTACCCTGTCGCTTTCCTCTTCATCTTCCTCCCACCCTTCCTTACCAGTTCAGTTCAGAGTAACATGTTCCTGGGTATCACTGGCTCCCTGACCTCTGTGTGGCACCCTCCTCCTCCTGGCTCCACTGCAGAACACCTAGGGGTACCCCACAGTAACTATCACTTGCATTAAAAACACATATTCTTATCTCCTCTCAGCTCAGGTCTCTAAATAAATCCCTTGCGGCATGACTGCATTTCAAACACAGCTCAGTGTGTGCACGTGGTGGGTGTTTACCCAGCCCCAGTGCAACAGGCTGCTCCCCAGGAGCTCACCAGGCAGGAGGGGCTGTCCTGTCATGCCCATGGGAGCCATGCCCAGGTTGTTCATGGCGGTGGCCCAGGCGGTCGGGTCGGACATTGGCAATCCCATCGGAATGGAGTCCAGGCTCAGATTTCTGCCACCATCTGTCGAGAGGAACATAAAAGTGATTAAAGGCTTAGAGCAGATCTCATCTCTGCTCAGCGAGGCTCTGCAGTGTCAGCACCCAAAACCAGGGCTAAACACACTCTCAGGGAAGAGCCAGAAAAGAAACAAGCAGTGCTGTGCCTCTGGAGCAGCTGGGACCTGGAGAACACCTTAAAGCACCTCAGCTATGGCTCAACCACAGCTCTAAAGGGCCTTGAAGGAACACTGATTAAAGGTTAGGGGATGCTGATTCCCCAGAAAGACTTAGGAACAAAGGACACATCCAACAGGTAGAAACTGTCAAGAGTTTATACTCTGCACTGAACTGAAGGCAGCTGTCCCAGCAGGATTCTAGCACTGCCATTGAAAATGTTTTGTCAGCTCATCACAGCCAATGTTAAACTGTGTCATAAAGTCCCTGATTCTCCTTCAAGGATTTTTACCTCTCCAGAGGAAAGTTGGACCCTCTCTCCACCCAGCTGCATTTCACCCTCTCTTTCTGCAGCTGTGGGTTTTGCACATCATCTTCCTTCTGCCTCATCCCTCCCCTCTGCACCTGGAACCTCCCTAGGGAAGTCACTCATTCCCCCAGACTGCTCTGTCCCTGCTGCAACATCCCACCTCCGTGGCACAAGCAGGTGCCACATTTCCCCAGTCACACTGGTGGCACTGCAGTTTTCAGCCACAGTATAATCTGCACAAACATTATTCTGAGTCCCCTTTTTTCCCAATCCTGAAGCTGGCATCAAGGAAGTTTTCCTTGCAGGACTCCTTGATCTGACATTACAGTATCATACAGTTCATTTAACACTTTGTTTTTATGACATTATCTTAAATGTGAATGTCTCCAGTCATTCAGCCTGAGCTGCTTTATCTTGCTTTTAATTATGGTCATGATTTTAATCTTGAGATTCTGTTCGATTAGGAAAATAAATCTATTGGGACAAGCATAGAGAATCACAGAAGGGTTTGGGCTGGTAGGGACATGAAAAACCATCTCGTTTGCCCCCACACCCCCCACCATGGGCAGGATACCACAGCCCAAGCCTGACTCCAGGCCCAGTGGTGGGGCCCCAGTAGCAGTAGCAGCAGAGCACAGTTCTGCCTGCCCTGCACAGCCCCAGCCTGGTGCCTTGTGTCCTGCCAGCAGTGGAGCTGGAATCAGCTCACCTGGGGGAATGCTGCTCCTCTTCCTCGGGTCGCTGCCATCCTCAGCCGGGCTGTCCGACACCCGTGGCCCCGCGGCGCTGCCCAGCCCCAGGCACTCAGTGCTGGCAGGGTCAAAGGACAGGTGGCTTAAACCTGAAAGAGAAAAGCACACTTAGAGACTTAAAACTGGTTTGTGATTCTTCTGGATCACTGTAGTGAGAGAAATGCCCAGTTCTGGGCACAAGCAGCACTCCCTGAAGGAATTCTGAGCCCCAGCTCTGCCCGATCTGAGTGTTACACAATTAAATATTATCCAACAACATCAACTCCACCAAATCAAACTGCCTGACAGTGTAAGCCAGGGGTGCATCTTCCCTGGGTGAAGCAGCATTTCAAGCCTGGAAACTCAAAGGACTGGATTTTTCCCTACTTCTGCAGTCCAGGAATAAAAGATTTAAGCTTCACCAGCTGAGAATTCACCTGCAGAGATTTACGACCACAAATCACAGTGCAACTGAGAACATCTTCAAAACTAGAAGACATTGTTGAATTTTTTGTTAAAGGAATCTGCCACACAGCTGCTCCTGGTCATGGCTGTGGAAGGGGCTCTGGGATGCACATCCCAAAAACGGGAGCTGCAGACCCCCCCTGGCTGCACCCTCCTGCCAGGGAGCTGTGGAGAGCAAGGTCCCCCATGAGCCTCCTTTTCTCCAGGCTGCAGAGATGGGTTCAGTGTCTTGAACTGACCATTGAGTTACTCACTCCACCTTCTATCACAGTCAGCACCTGCAGGGCTGCAAGACCGAAGGAGCATTGAAATATCGAGTTTGATTTATCTCTGTCTCAGCAAATTCACCCTGAACAGCCAATACAGCTGTTGGCAGTTTGGTTGCTTTCTAATAAGATTTTTTTCCCAGAAGTTGCTAAGAAGCTGATTGCTGGGTGCTCAAGAGCACTCATGGGTGCTTGGGAAAGACAAAGGAAGCAGCTAAGTCAGGACTTCACTTCGCTCTGGGGAGTTTTTGGGGAGATTTTGCTCTCGGAGGAGCTGCCAGGGCTGATCGGTTCCTGACTGCAGCGAGCTCTCACCATCCCTCAGCTGGAGCTCAGCTCGGAGTGACCCATCACCGTCTCTTCGTGTGTCCCCCGGGATTTCGGAGCCTGTTCTCTCCCTGTCCTGCCGGAGCTGCTGCCCCGTGTCCTGCACCCGCTGCTCCTTCAGTTTTGCTCTGGGTTTCCCCAGGCCGTGTCCCGCACCCCCTGCCCAGCCGGGACATTTCCACAGCTCCAGCCTCGGATACAGCTCATCCCCCGGGACTGCTGCTGGCTCTGGGAGCTTGGGGCGGTACAGGAGGGGGGAAGGTGCCAGAGAAAATCTGGGGTTGGGTTGTCGGGGTTTTTTTTTTTCTCTCTGGTTCTGTTTGTTGTTAACGTTATAGTTATTGTTGTTATTTTATCTTGTTAGACACACTAGTAAAGAAGTTATTCCTACCCTCACAGCTTTGCCTGAGACCCCTTTAATTTCAGAATTGTAACAATTCGGAGGG
The DNA here is from genome assembly GCA_018697195.1 of Certhia americana. Lineage (NCBI taxonomy): Eukaryota > Metazoa > Chordata > Aves > Passeriformes > Certhiidae > Certhia > Certhia americana. The sequence goes on along the minus strand of CM031880.1, from coordinate 501,970 downwards.
AGGCTTCTGTTTTTGTTTTTCCTAGCAGATACCCCTGTCTTCCAAACTAAGACAACAGGGAAAAAAAAAAAAAAAAAAGAAAAAAAAAAAACCAAATCTTTTTTTCGTGGACCCATATAAAGTGATAAAAATAACCACATTTCTAAGGTGTTCTGTGTTCCCACGGGAATCAGCAGAACTAGGAGAGCAGCAACAATGACAATTATCCCATCCCAGGGCACTGTTGGGCCGAGGCATTTTTACCAAACCTTCCTCCAGACCCTCTGCAGTGCTGTGATCTCTGTTCCAGAGGATTCCACTTCCAAGAACTTCCTAAGCATGGCTGCTGGGTCTGGCTGTAAATAGTCAAGTGGGAACAGGGAGCCTGGAGGGCTCCTCTCTGAGCCACTGAAAGGTGAGAACGCAAGAAGCAGCCAAAAAAACAAGCACTATTCAGCTGGCAACAACAATAGTCACGCCCGGCCATGCAGGATGCCTACAATGCTGTGGTTTAAATATTCCAAAACCCAAATATCATGGAGGTCATGAGGGCTCAGGAAAACAAATCTGAATGCAGTAGTTTAAAAATAGAGAGGTTGTGCACAGGGAAGACAGCAGGAGAAAGGAAAAGAAGCAGTTCTAAGCTTACCTTGGTATTATCCATGTGAGAGAAAAGGCAAAATTGAACTTGAACAAGGATTTTCCCACACTTGGGAATAGGGAAGGATGGAGAGAAACAGCAGGACAGCAAGACACTGGTGTGACCAGCCTGCTGGAGAGACACCTGGCACTGACCAGCACCTGAATGCTAATGGACACTGCTTTCCAACCCACTGGGGAACACAGGCAGCCACTCACTCCAAGGATTTCCAGCCCCAGTTTGAACTGGGATGCACTAATGTCCCAATGTGTTCCCAGGACCAGCTGAGAGCCAGACACTAAGCAGCCATCAGCAGGAAGGCTTTGGGTGGAGGTACCCATGCGACCTGGAGCAGAAGCCTTGTCCTCAAGGCTCCCCAAAACAGGACTGGCTACCATCCACCAGAACCTAACAGGCAGGAAGCAGAAAACCCCTTGGGAAACTTTGCTCTCATTTCACTAGGATGGAGAAAGAGCAAATGCCCCAGGAAAGCAATGGAAGTATGGAAAGTGGTTGATGGAAGCCATAAGAAAGGGACCTTGCTTGCTGCTCTCTTAGCAGCACAGAGTTTGCTCCAAAAATAAAAACAAGACAGAGAGAAGATTCCCAACGCACTCCGGAGTAAGAAGCCCCTCATTATGTCAGATTTGCCACCCTACACAGGCTAAATGCCATGGACAGCAGCCAACTTTCAGACTCACCTTCTTCTCTCCTGTCACCTCAGCGAGCGGCAGGAGCTCCAGCCATACCCCATGAGGTCCAGAGAGAGAACAGGCTCAGAAGCAAGCTGAAGCTGCAGAAAATCCTCTCTCCTGGGCTCTCAGCAGGACAAAAGCTGACAGGCTCAGCCAGTACAGCCAGGAGACACAAACAGGAGCATCTCTGTGTCCTTTGTGCCAACCAGAACAAGGTGTCCTTGGCCATTCCAAGCTGCTCTGCTCAGGAGGGAAGGCACCAGCCAGCACAGGAGCAAACCACAGGGGTCTGCTCAACATTCCTGTAGTGAGCCAGCCTGGAAAGGCCAAAATCAGATTTCTGCATCTGCTGGGAAATGCTACACAGCAGGTAAGGGGGGGAAGAGAAAATCTGGATTTCCAGCAAGTGTCAGAACCAGTGTCAGCACTTCCAGAGCCATATATGGCACAGGTGTTAGTGTGCCCTTCATCTCCCTGTTCCTATCTCCAGGGATTTTCAGAGGAGTCCATTTTTACGAGTGAGACATGAGGCACTGCCATAACGCAGTGACTAAACATTTAAAAATAAAAACTCGTGCGAGAAGATTCCTCAGGAGAAAAACGGATCAGGGAAAAAAGGGGGGGGATGCTGAAAGATGAGCAGAAGGCAACTCTGAGCAAGGCCTCTCCCACAGCACAGCGGGTCCTTGTGGGTGGTTTTCCCCTCTGGAAATAGGTGCTGAGCTGTGCCTGATGGGAAGAGGCCACAGTTTCCCACTGGCCTAAGGAGCCCTGACAATGCACAGCCCCCCGTCCCACTGGGCTGGGATCAATCCAGCTCCATGCTGGGGCTAAATGTGGCTGCAGCTTCCACAGTACAGCCTCAGAGAGGTGCTGGGGAGAGAGGAAAGATCTCAATGTTCCAGGCATAAATCAAGGAAAGTATCCATCCCCACTGGGGCCTGTGCCAGACCCAGGGCAGGACTTGGTTTTCCAATCCTGCCAACAGAGCTGGGCCATTTGCCTTGATGACCAGGGGAAAAATAAACCCCAAAAAGTCCCTAAGGCAAACTGAAAAGCCTGTTTGAAGATCATTCCCATTACCAAGAGCTGGAAACACTGGAAATCACAACCAAAGACAGGATTGTGCAGCTCCTGTGCAATGCTCCTGGGATCACTTTTATGAATAACACAGCCCCCACAGGGCTGCCACCTTGGGATTTGGGCAAAATGTTCCCTGCTGGGTTCAGGAACACCCAGTTTAGCGGTGGCATGAGCTCTGTCACATTCAGTTAAGCCTGTCACTGCTCTGGAGCCACAAGCTCCAACTGCAGCCTCACTCTGCCCAGGCTCTGGAGCAGCTGTCCTGCCATCCAACCAGTTAATAAACAGCAGAAACATAAATCTCAGCCCCAAAACTCAAATGACAGCTATTACCAGGCACTCTGACATTGGCACACACCTGAAAGCCTTTCAATGATACACTCAAACAAGCCTGTGCAGGCTGGCGCTCGCATGGTCACATTTTGGGGTGTCTTGGAACCCTCTCAGCTACTCTGGGTCACATTTCCGGGTGCCCCAGGTCCTTCCGAAGCCCTCAGGTGACATTCTGGGGTCCCCTGGGCACCTCTGAACATATATTAGACTTCTCTTACTGCGCATCAGGGGAACTCCAGAAATGGGCTGACACAGGCTTTACTGTAAATATGGATTTACTTGTTGCCAACATTGGCAAATACAAAGAATGAGCAGTGCTCAGTCTGAGCAGGGTGCCTGGGGTTTTGGGAATAAACTGGATTCCAGGATACACTGTGCCATTGATTACATAGTGCTGGTTTTAAGCCCTCAAGAAATGAACTTGAGAAGACACCAAAATACATCTGCAGAAATCTGCAGAACACAAGAGAAAAGAGGCCAGCAGGGAAGGGAGAGGAGAGGGACACCGAAGCTTTGAAGTTACATTCTGATCCCAATCATCATCTTTTGGAAATGAATTCCCAGGTTCCAAAACTACTGCTGGGCTTATGCATGTTCCTCTACCACACTCCTGGCTTAACCACCTCTGGCAGAGCTTCCCAACCATCAGTCTGGGCCAGGAGCTGTCCAGGCACACTGGTGAGAGCAGCACAGTTTTGACAGTAGCTTCTGTCAACTCCAGATAATCCCGCAAGGCAGCGGGAGCCATGCAGGGAATCCCAGACCCCCCCGTGTTACCTGCAAACTGCATGAGGAACATGACAAGATGCTCATCGTAAGGCAGGAGTTCAGCCAGCTCTCCCACTGCTCCCAGCTTGGCTTTGTGTTTGAAAATCCAAGTGCCAGGCTGAGCTCCCTCGCTCAGCTCCCAGCACAACAGGAAAGCTGGGACCTAGTGACAGCAGAACTGCAGGCAGGACAGCCGAGGCGTGAGAGCCCAAGCTGGCCCGGGACTGGCACCCAGCAGCCCCATGTGTCACCATCCATCTCCTGTGACTGACACCCATAGGCAGATTCCAGGATGCAGGGGACAGAGGCAGATGAGCAGGTGGGGAGGCAATTAACAGCCAGAGCATGTGAATTTGCCAGAGATTTCATCCATCACTGCTCCAAGCACTGGCATGCAGCTCAATAAACTCTGTTTGCATGCCCAAGATTAGTGGCCTTTGCACTGAAAGATTAATTCCTGGTAATCTCTGATGGTAAGAGGCACACTGCTTGCTTTCCTTGATTCTGGAAGCTTGTATTTGAGAGAAATACATTCATTTCAGACAGCTAATTATTCTAGCAGGGCTCTATAAAACCAAGAGACACAAAGAGCCCCTTCCTCCTTTGCGTCCAAGACTGCAGCAGTCAGCAACCCCAGTCACGGACACCCACGTGCAGTTTTCACAAAAATACAGCCATGGCAGCAAAAACAGGGGGATCTGAAGCAAGCCTTCTGTGAGCTGTCCTCTTCACTTGATGTTGTAACCGAAAACTAAGGAAAAAGCTCCTTACTGGCATGTGTGTACACATATGAGTGCCACCAGCAGCAACCTAACCAACACCACCCTCAGTGCATCCCAGCAGTGGAACCTGCCAAGCCCACCATGCCAAACTATTAAATATTCCCATGGAATGTTTTCAGGATGGTCCCAAGGCTTTGCCAAACCACCCTCCCTCGGCACACCCATCTAGGAATTCTAACCCTGGGATTTCCAAGGGGTGCAGAGCAGGCAGTTGCAGGCAGCTCAGTCCCATCCCTTTCTGTTCTGCCAGACTCCCTCAGCACTCCTGGAGAGCAACATCCAGCAAGTGCCACGTCAGAACAAGGCTCAACAGCTCCTATTTTCAGAAATATCTCTCTGAAAAGCTAGAAGAAGAAAGCTGATGGTCAAAGGGACGCAGGACTAACTACACAGAGCTACTGGGGAAGAAGGAAAAAAAAAAAGACGAGGAAAAAAAGGGAATATGCAAAGAAAACTCCAGTAGAGTGAGCGGTCAGGATCATGAGGGCAAAAGCTTGGACTGATGGGCAAGAGAGCCCCATGGAAAGCCAGCACCAGCATGAGGAACTGCTGCCTGAGAGAGGAGCAGCTGGACTGGATGGACATGCTGAAACTGGAATAATGTCAGCAGAAAAGCTGGGGATTAAGGGAGAAATCTCACACCATCTTTGGAAGGTATACAGAATACCACAGTAGCAACGCCTGATCTTTGCAATGACTCGTTGATTGAACCTCATCCCTGCCCCGAGATCCAAACACATGACCTTCACCACAGAAACCTGACCTCACCTCAGCTCCCACACAGCTTTCAACAACTCAGCTCCAGGGCCCTTTTAATTAGATCCTCAAAATTCCTCAAATAAGCCTTGAAGAAACAGAGAACTCAACCCCTTGGCTTCCAGCAAGGCGAGGAGTATGGCTTGAGTAAGAAGGAACACAAGTTGAAGAGCCAAACTTCTGCCCTGGGTCACCAGCATGCTTTCCCAATGTCTCACAGCCATGCAGCAACTTTCTGCAGGAAAATATGGAAAAACACAATGGATAATTATTGGGGGTTGGGTGTGTTTCTTACAGAATTTTTTCCCAGAAGTTGCTAGGAAACTAATTACTGGTAAAGAACTTGTTACATTGTTACCAATGTCAATATAAATATTAGCTTTTGCATTTATGTATTAGCTTTTGTAAGTTATTATTAATCATAACGATTTAGATATGGTGCAATTTGTAATCCTTTTTAACTGCTTTTTAATATGGTATAATCTGCCAGCTTTTGTATGTACCATATAACTTATATAAATAGTAATGTGATAAATATATTATAGCTTAGGCCTTCGCATAATATTAAAATAGAGACTATGTAATATTCAATGCTTTCATTTTTGTAACTAACTAACAATTGTGAAATAGCTAATGTTGATCAAAAGTATTTGTAAAAATGGCTAGAATGTCTGTGTGATAACATTGAAAAGAACCAGACAAATAACACCAAAAGCACAAGGAATAATCTACCACTGACCCTTTGGCTATCAAGAACTGTCAAACCACAGAGCTGGAAGCCTCATGAAGAAACAAAATACAAGACTCTCAACATCCCATCTGCATTGTGGTAGACATGTATTCTGAGAAGATGAGATCAAGGGTGGAATCAAGACAAAGAATTCTCAGAACATGTAAACACAAAGGAATGTTTGAGTACGTGTAACATTCATTAATGCAATGAGACAGTACATATGAAAAATTATAACAGGTAATGGTGTGGATTTTGGCCAATTGCCAAAATGCCCCAGTGCTGGATTTTGTTTCTTTTAATCCTTAATAAACTTTTAAAATTTTAAAGAGTCAGTTTTGTGTCTCACACTATCCTCATATCTTTGCCTGAGGGCCCCTTAATTTCAAAATTATAACAACTGGCGGGGGGGGTGTGTGTTTTACATTCTCCATTCCAAGGGAGGCTCCTGCCTTCCCTAGCAGACACCCCTCTTTCAAACTAAGACACTAATTAACGTAGCTACAGGGGAGGTGGGGATGGTGCAGACCAACGAGGAGCTTACCTAAGGATTAATGTTTGTGTAACAAACACGTGGCACTAAAGAACAAAAACACCTGGACGGACTTTACTGGGAACAGCCCCCAAACGTGAGGAAAATAAGAGAGCAAGAAGCACATAAAACTAAAGAAGCTCGCTATAAATGCTCAAGGAACCAAGTAAATGCACGCATGTGCACATGTGAGTTAGAGCCCAGGGCTGTGGGAGAGCTGCAGCCCACGGCACTGCGGGCACCAGCACGAGCATCCCCAGAGCTCCCTGTGCTGCCCACGGATCATCTGCTGGGGCACCGCGGAGCCAGCGCGGAGCAGACAATCCAGCACATCCCAGAGCCTCGGCAGAAAGGAGAGCACAGCCAGGAGCAGCCCACCTCGGGGCAAGCTGCTGCTGCCACCTTCACCCCCCACCCACCCCTTCTGTGAACCGCCCGCTAATTTCTTTATATGCAGCCAACTTCTCCTCGTGCCACTTTCGCAGGATCACCGGGATTGAAAGGGAACCTCCGAGATCATCCAGACACACCACGATAATCCCTAAAACACATCCCCAGGTGCCTCTTGAACACTTTCAGAGATAGGGCCTCTACGCCGAGCGATTTATTCCAAGGCCTGGTCGCTCTGGTAGGGAAACTATTGTTACTAATTCCTAACCCGAACCTACCCTGGGACGACTTGAGGCCACTTCCTCTCACCTTGAGCAAACACGACGTGGTACAAGGTCCCGACCCCTGGGCTGCCCCTCCTGTCAGGGAGTTCTGCGGGGCCAGAAGGTTCCCCCGGAGCCTCCTCTGCTCCAGGCTGAGCCCCTTTCCCAGCCGCTCCTGGTGCTCCACACCTCTGCCTCTGCACTCTCCATCTTTTCTTTATGTAATTTTAATGTCCTTTTTGAAGCGATTTTAACTACCGCTGAATCCAAACAGCGGCGCAGACACTTCCCATATGGAATAAACCTTCCCACACAGCCTCCCCAGCACTCAGACGGACCCGGAGCCCCGCGGGTGTCCCCGCCGATCTCGCCCTAGTCCCGACGGCTCCCACGAGGTTGTTCAGACCCTCGGCGAAACTCCCTGTCTGCTCCGGCCGGGCCGGGGCCGCAGAGCAGGCCGCTCCTGCCTGGCAGCGGCCCGGAGGGCGATGGAGAGCGGGGCGGCCGCTCCGCACGGCCGGGCCCCGACAGGAGAGCGCTCCGGGCCTGGCCGCGGCTGCCGCCCGCTGCGGGCCGGCTCGAGCCATCGCTCAGCCTCTCCCGCCGGGGCTCTGGGGCAGGCGAGGCCGGGGCGGCTCCGATCCCCGCACTCGGGCCCCCGATCCCCGCACTCGGGCCCCCGATCCCCGCACTCGGGCCCCCGATCCCCGCACTCGGGCCCCCGATCCCCGCACCCCCCGCGCCCCGCACTCACCGCTCGGCCCGGCCGCTACCGCACGAGCCGCCGCTTCCGCCGCGTTCCGCCCCGCGCGCCCCCGCCCCGCACGCCTATTGGCTACCGCAGCAGAAAGGGGCGGTGCTAGAGATGCGCGCGCACCGTTACGGGCACGGGACGACATCCGGTGGTGTGGGAGTTTGCGGGGCGGGACCGACCACACCCCCGGGACCGGGACCGGGACCGGGACCGGGACCGGGACCGGGACCGGGACCATCCCTCAGGGACCGGCCACTCCTCCCGGGAACCTGGATCATCCCGCAGGGACCGGGATCATCCCTCAGGGACCGGTCACACCTCCCGGGAACCTGGACCATCCCTCAGGGACCGGGATCATCCCTCAGGGACCGGCCACACCTCCCGGGAACCTGGACCATCCCTCAGGGACCGGCCACACCTCCCGGGACCGGGACCAACCCTCAGGGATCATCCCACGGAGACCGGGACCATCCCATTGGGACCGGCCACACCCTCCGGGACCGGGACCTTCCCGCCGGGACCACTCCACCGGGAACGCCTCATCGGCACAGGGCCGGCCCCGCAGCCGCGGCTCTGCTGCTGTCGCCCTCCTTTCCGCCGCCCCGGTTCTGTGCTCGCCCGCCGCGGCCCCGGCCTCGGGCAGAGCCGCCCCCGGTGCTGCCCCGAGCCCCCGGTAGCGGAGCAGAGACCAGCCGGGTACAAAGGCGTTTATTCAAAGCCTTATCCAAAGATGGCTGTGCAGGCGCCCGCCATCCCTCCCGGTCTCCGTGAGGGCAGCATAGCTCTGATCCCTTCCCTCCACCCAGTCCAGCCGCTCCCGCGAGCGGGGCTCGGTGCCGCGGTCACCGCAGGCTGGGGCGGGACAGCGCGGGGGCTCTGGGAGCCGGGACGGGAGCAGGCCTGGCCTCACACGGAGCGGCTGGAGGCACCGCTCCAGGTTACCCCAGCAGGATCTGGGGATGGATCCAGGTATGGAGTCCCAGCTGTGAGCCCCCTCCAACCCACAGCTTGCAGGGGGAGGAGAGGAGTTGGTGCCAGACTGAGGCACCCAGAAAGGGACGCTCCACTGCAGGAGGAGTTCTGCATCCAGCTGCTCCTTGTCCCTCACCTGTGCAGTGTCACAGGATCTCAGAGTGGCTTGGATTGGAAGGGATCTTAAAGCCCATCTCATTGCAACCCTCTGTCCTTGCACCTTCCACTGTCCCAGGGTGCCCCAAGCCCTGTCTAACCTGGCCTTGGGCACTGCCAGGGATCCAGAGGGAGCCACAACTGCTCTGCGCCCCCTGGGCCAGGGCCTGCCCATCCTCTCAGGGAACAATTCCTTCCCAATATCTCATCCAGCCCTGCCCTCTGGCATCAGGAAGCCATTCCCCCTTGTCCCATCGCTCCAGATTCTTGTTCAAAGTCCACATTCTCCATCTCTCTTGTAGGCTCCCTTCCAGTGCTGAAATGTCCCCTCTCCCATCTAAGCTGCTGCATTGTGTTCGTGGCACTGAGGAGGCTGCCTGAGCCCTGATCCCACTTGGACAGGGCTCCTGCACAGCCCTGATCCTGCTTGGACACAGCTCCTGCATAGCCAGGGCTCCAGCTCCTCACGCTGATCCAGACCTGCAGCCTGGCCAGTTCAGTGATGGATTCACGCAGCAGAGCTGGCAGCCAGAAAACCTGGGAAGCAGCACAAGGCCCAGGTCCAAAGTGTCCCTGTTCCCGCTGGGACCTGCTGCAGGGATGGCCTTGGAGGGAGGCAGAGGCTTGGTGAGGATGAGGAGAAGGGAAACCACAGCCGGCAGAGCTCAGGCATCACCAAAAGCAGGTAGCAAATCCCTGCTGCAAGGAGATGATGGGCTGAGCCCAGAGCTGAGTCATGCGCCCACCAGATCCCCCTACACAGCCCCCAGAGGCAGCCTGCTCTGGGCAGCCTTCCCCCAGGTTCAGTCCATCTGGCACAGCCAGGAATGGTGTCTGCCATGGGGGGCCTGCTCCCAGGCTTTTCCCAGGCCGGGGGAGGGGATGCCACAGAGGGCCTCTTGTTTGGGGTCTCTTAAAGACACTTTGATTTTTGCCTCTTTCTCTAGGATGGGGAAGGCCTTAGCTCCATGGCAAGTTCTGGGCGCAAGTAGTTACAGCCCTGAGCCTTTGTGTCTGCTGGTGGGGCAAGGACAGAGGTGGGAACAGCTCCTGTTTCATGCACAGTACCCTCATTTTCAGAGTAGTTTACCTTTTAGCAAATAAACCTCATCTAAGGGAAGTTTTCTTGCTGTGTGGATGAAATGAAATGATTTTATGAGAAGCAATTAAGTATCACTATAGTCTCTGGCAGGGGCAGCCATCTGGCCACTAGGGAAGAAGCGGGGCTCCCATGGGCAGAGTGGGTGTGCAGGACCCTTCCAGTCCCAAATCCTGGGTGGGACACAGAAGCTCTTCTTCATGGGGATCTCTGAGGCAGCCAATCCTCCCTCTCCTTGTTCAGCCAGTTACTCATTGACTCACTTTATAGCCTGGGTAAACAGTGACAGCAGTGCCCAGGCTGCTCCCCTGCCCTGGCTCACACCAGCCCCCGTGCCCAAACCCACCACCCTCACCTTTGCTCCCTGTGGGCACAGCCCAAAGCAGGGATGGCCCTGTGTAGGACTGACAGGTGGGTTTGGGAAGGAAGTGGGAGCACCTGTGGTCCAGGAGAGCTTGGGGATGTTTACAACCTGTCAGATCCGAGGGGATGGAGCCCTCCCTGTGCCCACACCTGCTCCAGGAACAGGGGATCTGTTGCCCATGGAGCCAGGGCAGGAGGTGCACAGCTGGCAGGGGAAGCTGGCCAGTGGTGGGCAAAGGGTCTTTGCCTGTGGAGTGAGTGGGGGAGCTTGGTCCAGGAGACACGGGGCTGCTCCAGCAAAGGCTCTCCAGGGAACACCTGCAGCCAGGGGTGCAGAGGCTGTGGGGCAGTGGGCAGGCTGGAGTCCAGCCCTGATGGTGTCTGGAAATTACCATCCAGACTGGTCCCACCCATCTGTGATGTCCTTCGCAGCTGGCAGGCCCCAAGTCCGTGGTCACAATGCAGAAGGGAAGCTGGAGAGCTGTAGACAACCACTCCTTAGCAAGTCAGTCCTGGAGCTCCAGGCAGGACACAGCAGGAAGAGCCTTGGTGCTCCTGCCAGGGAAACAGCGGCCATGTCCCAGGTGGAGCAGGACACTCCTCTTCACACCTGCAGCCATCTGGGAGAGCTGGAGCTGCACATCCCTCTGCCAGTAGGAATAGAGCAGTGGGTTCAAGAGGGAGTTGCCCAGCCCCAGCAGCCAGAGGAAGTTCTCGATGACTTTGTAGGGGAAGCACTCGGGGCAGACCATCTGCACGACGCTGGCGATGAAGAAAGGCAGCCAGGAGAGGGTGAAGCACCCGATGAGCACAGCCACCGTGCGCATGGCCTTCATGTCACTGGTGGCACGGGGTGGGGGACACCCCCCACCCAGCCCTGCCTGCTCCACCTCCTGGATGTGCTGCACGTGCACCGAGGCAATTTTCAGCATGTCACAGTAGAGGTAGAGGAAGAGGAAGAGTGCGGGGAAGAAGCCAAAGCAGAACATGGTGAGCATGTAGGAAGGTTGGAAGACGTTGAAGAAGGAGCATTTCCAATGGTTGGAGACCCTCTGGAAGCGTGGGATGAAGACCGGGAGGAAGCCAACAATGGTGGCAACCAGCCAGAGCCCCACCAAGCACACCCTGACACGCAGGCCTGTCACCAGCTGGAAATAGTGGAAAGGCTTCCGGATCGCCAGGTGCCTGTCACAGGCAACCAGGATCAGGGACAGGATGGAGGCAGCACAGGAAGAGGTCACAAAAGCCATTCTCAGGATGCAAAAGTTCTGGGAAGGATGAAAGGGCTGGGAAAGCTCATCTATGGCCAGACCCATGACTGTGAATCCAACCATGGCATCTGCCAAGGCAAGATTGAGGACAAAATAGAGCCCTTTGGAGCCGCTCTTCTGGATGTGGCAGAGCAGGACGATGGCCACTGGCACATTGGCAGCGAGGATGAGCGAGGCCAGCACGGTGAGGATGGCTCCCAGGGACCAGCTGGCCATGGCTGCCCCATGTGGGACACACCACTTGGATGCTGCATCCCCAACACAATTCTCAGCCATCACTCACCTGGGGTCTCTCAGCAGGTGCAGATTGGCAGCAGGCACAGCCCCTCACTCTCCAGGGAGCAGCCGGAGTCAGTCCTGAGAGCAGCAGCAGCCCTAGGAGCAGGGGTGTCCCTCGGGGAAGCAGAGCTCTGCCAGCAGGTGCCTGCAGGAGGGACTGCTGGCCTCGCCGCTGTGCCCACAGAGGTCCCTCCCCTCCAGCCACGTTTCCAGACAACCCTGGAGCAGGGGGTGAGCAGGGAGCACCTGGGCAGGAAGCTGCCACGGTGGCACACGGGGCGGTGGCCATCCCCCCCAGACACCAGGGGCTGGAGCAGAGCAGTACCTGCTCAGACAAGCAGGGAATGGGGACAAGCACAGAGTTCCCAATGTCCAGCACAGCTCGTGGGGCTCTTGAGGGTCACTGCCAGACCCAGGACAGCTTCTTGCTGCTGGGACTAAGGGAACACCATAACATCTTGCTGGAGCAGAAGCCAGCGAGCTGGTTGCAATGGGGAAAAGCATTGACAAGGGATGTGTGCTCAAACACAGATGGAGAAACCCCTGCCAGGCTGGGAAAGCAGCATTCATAGCTGGGAACCCACAGTGCCCTTGGCGAGCACAGCAGGGAGCCCAGGGCATCATTGGGGAGGCTGAAATGAAGGAATTGCTGGAACCTGCAGGGCAAAAAACCCACCACAACCTGAGGAGGGGCCTTGGATCCAGGCAGAAGGAACCATGGCCCTTCAAGAGCTGGTGTCCTCTCCCCACTCATGGACCCAAGCAGAAGTAACTGGCCACTACCCCAAAGGGCCTCTCCCTGTCCTGGAGCTCCCCCTGCAAAGCCCTTCGGATCCCCAGGAACACCAGGCTGGCCCCAGGCTCCATGACATAGGTCATATCCAAAGAGAGACCTTGTCCATCATCGACTGACCCCACTCCTGTGAGAGTCTGATGAACTTTGCTGTGACACTTTTCCAGGGAAATCTGTGTACATGATACTAACAGTAAAAAATAAAGATTCTATGTACACACTTGCTTCCTTTGCCAGTCATGAGTGTATTTACTGAACAGTAACTTGGAACAAATTCGTGAAGGCAAAGTCCCTGCATCCTTATGCTACAGAATCGCACAGCACTCCTTACACCTCCCGGGGAGGGGCTGACCTTCACAGGGTCTGACAGCGGCAGCTCTGGCCCCTACACAAAGCGTCCACAAGCCACTTCTGCCTCCTGCGCTGGAAAAATCCAGGCTGCCTGGAAACGGGCAGGACTGGGCGTTGGTCAGACCAACAGCACCAGGGGAGAGGCCGAGTAGGAGGGAGGGGCACTGCCGGCAGGGAAGGAGCACACATATTTCTACCTCAAACACCTGCGGAGGGCTGACTGGTTCCCCTGGAGCCTTCCACGGTGGAGTTCCACCCCCTGGAGCTCATTCTCTCCCATTTCTCCCAGCTGGACATTCCTTGTGTGACTTCCTCAGAATCTCAGCTCACCGAAGGCTCAGCCAGGACACACTGCTGTGTCACAAGGGACCCTCTTCCAAACCAAAGCTACCCCACGAATAGGAAAGGAAGCAGGAACATAACCATGTTTCCATAGCCATGTAAGTTAAAAACAACCCCTCAAAAACCAGAAGAGGATGACCAAAATATCCTGCTCAGCACCAGAGCCACTGTTTTCAAGCGCTGAGCTCACCTTTAAAGCAGGACTGGCTTTACAAATGATTAAAGGAAAAATGGTGTAAGTAATAATAAGCAGGAATTTAAGAGACTGAGCTTTGGCAAAATTGAGCTGAGAGGGCAACGAGGTAATTTTCTGACACTAACAAACTTGGATTTAGAAACTTCTCTACTGCATTGAATGCTACAGATTGTTTTTACATAAATATATGGGTGAATAAAGGGGTCTCCAGCGCAGTGAAAACCAGCTTCTGTGCTCTCCAAGGGCAGACACCCCTGCAGTGAACAAGCGCGGACTCAAACTCAAGCCACCCAGTCAATAAATAATTTAATGAAGTTACAAGTTCTGCAAGAAACATGATGACAATGGCACCTTCCCGGGCCCCAGCCTCGCCCCACGGGCATGGGAGGACACCCACACCTGCCAGCCACAAGCCACAGTGCCTCAAAGGCCACTGGAAAGCAGAGATCTTCACAGAAGATATTCCTGCAGGCCCAGGCACGTGGACATCTCCGGGTGGAAAAGAAGCGGCTCCCGGCTGCCCCAGGCAGCCCGTGCTCCAGGGACCATGTATGTGGGGAGAGCCCAGCCCACAGGGATCAAACACCACGACACGGGGACAGTGGGATGAAGAGGGAAGTGGCAGCACAGCTCTGCTGCCAGCCCCGAGGATGATTCTGGTGAGATGAAGGCAGCTCTCAGAAGGGGAGGCGTTTCAACTGCTCGTACGTGATAAAAAACTGAAGGGAGCGTCAAGGAATTGGCACAGGTGTGAAGCAGCTGCTTGGTAGGGTGGGCAGAGCATTCAGCGGGGCTGGACACACATCCAGGGAGCTCCTTCAACCCATCCATGGAGCTCCCTGTGCAGGCAGCACAACCTGACCTGCCCAGCCCAGGTAGAACAGGTGCTGCCAAAAGCAGGGAGACAGAACCAGAGCAAACTCAGCCTTGCCCACACCACTGGAAGAGGGAAGAGGCTCCAAGCCCAGACTGGGAGAGCTCTTCACAGTGAATTCCTCACCCAGTTTCAGCAGGCAGAATGGTCTGGCTCAGCACACAGCAGCGCTGGTCCTGCACAGTCAGCACCTGCCTCAGCAGCAGAACATTCCCCACGATTCCCTCCCAAACAGGAGCTCATCCTGCAGCCCAGGCCAGGCAAGCTGTCAGCCAAACCCTCACGAGGCTCTACAGGAGCCATCAGCAGTGGTTATTGGGGTCCCCAGTGTACCCCCCTGGGGTGTCAGCCCTGCCCTGCCTTTCCCAGCTGGGTTCTCCCCTCCTCCAGCTGCACACCCTCCCAGCAGCACAGGAAGGATACGATGATGTTCCAGGGACCCAGACGAAGCCAGTTGGGCCAGAAGCCTTTGTAGAGTGCAAAGAAGCCCTCGCTCTTCCATGTCTGGGAGGAGGGACAAATGGATGAGGAGACACACCAGGCCGATGGCCTGCCCACCTCCCCAGTGCCACATGTGCCATGTGGGCCCTACCCAGCTGCTGCGGGGAGCAGCTGACTGAATCATGGCCTAAATTTTGTCCCAGGAGGCTGAGAGGATGCTCAGGCTGACAGTGGCCTCAGAGAAGTGACCCTGGGCCCTCTACTGCCTCACTGAACTCACATTGTGTCACTGCAGGATCTCACTGCTCCCATCGGTGTGGTGCTGAGACCTGGCCAGCCTCTCAGGACAGGGCTGTGCCCTCCTGTCCCCTCACCTTGACGAGGCCATCCAGAGTGCCCTTATAGAGCTCGGTGCTGCCCACGATGGCACGCTGGTTCATCATCCGTGTCCGCACCACATCCACAGGGTTGGAGGCAATGGCCCCCGCCAGTCCGCACGTGAAGCTGGAACTGCACACACCAAATCAGGGCAGGGACAGCCCTGGACACAGCCCCTCCTGCTCAGACAGACACAAAATACCTCCCCCTGGACTTTATCAAAGGCATCTAGCAATGAGCATGGGCTGCACTACCTGCTCCCACCTGGAAAAGGGGCAGCGGCAGGACCGGGGCCACCTTGCAGAGCTCAGGGCAGGGGAATGCTCAGCTCAGCTAAGCCAGACCTTCACCTGAGCCCACAGCTGGCTCCACAGGGCACCAGCAGCCCTGCAAGGGTCCCAGGTGCTGCCCAGGTGACATACACCTGAAGGCATGCCCTGGGAGTTCACATCCTTCCCACTAGAGCAAACATTTCCTTTGGAAGGAGGGAAAAAGAGCAAAGACACCAGAAAGGATCACAAAGCTGCCAGTCTCCCCCTCCATGGAGGGTCTAGTGCTCCGCACCCTCACTCCAGCTGGCAAAGCCAATGGAAGCACTGCAGCATCTGCAGCTGAGGAATGGCAACATGGAGCTGAAAAAGGATTCTGGTGTTTTCTGCCAGCCCTGCCAAGAGCAGGCTGACTGCAACACCCACTCTGGGTCCTGCCAGCTTCGTGCCTGCTCCTCTCTCAAGGCTCTTCCAGCAGGGGCTGCAAGGTGACAGAGTCTGGACTGGTGAGGACTAGGAACTGGAGCAGCTTTTGAGGGATTGTTATACAATGGCAGAGATGTGGGGCAACAGCATTTCTGTCATCAGCCAGCTGAAACAGAACTGGCATTTCATATCACCAAAGGACTTCTGCCAGGTCCTTCCCCAAGGAGGTCTCTGGGATGCAGGGAAGGATTTAGTGGTGGCCTTGGCAGTGCTGGGGGAATGGCTGGACTCAATGGTCTTGGAGGTCTTATCCAACCTTAATGATTCCATACCTGCTGCTGATTCTGAGCTGTTTCAGCTGACAGAACAGATCCCCTGGAAGCACCAATCCTGCTCCACACCCTCTGGAAGCACCAACCCTGCTCCCTGCAGCTCCAGAGCACTCGCTCCATGGACGGTCCCCCCCAGTCCCACCTGGCTACTGTGCCTCACGCACCCCTCCAAGCCTGCAGCAGGTACTCACACAAAGTGGGCAAAGATGGTGTCCCCCATGAGGCCTGACAGGATCAGATGCTTCTTGGTGATGTCGTAGACTGGCAGCTCCACCCCCACCACGATGGCCGCTCGCTGGGCCGTGGGGACAACACCCTGTGGGGCACGGACACTGTCACCAACCAACAGCAGCCACATCCCCCAGCTCCTTGCACGGCCTGACAAACACACACACACACACCCCCCGTACCCTCCCTGCAAGCACACCAACTGCTTCCCAGCTTTGCTTCAAAGCCAAGAAGGATGTCTCCAGCCTGGCAGTTATTCCAGCTGCACTAACTCCGTACTGCTTCCCTGCTCCCAGCACGTGGGAACCAGGCTGTCACCCTCTCACCTTCAGAACCAATTTCAACACCAGCAAAGAGTCTGCTCCCCAAGGGCAGCAGGTTAAGGAGCCAGGAGGGGCTCCAGGAGAACAGAAGAGCAGGAGAGCACATGCTGCCCTAAGATTCTGGTTATTTCTGCTGGTGGTGGGGGATTCCAGGAGTTGGTGCTCACCCTCCAAAGGCCTCGGGTACCTTCCTGCTGGTAGATGTCAATGAAGCTGCCAATCATCCCACCCTGGAACAAGCTGCCCTGAGCCTGCATTCGGATCTGAAAGAAAGGGAGCAGTCAGTAAAGGACGTTAACACCTGCCCTGACACCAGCACCTGCCCACAGACAGGGACAGCAGGGACAGCAGGGACAGCAGCTCCATGGAACTCCTGGGAGAAGGAACAGAGCAGCTCAGAGCACCCACTGTTCTCCACGTCCCTCTCCCTGCAAACCATGCAGAGAAGGATGGCAGCAGGGTTGGGGCACAGGAACATAAAGGACAATGCCTTCCCCCAAAGCAGTCCCAGAAGGGGGGTTTACAAAGGGAGAAGAGTGGGGAAGTTCTCCAGGCTTTCCCTGCCCAGAGCAGGGTTACCCTGAGCCCAGGGCACCAGGCAGTCCCTACTGGGCTCTGCCAACTCCACCTAACAGGCAGTCCCTTGGGGCAGAGCCAGCACCATGACCAAGAGGACAGGAGCAGCTGGCTGCCACCTGCTCACCTGGCCCAGGCTGGATGACACAGCTCCCACCCCTCACCAGGACAAATGTCATGGCCCTTGCTGCCCAGAGAAGCCATGGTTGCTCCATCCCTGGGAGTGTCCCAGGCCAGGTCAGACAGGGTTTGGAGCCACCTGATCTAGTGGGAGGAGTCCTTGCCCATGGCAGGAGGTGGAAGGAGTTGGTTTTTCATGTCCCTCCCAACCCAAACTGTTCCAGGACTGTCTGATCTTTAAGAGCTGTGTTTTTAAACATCTGTTAATTAGCCTGGGCTTTGGTCCCCATTCATTAAGACACCCCAAACAAGCAGAACTGGAGGCTCAGGGAGCACTGAACTGCTCCTCCCACAGGTTCCACAGCCAGCCAGGAGCAGCCCTTACCTTCAGCACATCTGTGGGATTGGCCAGTGCAGAGGAGATGACCCCCGAGACCACCCCACAGATCACATTGATGAGCAACGTTTCATCTGCAACCAAGGAAAGAAGGTCAGAGCCTCACAGGAGGGGACACAGCAGGAGGGAACAAGGGCTAGGAAGAGCAGAGCAGCTCGGTTCTCAAATCACACGGTGAAGCTGCAGGGGCAGGGCCTGGGCAGGTGCCACAGCCCGTGACAGGTCTGTCCCTACACCTGACAGGGATGGAAGGTGGCAGCTGAAACACTCAGCAATGCACTCTCAGAGGGTCTGACTGATCAGAAGGAAAATCCTGGGACACGTGAAAATTGTGACCAATCATCTGAGACTTCTCATTGTAAGGAGGAGCCAGGACAGAGGCAGACAGAGAGGGACAACCCAGCGTTTCCCCAGGCCCCCTGGATTTGCCTACAGGCAGCCACCTGGAGCCAGCTGAGGATGGAGAACAGGCAGCGAGTTAGATGTGATTAGTGCCAGAGAATAACCCGAGCTTCCAGGCCCAGTATTAGGATGCTGGTTACATTGGGAAAAGGCACAGGCCTTTGCTGGTACTGACCACGACACATCCCAGAGGACACCAGGCCACTGGCTGCCCCAGGCCTGTAGGGAGACAAACATTCAGGCATGGAGCTCACAGGTGAAAAGGCTGGAACAGCGAGGAGGGTGTGGGGCTTGTGTACACAGACAGAACCAGGCAGGGAGAGGCACTACTGGAGCAGGGAGAGGTGTTACTGGAGCAGGACAGCAGCCCTGAAAGGAACTCTGGAGTCACAGAATCTCCTGAGATGGAAGGGTTCCACAAGGATCATCCAATCCCACCCCTGGCCCTGCACAGACCTCCCAACAATCCCACCCTATGCCTGGGAGCAGTGTCCAAAAGCTCCTGGAGCTCTGGCAGCCTCGGGGCCATGACCATTCCCTGGGGAGCCTGGGCAGTGCCCAGCACCCTCTGGGGAAAAAAAAACTCCCCCAGCACAGCTTTGTCTAATTAGTGTGCTGCATTTCGCCCACCCACCCCACTTTCCCAGGCTGGAACGGTGTTACAGCATTCCCTGATATCACAGTAGGGATGAAAATCTCACCTGCAGATCTCTGTGCTGGTGGAACCTCACCTTTACAGTCAGGGCCAAAGCTACAGAGCTGGACTGCACAATTCCTATCCAGAACATGCCTGGCTGTGCCAGGGGAAGCTGAGGTTGGACATCAGGAGGAATTTCTTCATGGAAAGAGTGGTCAGGCATAGGAAGGGGCTGCCTAGGGAGCTCTGGAGTACCCATCCCTGGAGGTATCCAAGGAAGGACTGAGTGTGGCACTCAGTGCTCTGGGACAAGGTGGGGATCTGTCACAGGTTGGACGTGATGATCCTGGAGGGCTTTTCCCACCTAAATGATCCTGTGATTCTCCTATGATTCCGTGAAAGGAAGGAACCTGGCTGGAAGGAGGTGTTTGGGCAGGGAGCACAGGCAGTGCAGAGCACAGCGAGGTTCCTGTCGGGATTGAATCCAATCCTTGCTCTCACTGGCAAACAAAACAGCAGCACCCAGTAATGGAGCTCCATTCCTGTGGGAATCTTGGGGAGGGAAAAGCAAGGAACGAGCAAGAGACACAGCCCCGGGTGTGAGGTAGAGGAGCTGGAAGGTGCCCGTGCTGCCCTTCCCCAACACCGACCTTCCATGCGATCCACGAAGAGCCGCTTCAGGCTCTGGTAGATCCCAATCTTGATGGTGCCGTAGGACGCCTGTCTCAGCAGTGCTGGGGCGATCCTGAGGGGGAGCGGACCCTGAGCATCCCTGCCGGCCCGCCCGGCCCGCTCCCCGCCCTCAAACCCGCCGGGGCCAGGCACGACCCCGCTGCGGCTCCGGGAAATGCAGCTCTGCCCAGGATAGCCCCAAGCACCCCCAGTGCCAGGGCATGGCACCCACGCAGCCCTGGCCTTGCCCCCCGCCTCAGGAACACCGGGGGACTCCGCTCGGAGGGATCCCAGGGGGTCGCAGCAGCGTGCAGGAAATGGGGGGGGCGCAAGCAAGGAGAGCGGGGATGCCGTGACGGAAGGTGCAAAAGGGGACGCGGGCTGGGGAGGGGGTGCCGGGACAGAAGCAGGGCCGGGGTCGCGGAGGGGAGACCCGGGGAAGGCAGGGAGAGATGCTGGGGCGTGGGAGAGATCGCGAGGTGGGCAGTGGGAGGGCCTGGGGATGCCGGCATGGAAGGGGAGCCCGGGATGACAAGCAATCCCGGGGTGAACATGACAGACAGGGCGATGCTACGGCCGAAGAAAGAACCCAGCAAAGGCGGTGGGAGCTGCCGAGCCAGAGGGCAAGGTTCCGGGGCAGGCACCGGGGAGGCCCGGGTGGGTGGACGAGATGGCGAGGCCGGATGGAGGACTCGTGGCGGATGGGTGGCTGACCGGGTAGGGATGGATGGGGTCCCGGGGGAAGCGGGTGCCGCTGCCGGTGGTGCTCACCCCGAGTACAGGGCCCGTCCGCCCTCCTCGCGGCAGATGCGGAACAGCGCGTGGAACATGCCCCGGTACCGCACCTCGCGGAACCGCGCGTCGGTGCTCTGCCCCTGCACCTGCAGCCGCGTCTTGGTGAGGTCCACAGGGAACGTGCCTGCGGGGACAGCGGGGACAGCGGCCTCAGCGCCCGCCGGTACACGTACCGGGCCCGCCCGGCCCCGGGCCCGCCCGGCCCCTGCGCCTCACCGAACTCGGCCACGATGGAGGCGAGCCCGCCATACACGAAGGGTTTCCAGTTGAGCGCGGACATGGCATGGCGGGCGGGCACCGCCGCGCGCGCCGCCGCCACCGGGCCGGGACCGGAAGCGGAACCGGAACCGCCACCGGACCCGAGCTCTGCGCCGCCGCGCCGCGCGCGCCCCCTGCCGGCCCCGGCGACACCGCCCGCGCCGGGACCGGGACCGGGACCGGGACCGGGACCGGGACCGGCCCGCAGCGGGACGGTGAAAGCCGCAGGGGATGCCCCCACCCGAACCCCGCCGCACTCCCTCTCTGGGAGCGGCCCCGGCTGCTCCGGGGGGAAATTCTCTCTTGCACCTGGAACCGGCACGGACCCAAACTGGAGGGATTACTCCTTGTAGGAACCAAATCCAGCCCCTCCCTTCTCCACCCTGTGAATCCCCCGCTCCAGCACTCCCGGTTTTCCAGCAAATAAGCCCAAAATCAGTGCAAGAAACACAGATGACGCCGCCTCCCTTGCTCACGGACAAGAACACTGCTCCCGGAATCAGCTTCTTCCTAACAGGAACTTTTATTAAGAAACCTTTAAACAAATCCATGATAAATCAACCCAACACAGCGGTGGCAGCCCTGTGGATACATCGTGGAATCCAGAATATGCTGGGTGGGCACAGAGCCTAAACCTGGCCCATGAGGCCAGACAAGACACCCAGCAGCCTCTGCCCCCAAGGCAATTAGAGGACACCACCCCAGGGATTTAGGGAAGGGGAGCATCCTGCTCTCCTGACCTTCAATGCTTGACAGTCTCCCCGGTGGAAGGGCAAACCCCTGTCCCAGCCAGCAGCACAGGCAGCGTGGAGAGCCCCGGCCCAGGACAGGATGAGAGGCAAGGGGAAGCTCCCAGGTGAAAAGTCCAGCCGTGGCACCCCAGGAGCTCAGAGCAGGTTTGGGAAGGCTCAGGGCCTCCCGCACCCCAAACGCTCACCCAGGGCTCAGCAGCGGCCGGAGGCCCTGCCAGAGCCCCGCTCCCTGTGCCTGGAATGGGGCTCCCGGGATCTGTGTCCCCTGGGGGACGTGTCTTGCCGACCACTGTGCCCATCGCCCCTCCTGCCAGCCTCCTCTCGCTTCTCTCGCTCCTCCCAGGAGCTGCTCTGGCCCCTCTGCTCGTGGCAGTTCTTGTCCCCCCTCCTGTCCGAGTGCCGCTGGTGCCGCCGCTGCTCCTCCTCGCACTGAGTCCTGCTCCCGGCATTCCTGTCGGAGCTGCTGCCAGCATAGCGCTCGTACCCGGGGTCCTCCTTCTCCTTCTTGATCTTGATCCTGGCCTGATGGGGCTCCTCCACGCTCACCTGCTTCCCAGCTTCTGGGCTCCGCTTGGACCCGGACCCTTCTGCTCTGCTCCGCTGCTTCTCTGCAACAAGGGTTCACATTTCGGGATGGACCAAACTCCAGGAGCACCTTGCTCCCCATGGCTCCCATGACACCATCTCAGCTCCTTGTCCATTATAAATTCTCCCCCTCTACCCAATTTCCCAGCCTGCTTTCCCCTCAGGGAGATCCCAGTCTACTTCCACTCATAGCTTCATTTCCTCCAGCTGCAGCCATCCCACTTCTCTCTTTTGCTCACATTATGTTCTTCCCAGCAAGGCTGGGCATTTCCACACCACTTGGAATGCTGAGAACCTCCCCTTCACTCCCCTTCCTCAGTAATACTGTGATCCACTCTGTGGAAATTACCTCTCCAGACCAGAGGACTCTTCCCTCATACCTCTCCTTCTCCCTCATTTTTGAGCCTCTCCTCAGCACTCTGTAGCAACACCTTGTTCCCACCCTCATTTGTCCCCATTTTTCTTCCTCCAGCCTTCTCTCCACACAGACTCCAGCCCCCAGACCACACCACAGGCACTCCCACCTGGGATCCAGCCTGCCAGAAACACTCCTCACCTTTCTGCTTTTTCACGGGCACATCCTCATCCTCAGATGGGGAGTCGGATGAGGTATGAGGTGGCGTTTTGACCCCGCAGCCCTTGGCATGGAGGGCTCTGGTCACCTCATCCCAGTCCTCAGACTCCTTGGGGGGCCGGTAGTTGGCCACGTGGTCCACACGGATGGTCCGTCCCTTGATCTGCAGGGCCAGGCTGTCACAGGCAGCTCCCGGCTCCCAGCGCCACTGCAGACGCAGGAACTCAGGGAACCGCGGCAGCACCTGGGCTCCACTCACCTTGATCCCATTGAAGTTATCCACAGCCAGGATGGTGCTTCTCTGGTCCTCATAGCACAGGAAGCAGAAGCCCTTGGACTTCCCGGTCTTCTTGTCCCGCACGAGGTTGATGTTGACGACCTCGCCGTACCTGTGACACGCACACGGTCAGCGCCCGGCGCACCGCCCGCGGCAGCGGGGCCGGGCTGCGGCACTTACTGCGAGAACACGCAGATGACATCGCCCTCCGTCAGCTCGTAGTGCAGCCCGCCTGCGGGGAGAGGGGAGGGAAGGAATGGGTCAACAGCACCGGCACGGGTCCCCCCCCAGCCCGCTCCGTACCTACAAAGATCCAAGCGCTGTCCTTGTACTCCGCGTGCCACGACACCGCCTCCTGCACGCCCAGCTCGGCCTCCCGCGCGTTCAGCTCATTGATCAGCTTCACCTTCGTCAGGGGGCTGCGGGCGAGGCGCCGTCAGCTCCGGCGGCACTGCCACCGGCGGGGCGGGGCGGGACGGGACGGGACGGGGACAGGGACAGGGACAGGGACAAGGACAAGGGACGGGACCCGGGACGGAGGACGGGAACAAGGGACGGGACCGGCCTTCCCCCCACACTCCCCCCACACCTACTTCATGGCGGCGGCGGCGCGCACTGCGCCTGCGCGCGGCACGCCCCGCCCCGAACCGGGGCGGACGTAGCCGAGAGAAGGCGAGTCGGACCGATTGGAGCCGAGCGTGGCCGAGTCAGGACGATTGTAATCGAGTCAGGTCCATAATTACCGAGATAGCCCGAGCACGGCCGAACCGGACCGATTGCAGCCGAACCGGACCGATTGCAGCCGAACCGGACCGATTGCAGCCTAGCACTACACACCGAACCAGACCGATTGCAGCCTAGCACTACACACCGAACCACACCGATTGTGACCGAGCCGGGCCGATTACAGCCGAATTGGGCGATCGTAACCGAGCGCTGCACGCCGAACCGGACCGATTGCGGCCGAGCCGAGCCGATCACAGCCGGTAACGGCCGACAGGGCTGAGGCGCAAAGCAAGAGTCGGGGCGCAGGGGGCTCAGAGCCTTTATTGGGGTCCGGGTGGGTCCTGCTCAGCACGGGCAGGAGCCTTTCCCGCTGGCCTCCTCCAGCCGCCGTGGCTGCGGCTGGGGCTGCGCCGGCCAGCCCTCCGTGTCCCGGCAGGGCAGCGAGCGCTGCGCCTTCAGCCGGCACACCAGGCACATGAAAATCGCGTCCACGTTCTGGCTCTCCTGTGGGTCCTTGGCCGAGGTCTCAAACAAAAGCATGTTGTGAGCATCGGCGAACTTGAGGGCCAGGCTGGATGGCACCTGGATCAGGTCTTTCAAGTCACACTTGTTCCCCACGAGCACCCTGGGGACGAGCGGGGGCACGGCGTGCCCGTTGCACTCCTCGATCCACGTCTTGAGGTTGGTGAAAGAGCTCATCTTGGTCACGTCGTACACGAAGACCACAGCGTGCACGTTGCGGTAGTAGTGCTCCACCATGCTCTTCCGAAACCTCTCCTGGCCAGCTGTGTCCCACACTTGCACCTGGGAAGTGAAGCAGACAAGAAAAGAGGCTACAGGAGTGTGGAGCATGGCCCTGCCAGGGCAGGTCTTGCAGGAGGGCTTCTGCTGTCTGGCTTACAGAGAGTCCCAGTGTGGTTTGGACTGGAAGGAAACTTACAGGCCATGGCAGGGACACCTCCCACTGTCCCAGGCTGCTCCAACCCCAGTGTCCAACCTGGCCTTGGTCACTGCCAGGGATCCAGGGGTAGCCACAGCTGCTCTGGGCACCCTGTGCCAGGGCCTGCCCATCCTCACAGCCAAGAATTTCTTCCCAATACCCAATCTAAACCTGCCCTCCTTCAGTTTAAGGCCATTGTCCTGTCCCTCCATCCCTTGTCCCCAGTCCCTTTCCAGCTCTCTTGGAGCCCTTTTGGGCACTGGAAGGGGGTCTAAGATCTCCCCCGAGCCTTCTCTTCTATAGGCTGGACAACCCCTGCTCTCTCAGCCTGACTTCAGAGCAAAGGGGCTGCAGCCCTCAGAGCATCTTTGCAGCCTCCTCTGGACTCATCCCAACAGATCCATGTCTATTTGTGCACCAAATCCCACGCCATGAACAAGAATGCTGACGATTTCACTGAGGAAAAGAGAAGATGAGAAGGGAGGGCCACCCCTTGTGTAGGAGTAGAGTGGGAGGGCCAGGAGCTCTGTGGGGATGGGAGAGGAGCCAACAGAGCTCATGGGGGAGGATTAAAGAACAGAACATCACAGGTGAAATTGTAGGGGGTCTCTGTTGTAGACCAGCTGGCCAGGAAGAGCAAGCAGATGAGGTGCTCTGTGGACAGTGAGCAGCAGCTTTGTGTTTGCAGCCCCTGGTCATCACAGAGAACTTCAGCCACCCCAACACCTTCTGGAAGGACAGCAGGGCACAGGCAATACAGAATATTCTGGGACACCATTGTTGACAACTTCCTGACCCAAGTGACAGGGATGCCAGGAGGCTTCTGGGCTGGATGAGCAGACAGTGAGGTGAACTGGGAACTGGCTGAATGTCTGAGCTCAGATGGTGCTGGTCAGTGACACCAGGTCTGGTTGAACACTGGCAACAAGAAGAGCACCCCAGGGGTCACTCTGGGCTATCCTGGTAATGTTTTGGAGCCTGGAAGTGGAAATTTCCACATTAATCTAAATTGCCGTGTACCCATGGAGATAGTACCTGCCTTGGAGTCTTTCAACTGGAAAACACTGGCGAAGCAGAGCAGAGCTGCTGCTCAGTCCTTTCAGGGCTAGTCTCTCCCAGGCACAGCAAGAGAGGGAGGGTCCCTCTGCCACCTCTCACCTCCTCTCTTGGATACATATCCCAGGATTAAAGGCTGATTTGCTGCACTGCCTCCCACTCCTGCCCACTGGAGCTCAAATAACATCCAAAGGTAGAAAACCTGGCAACATTTTCTGGAGAGTGGCAGCAAACAGGCTCCATGCCAGCCTGCACCACAGCTCACACAGCCACAGCTCCGTGGGGCTGGACAGAGCTGGCGAGGGCAGAGAGAACGAGCAGCTCTAAAGGTGAGAGGGAAAAACGTTCATGGGCAGCCTAGAAGCACAACTAAAGCTCTCGCCCACCAACACGAGCTCTGGTTTCATTACGAGTTCAACTTTTGATCAGCCGTCTGTCAGTACAGCAGCGATGTTTGTTCTTCCAGCAGAAGCCTCAGGAGCTGTGGCTGCTGATCCCCATAGCTGCGCAGGCCAAGCTCCACCCCAAACTCTGCTCCCAGGTGGTTTCCTACCGGTGGCAGATTTGCTCTGACACACCAGCCAGAGCTCTCCAGGTCTGGGCTGATCATTCTTTACAGGTGTCACACCAGCCTTTGTAAGCAAATTCATCCTGCTGCAATCACAGCTCCAGGTGCAGCTGGGAGCAGGTTCCAGCACTGCTGCCACAGTGGCTGAGCCTGCTGCAGCTGGCCTGGGTGAGCTCTCAGCCTTCCAGCTGAGAAGCCCACCGCCCTCTGCCTCCCCAGACCCCCTGGCTGTGGCACAGAGTTCTGTTCCCCGTCCCTCCACAGCTCTACCCCTCTCCTGGTCCAGTGGCAGGAGCTGGAGCCACCCCAATGCTGTGAGGATCCAGCTGTGCCCATCAAAAAGGTGGCAGTGACTCACCCCGAGCCATCCCTTCAGATCTCTGCAGGCTCAAGGCAACCCCAGAAATAGTGACAAGGCAGCAGGGACTGGTCCAGGGGCATCTCTGCAACACAGGGACGAGAATTCTTCCCTGGCCCTGTTCCCTCCCTCCAACTGAGATGAAAGGAAAAGCCCCCAGGAGGGGTCTGGCAAGAGGCAGGGATGGGGACCGGCTGCCATCGCTGCTGGGGCTGCTGCCCGCCAGGTCGGGGCTGCTGCGGGGCCCACCGGGGACAGAGCGGGGCCCACTGGAACCGGTGTGGAACCCGCAGAGGGCGAAGCGAGGCCCACCAGGGCCGGTGTCAGCCAGCCCGGAGCCGGTGCGGGGCCCACCTTGATGCGCTCCCCCTCGATCTCCACCGTCTTCTCGCGGAAGTCCACGCCGATGGTGGCCTCAGTCTTGCCGGGGAAGGTGCCCCCGCAGAAGCGGAAGGTCAGGCACGTCTTGCCCACGTTGGAGTCTCCGATCACGATGATTTTGAAGATGCGGGTCTGTACGTAGGGCTCCAGCGCGGGGTCGGGGCCCGGCGGTCGCCCCCCGCCGCCGCCCGTCGCCATCCCTCCCGCACCGCTGCCGCCTCACCGGCTCATAGGGGTGCGTCGCCCCACGGACCGGCTGCGGCACCGCACGGCACCGGGTCCGCCCCGCGGGCCGGCACCGGCGCAGCTCCGGAGAGCGGCACCGGCACTGCTCGTCTCCGCCCCACGCCCCAGCTACGGCACAGCTCGTCCCCGCCCCACCGACCGACACCGGCACAACACGGCTCCGCCCCACGCACCGGCACCGGCGCAGCCCCGCCCCACACACCGGCTACGGCATTGCACGGTCCCGCCCCGCGTAGCGGCATCGGCACAGCCCCATATACCGGCACCGGCACCACACGGTTCCGCACCGGCTATGGCACGGCCCGTCCCCGCCCCGCTTAGAGGCACCGGTACCGGCTCCGCCCTCCGCTCCCCGCTCTGGCACCGGCAGTGACCCGGCTCAGATCTGCGGCCCCGGGCCAGCCCTGCGCCAAGCCACAGACCGCGGACCGAGTGCCTTCAGCGCGGGCATCCCCGGCGGAGCGGCAGGGTCGTGGGCAGCGGACCTGGCACCTCACGGGAGGCAGCAAGAGATCAAGGGGCACAGCGAGGCGGGACCAGACACCGGGGGACACCAACAACCGCACCTTCCCAGGGCCAAGACCTGCCAGTGGGATCACAAGCACCAGTGCCAGAATGACCATCTCCGTGTCCAGGTGGGCAGCCACAGCCCCCGTGTGCCAGCATCAGAGAGACCGGGAAGGGGACGTGCCTGTCCCTCCTGTCCCCAACGAATAGGGCAGTGGGGAGCCAGCACCCACGGCACGAGGGCACGGGGACTGCAGCAGGAAGGACTCACACAAGGAATGCAGAAGGGACGGGAGCAGGTGACAATCTGCAGGAGAGGAGAGCCATAGCAGGAGGGGATGAGGGGACTCAGGTCAGCCGGACTGGGACAGCATCAGGCTGTGGCACAGTGACGGTGGCATGGGGACCGATGGGAACATGGGGCAGAGTCCCAGGGGCTGCAGTGCTCCTGCTCACACAGCCCAGGTGGTCCCAAAAGAACTCACAGCCCCCCAAAACGGACCTCTGGAAGATGACTCCTCCAGTGCCAGCACTGATGGGACCTGCAGGAGCTGGAGGCTGGGAAGGATTTACCAGAGGCCCCCAATGGTCACCACCACCCCAGAGTGTGTCAGTGCTCATCTGCTCCCAGCAGCATGGACACAAAACAGGGTGCACTAAGCCTTGCAGCAGGTGGAAAAGCCTCAGAAATCTTGAGTCTGATGAAACATATCCCCCGCCTTTCCCATTCTGGTCACATCTGCAGGTCTGCACTGCTGAATGAGACCCACTGTCTGATTATGGCACCCTCCTGCCTTTGGAATGAAGAACAGCCACACAGAACTGTCCCCACTGGGGCTCACTCAGACTTGTTTTGACCCACAAAGGGAGCTCAGTTGAGAAGTTGAGACCCAATGGGCACCATGGCCTTACGGAACCATTTTTGACCACCTCCAGCTACTTCTGACCTGACCAAAATCCTGTGGATCAAAAGTGAGATGAGGACATTGCAGAGCGACCGTTCATCCATCTCCTTGTGCAAGGAGACACCAAGGAGGCCCAGGACTGAGCCTGTCTCTCCTCAGGGCTTGCGTGATCCTCCCTGCTCAGGCCACCTTCCCACCCCTCTACACCACCATGAATAGGAGGAAAGTGCTTTTAACAGAGACAATGTTGTCCAGGAATTCCCAGAAACTTTTATTCACAGCAGCTGTTTGTCAGGGACTTGAGCCTCTTGCTTTCTCTTCGTCATTGCTTCTGACTTGCCCAGCCTGTGGAACAAGATGCCAGTGTGAGGTCCGAGCTGCCTCCCCTCAAAGGGACATGGCTTTCCATCATAGCGTGCCAGGAATGTCAGACCAGAGAGATCCCTCTCTCCTGGCCCAACAGCCAGCCGGGAGAGCAGCTGGTCTGCCGTGTGTGGGACCACAGGCTGCAGCAGCGTCCCGTACACACGGAGGCATTCCAGTGTGACATGGAGGATGGTGTCCAGCCAGAGCTGCTCCACAGCATCCCTTCGGTCAAGTTTCCAAGGTCTGTGCCTCTGGAAGAAGCCATTGGTCTGCCTCACACACTGGGCAATGCATTCCAAAGCCTTGTAGATCTGGAAGCGTTCGAAGTAAGTGTCCACCTGCACAGGCAGCGAGGCCACTGCTGCCACGAGCTCGTAGTCCTCAGCACATGCCCTGCCCGTACCTTTTGCCTCCCTGAAATCCAGGACCTTTGGGAAACAGAGCTCTGAGAAGCGTGGGTAGGTGTTGCTGGGGTTAATGCTGGGGGCTGTTGAGCGATTCAGCAGCCCCCCAAGCGCATCTGCCAGCTCTGAATTCACCAACTTCACCACCTTCTCATCGTAGTAATCACAATCCCTCTCCGGGACGCCCTGCCGCAGCAGGAAGTACCGGAACCCGTCCACACTGTACTGCCCCATGCATATACTGGGGTCCACCACGTTGCCCAGGCTTTTGGACATCTTCTGGCCCCGCACAGTCCAGTGGGAGTGCACCAGGATGCGCTCGGGGGGCTCCAACCCTGCCGCCAGCAGCAGTGCCGGCCAGTACAGCGCATGGAACTTGAGGATGTCCTTGCCCACGATGTGGTGCACGGCTGGCCACCATGTGCTGTGGCTCTCGGGGTACCCCACCACACTCAGGTAGTTCACCAGGGCATCCACCCAGACGTAGATGGTCTGTGTGGGGTCACCGGGCACGGGGATGCCCCACTGCAACCGGCTTCGCTCGCGGGACACCGACAAGTCTGGCAAGTCCTCGTCCAGCCAGTGGAGCACGCACTGGTAGAAAGTGTCAGGAAAAATGGCACGTGGGTTGTCCCGGAGCCAGTTCTGCAAGGGATCCCGGAATGCCGAGAGCCTGAACATGTAATTCTCCTCCTTGGTCCAGTGCACCTGGGACAGCAGGAGAGGAAAGGATTATGGCCCAAAGAACAGGCTGACAATTTGCACATGCCATTCTCAGCATGGAGGCTGTCATACACTACCCGTGTCCGGGTGTCCTCCTATGCCACGGGAAGCTCTCAGCACCTTTCCATGACTAGTAGGAACCTTCCTACCCAAGACACTGCCTCCTTGGAATGCCCAGGAACACACCTGAGGACTCAGGCTGTACCTGGGATAGTACAGCATCCTGCTTCTAAAAACACTTGTAACCCTGGGAAGACACCTTTCCACCTGCCAGGATGATGTGACATCAGAAAGGAGTTACAGAGATGAGAATACACTTTCCTGGTGCCTGCCTTTGTCCTCCTGCAGCCATAATCCCCTTTTCCCTCCGTTTATGCTTAAATGCATCTAAGTCACTAACTTTGTTTGCTTACAGCACTGACAGCACTTCTCCCCCACAGTTAAATCCATTAAATGACACATTTAGCTAAAACAGTGAAAACTTGGTGGGTGGATGTGATACGAGCGAGCGGTGTAAGGCACTCAGGGCTCCATGGCTGGGTCAGCAATCTTGCAGTGTACAAGGAAGACCTGAAGAGCATCATTCAAAGACAAGCTGTGCATCCTTACCCCCAGGCTCCACCAGATGCCAGAACCCACTCACTCACCAGAAGTGTGGGGTTTATGGGATGTGCAAACTCCCCCTTTTCCTTCACAGAATTCCCAAGGAACAAACTGCCCAATTGCCTCTTTCAGATTGGAGATAAACCCTCCCATCCCTTCCCACCACACTGCAAGAGCTTCTTTGCTCCCTGCACACTCTGTTTCTTTGGACAGTTCACACACAGGAGGCCAGGAACTGTTCTCAGGGTATGCCTGACTTTGAAATCTGCTGACAGTTTTAGGTCTAAAGATTGATTACTCTGCCTAGAAACAGCTTTTCCCCAATTACCTTAGGTGCTTTCTCAAGAGTTACTATTTGCCAATACAGCCCTTTTTCTGTGGACCAACACTCCTACATCCCAGCCTCATACAAGTACCACAGGAGCACAACCTGTGCTGAGCTCTGAGCAGGATTATCTGCAGGCTGCTGGATTAAATCATGTAACTCCACACCTTCTAGAAAACAGTGGCAGAGGGATGCTCTGGAAGGTACCACACTCCTGGGCACAGGCAACTGATGTTACAGTGTTTTAGGTAGGGCCAGAACCCATTAAAGAGATAGGTAAGTGTCCAGAGGCCAAACTGAACTGTCTCACAAAACAGGTCTGAAATGCTGAACCCCCAAGGAACCCCTCAGTTAAATACACCCTTATACTCCCGTTCTTCTCTCATCACCCCTGTAGAACACCATTCCCAGGCCAACAGCCTGTGGACCCAGCAGGAGGTGAATCCTTCCCACTGCATGTAGCTGCAATGCACACCTGCCAGGTGGGCTCTGGCAGCTCTCTAACACTCTCCTGAATTACGGGTGAGTCTCAGCCAACACAAATCAATAAAAGACTACGGGAAGCATTAAACACCCCAAACCTAGCGGGAGCAGAGGGGCAGGTGAGCGTGCAGGGCTCCTGCAGCCCGTTACCTCGTGGCCGGTCTCCAAGGACACCTTGCAGGGGCGGCCCTGGGCGTCCGTGCGCTCGGCCAGCTGGCTCTCGGGCAGGAAGCTCTCCTCGGGCGTGCAGTACCAGCCCTCGTAGGAGCCCTTGTAGAGCGCCCCTCCATCGCGGAGGGCCCCCCAGAAATGCCGCACGGAGCGCTGGTGCCGGGGCTCGCTGGTGCGCGTGAAGTCGGTGTAGGCGACACCGGCACGGCTCAGGGCCTGGCGGAAAAGCCCCGAGACCCGCTCGCAGAGCTCCGCGGGCGACGTCCCTGCCGCAGCGGCGGCCTGCTGGATCTTCAGCCCGTGCTCGTCGGTCCCTGAAACGGAGAGAGGCCGCGGGGCCGTGGGGAGAGGCCGGAGCCCGCAGCCCCGCGGGGACACCAGGGCCCCGCGGGTACACGGGGAGGGGGACCATCCCCGGCAGAAGGGGCCATCCCCAGGGGAAGGGGCTCGGACCGGGGGTCCCGCTGACCCGTGCAGAGCCGGGCCGGGCCGGCGGCGCGCAGGCGGTGGTGGCGGGAAGCAGCCCGGACGAGGCAGAGCGCCCGAGTACAGGTGAGCGCGGACTGTGCTGGCTGGCCGTTTCGCGCCCGTATCGAAAGTGGGTGGTGTGAGGGGAGCAAGGCAGGAAGGAGCGAGCCCGGGGCCCGGTTGCGGCGGCGCGGGTCGGGAGAGGACGCGGGAAGGCGGCGGGGCTGAGGCCGACACATGTGACGGCTGCGCTGTGGGCACCAGCGAGCGGCGGCGCGGAGAGCGGCGCCCGGACAGCGGCGGGAGGAGGCGCGTGCGCGGCAGGCCGAAGCCGGGGCCGGCGGGGGCACCGAGTGACCGGCGACCGCGACAATGTTTCGCTGCCGCGCGGGCCTGGCGCGCGGGTGGCACTGCGCCCCCGCCGCGGGGGGACGCGCCCACGCGGCGTCAGTTTGCCGGGGGCCGGGGCGGCACCGGGCGCCCGATTCCCGCCTCCCTGGACCGGGGATGATCCACGCCGGAGCGCGGTTTGCGGAGGGCACCGGAGGGCGCATTACCGCGGGATCGGTGCGGGCACGGGGGGGGGGCGTGCGCGGCGCGCTGCGGGCAGGGGTGTGCGGACGGCGGAAGGCGCGGGTGCTTCGGGAACGCGTTGGGGATAGCGCGAGTGCCCCCACAGGAGACTGGTTGGGACCTTGGCGGCTTCCGCGTGCTGAGGCTTGGCTGCGGTTTTTGTCACAAAAAGGTTGCCTTCGGGCAGGGGTGCGGCGGGTTGGGATCTCACGGGGGGGGGGGGGGGGGGGGGCCGGGAGAAGGTGGAGGCCGGGGATGTAAGAGCCGAACGTCTCGGAGCGCCGGCGTGCTGGGAAGCAGCCCGGAGCCCTGGTCCGTCGGGTGATTTGGTGATTGAGAAATAAAACGCGGTTGCAGAGGATCGGCCCGAGGGCTCATCGTCCCGCTGCGCGGCGGATGGTGACGCATCTGCTCTTCCGACGGGGATGCCCTTTTTGCCGGCAAACACGTTGTCCTTGCCGATGGTTTCTCCCGTGGAACGAGTTGTGTGAGCAGATGGGGGTTGGTGCCGGTGTTGTAAGCATGCCCTGCCGACACAGCCTGGCCTGGTTAGCTAGGCTAGATGCGTTTGCTGGAGCCAGGTGCGTCCTCAGGACAGGAGGAGGCATGGAGAAAGGTGTAGGAACCACCAACACAAATCTCTGAGCTTGGTGCGCTGGAGCTCCAGCTGCAGGCAGAATTCACAGCAGCTGGAAGATTGACTTCCTGCTATCACAGTTCAGTCACCCCTGATCTTAAGATGTTTTGGTCTCCACAGCTGCCGGAGACACTTGTGGGCTCAGGATACATGTTCCCGCATATCTGAGCGGTTGCTCAGATGTGGGGCTGGGTTTTCAACACGGAGGAATTTGTTTGGGTTCAGAACTGACTTGGTCTATAGAATTACGGAGTACTTAGCATTGACAGTGTTTTGTGTGTTCTCCGAAAATGTGTTCCTAGGCCACGTTTTGCGAAGCGCAGGAATTGTGCCGCCCGACCTGCATGAGCAGAAAGTTGCTAGCACAGGCGTGCCGGGGTGGCAAAAGGCAAGTAATAGGTTTTTGTCCTTATTATGGGCTTGTCCAACTTAGGAGCGGGTGCTAGTAAGTAGAACGGTGGGTTCCTGGGAAGAAGCCCAATCCATCTCTCCGTTGGCAGTTGCGATATTCAGCTCTCTTTACTCAGCTTTTGATCTCTGTAGTTTATGTCTGTTTCATCATAAGAAAACTAAATGGGGAGATAAATAGACCACATTAACTCTTACTGATTCTTGGGTTTTAACTGTAATTTCAGTTAACATTTTAAATTTTTTTTACCGTAAAGGCCTGTTTGGGTTGGGTTTTTTTGTTAGGACCAGCCCAAGAGCTGTCGGTTATCTTGTACGGGCGGCAATACCAATTCTTGCCAAAATCCAGCAGTTCAGAAATTGTTTAGCTTGTGTAAGTACACCAAACCAACACCCAGGGGGAGGCATGTTGTTTACTTGAAAAGGATAAAGGTTGCCAGCCTCACTGAAGGAGTAAATTGACCATTCCAGAGAGTGAAAGAGTATCAGCCATAGCATGGGAAGTGGATAAGATCCAAGTCTACAACCACAAAATAATCATTGTTGTCAAGTTCTTCTTAGGAGGATCATATTCATTAGAAGTTCCAAATCCCATGTTCTCCTTAAGAAGAGCCTGGGAAAGGGGCAAAAAAAATTCATAAAAACAGGCATGGAAAAAAAAAAAATTCTATTTCCGTTAAATCTAAATTTCTGTGCCATGCTGCACTTTTTTCTGGCAGCAAAGGTAGGCTGAAATTACAAGCAGTGCTCTGCTTTCCCAAGAACTGTTTAATCAAGAACATCCGATCATTCAGCTCCCACTGCCCTCTTCCTTCCATTGCCTGTCTTCCCCTGCAGTTTTGCAAGGCCATCAGCTAGATGATTCTAGATCCTGAGTCTTCAGGTGTTCCTGCAAAGTGGCCGCACCTCTGTTTATATTAATAGTTGGAGGAACAGGTCAATGGGACAGGGCTTATGTAAGATGCTTCATAAAGGTGTTGTGGGGGGGAGGGTGGAGGGGGGGCACCTGTTGTACCTCCACACCCTTCCCTTACAGACCTCTTCGTGTCCCGGCCTCAGGTTCTTCATTTTCAAGGGACACATTGCCAAAAAATTAAGTTTACAAAAAAGACATATCTCAGGTCGGTGCAGTCTATGGGGGAAACTGCCTTAGACTGAACCTTCCACATTAAGTAACTCAACTCAAACTGGCATCTTTGGTTTTTGGACGTGGAGGGCACTACTTATGAATTAGTGCACCTCTCCTTATAAAGTACTGTGGAATGCAGACAAGAATATAAGTAACTTAAGTTCTGCTAATAGGACGGCAGAAAACTTGTCAATTGGTGAGTTCTCAGGGGGAGCATGAACATTCACTCGTGTCCTTGCAAATTATAGTCTGCTCATGACCCCTGTAGAAAAAGAACTTGACACTGTCCATTGGAAATATT
>CM031880.1:430101-449058 GCA_018697195.1 Certhia americana | reverse complement strand
GCCGGTCCGTGCCCCGGCTGACATTGTCCCGCAGCAGCCAGGGCACCCAGAGCCGGTCCCTGCCCCGGCTGACATCGCCCTCTAGGAACCTGGGCACTCAGAGCCGGTCCCTGCACCGGCCGACATCGTCCCGCAGCAACCAGGGCACCTCGGACCGCTCCCCGCCCCGCCCGACATCGTCCCGCAGCAACCAGGGCCGGTCCGTGCACCGGCTGATATCGTCCCGCAGCACCCAGGGCCGGTCCGTGCACCGGCTGACATCGTCCCGCAGTGCCCTGAGCTCGGGGGGTACCGAGAGCCGTCTCAGCCCGAACGAGGAGGGCCGGGAACAAGGCCCGGAGAGGCGCAGGTCGCGGCCCGGTGGCTCCTCGCAGACTGCCATCCCGGCCAGCAGAGCCCGCGGCCAGCACCGGGCCGTGAGAAGCCGCGGGGCCTGCAGCGGCCTGGCGGAGCCGGGACCGGTGAGGGCCAAGCACGGAGGGCCGAGGCTTCCCCTGCCCGCAGCGCTGCAGGCCCAGCAGCTCCTGCACCCCTCACCCAGCAGCTGCTGCTGGGGGGAGCCCAGTGACCTCTACAAATCCCCAACTCTCTTTCCAGGCCTCCATGAAGAAACCACGTCCTCACCCACAGAGAGAGGCCTCTCACCGTGTGGAGCAGGAAACCCAGACTGATACCTGGGCACAAGAGGCAGATTCAGCTGTTCAATATGCTGAGCAGGAGACACAGACAGATACTGTGTTAGAAGAGGAGAAAAATTCAGCTTCTCCCCTCATGGTTGACCAGGAGACAGGGACTCAAACAAAAAAGAATTCAGCTTCTCCTCAAGTCACTGACAAGGGAACACAGACCAAGGCCCACAGCTCTGCCCCCTTCACAGGCACTGATGCCCTGGCTCACCAGCAGACACCCTCCCTGTTCTGCAGAGCATTCAGGTGCTTCTGCATGGCTGGCCAGCCCCATGCTGCCAGCACCCTGTGGGATCCCAGGGACAGCCGCTGCTCCAGGCAGCCACCATGTCCTGAGCGTGGCACACCAGAAAAGTGGGGATGGACAGCACTGCCGCCCTACTCTTGGCCGTGGCTCATTGAGATGAACCAGTTTTAATAAAATGTTTCATTCCTTCAATCGTGCCCACCTGTGCCAGGTCCATCAGGAGAAAGTCAGCTGCAGTAAGGCCCGTGCAGAGCGGGAGAGCTCCTGTACTCCTCCAGCCAAGCAGAGCCCATGCCCTCAGCCTCTGCCATGCTTCAGGGCTCCAGCTCCTCTAGTGCAGATCTCTGGGCCGGTGCTGGTGGCCAGCCCTCAGCTGAACCCCGTCAGCTCCCTCCCACCCACCTGCTTCCAAGTGAACTTTACAGATCATAAATTCGGTGAGTTTTCCCTAAGCCTGCATCTCCTTAGGCTGATGAGTGTGGACCCCCACTCGTGGGGAGGGAGCACCTCTCCCCTCTCTTTTAAGACCTGCCTTGATTGCTCTCATACCACTTCGGGGAGTTCCTCTTGGTGATGTGTGGGCAAAGCTTTCCTCCTAGTCCTGCCGTCAGGACATTGCTGCTGCCCTTTCTAAGAAAACAAATAACAAAACTACAAGCACTGCCCTGAGCTTCCTTTGCTCCCACAGGGGTGAGTAGAGCCAGCCAGGGACTAGCTGCCCCATGGATAGGCTGAGGGGTGCTGGGACCAGACAGGGCTACCCCAACATCTGTGTTTGGGGATGGCTGGGCTTGGTGGCAGAATTCCCAGCACCAGGGTCGGACCGGAAGCTGGAAGTAGTGGAGTCTCTCTGTTTTTCCAGCTGTGCAGACACATGGGCCCTGCAGGTCCCACAGGCCACTTCCCCCCTCCCTTCCCTGAGCCACAGACTCAGGCTGATATGCACAGAAATCTGCCTGGACACAAAAAAAAAAAAAGAAAAAAAAAAAGGCAGGAGCCAGGGAGCCTGATGCAGGTTTTTTCTGTACATCAGTGTTTTTGACACCACAGCCTGTTGCTGCATATAATAAAACAGAAATCAGAAAGAGCAACCAGAATACACACCCAAAGGCAAAAAACCCTTGGCTTAAAGAAGGTGCTGCCGGGCCCCCGGGGGAAGGCTGGCAGCGGGGCTCCAAGGGGGGAAACGCCTGCCCTGGCTGGGGAGAAACACAACACAAAGAAAAAACGAACCAACAAAAAAACTCACCCAAGGCTCCCGCTGCGGAGCGGGGAGAGCCAGAAATCCCCCGATTGTCCCGACCTCAGTCCTGTTAGCACCTGTACAATAAAACTGTACCGGCCCCGAGGCGGAGCAGCCCGCCCACACCCGCTCCCGCACAGAGAGCTGCTCCCGGGACACCGGCGGGGAGCGGGGCAAGGAGACGGCTCCGGCCGTGGGGACAGAGCCTGGGGCGGGGCACAAGCTGCCGAAAGCGGGGGACGCGCCTGCCCGGGCGGCACCGCCGGGGACAGGGAGCAGTAGCACGAATGACATGGAGGAAAGGAGCACGGCAGAGGATGGAGTAGTAGGGCTGGCTCCGGGCTGGGGCTGGGCGCTGGCAGCCGGAGCCACCTCCAAAGCCAAGGGAAGGGGCTGTCCCCTGGCTTGTTGCCAGGGAGCGACGGGAGCCCCTGGGCCTGGCTGGCCTCGGGGCACGCTGGAGAGGGGCAGGGGACGGCCTCATCCCACAGCCCGGAGCTCACCATCACAGTGATACAGACTCAGCAAAAACAAAGAAAACATTACAAATTAAATACTAATTAAATAAATACTATGGAAGACGTTGGGAGGGGGAGGGTGAAGGGAGAGGCGCAGTTCGGTAGGGTCCGGTGGGGAGGGGCGGCGGCTCGCTGCCCCATTGAGCCCCGTGCAGGGGTTTCCATCACACACCGGAGCTGCAGGAGGCGGCGGCGGCAGCGACCGCCGCTGCTCGTGGCCGGGGGACCTCGGGAAGTCCTTGGAGGCGAGGGTCCTCCCTCCCCAGCTGGCGGAGACCCTGAGGAGAGGAGGAGCAGCTGCTCAAAGACTCGGGTCCCTGCTGCTGGCGCTGAGAGAGCCGCTTCCCCTTGGTCCTTATTATTGCCTCGTGATGCCAGGAGTGGCCTGTCCCCGTCAGCTGCTCCAGGCCTGGTACTCCACCGCCGAGCCCAACAGCTGCAGCAGCTCGGGCTCGTAGTGAACCAGCTCCACAGTCTCCGCCGTGCCCGGCGCCAGCTCGGGGCTTGCCGGCACCTCCTCCTGTGCCAGCACCTGGCTAAGGGACACCTGGCGCTGGAACTCTGCCCGAGGCAGCGTGGCCACCTCAAAGTGCGGGAAGCGGGCCTGGAATATGCGGGAGGACAACTTCAGCCGCTTGAGCACATCAGAGAACAGGAACCAGTTGCAGGGCCTGCGAGGATGGCAAGAGCACAGTGGGTTACAGGGGTGGAGGGGGCCGCAAGCATGGTGCCCACCCCCCTGCCGCCCCAGCCCTCCCCTCTGGCCCTGGCACTGTCCTCCATGTGCTGCTTCCCCTCAGGAGCCCACAGACTGGGTTTGATCACGGTCACAGCTTGTTAAAACACTCACAGCCAGGCAGGGACAGCAGTGTGAAAGTCCTGCCTTCAACAAGGTCCTGGCAGCTTCCCTGCCAGGAATAAGCCACATGGTCAGGAAATAGAGCTGCTGGTGTGGTTTATTGCTGGAGGGTATACTGCATGTGTCCCTCTGCATGGACAAACACTGGCAGGCACAGAAATCTGCTGCACAGAAGAGCAGTGCCTTGGTTGCTGCCTCTTCCAAGTCACTCTTCTTGCCCAGCAACAGCCACTGTGTCATGGGGCTGCAGGTAGGAGTGCCGTTCCAGTGCTGGGACTGACTTAGCCATGATGGAAGGGACAAAATCTCAGAGCCATCAGTGTGAGCTGCTGCTGAAGGAACGTGGGGCTAGAAGCAGGATGACAGGGATGACAGAGGGAGCTTCGTGACAGGCACAGTGCAGGGACACTCAGGGCAGCAGGATGTGCCTGGCTATGGAGGGTGGAGGGGAGTCCTGATGAGCCTTCCC
Source organism: Certhia americana (assembly GCA_018697195.1). NCBI lineage: Eukaryota > Metazoa > Chordata > Aves > Passeriformes > Certhiidae > Certhia > Certhia americana. The sequence continues at coordinate 445,036 of CM031880.1, read as the reverse complement.
TGCTCCCTGAGAACACTCCAGGCTGTGCCAGGCCAGGGTCTGCTTTCCCAACTTCCTCAGCCACAATTTCCCTCTGCTGCCCAGAGCAGCTGTGGCTGCCCCATCCCTGGAAGTGTCCAAGGCCAGCTTGGACGAGGCTTGGAGCACCCTGGTCTAATGGAAGGTGTCCCTGCCCATGGCAGGGCGGTGGAATGGGATGAGCTGTAAGGCCCTTCCCAACCCAAACCCTTCTGAAATTCTGTGATAATTCTATGAAAAAAAACCACCTGAGATACATGAGCAGCTCTTAACCCCACAGGAACAGCCAACAGGCTGCTGCCCATGCGGGGGCTGCAGCCACCCGTAGTGCTGCTCTGTGCTCCAGGGAATGGCACTCACCCCCGGGAGACGGACACTTGGAGGTTGTAGCTGGGAAGCAGCGGCTTGTCTGAGAATTCAAACATGAAGTTATCTGCTTCTTGCTCCTCTTCCTCCTGGTCTGAGCTCCCTGGAGGGTTGAGCAGCAGGTCGCAGCCGATGCTGTCCTTCCCCTCTGCAACAGGACACAGGTTAGCACTGCTCAGTCACACACCAGCCCGTGCTGGCACTCCCTGGCCACGGCCACGACCCCACGCCCAACATCATTCCCGCAGCCATGTGAGAACTGTACCCCTCTGCTCCCCTTCTGCCCCTCATGCCAGAGGAACACAGAGCAAGTGCTGGCTGCTCTGCACAGAGAGGCTGCTCACTGGCCAGGTGAGGTGGGGAGAATATCCCGAGTCGTGGCAGGAAGCTCAGGTGCGCTCTGGTCCCACAGGTGGGACAGGGCACAGTCTGCACCATGAGCCACCCCACTGATAGACCCCAGACTCTCTCCAAAATTACCTTGGCCCCTCTCCCATGCCAGCACAGACCTCCTCAGCCTGGAAGAGCCTGGAACAGTGAGGTGGGAGGGGGATGTAGAGAAGCTTTGCCTGCACAGGCCCTACCAAGGAAGGCACAGTGAGCACTTTGCTCCTTGAGAGCTTCTCCACCCAGATCCCACCCTCAGAACGTCAGCAGGTGATCCAGGAGAGCCAGCACCTGTCCCAGTGAAAACAGCAGGGCTGTACCACCAGAAAATAATCCAACCAAGCAGCAAGCATGAGGGGAAATTTAAGGTGGACGTACAGAAGTTCGTCCCTGTGAGGGTGGTGAGGCCCTGGCACAGGTTGCGCAGAGCAGTTGTGGCTGCCCCATCCCTGGAAGTGTCCAAGGTCAGGTTGGATGGGGCTTGGAGCAGCTGGGATAGTAGAAGGTGTCCCTGCCCATGGCAGAAGAGTGAATTAAGATGGTCTTTAAGGTCCCTTCTAACACAAACCAGTCCATGATTCTATGACTTAGAACATTTGCCTGGGTGTTCCAGGAGACAGCTGAGCGTCAGCAGGATCTGCATCCAGAGGGGATGGAGAACAGCAGGCTGGATCCAAAACCATTTAAACCCAGGTAATTTTCCTATTTACCAATCTGAAAAGATCCTGCTGAAGAGAAACTTGCTGCCTGGATTTTATTATGAAGAGGTGTGAATAGTCTTAAGTTTGCAGAGTGGTGTTGTCTCATTGAGATAATACAAGAAAACTCAAAAACCTTCCAGATAAGAGAGTTTAGATTCTACGGAGAGCAGTGAGACCCAGGGTGCCCCATAGCAAATAAACCAATCGTGCAAAAGTTCAACCCCAAGCACAAGAGAAAAGGCTGAAAAAAAAATCTTCTGGAGTGCTGCATGAGGAAGCTTCACACACCCAGCTGCTCACCCAGCACGAGTGGTATTCCAACTGAGGAACAAGAGCAGATGACAGGAGACACTGGCTCAGGCAGGGTCTTGGGGAAAAAGTTATTTCCTAGTGCTGCCAAGGTTAAAAAAAATCCCTAAGAAACAGGGTGCTGGAATTGTCCAAACTTGCTGTAGAATAGGACAAAAATAAGTTACATGGTTATTGATCCAGTGTTGCTGCTGGCAAAGCTCAGATGCCATCACTGAAAAACCTCAGATTTCCTGAGCAACTCAGAAAAAAATAATTAAATGCATTTAATGTGGCAAAAATAGGGCTCACTGTCTGTCCTGAAAGCTTGGTCCTGTCCGTCTGCCCGTGCAAAGGCTGGGACAAGGACAGGAACATTCTGTACCACAGAGAGAGACAATCAGGCACAACAATGCCTGTCCCAGGTGGAGAGAAACTCCAGACTGGGCTTTGTCTCTGGAGCTCCAGCAGCACCAAGTGCAGGACACTGATGACTTTTCCACACCTCAGAGATCCCACACCCTGGCTTCCTTCATTATCCTTCTGCCCCCAGAGAGTTGTAGACCTCCAGGAAAATGTGGACAGCGTTCCTGCCTCAAAGAATAGGAACAGCTCAAGCAGGGCCTGGGATTTCTCCTGTATCTTGAGGGGGACACAGTGCTTCAGCTGGTGGAGCTGCTGGAGAGGGAGATTTCAAAGGATTGATCCATTGGAGGAGGAGAGTTGTTTGCTGCCTGTGATGATTGAGAGCAGCTCGGTTATTCCAGAGCTTCCCTCCCTGGGCTGTACCTGTTCCAGGTGACCCGAGGCAACTGCTGAGGTACCTGAGCCAGAAAGGGACATTTCAGTAGACAGGCTGTAAAGAAACCAGCCCATGTCCCAGGCTTGGGCATCCTTTTTCTGCCGGCTCTGGCAGTGTCCGGCAGCAGGGGCTGGCACTGCAGCTGCTGCTGCTGTAAACTGATCCCACCAGGGTGGGGAGGAGGGTCCCTTCCTGTGCCTGCTGGAAACAGACCTGGCAGGGTTAGGGATCACTTCCCAGCTGGGTTAGTTCCTGCCTTGCCAGGCAGCCTCCCAAAGGCAGCAAAGAATGCTCCATGGATGGGGCAGCAGGGAAGCAGTGATAAATCAAAAGATATCTTTAAAGATATCGCAAAGAACAGCTAGTTTTCTTTGTAAAGGCTTGTGACAGCTTCAAGAGTGAGAAATTCTGAGGAAGGAGGTTGAGGTTTGAACTGTTCCCTTGGCAGGGCTGAGGTGCAGCAGCCTACAAACAGTGCTCTCAGGAGTGCAGAATTTCTCCAGTTCTGGAATAGAAAGACATCAGGGTCCTCCAAGGACAAGTCCTCCACCAAGAGCAAGCTCCTGAATGTATCAGATTTGTTTTTGTTTCTAGAAGGATGTTGGAAGTTATGGAGGTGAGCAACTGCAATCAACAAGCAGCCTCTCAACCTGCCAGCATAAATGTTCCAAGTCTTTACGGAGGGCTCAGGAGTGCTGAACTTGGGAGAGGCTGGAGGGACTCCAGTGTGCCACGGGCCCATGCCACATCCAGAACATCTTCCATTGCAACCACAGTTTTGAGGAAATGACAGTAAAGGCAGAAGTCAGTCCTTCAGTGGGAAAAATGCCTGGTGTTGTAAGAACAGGACCTCCCCTGGATGAACATCTCCCCTCCAAAGCAGGGGAGAGGGATGGGCAGCTCTGGGAAACTGGAAGTTCAAGACTCCTGCACTTCAAAGGAATAAGGTCCTTCACCCTCCTTCCTTGGTGACCGGGTAGCAGGGGAGCAAAAAGAACTGCTACAAGAATGGGATCGACAACCCAAGACCCTCAGGAATCACCAGCAACACCTGGAGCCCAGTCCCGCACTTGAAGGGGTGCACATATTCAGCTTCCCAAAGAAGAATTCCCTCCCAGGAGCAACTCCCAGCATGTATCACCACGGCAGGTCTCTCCCCAAAGTGTGAGTAGAGAGAGATGTGGCCAAACCTGAGGGAATGGCATGTTTTACACAGCATCACCTCCTGCTCTGCTGCCACCAGTGCTGCACTCACCGAGCACAGAGCTGCTGTAGAAATCCCAGGCTGTCCGAGGGTCTCCGTCACTGCGGCCCTGCAGGTCTGACAGGTAATCTAGAGAGGGGAAATCGAGAGGGTTAATGGCTCAAAGCATCATCCTGGGGTGCACATCCACACATCCAGGGAGAGCTGCTTCACCCCTGCTGCTTTTCCCACTTGGGCATTATGGGAAAAGCTGAACCATGGCTTCAGGAAGGGTGTCCCTGCTCAGGAGTGGGCATCACCCCTGGGCCCCAACCAGGAGCTGAAAAAGGAAAACAACAGACAGTGTGAAGTGGCTTGGAGAGAAAGATTCGTAGAGCAGTCCTGAGCTCCAAATCACCATCCCCAAAACGCGTGTGAGTAGTTGCGCCTGGAGGAGCTCACATAGGCAGTGAGCAAACAAGAGTTTTTTCAACACTGGGGATTTTCTGTCTTGTGCCTTCCTTGCTGCTGTGGAGAAGCCACAACTCTCATTTCGCATGTACACAAATGGCACTGAACATGGCCATAGGGTTCCAAACCAGCCCTTTCTGCCAGCAGCAACATTTGGGCTCTTTTGCCATAGAAGGCAACATTATTTGGCAACAAAAATCTGTTCCCTTAGGTTAAGCAGTAGAACCAGGGGCTGAGGAACATCATCTCCAAGCAGAGCACTGTCTTTAGTTGTGTGACCACAGTGCAGCCATTTCCTTGCACATTGAAAACTGAAAAGTGACTTGTACCTTATAACGGAAACACATACACTTCTATAATTAAAGATTGGGTGGTAAAAACATGCTTGTGTGACAGGACAGAGCTAAAGACTGAGCCATTTTCTGCTCAGGCCCTTGGACACCCAGATTTGTCCCTGTATGCTGCCAGAGGGGAAGGTCTGGAGGACTGTGACCCCAGGCCTGGCACCTACCACAGAGAAAGCGCTTCATCACATCGCTGGTGGCCAGCTTCACTGCTGTCTGCCCAGAGTATGTGGCCAAAGTAGGATCAGCACCATAGGAAAGGAGAAGCCACATGGTTTCCAGGTTGTCATTGGCTACTGCATCGTGGATAGGCCTGCAAGAGCAGAAGCAGAAAGGGACCGGGAGTTTGCTGAGGAAATGCTCTGGTTTGGATTAAGATCTGTTTGGTGATGACCAGTACCTGAAGAATGAGTAGTACCTGCTCCCTGTCCCGGCTCACCTGGTGCCGTCCTGGGCGCTGCAGTTGACATTGGCGCCGTGCTGGAGCAGGATGTGGAGGATGTCGATCCAGCCACGCGCGCAGGCCTCGTGCAGGGCCGTGTACCCCGCGTTGTCGTGGTGGTTCACATCGCTGCTCTTCTTCTGCAGGCAGTACAGCACCACGTCCTGCACAGCAAGAGCACGGCTGTGACGACCAGCCTGGGTGGGTGGGGCAGCAGGGACACACACAGGAGGGCACAGGACTCACCTTGTAGCCCAGGCGAGCTGCTCGCTGCAGGAGCGTCTCCCCCGCGTTCTTGTTCACAATCAGCCGCCGAGCTCCGGGAGGAACGTTCTGGGCTGGGGACAGCTCAGGGGAACTCCCCAGGCTGGCCCGATGGGACTTACAAAGTGTCCACAAGTCCTGTGACTTCTTCAGAGGGCACGTTTTGGGCTGGTTGCAGCAGCCTTTCCCCTGGGAAAGAAAGGAATACAACTCCTTGGCACGTGTGGCCATGACTCATGGGAATCCCCATCTCCCCTCATCCGTTCAAGCCATACCTTCCCCTCGTCACAGATCCCTGCCAGGTGTTTGGTTTTACATTTGCGTTTTCCTGATGGTTTCTCCAGCTCTTCTTGGACAGGAGAGCTGTCGGAGTGCTCCAGGAAGAAGCCATTCCGAAAGTCCGTACGTCCTTGGGATTTCCGGGGCGATGGGGATAGCCTGGTCCTCAGCTGTAGCTCTGTGCCTTTGCCCTTCCCAGACTCCTTCTGCTTCCGGTGCCTGCAATCTACAGGAGAAATGTGAGTGAGGAGCTTCTGTAGGTACCACACTGAAGGTCACCCAGACTTCTGCCGCTAGGCAAGACAAACTGCCCATCTCTGAGAGCTGCACAGAAATCAGAGAACCTGTGGCTGCACCATCTCTGGAATTGTCCAGGGCCATGTTGAACAGGGCTTGGAACACCCTGGGATAGTGGAAGGTGTCCCTGCCCATGGCAAGGGGTGGAACTGGATGAGCTTTAAGGTCTCTTCCAACCCAGACCTTTCTGAGGTTCCATGATTCTAAATCCAGCCCCAGAGCAGGGGCACTGTAGAAAGGAGAAGCAGAGAGAACAAACAGATTCTCATATCTGGGATGGACTCAGCATGTTCGTGGGACACACAAGGAAAGATAGGAGCAAGATTCATTGGGATATGTCTAAGAGAGGTAGGACGTGTTCACTGTCTGTGAACACTCAGTGCTTGCTGCCTAAGCATAACAGGCCCCGCCTTGCCCTCTCATATCTTCCTCTGAAGGTTAAGGAGCACATTTAAATTTTCATTAACATGCATCCAGTTAGGAAGCACCAGGATTCCTCAAGGGAAATTCAGCCTTGTGTTCCCCGAATGGAGGAATCCTGATCACCCAATCCTGCAGCACGAGACTTACAGGCATTCCATGAAATGAGTAAGAGATCAGTTAAAAAGAGATGGAGGAAAGGACTTTGCACAGCATGGAGAGAACTTCAGGATTCCACTGCCACTGGAGGTGGCTCCAGGCCACAACTTCTGAATCCAAACTACAGCAGGTCCCCTGTCTGAGGGCTGATTGAGCAGCCTCTGAGGGAAGCTGGACAGACAGAGACTCTTAACATATGTGATAAGGCTGCTGGGCAAACCCTCCTGAATGGCACTGCACTCAAAGCTCCTTCCAGGCCCCTGTTCTGAACAGGCGGCATCCTGAGTGTGCCCCTGAGTTGCCAGGAAGTTGATTCGAAACTTTGTTCCTGGTCTGACCCAGGCTCCCAGACATGGCAGGTTAGTGTAACCCTGTCCTGGCAGCTGCTGGGAGGACAGCAGCCACCTCTGCTCCCCACAGCACCTCAGCAGCATCTTAGGAGTGCCAGTCTGAGCTCCAGTGTGACAGAAGGCAACAGGGTTGTGGCCACTTCATGCCCTCCAGGAGCACAGCCCAAGCACACAGAGGGCTGGCACAAGTGCTACCCATGGCAACTTTCCCCCAAAAAAAGTCACCTGTGTGACTGTGGACACAGCTACAAGCCACAGGCAAGTGCCAGCACATTCCAAGCCACCACACACTGCCAGGCAGGTCCCACAGCCTTGACTGTCCCCACACAGGGAGAGGGGACTGCAGAGACTTCTGCCCTCAGGGATGTGCTCATCACGGATTTAGGCCTCCCAGAGGGCCTGGCAGTGGCAGGGGAAGGCACAGGAGCAGCAGCAGAGCAGAGGTGGGTACAGGTGGGCACAGGGTGTTCCTTCTTACGCCTACAAAACTCACAGGGGGCTCCCCCATCACTGCACTCTCGCTAGTCCTCTCATCCTTGTGCTCCCTGGTGCAAGTCTGCAAGTGGCCCCCATAGAGAAGGACAAAGCCAAGAGAAGCCTAGTTGGATGGGGATGGCTCTGCATCCCCCTGCGTTAGCACAGGCTGCTGAGAATGGCTCCCAGGGGCCCTGCTTGTCCAGAAATATTCCACTGTGCTACCTCGTCCCATTCTCATTTTCCCACGCCCTCTGTCTTAATCCAAGGGTAAGATCAGTGTCTAATTAGCCACACACATTGCTGTTTACTGTTCTGGAATTTACTGTAAATGTTTTTGAAAGAAGAGCTGATCGATTGAAGCAGCCCGTGCTTTGGCCACCAAGTCATTAAAAGTGAGGGAGTTTCCTTGTTACAAAAAAATTAATGAAAAGCAAATCCCCCCCAAAATTTCACACTTAACAAAACAAAAAATTCCCACACTGGTCTCCAGTTTAGTACCAGAACTACCTTCCCAGATTGTACCTGCTTTGGATTTCCGCCTCCGGTGGGGACATCCCACTTGCTCCTCCTCCCGCTCAGTCAGGTATTCCCCTGTCTGGTATTTCCGACTTTTCTGCCGTCTCCTTTTCTTTCTTTTGATGCGGCCATCCTCCTCCTCCTCCTCCTCCTCCTCGTTGGGCTCCCACAGCTGCCTGGGTGATTCTGCTCTCCAGGGCAGTTCCCGGGTCCTCCTCGTGTGACAGCTGCTCCTCTCAGACACAGACCTGTCCCTGTCCCTGCGGCTGTGGCAGCGGGATGTCCTGTGGGATTTGCGCAGCTTGCGATGTTTTAAGGATGTCTCCTCCTCCTCCTCCTCCTCCTCCTCTTCCTCCTCCTCCTCCTCTTCTTCCTGATCCTCCTCTGGCAATGGTAAAATCTCCTGGCCACTCACATCACACTCTCCCGTCACACCAGCAGAAGAGCCAGCCACGCTTCCTGCAAAAAAGTGGGATTTCTAGCAGACAAAAAAGCCAAAAGGATCCACAAGCCTCAAAGCAGGACAAAACCCAGGGACAAGGTGATGTGAAAAGGGAATGCTCCCACGAGTCACCAGGAGCCTGGGCACCAACTCACCCGACTGACTGCGTGTCCGGCTGCTCAGCACCACTGGAATGAAGTCCCGGAAGTTGTTCTTGGGCTTCTTCTCCAAGTAACCTGTGAGAACCAAGCCTTGAGAAAACAGATCAGAGACCTGTGATGTGGGAAGGGCAGTGCAGCGACACCATAGCAGGGGCTGCTGTGATGGCCCAAGGGGGATGGCTTTAAATGAACAGAAATTGGTTTAGATTGAACATAGGGAAGAAGCTTTTGAAAATGTGGCTTGTAGAACACTGGTGCAGGTTCTCCAGAGAGGTGGGAAATGCGCCATCCCCGGAAACATCCGAGGCCAGGCTTGACCAGGAGCAACCTGGTCTAGTGGAAGGTGCCCCTGCCCACGGCAGCAGGGTGGAACGGTGGAACAAGATCAGCTTTAAGGTTCCTCCCAACCACCTCCATATTCTGAGAGTCTGATCATGCTGCAGCTCTATTTTGGATCCCAACCCAACTCCAGAGGCCATTTGGTTTCAGGAGAGCAGCAGTTTGGCCTCTAGGGCAGCCTGACCCCGCAGGAACCTACTGCCATTCCCAAAAGTACCTTCCTCGTGGCTGTCTCTGCGGTGAGCTGGAGATGGGCACTCCGTCTTCACTGGCCTCCTACGCTTGCGCTTTACCCTGAGGCTGTTGTGATCTGTGATGGCACCCAGGCTGCCTCGGCCTTCCCGGCCTTCCTGCTTGCCAAGCTCATGTGGATTGTCACGGTGTTTTTGCCACTGTGAAGGGAGGACATGGGCTGGAGCTTCCCGCTGACCGCTTCTGTGCTGGAGCAGCACAGAAAGGACAAAACTCCACCTCCACTGATTATGCTAGTGCCCTCCAGCTTTTTTGACATGCCAGATACGTTTTTGCCCTGGACAATCTGCAGCACAAGTACATTCCCCCACAGCCAGGCAATGCCCAGGAGCACAGGTAGAAAGCCCTGTGTCCTCAGCTGTCCCCTCATGAGAGCTCTCTCCTCTCCCCCAGCCCCACCTTTGCCCTGACCCAGCGCTCCCAGCCCATCCCACGCACCTTCCGGCCATGCGTGCTCCGGTTTCCCAACTTGCTTGGGGACTCCTCACTGTCCTGGCCTTGGCACTTCAGTCTCTTGTGGCTCTGCCTGGTGTCCCCGTCACGCTGCCGCTTGGCCTTGCAGCGTGTGCCACCCTCCTGCTTGATTTGCCCCGTTCCTTTGAGCTTGGCCTCAGCAAAGGTCTGGGGGGCCACCCCAGCCTGCAGGCAGGTTGCTGCTGGAAAGGACACATCACACTCCACCCGCTCCTTCTTGACCCTGCACAGATCCACCTGCTGCACACATGGCAGAGGCTCCGTGGCCGGTGGCTCCTGGGAGCCCTCGCAGCCCGGCTCCTTGCGCTGGCCATCCGTGGGCACCTCTGGCACCATCCGCAGGCCCTGCTGCCCAGCCGTTGGCAGGTCATGTGACAAGTACGCTGCTAACACTTGGTTTTTGGGTTTTGCATCTGACTGTTTGAGGCTACAGCTCCCCTGGGTAGCCTCAGTCTGTGCGTTGCTCTCCTGACCAGAGTCAGCCTCTGGCTGAGTGTGCTCCTGACTCTTTGGAGCATTTTCCAGCTTCCCCTTCCCCTCTTTCCCATCCAAGGCGCTGGTCTGGAGAGTTGGACCTGCCTCCAGCGGTGCTGGGTTGGCTGGCTCCTCGTAGGGCTTGGGCAAGGCCCGGCAGCTCTTGCTCTTGACCACAGCATCCTGTTCCTGAGGCGGGAGCCGAGGCAGCCCCTCCGGCAGGCTCTGGGCAGCCGCGCTGGGCTCGGCGGGTTGCACGCTCGGGAACGCCGGCAGCTCACCCGCCCCAGCTGGCTTGCAGGGGCTGCTCTGGCTCAGGGGCAGCTGTCCTGCAGTGGAGATGCCGATGGAAAGCAGCGGAGTTTGATGGTACGGAGACCAGCCCACAGGCAGAAGCTGAGGATTGGAAGGTTTGCCATTGATGGGGCATCGTGGGTGCACGCTTCCCTGGACAGGATTCCAAGTGGCGATGTCCTTAGACTGGCACAAAGGAGTTCCTGGAGCAACTCTGCCGTGAAGAAGTCTCCTGGCAGGATCCTGCTGTCCTTCTGCGCCAGCCTGGTTGGCTTTCTTCCCACAGGGAATGCCAGCACCACGGGGCTCGCCCTGGTCGATGATGGAGATGGGCTCCTGCTTGGGCAGGTGACGCGGGTCCCTGCCGAGGCTCACGCTGGCATCCTTGCTGAGCAGCAGCGAGGCCGGCACCGGGTTGGCAACACCGACGTAAGTGCCGGGAATGGTGCTGATGAGCGTGGTGTTCTTCACCCAGGAGCCCTGCTCGCCGTTGCGCAGGAAGTCAGGAAAGATGACCAAGGGCGGGGTGGTGCCGAGGCATGAAGTGACACTGCTGCCCGTGGCCTGTGCTGCACGCTGGGACTTGGAGAGGACGGTGGTGAGCAGCGCTTTGCCGCTGGTGTGCACGGGGGTGAGGATGGGCATGGGGGGGGTCTTGCGCTGGCTGGGTGGGGGCAGTTTCTGGCGGTTGGACTTGGAGGAGAGATCAAGAGGCATCTCACTGCACTCTGGGGATGAGACCATCTCACGCTCTAGCTGGGGAGGGGACTTCAGAGGAGACAGGGAAGTGGCAGCGGCCGCCGGTGCATGTGGCTCCGGAGCTGCCGGGGCTCTGACCTGGACGGCAGTTCCAGAGGAGGGAGCAGCGCTTCCACCTGGTGCTGGTGCTGCCGGCAGAGCCTGGCTGGAGGGCAGGGCCAGGCCAGTGCTGGATAGGGGAGTGCTCTCAGCCGCAGCCTGGGCACTACTTCCACCCGAGGGTGGGGGGCAGCTGAGCTGATTCACCTCCACAGACACCACTTTGGCATCCGAAGCCAAGGGCCTGGTGACAGAGAAGGTGTAAGGGTAGGAACGCAGCTCTGGGGAAGCGATGATGCCCGGTAGGCAACGCTCGTGCAGGTATGAAGGCAGGACAGGGAGGGTGAGTGTGGAGGAGACCCCCAGGGTGGCCGGGAGCGTGGCCACGCTGAGCGGCTGCCCACAGCTGGGCGGGGGGATGTACACCAGCGACTGGCTCGGGCTCAGCACAGCCCCAGCCTGGAAGGACAGGGGCAGCTTTTGCATAGCAGGGCCCTGAGAGGGGGGAAAGCAAACCCTGTTCAATGTGAAGGTGGCGGGAGTGGAGGCAGAGGTATTGCAGTTGGAGACAACCACAGACAAGGTCCCTTCTGCCAGCACGCCTGGCCCTTGTGCTGCAGTGCTCGGGGTGGCTTTCTCATTCCCAGCTGGCTCACTCTCTGGAGCCACGGAGCAGGCTGGGGCAGCATCAGCCTGCTTGTCGCTGGGAGGATCTGCCAATGTCCAGGCAGCATCAGCACCACTGCTCTCCTGCTCCACAGCTCTGGGGGTTGCTGGCACCTGCCCTCTGCCATCCCCCTGACCTGCCAGAGGGCCCAGGGCATCATCTGTCACAGTCTTTCCTACACACTCCAGGTTTGGGTTGGGATCGGGTGGCTGCTCCTCCAGTTTGGGTCCAAGCCGTTCCTCCACCTTGCCATCAGCATCCAGCCCCTGGGCACTGCTGCCACCACCACTGACTGCCGTGAGCTCCACCTGCAGCGAGAAGGGAGAAGGTGTTCGGGGAGCTGTGCAAGCAGCACCCAGGGACGCAGGAAGGATATGCCCCCCCAGACACAGAGGCGAAAGCAGCAAACAGCTCTGCCCAAAGGAGAGCACGGCTTTGCCTCACTGCATCCCTCTCAAGAAGGAATCCATGAATCCATTAGGGAAGATGCTCCTGGCTTGGCCTATTCCATCAGGGAATGGCCTTCTTGGACCCAGCTGTGCAGGGAAAAAACTCACCTCGGAAAGGCTGCTGCTGACACAAAACTCTTGAGACCCCAAGTGCTGGGAGCTGCTTGTTTTTGACTCCTCATCAGAAATGGGGGCTCTCCTAGGTGAGGAAGAAGACACAGCATTATGAAACCCCCCAAACCCCTCCCTGTCCCCGCATGGGGCAGTGGTCCAGCTGTACACCTTCCTCACCCACGGCCACCTGGGCTCATCGCAGGCCAAACCAGCCTTCCCCAGTGTCACAGCCTGTTCCTGTTCCCTCCATTTCCCATTCTGTCCCACCACACCTTTCCATCATTCCCTGAGTCTCATCCTGCTTGTCTCTTCCCCTCTACCTCCTCATTCCCATTCCTCCTGCTTCCTCCCTGTCCTGGGACCCCCAGCCTAGCCTAGCTGCCAGTGGGGACCTCCCTCTGGTGCCAAAGCTCTCTGGGCTCAGGAGGCCTGACAGGAGCAGGGGGTGTCCACGGCAGTCCTGACACACCATGTCTCACTGGCCAGCATGTCTGGACCCTTTGCCTCTGGAACGTGATTCCTCAGTGGAAAGCCTGGATTCAGGACTAGGACTGTGACCTCCTTGGGATACTCCTTCCCCAATAATATTTAGTGGACAGCACTTCCCCAGTGTTTTGCTTGGGACAAGCTGCTAGTGCCAGCACAAAACAGATCAAGTTTGGATTCTGTTGATAACACAATTTCAGCTGGATTTGCTTCCTACATCCTGGGCTTTCACAGGAGTCACAGACACAGCTCTGGGCACATGATTTGTCTTTGGACTCATTAACCCCAGTGCTGAGGCTCTGTTACATACCGCTAGCACCAGGCCCTCACTCTGGGCTGCCTCAGCCTTGCGACTCCGCTTTGTACTCAGTGCCAGGAACCTTCTCTGTTCGCCCAGTGTCAGGAAACTGCTCCATGTCCTCAGCCCCAGGACGCTTGCTCTGTACCCCCCCCAACTGCCAGGACCCTGCTTGGGGCTCTTTCCGTGCCATCCCTCCAACCGATCTTCGGGGTCGCTGACATCCCGGTTGTTCCCTTTGGAGGCTCCCGTGCTCTCGGGGCTGCCCGGCCCTCCCGTCGCAGGGGCCGCGGGCGGGGGTGTGGCCGGGGGGGCAGCCGCCTCAGAAGCCGGCGGGGGTTGAGCGGAGCCGATAGGCCGGAGCGGGGCGGTGGTCCCGGGGTCCCGGGGCCGGCGCGGTCGCGCGGGTCCCGGCGCGGAGCGGGCCGGGGCCGAGCGGGGCGGGGGGGGGGGAGGGGGAGCCCCGAGCGCAGCCGCCCTCCCCGCGTGGCCCGCCCGGGCAGGCGCTCCCGCGCTTGTCCCCTGAGTTCCCGGCGCGTCACGGCCCGCAGCTCCCCGCCGCTATCCCCCGGGGCCGCGGTACCCCCCTGCCCAGCTCCCCTCGGCTGCCCCGGATCAGCCCTGAGGGCGTGCGCACTCTCCGCCCGGTCCCTGCGGGGTTCCACCTGTTGCAAGTGCGCGATGCCGCGCCCAAACGGGGCCACGGAATGCGATGGGGCAGCGGGGAACGAGAGAGCGCCCGGCCGCGCCACCCCGGCCCTGCCCAGACATCTCAAATTTTGACGCCTACTGTAAGCTCGAGCAGCGCGAGAGGCTTCGGCCTGCGGTATCCATCGCAGGCCAGGCCCTTATCTGCGGGACCAGGGCACCCGGCGGTGCTGCGGTGGCAGATCAGCTCTCCCGAGCCAGACCTGGGGCCGTCCCGCCCCCACCACCGGGCTGCACTGGCCTCGGGGTGACGCCCGCCAAAACCTCGGCACCCGAGGCCAGCAATGAGCAGCCACCGCGCCTCTGTGGTGCATAAAACTTCCCGGGCTTTGGCAAATGCATGGAACAAGACGCCATGGCCTTGAGGGAAGCCCACAGACTAGTAGGTTCTGAGATAGGACCCCTGAGCCACGGAATGACAGGAGACGCAAAGCCACATAGCTTGGCTTGATCGAATCCTAACCTCCCGCCACTAATCCTCCCAATCCCCTGTTTGGTGGCAAGATCCACAACCCGCCCATCTTGATCATTTCGGACTTGGCACATCCCTCCTTAGTACCAAAAGCCTTTTAGTTCAAGCTCTTTCCCTTCCCCTGTCCACCTGAGAGCACAGGTCTAAGCAAAGCCACAGCACATGCTACAATTTTTGGCCTCATCAGCCCAAAGCTGCAGAGGCACCTAACGACACACCGGGCAGCAGATCCTCTGCCAGACCCCCAGCACACTCTCGCTGGAGCATGGATGCGGGCCCTCCGGAATTCCAAGCTATGATCCGAACTCCAACTCCTCCTGTGGCTTATTTGACTTCAGGCCATTTAGAGGCCCAGTAAAAAGCGGTTTTGAAGCCAGCACCACTCTCTTCCCACAGCCTCGTCCAGACCCCTACTTGCTTTCTGATGTCTCCTTCCCCTGCCCTGGCCGCCCACGAGCACTCACCCTCTCTCTCCTCGTGAGGCCACACAAGCAATCCGTTCTGTGCTGGTCCAGTTGGGCACCACCCGCTGTAAGAGTGCGTAGAGATTCATGAAGCTGCTCCTCAAAAAACCTCCAGGACCTGCTGAGGGGCTCCAGGGGACCACTTCTCCTGCAAAAGGGAAACATAAGGTTGGAATGCCCCTTGGGATGTCATTCAACCGCCCTTTTGGAAACTCAAGCCCACTTTGCTTGCCAGGCCCTGAGAGGGGAAACAACGCCCCCGGTATGCCACAGGGGGGG
>CM031880.1:406394-428632 GCA_018697195.1 Certhia americana | reverse complement strand
CCGGGGCCGAGCGCGAGGGGGAGCCCGAGCGCAGCCGCCCGCCCCGCGGGGCCCGCCCGGGCAGGCGCTCCCGGCGCTTCCCGGAGATTCGCGGCGCTTCCCGGCCCGCAGCTCCCCCGCCGCTACCCCCGGGGCCGGCGGGACCCCCCTGCCCAGCTCCCCTCGGCTGCCCCGGAGCAGCCCTGAGGGCGGTGCGCACTCTCCGCCCGGCCCTGCCGGGGTTCCACCTGGGGCAGTGCGCGATGCCGCCGCACAAACGGGGCCCAAGGAATGCGATGGGCATCGGGGATGAGAGAGCGCCCGGCCGCAGCCACCCGCCCTGCCCAGACATCTCAAATTTTGACGCCTACTGTAAGCTCGGAGCAGCGGCGAGAGGCTCGGCGGGTATCACCATCGCAGCCCTTATCTGCGGGACACAGGGCACCCGGCGGTGCTGCGGGTGGCAGATCAGCTCTGCCCGAGCCAGACCTGGGGCTCGTCCCTGCCCACCACCGCTGCACCGGCCTCGGGGGACGCCCGCCAAAACCCTCGGCACCCGAGGCCAGCAATGACAGCCACACGCTGCCTCTGTGTGCATAAAACTTCCCTGGCTTTGGCAAATGCATGGAACAGACGCCATGGCCTTGAGGAAGCCACAGACTAGTAGGTTCTGAGAATAGGACCCCTGAGCCACAGGAATGAACAGGAGACGCAAAGCCACAGAGCTTGGCTTGATCGATCCTACCTCCCAGCCACTAATCCTCCCTAATCCCCTGTTTGGTGGCAAGTCACAACCCTCCCATCTGATCATTCGGTTGGCACAATCCCTCCTGAGTAACCAAAAGCTTTTAGTTCAAGCTCTTTCCCTTCCCTGTCCACTGAGAGCACAGGTCTAGCAAAGCCAACAGCACATGCAGACAATTTGGCCTCATCAGCACCAAAGCTGCAGAGGCACCATAACGACACACGGGCAGCAGATCCTCTGCCGAGACCCCCAGCACACTCCTCGCTGGAGCATGGGATGCGGGGACCCTCCCGGAACGCCAACATATCCGAAACATCCAACTCCTCCCTGTGGCTTATTTTGACTTCAGGCCATTTTAGAGCCCAGTAAAAAGCGGTTGAGCCAGCACCAGCTCTCTTCCCACAGCCTCTCCAGACCCCTAAGTGGCTTTCTGATGTCTCCCTTCCCCTGCCTGCCGCCCACGCACCTCACCTCTCCTCGTTGAGGCCACACATGCGAATCCGTTCTGTGCTGGTCCAGTTGTGCACCCCGCTGTAGAGAGGTGCCGTAGAGATCATGACAGCTGCTCCTCACCCTCCAGGACCTGCTGGGGCTCCAGGGACCACTCTGCCTGCAAAAGGGAAACAGAAGGTTGGGAATGCTCCTTGGGATGATCAATTCAACCGCCCTTTTGGAAAACTCAGCCCCAGCTTTGCTGCCAGGCAGGCAGATGGGGAACAATGCCCCGGTATGCCACAGGTCTGGAAGAGGGCTAGGAAGAATTACGAGTGCCTTTGGACAGACTCCATCATCCACTCATCCTCTCACTGAATAGTGCTATTGCCAAAAGGCCACTGGCTACCACAAGAGGTTCACACAAGTGTCTTCACACACTCATACATCCTTTGAAATATTCCCCCCACTTTTCCTCTCCCTCCAGAGGAACCTCCAGCACCAGAAGATGCCAAGCAGAGCTGTACAAGGTGATGGTCTTTCACTTCAAGGAAACTTCAAGGCTGCACCTTGAAAAAGTGCAGCCCATGGCAGGCTCTAGGGGCAAAGCCTCAAACGAGGAGGGTCTCTCCTCAGCTGAGGGCTCCTGGAGGGAGCAGAGGATTGCCAGTGGTGCTGCCAAGGGTTTATTCCCTCCTTCTGTGAGGAAGGTGCTGGTTTTCTTTGGAGTTATGGGCGGAAAACATGAGGGAATCCAGAAATTCAGGAGCATCCATGAGGCACTGTCGGCTGGGTGGAGCTTTCAGGGGAGAGCGTTGCAGCCAATCGTGCGGCGCTGGCTGTTGGAGCATTGAGCTCTGCTGCTCCAGGGAAAAGGCAGAGGAGGAAGAGAGGATCTCCTGTGCTAACAAGTGGACTCAGCCAAACCAAGCAGGACTGACTGCAAAAGGGAGAGAGATGATGTCAAGGAGGTTCAGGGAAATACTAAAAGCTGAAGGTAAAGCAGGCACAGAGCCACGGCAACGCTCTCGGTGCAGCGGTGGGAGTGGGAATTAGCTGGAAGCAGCACGTGATCCCGAATCTCTGTCGGTTGCCTTTTCCCTGACAAACTCCTGGCGACACTAGCTCTGCACGGGACAAGCAGCAGCTCGTGCCATGAAAGGAGCCACAGGGGACCTGCCGGCCGGCAGCTCCAGGGGCGAGCCAGAGGGCTGAGCGGCTCCTCCGAGCGCAGCTGCTGCCGTGTGTCCTCGCTGCAGCCCGAACGTGCCGGTGGGGATCCTCCGAGAAGGAAAAGGGGCCAGGCACACGGGAGAAACGGGGGCAAGGCAGCTGGTGTGCCGAAGAGAAAGCGACGGACCCATCTGCACGTAGGAGGGCACAAGTGAGCAAACAGTGTACGGAAATCAGAGGTCAGGGGAAGAGAGGGGAAACCTGCTAAAAACACACGCTGTGCGACGGGAGAAATCCTCAGCAGCGATGGGGGAGACGGGCAGACGCCGAGGCAGAGAGCAGGGTCATACCCAAAGAGAACGAGGTGGCTTGGAGCAGGAAGGGGAGGAGTCTTTCGATGCTTGGAGAGAAATGCAACATAAAGGAAATAGGGGAACAAACAATCTGCGGGGATTTCACCATCTTAGGCTAAACTGAAAGAAGGGGAGGAGGAAGGTTCTGCCCCCAAGCGCAGCAGCAGGACAGATGTTCCAGGAGGAATCAAAAGGGACCTTCTGTGCAATGGGGAGAGAGATGCGTGTGGCTGCACGAGCTGGGGACAAGCAGAGGTCAGGCGTGACCCCGGAATAGGTCTGGCAAGGAAGGAGTGATAACGGGGTGCTACGAGGAGCTGGAAGAAGCAGCACCTTTGGAGTGCTTGAGTAACAGCTGGTCAAAAGAGCCAGAACGATGGCCACAAGAGGAGAGCTGGGAGGACACAGTGACAGAGATCAACACTGTTTCGTGGATTCTTGGCCTCTATCCTCTAGATGAAGTGGGACACGTGCCAAAGACAGGCATTTCACAGGGAATGAAGAACAGAAAAGAAAAAAACCCCAGATACGAACTCAGAGAAGGAATAAAACAGGGGCCAAGCACCAGACGTGGGTTCGAGCACAAACCAGTGGAGCGACAGCATCCTTAAAAAGGCCGACCAGGAAGTTTATTGGGAAATGCAGGGATGAGCAGCCTCCCAATGCAACACCGAACCAGAGAGAGCAAGTGCAGCCTCCCTGGGTCAGAACACTGTTAGCCGAGTCGGCACAAGGAAAGCGAGCAGATCTCCCCTCTACACTGGTGCAGCTGGAAGCGACATTAAAGGGATGTAATTAAACTCGTAGGAAACCCTTGGAGAACACAACTAGGGCATGGCTTCACATGCCTGTCTTCGAGCAGAAGAAGCTGTTGAGGAGCTGCTGAAGCCCTCCTCTCCCCTCACCCCTTCAGTCATGTCACTGAAACCCTGCAGTATCCCAGCAAACTTGACCAGGGAGTTGATCTCTGTTTAAAACACTTTTTTTTCTTTCTTCTTTTTTTTTTTTCCTAGCTGGACTGGCTTTAACCCATACCAGCTCCTAGATCAGCTTCACCAAGAGGGAGAGAGGGCAGAGCCTGGCACAGGCACTACTTAATCCACAACGTCTGCCAAAGGAAGTGTATACGAAACCACAGTCTTATTTTGATTTAGCTAAATAGGTGCTCAGCCAATTCTAATTAACACCAAAGAAAACGAGTTTAGAATGAAGTAAGAACATCGAGGCATTCTACGTGGGGAAGCTCTTACAGAATTAAAGCACCTTCACCTCCCAAAACAAAACGTGCCCTAAGAACTGTGAGCAAGGAAGGTGCTGAACACGCTTGCCTCCAACGGCAAGCCCTCCAAGAGGTTTGCAATGAAACTACTACGGTGAATTAAAAGAAAAGGGGATTTTGTTCATTAAGGCAATCTCATCGTTTCACAAAAGGAAACGATGCTACTCTGCAAACCCGCCTCTTCCAGGCTCCAGGAAAAGCAAAGCAGATGTTTTCCTTGCAGTGAAAGCGTGCTTTTACTCAGGTTAGTGATGACTTGGCTACCCGTGGAAGCTCCCTTGGATTAAGTCAAGAAATTACTCTTCTGAAATATTGCTGTACAGTGATGAAGTTTCCTGAGATGAAGTTCTTCAGGAATGGACATTTTTTAACCATCATCTGTAGACAAGTCCTCCTTGCCATGAAAACCCAAGAGCGCCAAGACAACCATCATTTCTGGGCAGGCTGAGCAAGGGTTCCAGGACAGGCTCCCCCAGCATTCACCTACCAGCTCCCACTGCTGACAAGAATGAAGCCCATGTCATCTCCACACTGCCCTCTGTTAAGCCCTGTCTGTTCCCTGGATCTTTGGGATCCCAACTTGAGTTGCCTGAAGTGAGGCTGCCTGACTGTTTCCCGCAGCCCCTTGCAGTCACACCTCCCACCCCAGCGTTCGTGCAGCAAAGGGGTTGCAAAGTAGATTCTGAAGCCATCCCACTGCAAACCACACTCTTCTCCCAGTGACAGCAATCCCTTGGCCCGATCAGGTCCCCGACCCTGACAACTCTCAGTTCCTCGAGTGCTCTCACTGGCAAACATATAAAGCAACTTCTTGGGCTGGCACCAGCCTGCCAGCCATGGATAGCCAAGGGTTCGCTTCTCACTGGAGAGTTTGGTACTGTTGGTGTTTGCCCTCACAGATGTCATGACTACGTTACCACCTGGTCTAACTCACTTTGATCAGATTACCCAGAACCTCCTACAGCATCCACATTACGCACCTGTGGTGGAACCAGGCCTACCAGTGTGGGGAGGGGGGTTTCCCTTCTCCTCCCAGAAACAGCCTGTGCCAGTGGCTTCTCCACGGTGCAAACATATCCCTCTGTAGGACCGTGCTGCCTTGATCCCCCCATAAAAGACTTTCCATGTATTTTCCTGCTCTGTGCATTTCCAAATACTTAAACCACTCAGACTTCAAGGCGCTTACCCTTCGTCTCCTCCATGCCAGCCCCAGCACATGAGCTACACACACCAAGAGGTGGACAGTGTCCTGCTGCACCCTGCCTGGGCACCAGCAGCCAGTCTCAACCCTCCCCAGCACAAGGATTCCCTCTGCCTGCTCTGGGCAGGCACATCATCCCCAGCATAGATGGGAGAGCACCAAGCAGAGACCCAACAGGCAGCAACGTGCTCCACTGCTGGCTTTGGGAGCTCAGACAATGGCACGAGCTCACCCAGGGAGAGCATCAGCTTTGCCTTTCCCCCTGCATGAGTGGCAGCCACATCATGACCTGACTCCAGGAATCCCAGTGCAGCTCAGCTGCTCCAGAGCCTTTATGGACACAGTAACCCAGCTGCCCAGCCAGCGGTGCCTCCATCTATGCTAGCATTGAGTGGGCCAGCAGCACAGAGGAAGGAAAAGAACTTCCCAGCCTTAGGATATCAGACAGAGAAAGGCTGCCATGGCCCTCGGCAGCAGGAGATGGAGAGGATGCTGTGGTTGCCCTCCCACAGCACCGTGTGGCTCCTGTGGCCAGGGGACACTGCGGAAGGCCGGGAGCAATGCACTTTGACCCTGGAAACACGCCTGCAGGAGACGCCTTTGAAACATTAGTTCCCAGAGCAGCAAAACCTGTAAGGAAGGGGGTTTTATCCCCTGGATGGCTACAAAATATAAACTGAGGTCAGCTGCTGGAAACTCGGGTGGGATTCAGCACTCAGAGCACAGCTGGCCACTTTGACAGGAGCAGGAGCAGTGGAATGAGGTGGGATGTGCCCTGCAGCTCCTCCTGGGGGTCAGGTGAGCCAGAAGGGAACGGTCTGCAGCGACAGTCAGGTCTCCTTCCCCTGCCATAGTTTGTTCACTTTGGCAATTCTTTGTTGCCATTAGTAACGCAGGAAAGGAATCCTATTTGTTTTGATATGTGATGGCCTGGTGTCCACTGGAGGTGCAGAGGGCCGGAGCAAGCACCAATCCCGATACCTGCCCCCAGCACCCTGGCTCCAAGCACCACTTTGGAAAACACGGTCAAGTAAACTGCTGGCAAAAAAGTTAAACATTAAATCAAAAATGAAATAAAAAAGACCTATGACAGCCCTATCACAGGACTCACAGTGAGCACAATACGCAACGAGGGAAGAATTTAAACAAGAAAATTGAAAAAAAGAGAGAACAGTCTATCTTATGTTATGTTGCCACTCGTGCAGAGGTCAGAAACTGTAGGAGACTGGACCAGGAATGACTAGAGTGGCACAAAATCCAGCAAGGACGGGCCAGACCACCTCTGGGGCTGTCTGGGCAGAGTGGTGCCCCGCGAGGGCAGCCCTGAGCTGGGTTTGGTCCCCGCTGCCTGCACAGCCGCCCCGGCCGCTGCGGAGCTGAGCCAGGCTTTGCCTACACGCATTTGCTTAAGCTGATTTAAAGACACAGTAACACCACACGTAATTATAGATCCTCGGCATGATGAATTGAAAATAAAAAAGAAAAAAATCCATCCCTATTTCAGAAAAAAAAAAAAAGTTTGCTGCACACTGGGCAGCGCTGTGATAATTGGTCCCAGCTGCAGGACAACTGGTGTCACTAAGCCCTGGCTTGTCTGCCAGGACCAGGCTGCCCCCACCAAAGCCCACAAATTTTTAAAGACTGACAAAGAGCCATTAAGGGATGACAATGTTCAAAAACATCCCTGACAAGGTGCACATCATCCAAAACCCCAAAAGCAGAGCGCAGTCTCCCATGCCTGGGAGCCAGACCGGTGCTCCAGAGCCCAGAGGTCCCAAGCGCAGCTCTGAAGGCCAAACCCCGCTGGAGCCTGGGCTCTGACACCTGGAATGCGCCTCCAGACCCAGGTGACAGCGATGCAGCCAGTGTCCTCGACGGGCGCCACACAGCCTCCAGCCAGTGCTGGCCCTGGGACCACCCAAACCCAAAGAGTGGCCAGGGCAATAGAAGCGGCACAGCGGAAAGGAAAGGAAGGAAAGAGAAGAATGGGAAGGGAAGGCTGCTGCAGACAGGGCCAAAAAGATGCAGAGCAGCTGCGAACGGCACGGGATGCACCGGCCCTGCCCTGGCCCTCATCCCCAGACTCCACGGGATGAGGGTGCCAGAGAGCGGATACTCTGTGACAGGAGAAACTCACTTCGTCCCTATTTTAGCCTGATCGACCTTTTCCCGGCGCTGCTCTGAACCGGCCTCACCCAGGCTGGGATGAGGCACCGATGTTGCTCGCCGAGAAGCCAGGACCCCTCCCGGTACCGGCACGCTGCCACGGGAGGGCTGGTTTCCTCCCCGGTGAGGGCGGCAGGAAGCGCCGCCTCCCTCAGTCGGTCCAGCCGCTGCCCGGCCATCACCGTGGGCACGGCCGGGGGACCGGCCGCCCCCGCCGCCCCGCCCCGGGCGTCGGGGGGCGTCGGCACGGAGCGGCACCGCCCCGGCCCCGGCCGCAGCCCGCCCCTGGGCCGGCTCGCGCGGGGCTCCCCGGCGAGCCCCCTTCCCGGAGGCGCGGCGCGTCCCGCGCCCGAGCCCCGCGGGGCCCACGGCACAGCCCACGGCCCCAGCTCCGCCGGCCGGGGGCCCCGCAGGGCAGGCAGCCCCCCCTGCCGCTGGAACGGCGCCTCGGCGGCGGCTCCGGGGGCCTTTAGCCCCCGCCCATCCGCACCCCGCCGGGGTGGCCAGGCCCGCCGCGGTTGCTGCCCCGCGGCGGCTCCCGCAGCCCCCGGCTCAACATTGCGCACCCTTGTACCGCTCCCCAGCGGAGCCGTCCCGCACACCTGCAGTGCTCGGCCGGCCCCCGCGCGTGTCGACCCGGCCCCAGGACTGAGGTGTGCGGGCGTCCGCGTTGTGCCGCCCCCCCTGTGAGGTCTCCTGTAGCGCGCCACCGCCCGTACCCGTCCGACCGGGGGGGGGGGGGGGGGGCACCCCACCAACCCGCCCCGGCAAAGCGTCGGCCGTGGCGGGGGCTCGTGCCACGCCAGCCAACTCCATTGTGCCCTGCTCTGCCGTCCCCCACCGCCCCGTAGCGCCTCGCTGCGAGCCGCCCCGCCCCGCCGCGGACCCCCCGCACCGCCCCCGGCAGCGGCCGTTGCCGCCGTTGCCGGAGCCGGTAGCTGGCCTGTTCCCTGCAGGGCAGCGGCACCCCAGCGCCGTCTCGGGCGTAGCGGAGCCGCCGCCACCGCCCGCTGGCTGCCCCCCGCCCGTGCTGTCAGTTGCCCGCCTCGCCCACCGCTCGCTAGTCCCGGTCCGCAGACGTTCCGCCGGTCCCCTCCGGTCCATCCGCCTCCTACCCCCCCCCCGCGCCGGCCCCACCCTGCCCGCCTCCCGTGAGTGTCCCGGAACCGTTTTCCATTCATGGAGATCCTGTCCGACGGCCGGGAGGGGGGGTTCGGAACCACCCCGCTCGGTCCCCCCCGCCTTCCACCCGTTGCCGTTTTTCGGGCGGCGCGGCCCGGTGCCTGGCCGAGCGGGGCCGGGTCCCTCGCGGGCGGCTGAGGGCGGGGTTACGCACCTTCTTCCCAAGTCGGGCGGGCAGCGGGGGGCGGCGTCCTGGTCGTCCCCCCCCTGCCCCCGTGCGGGGTGGGGGGCCGCCCGGTATCGGACCCCTTCCGCTGCGAGCGGGGCGGTATCGTCGGCACCGCGCGGCGGATGCGACGACTGGCAGCGGCACCGGAGGTGTAAGCAGAGCGTCGCCGCGGTGCCTCGGCGTGCTGCCGGATTCCCCCCGTTAGTCTCGTCCGCCGGGCCGGGATCCGTCCGAGCCGCCCCGCACTTTGCGGGTCCCGGCGTGCCTGCCGCGCCCCGTCCCGCGCGGGGGTCCGGTTCGAGGAGGGAACTGCGGGCGCGGGGAGGAACGAGTTAGGAGCGTCTGTTAGGGGAGGGATTGGTGCTCCGCGCCCGGCTCGGCCCGGTGAGGGCTGGGGGCGGGAGGCTCCGCCGCACGTCCGGGGTTCGGCACGGCACGGAGCGGAGTGGGCTCTGCACTGGGGGGGAAGGGGCTGCCAACTCACACACGCCCCGCACACACAACGCCCTCCGACCCCGCGCCGTAGCCACCGGCTCCCGGCACCAGGCGATCGGGGGACGGCTCGCGTCCGCACCGGGGGGAGGATAAGGATGAGTATGAGCGCCGCGGGGGGGCGTGCGTCTTCGCGTCCACCCCGGGGCAGCGCCGTTCGCCGGACAGCGGGCAGCCGATCGGGCATCGCCGGCGACGTCGGGCGCACTCACCGCGTGCCCGCAGCCCCGATTTCCCCATCCCGATAGTCCTCCGCCCGGCTTCCCGACGCCCCGCTGCCCCCCCGCTCTCCGTTGCCTTCCCACCCGGTGCCCCACCGCCGGGCCGGCCGCGAGGGGCTGTGGTGGGTGTCCCCGGGCGCAGCGGGCCGGCCGGTTGAGAGAACGACGAACCCGCCTGGCCCCAGCCCGGGTGGCGTGTTGTCCTCCTCCCCTCAACGGTGCTAGCCCTGGGTGACCCCCCCCGGCCCGCTCCCCCCCTGCCAGGCTCGATGCCACACTGGGAGCGCAGCAGCCGGCGGGCTGGGGTCAGTTGCTTCCCCCTCGCCTACATTGCGGACACCGAGCGCACTTCACGGTGCGGGCCTGCCTGCAAGTTTGTCACCTGCCGCGCTCGCCGCGGCACCGGCCCGCAGGCCTGGCTGAGGCCGCCGCCCCCCCTTGGTGTCCGCCATGCCCCGCGCTCCGCCCGCCCGCACCGGCCCGCACTGACAAAGTCCCTCGCCCTGCGCCGTTGGCCGCGCCGCCCCCCTAGTACCCCGCAGGGGCCTCGCTCGAAACTGCGTGGCCTTCGCAGCTCCTGTTCGCGTCCACCGCCGTGCGGGCACTTGTTTGTGGGTCTCTTTCCCGGACCCGGCCCTACCCGCCAGTCGCCGCCCCGGGCTGTGCCGGGCCCGCCAGCATCCGCCCCGTGCCCGCTCCTCTCCTCTCCTCTTCCCGCGCCCCTCGGCCCTGCCCGCCGGCCCATGCTCGTGCCCGGCCCCCGCGTACCGGGGCAGCCGGGGGGCCCGCGGGGCCCCCGCCTGCCTGGTCACGACCCGGATTAGAGGGCGGACCCGGCCCGCTCTGCGCGGAGGTTTCACGGGGGGACGGTGCATGTGACCGGCTGGTGGCGGGGTGGGGGTGGCCGCGTGAGTTCTCGTTTCCCACGTGGTTTTGTTCCCCCACCTCCCCTTCGGAGTTAGTCGCGAGCTTGCTGGCAGTCGCTCTCGGCTGTGGCGCACTCCGCGCTTTTAGCTGCCTTTCTGCGTTATCGCTTCGGCTAGACGTGTTCGTTCATTTTGTCTTCTCACTCTCCTCTTCTCCCGCTGCTCTTCTCGTGTTCTCGTTTATACGATTCCGCAAAATATGAAGCAAAAGGTGCAGGCAGAACGCAGGGCTGGCGGGGTGGGCTCGGAAACGGAGCTATGCTGCGGTGAACCGCGGCCCGCGATCCTGCGTAGGCGCCGGGGGGGGGCCTGGCGGATGTCACCGTCCCGTGCCCGTGGCGTGCTGCTCGGACGCCCCTGGGCTCCGTTGCTGATCTCCGTGGGGTCCGTGCTGTCCTCACCCCTGCAGGGCCCATTTGCTCCCCTGGTTTGGTCCATCCGATGGCGAAGTCTCTTCTTCAGCGTTGGCATGGCCGGGGTCTTCGGGAGGTGGGCACGGGCTCCAGGGTGTGGCCACCCCCAGATGGCACATCTGGGTTGGCAGCCACACCCTGGTGTCACCTCTGGTGTCACCTGCCGGGAGAGTTCTCTGCAGCCTCAGCCCCAAACCTTTTCAATGCCTAAGGAGAGGAAAAAACACCTTACAAAGAGATTGAGCTCTATTTTTTGCAGAAAAGGCCACAGCAGCCTGGGGCAGGAGACAGCCTGTCCGCCTTTTGGGGGTGGGGGCTTGGAGAGCGGTTTGGGGCAGGGGTCTGTGGGCAAAAGAGTGCTGAGCTCGTGGGGCATGAGATCCGGGAATTGTAGACAGCACCGTGAGGGGTGGCAGGGTGAAACATGGGGCTCCCAGAACCGTGGGAAGGCAGAGAGCCAGGGCTTCACCGAGGAAGGCCGTGAGGGAGGAAGCTCTTCCTGCAGAGGGGAGTCACTCCACTTCTGCACATTATATCGAACCTTTTCCCACTGTTGCCTCCAGCTAGACTGTGGGTAAAAGAGGTGCTCCAAGAGGCATTTCAGGCAGGGTGATGGTCAGAAAGCCAGGCTGGCGCAGCCTGAGACAGGCACATGACTCCAGGTTCATATAGACCTGCCTTATTTGCATCCTGGTGCAATTAAAAACAGACAGTTTGAGTAACAGCCTCATCCTGCAGCTGCCTCACCCCATTCCTGCAGGAATCGTACCCAGGGTTGCATGGTACTGGCTGGGAGAGCTCTGCACCCCACCATTGCATCCTGTGACATGCCGCTGCTCCTGCCCCATTTAATTAGAACCTTTAAAATCTTCAGGATTGGGATAATTTGCACCAAAGGACTTTAAAAGGTGGTGGTGAAAAATTCTGCAGCTCTCGTGTTCCAGGGAAATGGGAAGGTCTGGGGAATAGAGGGCACGCTCCATCAGGGAGTGGAGCTAGTCAGGTACCAGTCATGGACTAGCTTGAACAAGTGCCAATGGGAACGATCTGAGGCAGTCAAAATGTGATAAGGAACCCTCATTGGTAATTCCTCAAGGGAATCAAGCCGGGCCCCGCGCTGCAGGAGGAGCTGGGGGCTCTTCTGCCTTCCCTCTATCCTGGGGACACATCCCCCAGGACTCCCCCAGCTGTGGGCAGCCCCACAGCTGTCTCACCTCAGCACTGCCTCTACATCACCTTCCTGGACAGCAGGACTGCTGCCAAGCTCTGCAGGTCCAAGGGCACCCGTGAGCCCTCCGAGTGGTCAGGGCAGCCCCTGACCTGTGTGTCCCCTGCCTGCTCTGGTCCCCTGGGCCACCAGGACCTGAGCGCTCAGCTCTGACCCGGCCTGCAGCACTGTTGCTGCTGCTTTTGTCATTACTGCTCCATTTTGTGTCCCTTTTTTATTTATTTCTCCTCTCTCCACTGTTTTCTGGGCAGAATCCACACCACTGCCCCCTCCCTGACCAGAAACCAGAACACCTTGGCTACCACACCCAGCTGGGCATGGCACACTCTGTTCCTGCCAAGCTGCTGTGGGGAGACCCTGACCCTTTTGGGAGTCACGGTAGTACCAGCCATAGTTGAGCAGTCAGGCTGGCAGGCATTTCTGGATGAACTGGGATCACGGAGCCTTCTCCTCTGGCAGGGTAGTGGCAGCTAGTGGCAGCAAAGGTGGCTTGTAGTTCCTGGACCAGAAGAAGAGGGATGAGGTGATGCCTCATGTGCTCCGTGTCACCTCCGTGTCTAGGGCTGGACACCTCAGCTTCCTCTGGGAAGGTGGGGTTGCGGCTGAGAAGCCAGGGAACAGGTGTCCCGTTGGGAGGAACAGGGACATTTCTGTGGTTGTCAGGAGCTTTCTCACTGGGTTTCTTGGGACTTTTCTGAAGAAGGATCCCCCACGCTGCTCCTTCTGAGGTGGGGAGAGCTCAGCTGGATTTGCCTGGTGCAGTGACACTGCGGAGAGGTGTCACCTCCACCTGCAGCCCTCGTCCTCCCACATTCCATGGGCTGTCCCCACTCCGACAGCTCCGCCAGTGCAGATAGAAGGTGACGATGTCAGAGTGGCTGCCTTGTCCTCCCTGCTGGCAGTCGGGGACAGGGAATGGTGGAATGGTGGGCAGTGAGGTCACGAGTCCTGTGGGGCACATGACAGGCCAGGCTGCTGCCCGCTGTCCTGCTGTGCAGCCCCTCTTCCCCCTGCTCCCTGAGGGACATGGTGCTCAGGAGGGACATGGGACAGAGTCCCACCTCCTGCGTGAGAAACTGGATCTGTCATGAGCTCAGAGGCTGATATTTTGAACCCAGCTGCTGGGGCCAAAACAAGGCTGCTCCTGCATCGGGAAGGGAATTTCATGGGTTGAGGTTTTGGGTGGCTTCCTCTTGGACCATCCAAGGGAGTTTGGGATTGGCCTCTTCCCCCTTATCCACTCCAGGCCTCCGCTCTGGCTGGAGAAGTGTGAATCGCCCATGCCGAACAACACAGACGAGTCAGCAGGCACACGTTGTCTCTGCTGCCCTCCTCCTCCACATCCCAGGAGAAGCCCTGGGCTGGGAGGGCACCACTGATGGGCGACAATGTGGCATCACAAGGCAGGGAGGAACCATGTTGTGCCTGGGAGCCAAGGGAAGAGCTGGCAGCCAGGGCAAGGGCAAAGTGATGGAGGGAAGAAGGGTACAGTGGGTGAGCAGAGGTTGAGGTGCCAGGGGAGCCCGAGAGAGCAGGGGAGGAGCCCTGCAGGGCTGGCAGGGGTGAGAGGGGTGCCCATACAGAGCCCTGGCTATGCTCCAGCCCTTTTCAACTCAGCACGAGGCTCTGGAGAGTAACTGACTGTGGGCAGAACAGAACCCGCTCCTGCTCCCAGGCTGACATGCCAGATTCCAGCTCCTTTAGTGTCTGTCCCCTAGCCCTGAGCTTCCCAGGTCCAGCCTCAGTAGCCACTGGGGGCTCCTAATTATAACAGCAGACAAAGAGCTGGGCTCTGACCGCAGTGCTGCTTCTGACAGGCTGTGCCTGGGGATGCTGGAAGTGCTGCTGGCAGTCCTGGCAGTGGCCAGGCTGTGTGGGGGCTTGAGCCCCGCCAGGAGCTGGAGGCTGGAATGGCCAGCAATGCCCAACCTCAGGCATCACCCTCAGGCTCCCACCTGCTGCTGCTGTGCCAGCTGAGAAGCCCCCATGGAGGCTCCAGATGGCCTTGGTTTGGGCAGGACAAAGGTGGCCAAGGAAGGTCCAGTTGGGAGCAGAGGTGGAGCAGGAGCATGGAGGGGGGCTGAAGCAAGAAGGGATGTGGGGGCTGAGCCAGCCCTGCATCTCCCCCAGGCACCAAGTGGGCAGGAGTGTGTCCCAGCATGTCCCAGTGAGTGTCCCAGGGGTGTTCCCGTGCTTCTGCCTCCTGTCTCTGCAGCAGGAGCTTGGGGTTTGCCAGAGCTCTGCCATGTGCAGAATGGAAGGTGCCACCTCTGCGGCAGCTGTGCTCAAAGGTAGCTGCTATTGTAATGCTGGCCAGGGCACACGTACACACAGCTACCTACCAGGAGGACATCTGCTTCTGCTCACCCTTCAGCTTGGCTTCAGTCCGGCTCTTTGCGGCCCTTCATGTCTGCCCCGGGAGGTTTTTGGTGTGCTGGCTGTGCTGGAACTCAACCAGGTGTCCCCCAGCTCTGAGATGCTGCTGATTTGGAGCTGGGTAGCTGATCCCCTGGTGCAGGAGTGCAGCACGGCACCTGCTTACCGCCTAGCGTCACTGACATCCCACGCTGATGTGTCCCTGTGGGAGCTGCAGGGTGACAGCTGGGACAAAGCCATCGGGGGACACGGGGATTTCCCCCTTTCCTCTCCAGGCAGATGGGTACAGGGAGGGACCCGACATCTCTTGGAGACCCTGAAGGTGACAACACAGCCCGAGTGAGCGCATTCCCGCTCTGGAAGGAGACCAGGCTGGCGACAACTCCCCCAGGACGTTCAGAGCCCGTAGGTACCGGTGTCCCAGCGCTGTCACCGAACTGGTGTGAGGAACGGTGGATAACACCGCAGGCACTCCCGAGCCACGGAGGGCCCCGGCCACCCACGTTCCCGGGAACGGCCCCGCTGCGGGGCGAGGGTCCCGACTACAGCGTCTCGGCAGAATCTCCGGCTCAGGTTGTGCCGTGCTGGATACGGCATCTCCATGGAAACCCCCGGCTCGGGCGGTGCGGGCTTGGGAGATGCCATCTCCACGGAAACCGCTGCGGCGCCCGGATGCGGCCGGGATGCGCCGGGCACCGGGTACCGCGGCGGGAGGAGCGGGGTGCCAGCGCGCCCCTGGTGCGGGGCGATGGAGGCTAAGAGACTCGGGGAGCAGGGACCACCCCTGTCCCCGGCACCGGACAGGTCGGGGAGAGCATTTCTGAGCCTGGCGTTCCTCAGACTTGCCTCCCCTGCCCCGTTTGTCCCTCACTGTGCCAGGCTGAGCCTCCTGCCTCCGTCCGGTCAGGGGGATGGTGCTCAGCCCCTCTCCCACCCAGCGGAGCGGAGCTCAGGCCCATTCTGGGGAGGACCGTTTCCAGCCCGTAGGGGCTGGAGGTGTTCAGGGACACAGAAATTCCCCAATCCCAATGAATGAAGGTACAGGACCCCAATGATCCACCCCAGGGATCCAGGGGTGCTCCATGACGACCCCAGCGCTCGCACTCACATCCTGAGCTTGGGAAGCCAGAGGGACAAGCTTCCAGCTGCAGAAACAGCCCAGATGAAATATTTTACAGGTTATTTATAGCCTGCATTAGAAAAAAAAGATAACAAAACAAAAAAACCCCAAACAAACCCAACCCCCCAAAAAAACCTGCGACGAAAAGCCTGTTGTTTGTTGATTTAAAATCCTTTTTTTTTTTTTTTTTTTTTACTCCATCCCGCTCCTACTGGCCTCCCGGAACGCCGGGGGCAGGAGCCCGGTTGCAACGGCAGCTCCCCGGCGCTGGAGCGGCCCTTGCTCTCGGGTGGGTCCCTGCCGCGGGGGAACTCGCAGGGGCCGTGCTCGTCCCCAGCCCCACGGCAGCGCCGCCGGCCTTGCCCCGCTGCCCACCGCCCGTGTGCCAGCCGGGCTGGGCCCGGATTAGCCCCCGCTCCCCGCTGGCACCGGGAGCAGCTCGGCCGCCCTCGCCGCGGCTCCCGGCTCCGTAAGCCCGGCTTTGACGTAGCCCGGAAAGTAGGCCAGTAAGAGCAACCGCAGCCGCTCGCGGCTCTCGGGGGACGCGGCGCTGGGGCGGCCGAGGGAGGGCTGAGTGTTCACACCGCGGCACCGGGGCTCCCGTGGCCGGCGACAAAAGAGCTTTGTCCAGCTTCTCCTCGGCTCGCACCCCGTCTGGCAGCCGGTGGCCGGCCCTGCTGTCACGGGGAGAGCGACGATCAGGCCGGAGAAGTCCCCGCAGGGCGCCGCCCCAGCCCGCAGCCGGGCGAGGTTCCCTGCCCGTTTCTGTCCCCTTGCAAAGAGCTCTCGCCCCTCTTCCCCACCGCCCTGGGAGCTGCCAGTGGACATCCCTGACATCCACTTTTCCCGCGGCAATGAAATGCGTTATTAATTGAAATACCCCAAGCTCCTGTGACCAGTAAATCCATTTCTGCAGAGAAGTCAAAGGGACAAGTGTTGCCTCGATCGATGTGGGGGCTCCAGAGGAGCCTGTGCTGTAGCAGGAGCCTGGAGGGGTCGGCATGTCAGCACCGGTGGTTCCCCTTTACCAGGGTCCCCCCTGCTTAACCCAGCAGCTCATGCTAATGCTGCCCCCATATATTTTTGAAGCATCTCTGGATACTGGAAGCCCCAGTTCAAGCCAGTCTACTGCGGCCATTCCTCACAGGATGAGGAAGATCCAGATGTGCAGCTACAGCTGTTCCTTCCCACACTGAGCATCACCCACATTCAGGCTGCCAGACCCAGCAGCTCCGTGTGAGGCAGGGATCCATACAGGGATCTGCACCTCGGCAGGTCCCGTTGCTGGTCCAGGTGATGACAGCTGCAGACCTGCTTGCTCCATGTCTGAGTTGGGTTTACATTTGCCGGCCTTGGTCCTCTGCAGGATCTGCACCTGAGGACTGCCCTGGTGCCACCATCTTCCCGGCCCTGGAGGGAGCACCACATGGGAGCTGGGGAGGTGCCAGTTCAGGCTGGGGCAGTGCTCCCCTCCTCAGGGACACAGCAGCAAGGCAGCAGCAGCATCCTTTGCCGTAGGGCGGGCAGAATTCGGGGCCTGAAGGCATGTGGGGGTCTCCCCCTCCCTGCAGAGAGGCGAACAGCAGGACAGCACCCTGCAGGTCCTGCTGAGCCCGAACCAGCTCCGCTGTTACAGCCCCCCCGGACCGTTCCCAGCACAGGCACCCCGAGCATCCCGGGCTGGAGCTGAGGACGTGGGCTGGGTGCTGGGACAGCCCATCGCGTCCAGCCAAACGCTGTCCGAGCTGGGGAGGAGGAAGGCAGAGTCATTGGCCAGGGCAGGAGAGGGAGGGCCCCTGCAAGAGGGACAGGAACAGCAGTGCCGCAGGGATCTCCTGGCCTCAGTTGCCGGGGGCTGGCGGGGCTCTGGGGGCTGCAGGCAGGTGGAGGGGCTGGCAGGGGACGCTACCTCCCCAAGTTCAGGGCGCTTCACCTTTTATTAAAAACAAACACGAACCCCCCGCTGCCCTTTGCGACATCCCCGGGGCGAAGGTTTTCCACGGCAGAGGGACTCAAGTTCTGCTGGGGCCACTAGCCTCGCCAGGGGCTCTCGGCGCGGAAATGCTCTCTGCTTCCTCCGCTTCCTTTTTTTTTTTTTTTTTTTCCCTCGAGGGAACACAACCGTGGCCGCACACGGGCCAGCGCCCTCTGA
This sequence comes from Certhia americana, assembly GCA_018697195.1. Taxonomy (NCBI): domain Eukaryota; kingdom Metazoa; phylum Chordata; class Aves; order Passeriformes; family Certhiidae; genus Certhia; species Certhia americana. The sequence goes on along the minus strand of CM031880.1, from coordinate 411,025 downwards.
CCCCCCCGCCCAGGGTGCTGCAGGCGCCAGAGACACTCCGGATGGGTCCCCGGCAAAGCTGCGACAGCGTCGGCCCCCAGTCCCCTGCCAGCCCGGGAAGAGCCAGTAGCCAGAGCCCGGCGGGAGTCACGGGCCATTAGAGTCCATCCTGCGCCCTGGCCCCACAGAATCAGCCTCGTTCCCTGGTCTGAGCCAGCTGCCAGGGAGGAGGGTGGCCCTGGGGACAGGCCGTGCCCGGGGCGGGCTGCAGTGCCACGGTGGGAGGAGGCGTCCTTGACGCGAGGGACGTTTCCTGGGATCAGCAGCAGCTCCAGCTCCTGCGTTGGGGCCGGGAAGCGTTTCTCCAACTGGCGCTAAGCGCAGCCCACGTTTAAACTGGGGGGAAAGGCCTGCAGGGATCCCTGCCCAGTCTGTAGGTCTCTGGCACATCCCTCCACTTGTGTTGGATGCACCAATCAACCCCGGAGAGACACCCCATTGCCACACTCCAAGGGGTGGCTGGGCACAGGGCACAGACTTGGAGCAAGAGTGGGTGAACAGAGCCAGCTCCCAGCACGTGCAGAGCAGCAGCAGCAGCACCTGACAGAGCCACTTCCAGGTGAGCAGGTTTATTAGGGCTGAGCAGGTACTTTGGGAATGCAGGTGGACCTGAGGAACACCCCTGAGGCTCAGCATGACAAGGTAGGGAGAAAACCCCTTTGGCCAAGACTTAAAAATCTATATAGGTACAAAAATGGGGATATAAAAGACAAAGGCACAGGACAGGATGCTGGTATCTATTCCAGTCTCTCACCAAGCTCCCAGATATGCCCCACTATGAGCTCTTGACCAAGCTCCCACCCTCAACTCAGCCAAAGCACCTGACCCTGTGTGTACCCCAAGGCCAGGATGGAGAGCACTGGCCCAGCCTAGCCTTGGACACTGCCAAGGCAGCCATGCATACAGCACAGGAAGGGCAGCCTTGGGTTTTACTGCAGAGAAAGAGGTAGACGGAACTGGACAGAACCAGGAGCTGCTCCTGGCTCCTCCGCTCACTCCAGTTCAACCCCCCAGGCTGTAGACACAGAGCTACCGTGCTCTGCAGCGCTGGGGCTGCACCTTCTCTGTGGGCACAGCCTTCCCTCCAGACACAGCCTTTCCCCCTGGAACAGCCTTCCCCCTGGGCACAGCCTTCCCCCCAGACACAGCCTTTCCCCCTGGCACAGCCTTCCCCCCGGGCACAGCCTTTCCCCCTGGAACAGCCTTTCCTCTGGGCACAGCCTTCCCCCCAGACACAGCCTTCCCCCTGGGTACAGCCTTCTTCCCAGGCATGGCCTCCCCTCTGGGCCTGGCCCCGCTGCTGGGGGCCGTGTTGGGGACATCCTCAGCTGAGATGGGCTGGATGATGTGGCCGGTGCGGGTGATGACTCGAGGGGCTGTCAGCTTCTGAAAGGCACGCTGAGTGTTCCACGTGGGGCCTATGGGTGTCCGAATGCTCTGCTCGAACTGCTGGTGCTGCTCGAAGGGGAAGGGCAGCTCGCTGACCTGTGGGGACACCGCAGGGGTAATGGCCCCGAGCCACCCAGCCCAGCTTTTCCAGTCCATGCTGCCCCCAATGCCCACTGCTTCCCACTTGTCCAGGATGCACTCACACTCCGCTTCCCTTTCTGCTGCCAGCAGAGCCCAAGAGGGCTGGAACAACCACCACCACCACCCAGCAGCCTTGTACATCCCCCCTCCTTCATTTCCAAGTTGTTTAAACTGGAAGTTAGGCTTTGGGCAGGGATTACAGGCAGGACATTTGGGGAAGGGATCACAGGAATGCCCCAGGCTCGCCCAGGTGCTGGAGCTCTCACAGAGACCAGGCGTGCCCCACCTGATGCGCTGCCGCATGGATGTTGCGCTTCTCGCTCATGATGACGTAGGGCAGGTGCCGGTCCTTCCGCGGAGGCGCCGGCGCCGGCTTGATCAGGAACCTGCGGGCAAGTGAAGGGTCAGGGCTGGCATGGGGCTGGGTGCACCCCTGGGCTCTCCCTCACTCACCTCTTGACCTTCCTCGTGCTGGGTTTCAGCCCTGTGCCTCCCCACTCGCCCCAGCCTGGCAGCACCAGGTTCACCGGCTGCGGCTTCGCCGCCTCCTCCGCCTTGCGCTTCTCCCGGCGGAAGTCGGCGACCACATCATCCCCAGCAAAGGCCTCCGAGATCATCCCGCGCTGCTCCAGGCCACCCTCCTGCATGAGGACAAGGCAGAGCGGGATTAAGGCTTATTGGGGGAATTGGGAGAGACTGGGAGAAATTGGGAGGTACTGGGAGAGGGCTTGTGGGTCTGGGGAGAGTTGAAATTGGGCAAAAGTTACTGGGCATTACTGGTGGGGGTTTGGGGTTACTGTAAGGGGTTTAGGAGTACTGGGAGTTACTAGTTTGGGACTTCTAGTTACTGGGAGGAGGTTTAGAGTTACTGGTTTGTGGTTACTGGGGGTTAGTGAAAGGAGGTTTGGGGTTACTGGAAGGGAGTTTAGGGTTACCAGGAGAGGGTTTGGGGTTACTGGAACTTAATGGTTTGGGCATTACTGGATGGGTGTTTTGGGTACTGGGGAGCACAAGGGAGGTCCGTGCTCACCTCCTCCTCCAGGACCACAGGCAGGCTGGAGCAGTCCATCTCCTGGGGCTTCCTGTCTAGCACAGTCTCCAGGCTGATCATCTTCCTTTTGGCTGCTGTTTTCTTGATATGTTTGTCCCCAGCTCTGCCTTCCTCCTGCTGCTGTGCTCGTTTCCTTACTCTTGGGGCTACCAGCTTCTTCTGCTCTTCCACCAGCTTCTCCTGCTCTTCCACAAGCTCTTCCTTGGCCAGATTTTCCATATCCTCAATGGTCTGCACGCGGTGCAGCCGCTCTGAGAGCAGGAGCTGCTCCTGGGCCTGAGGGGACGGCTCCAGCCCTGCATTCCCCAGCTCCTCGGCACAGCCTGGGGAGGCTGGGTTGTCCCCAAGCTCCTTGGCACAGGTTGGGTGCACTGGGCTGTCCCTGGACTGCTCAGTGCTGGCCTCAGTCTCATCAGCACCTGCATGTTGAGGGTACAAATGGCCACCCCACAGGACAGAAAATAAGGGCTGGCCAAAAACTGTCCCTAGATCCCCCTTCCTTTGTCCAGCCCCACAGCACTGCCAACCCACCCAGCTTGGACCCTTGAGCTGCTCACCATGCTCCTTGCCGTGCCCCTCAGGGCTCCCTGTCCGCTCCCGTCGCTTCTGCTCGAAGTCTTGCAGCAGAGCTTCTTCCTCTGACAGCTCCTCCTCCTCCTCCTCCTCCTCCATCTCATCCTTGTTCTCCACAGCATCAGGCATTGTGTCATCTCTTGGACCCTCCTGTGCCTCAGGCTCCAGGGCTGGGCCACTAGGCTTGCCCAGCATCCAGGGATTAGCCTCACTGGCCCCAGTGGGCACGGGCAAGTCCGTGGTGTCCTCCTCGGGTACCTCACACAGCTCCTCCTTGGGCGGCTCCACCCGCACCTTCTGCATCAGCTCCTTGTTCCTGGCCAGCTGCTCCTGCATGGCCTTGCGGGCCTGGGGGGCATCGGGAGGCTCTAACACAGGGCAGAGACAACATTCCCAACCTTCCCTGCCCACCTTGGCCTCCCCCACTTCCCCAAGCAGCGCTGAGGACCCTGTCCTGGCATTCCAATGTATAAATGGGGTTATAAGAGATTGAAAGACTTTATATCATGGCTAGGAGGGACAGGACAAGGAGGAATGGCTGCACACTGACAGAAGGCAGGGATAGATGGGATTTTGGGAAGAAATTCTTCCCTGGGAGGGTGGGGAGGCCCTGGCAGAGATTTCCCAGAGCAGCTGTGGCTGCCCCAACCCCAGAAATGTTCAAGGCCAGGTAGGCTGGGGCTTGGAGCAACCAGGTTTAGTGAAAATTGTCCCTGCTCATGGCAGGAGGGGTGGAAGCAGATGAGCTTTAAGGTCCCTTACCACCAAACCGTTCTGTGGTTCCATCTCACCTCAAGGTCATACTTAGCCATAATGGCTCTGGATCGGGCCCATTTTCCCTTGTTCTGGTGCTTAAGGCTCATCCGCTCCTGGGGGAAGAGAAGCATCACACAGAGCTCCCCAAGGAGCAGGGCCCTCCTGAGGGGTGGGGCAGAGGTTTCAAGGCAGCACCTGCATCCTTAGCTGCTCCAGTTCCTCCAGTCGTGCCAAGGCAGCCGCAGGGTCTGATTTGTGCAGCTGCTCGAACTCCTTCAGGGCCTGGCGCCTCCGGCTCTTTTTGAGCACGCGGTGGTACCTGTGGCACAGCAGCAGCTCATGGGCCGGGCAGGCCACGGGCCAGGAGGGGTGGCCTAGCCCTCCCAGTGTGCCCAGCCCAGCACGGGCACAGCCCAGCACGAGCACAGCCTCACTTCTTGCTCTTGATCTGCTTTGCTCGCCGAGCCTTGGCCTCATAGTAGGACTGCACTGCCCGGGCCTTCTGCAGCTCAGCTCGCCGGCGCCGTGCCTGCCAGGGAGCACAGGGTGAGGGGGTGGGAAGCATGGGGTGAGGGGTGGAGAGGGTGAGGGGTGGAGAGGGTGAGGGGTGGGAAGCATGGGGTGAGGGGTGGAGAGGGTGAGGGGTGGAGAGCATGGGGTGAGGGGTGGAGAGCATGGGGTG
>CM031880.1:384894-406384 GCA_018697195.1 Certhia americana | reverse complement strand
GGTGAGGGGTGGAGAGCATGGGGTGAGGGGTGGAGAGCATGGGGTGAACACCAGGAGCATGGGGGGAGGGGTGGGGAGCATGGAGTGAAAACCAGGAGCATGGGGGGAGGGGTGGGGAGCATGGAGTGAACACCAGGAGCATGGGATGAGGGGTGGAGAGCACGGGGTGAACACCAGGAGCATGGGGTGAGCGGTGGGAAGCATGGGGTGAGGGATGGAGAGCACAGGGTGAACACCAGGAGCACAGGGTGAGGCATGGGGTGCACAGGGTGAGGGATGGGGCCAAGGAAGAGGCCCCCAGAGCCAGGGCCCAGTGGGGTGAAGCCTCACCTCCTCTAAGCTCATGGCCTGCAGTGAGGCTGTCTCCTCTGGTGTCAGCAGCGGGTCTGTGATGGGCTGCTGTGTCTTGTGGAGCAATCCATAGATCTCCTGCTCCAGTGGAGTTTGAGCCTGTTGGGACAGCAAACATGGCAAGAGGATGAGGAGAACTGCAAGGGCCAGTGCTGCCCTGGGTGTCCCCATCTATTCTCACTACCCTCAAGTAGGTCTGTGGAAGGCCCAGAGAAGTATCCCCCCCGTGGGGGACTGGGTGGTCACAGCACCACTCACAGTCCCACACCACAGCTCTCGGGTCCTCTCCCAGCCACATGGCCAGGTGAGGGCAGGTAGAATTCCTTCCACATTAGAGAAATGGCCTCCCAGTTGCCAGGCAGCGCTGACCAGGTGGAACCACATCAGAAGCATGGAGCAGGGGTGCTAGGCCACGCAATGCCACGTCCCTTCAAAACAGAAAGGGACCTTTGGGCAGATAAGTGTGAGTGACAGGTTCAGCAGAGGCTGCCCCTCCCTCACCTGGGCATCTGACAACTCCCAGGGATGGCAGTGGCTTCCTGCCAGCACCACAACCCCACAGGAACTTGCATTCAAACCCAAAAACATCTCTCTTTTGTAAGGAATGTTTCCAGGCATGCAGGACTAGGCAAACCAATCTCCTCTGTTTCAGCACTTGTGGCCAAGGGACACTCCCATAAGCCTGGCCCTGAGAGGCTACAAGAAGGAGAGGGGACAGAGCAGGCTCCAAACCCTGTGCTCACACCTTACTTGGCTTGCCCCAGGTGGAACTTACACACCTACTCAGTGTGAGGAACACGGACTGTCCTAACCTTCCCAAGCTCAGCCACAGGCTGGGCCTTCCTCGCCTCCATCACTGCCCCCAGCACAGCCAGGAGACATTGACCTGCCCCCAGCTGAAGCTGGAGCCACCCTGACCAAACCTCCTGAGCCACCCCAGCCATGTGACCCCTGGTGGCCACCTTCCACGCCGAGGTGACTCTCTCCAGAGGGGTGACGGTGGCGATGTCCTGCCGCAGGGGGAACACCAGCTGCTCTGCGCGCCGGTTCTGCAGGACCACCTGCTGCCACCTGCCCACATCCTTTGAGGCGGTGACGTAGGCGGCCTCCCTCACCACCTGCAGGGGAACAGGATGGGCAGAGAATAGGTGATGCCGGCATCAGGGAGGGGCACGGGGATCCTGGGGGGCTCAGCTCAGACTCTCCTGGCTCCCTGCACTCACCCTTTTGGCCTCCTCTTTGCTCAGCGGCAGCTCCACTGCTGCCTTCCTCTTCACTCTGGCCAGCTCCTTCCTTACGCTGCCCAGCGAGGATTTGGGATGGATGGGCTGCAGCAGCTCCGACAGAACCAGCTTTTCCCCAGCACCTGCGCACAGGTGTAGCACTGCCAGGTGAGGCAGCTGTCCCAGCCCTCACGGTGGCTCTCGGCGGGCAGCGCCGTCGCAGATCCCCGAGCCTTGCCCAGCTCCCTGCCTCACCTTTGCAGGTGACATTGAACTCGGACACTTGCCCGCTGGCCTCCGAGCGCTCCGCCAGCTTCCGCCTGCGAGAGAGGCACAGAAAACAACGCCAAAGGTTCCTCGCGTCCCCCGGGTGCTCTGGAGGGTTCGGGGCCGGTGCCGAGGGCAGCGGCTGAGCTCCGCCCCACCTGGCCCCCTGCCCGTGCAGTCTCTCGCGGCGCGGCTGCTGCAGGAGCCCCGGGGGCCTAACGCGGGACGCCCGTACCCCCACTCACCGTTTCCGTCCGGACAGGGCGCTGATCGCCTCCAGGAGCTGCCGGTGCCGCCGCCCGCCATCCTCCTGCCACACGGCACACGCGGTCACACACCCAACCCGGCGGAGCGCGGCCGACGGGGATGGCCCCGGCGCCCGCTCCCACGCGATCCCCGGTGCTCCCCGGCACCGCCCAGCCGGGTCCCGGGCCCGACATCCCCGGCCCGACATCCCCTGCCAGGCCACGCCGTCCTCCGCTGCGCCATCCCGGCCAGAAGAGCTCCCGGAGCCCCGCAAACGGCGGTGGAAGCCGTCCGGAGAGCCCGTTCATGTTCTTTCATCCCCGCTCACCACCTCCTCGCTCTCGCTGCCGCTCCCGGTCGCCGCCGCTGCGGGCTCATCCTCCTCCATGGCTCTGCACGCCGGGACTGCCGCAAAGCGCCACCGGGTGTCGCGCCGAGCCCTCACGCCCTGCCGCAAAGCGCGCCCCGTGACGTCCGGGTTCCCATGGCAGCGGGGCGGGCGAGCGGGGCGGGCGAGCGGGGCGGGCGGGCGGGGCGGGAGAGCCGGTGCGGACCGGGGAGGTCCCGGGGCACGGACACCGCCGTCCCGGCCTCGGATGGGGCCCCCGGCGGCTCCGGAACAGATCTGGCCCTCCTGGAGCGCTCCCGGTTTGCTGGGCAGCGGGAGGCGGCGGTGCCTCCGGGGGTCAGAGCAGCTCTGAGGGTCTCCGCTCCGTTCGTAACCCTCGTGGGTCCCCCCAGCCCCAGGAATTCCGGGATTCGCTGTTTTCCCCCGGAAGGCGGGCTCGGGGACGGAGTTGCCTCCCGCCCGGCCGGACCCTGCTCCTGTGAGCATCCTTGGGGTTGAAGGGATTCAAGGGATCGTTGGAGCAAATGCACGTAGTTCCCAGCTGCGAAGGGGTGTCAGTGTCTGTCACTGCGCCCGCAGCATCCGCCTAACCTCGGCCTCTGTCGTGATCCACCGGCCCGAGCTGGGCGCACGGGGGGCTCGGGCAGGAGCCTGCCGGAGGGAGAGGGACAACGAGCTGTTCCCCGCCTGCTCTCGTCTCCATGGCAACAGCCGCGGGAAAAGTTCCGTGTTTTCCCCTCGGGTTTGACGCTCCGGGCCCTGCCTTTGCTGGCAGCCACGTGCCCAGCAGGAGCGCCGTGTGTGGGATGCCGGGAGGGCTTCCATGGGCGGGGTGGGGGAGATGGGACCCACACCAGGGTCTGGGTGTGCAAAACCCAGTGGAAACCAGTTTGTTTGTTGTTAGTGTGGAAACTAGTGTGCGAAACGTGGGGACGTGAGGATGGGGGGCGAGGGGCGGAGAAGCCACGACGGTAGCATCCTGTGCTCTCCCTGCGGCGCTGGGGTTCGGCAGACCGGTCCTTGCGCGCACCCGGTGCGAGAAAACGAAAAGAGGAATGCGGAGCGGCGCCGGTTGTGCCCCGCCGGCGGTTGCATCGGCAGGTCTGGCGGGAGCCGCCGAGGTGGGGCCGAGGTGGGGCCGGGCCGAGCCGGGCCGGGCCGGGCCGGGCCGAACCGAACCGCGGCCGCGGCCCCGGAGCCGCCCCGGTCCCGGTCCCGCCCCCGCCACGTGCCGCGCCCTGCCCCTGCCCCGCCCTCCCTTGTCCGCACCGGGGCGGGGCCAAGCGAGGGAATGGCAGCGCGCACGGCCAATGGACCGGCGAGAAGCGGAGAGGGGGGAGGAGTCGCGGCGAAGTGACAGCGCTGGTGACCAATGGAAAGGCGGGAAGCGGCGGGCCGGGGCGGAGGGCGCGGCGGCACCAATGGCTGCGGTGGCCCCGCCCCGTTGGGGCGCGGGGCGTGGCGGCCCCTCCCGGCGCGGAGGGAGGGAGCGACCGGCGCGGCCCGAGCGGCACCGGCACCGGGTGAGCGGCGGCGCGGTGCCCCTCCCGTCGCCTCCCCTCCCTTCCCGTCCTCTCCCGTCTCCTCTCTGAACCTTTCCTTCCGCTCTCTCCCCGCCGGGTCCCGGCACGCCCGCAGAGCCGGGGCTGCCCTGCCCTGTTGTGGCCCGGCCCTGCCGCGTCCCCTCCGGGTGCGGAGACGCCCCGCCGCCCCCTCCCGCCCAGCCGAGGGTCTTCCTGGCCGCGCCCCGCGCTCCGCGCCCCCTCCCCGGTGGATTCCCACGGCAGCGCCCCTCCCGGGCGCGGGGTTTCCATAGCGACGGCGGCCGCCGCCCCCCGCGCCGGTGCCGCCGCCGCCCCGGTGCTGACTGAGCACTCTCCCCGTTCCTTCTCCCGCAGCCGCCGGCCCAGCCCAGCCCAGCGCGGCCCCGCGGGGCCCCGATGATGCCGGGCGCGCGGGCGGCGGAGGAGCAACAGCAGCAGCAGCGCCCGAACGTTCGGCGGCCGCTGCCGCCCCAGTGACGGCCCCGCCATGTCGGTGATGGTGGCGAGGAAGAAGGTGGTTCGGAAATGGGAGAAGCTGCCGGGCAGGAACACCTTCTGCTGCGACGGCCGTATCATGATGGCCCGGCAGAAGGGCATCTTCTACCTTACACTCTTCCTCATCCTCGGCACCTGCGCCCTCTTCTTCGCCTTCGAGTGAGTCCCCCGAGGACCCCGCGGGATGGGGATGGGTATGGGCCTGTGTGCCCGGGGCCCCCGGGAGAGGGCGGGGAGCCCGGCCCGATGCAGCCCAGCAGAGCGTGGCTCTCCGTGTCCAGATCTGCTTCCTCACCTCAGCAGACTGAGCCTGGAAGTTTTGGGGAGAATGGGCCCTTCCAGAGGTTCGCGGGGGTGACACTGGCCCTGCTTCCCCGTGGGTCACCTTCTGTTGGGGACTTGGCAGTCCCTTGTCCTGAGTGCTCCTGGCTCCAGGATAGCCGGGGTGCAAGGGTGCTGCTGCTGCTGCTGCAGCCTGCAGCCCAGCCTGCATCTCTTCCCACAGAGGGATGTGCAGCCCCCCGATCAGCCCCACCAGGGAGGTGACCCCAGCTGGGGGATTAACATGGAGTGATCTTGGGGGTCCTGCCAGTCTGACCTGCCCCCAAGCCACCCTGCAGCCGGATCCATGCTGGTATTTGGGAAGGATCCGACCACCCCTTATATCACCTCGGCAGCTAAAGACCTTCAGCCAAACCCTTTGATCCTGGTGAAACAGAGGGATCTGCCCCCTCCCCTCAGCTCTCCCTGGGAGCTGGGCTGGCCTTAGGCTAATCCTAAAATCAAAAACAAGCTAAAAGGGAAAATCCTATTTTTGTCCAGGCCGATGCTGGGGGGGAGGGCAGGACACCCCTGTTGCCTTGCTAGAGGATGAGGTTGGATCAGCTAAACAACTGCAAAACTTCCCTTCCTTGGCCTCCATGGGCATGTTGGTGTTCTGGGGCAGCAGAAGGGCTGAAACAGGGTTGGGTAACACAAAAGCATGCAGAGCCAAGAAGAATGAGTGGAAGGACCTGCTCACTGGCTAAGCCCTGGCTATTCCTGCACTTCCAAACAGCCCTAGGCCCAGATGCTATCCTTCTCAGCATCATTCCTAAGCTAGGGAACTTATTTCCACATTCCCTGGCCCAGCGTGTCTCTCCCTGGTTCCCTGCCCAAATGATCCCTGGCTCAGTCTGAATTCTGAGGTACCGAGTGACACCACTCTTGGTTTGATGTTTGGGACTTTTTGCATCTGAAAAATGGGGCTGAGCCTTCCTGCCTTACAGGAAGAACTAATAAATGTTGCTGCTCCAGAAATGCTTATTGCTGCGCCAGAAACACTGATTGGAGGGATAATTTTTCTGTCTCCCTATGGATCCTGTCCGTAGCAGCAGAGTGAACCACATCCCACTCTGCCGTGGTTGCGCTAGGTAGAGTGAGCCAAGGCTGTGTTCCAGACCTTGGCTGTGGTTAGTTAGAAACGTGACTGGAAATTCCTTGAGAAGCCCCTTTCCATGCTCTGGCAGGCAGAGGCCTGTGGAGGGGTCGTTTTCACCAGGACATCCAGGTCGTGCCTAGAGCTCTGTGGGGGGAATGCTGCTGGGAACAGGATCACCTCTGAATTTTAGTTAAATCATCTGAGGGAGATAAGGAAAAGTTTGGGAATATCCAAATACTCATTTTATTCTTTCAGTGCAGAGCACCTCAGTGTTTTTTTGCTTGGAAGAGAGGGGGTTGTTTTGAACTTGTTTGGGGATTTTTGAATTTCGGATAGAGATGAAATGTTGCCTTCCCAGCTGGAAACACTCCCCAAGGTCTCTGTTTCACTGATCGCGCTGAGATAAGCAGCTTGGCTGCTCAGTAGCCCTGCCTGCCCTACATGAGTAGGAAGCTTTGGGTGAGGATCTCAGCCTCGATCTTTCACTGTGTTGTCCGTTTGTCTCCGTGTTTGGCAGATTTCTTAGTGTTTGCGTGGAAATTCCTGTTTTCCCCCTTGAAGTTGGCGTCTGGCTCTGGAGCGCGGCAGCCGGCGGTGCGCGGAGGAGGCTCTCCTTCCCTCGCTGCCCGCTCACTGCAGGCTGCCTGTGCTGCCTGCTCCATTCAGCTGAATCACTTGCGCAGTCACACCTTGTCTGAGCACGGCTCCGGGGTTCCTGGAGCCAGGATCTGTCTGGCTGCTCGTCCTGCGCCGAGCTGTGCTTGATCCCGGCGCTCCAGGCTCCTCTTACAGCTGAGGCTAGTGGGGACCGGCACCCACGGCAGGGGAAAAGCCACTGCCATTCCTTCCCAGCCCTGGAGCCGTGGCTGCGCTTCCTGGGCTGCTGCTGCTGTTGCTGCTGGTTTTTTCCTCTGAGTCTCACCGGTGCTGCCAGCTGCTCCGCGGTGGCCACGGGCAAGCGTGCTGAGCCACCTCTGCCCTGTGGGTGGGAACTTGTGTGTGTTGATCCCCCCACATCACTGTGTTCTGGGGCTGGGGAGATCTTTCCATCCAGGAGCAAACTGGGAGCCAGAGGCTGGCAGAACTCCGTGCTGTACCTGAGATCCAGCTCCTCCCTCCTAGATAAGGCGGAGGGACGGAGCTGTGCTGGCTCCCGGGCAGGGCTCTGCAGCGACTGACTGGAGTCCTCTGTCCAAGGGCACCTCTCACTGCTATTTTGGCAGGGAGCAGCTCCTGCTGCTTGGGTCTGAGACCTGTGCTTCGCTGGGTCTGCTCTGTACCGTGTCCCATAAAATACAGTTTCACATCCTCTTGGCGCTATTTCAGACTCTTAATGGTATGTCAGCCCTGTGGTTGGGCACTTAGCTGCTGTCTGCTTGGGGTGTTCCAGCATGAGGAGAAGACCAGATAAAGCACTTATGAAAAATCCCTTTAGGAGTTGGGATGATGAGACGCAGTGTCTGCTCTCAAGCTGGGAGTTCCCTTTGCAATTCCCGTCTCTCCTAAAGTGAGTTCCACGCTCAGCTGAAGGGAAGGGGATTTCTTTTATCCCTGGCTTTTCAGCACAAAACTTGGAGTCTGTAAATGTTAGAGACAAGATAGCACCAGCAGCACTGGCAATATGGGAAGGGGCTGTTCCTGGATTTTCCAATGCCCATGCATTTTTCTCATTTTGTTTTTCCTACTTTCTTAGCTTTGTAGAGATGAAATTGTTTTTTGATGAGTTGAAAACACCTACACTGCCCCTTGTGTGACTTTATTTTTAAGTTTTGATTTCCAAAGCCCAGAGACCCAAGACTCACAGAGGGACCTCTGAGGTGGCATTACCTCTGGTTAGATCTGTGTCAAGCATGGTCAAAACTTACACGTGAGTTAACTGGTGCTCTTTAATCATTGTAATTTCTCTCAATAGAAGTGAACTTCTTGGTGTCCAGAGGTCAGCCTGTTTTGTTCCTGTTTCTGTGGGAAGTGGCCACTGCTGGGGTTTGGATTGACCTTTTTTTCATATGTGGGCTCCTTCTCAGGGGGTGACTTTGCCCTCCATGCAGCCTCCACATCCTCCGTGGCACTCCCATTCCCAGCTGGATCTTGGGGTGATTTGCCTGTGCAGAGATTTCAGATTTTAGCCAGGAAAAGAGCAACATCAGCATAATACATCTGTCTACTGCTTCAGTTGGGTCAGAAACACATGGTGTGTGCTGACAGTTGATGTGACACTGCTGGCAGGTGAGGAGAGGTTCCAGGGAGAGCTCCAGCCATGCCTGCTGCTGCTGGGAAGGGCCTGGACACAGTGCTGTGGTGTGGCCAGGCTTTGGAGCAGCTGCTCCTGCACTTCCCACAAACACAGTGGCTGCTAGGCACCATCCCATCCCTGGTGTGAGCACCCAGCATAGCCAGGCTGCAGCACCCTGCTGAGGGTCAGGCACTGGGGAAAGGTACAGCTCTGCTGGCACTCAGACCAGGCTCGTGGTGTGGCTGTGCTGGAGCTGAGCAAAGTTACACAGGTGATTTGCAGGTGAGACGTGGGTGTGTGGTACCGGGCAGCTTGTGCTGAGCCTTGGTGGGGTCTGCCTGGGAGGTGTGCTGCCCTGTGGCCATGGCTGCAGTCCCTGTCACCAAGGCTGGCATGGTGGCTTTCCCTTTCCTCCAGAGCTTTGCTCAGCATGCCGATTACAGCAGACCTTCCCAAGCGGGTGCAGAATAACCAGCCAAGCACTGCAGCTCATGGCACCTCCCAGCTGCTTCTCCCCCTGCTCCCCATTCCAATGACCTCTTTGTTCAGCCTTCCTGCCCCAGCCCACCCTGCTGTGATGGTGAGTCGTGATACTGCTGTTATTGTCTGCTTTTTGGTGACAAAATGCTCCAGAGCACAGATATGGTGCTGGGAGTGGGGGAGCAGCATCCTCACATACCAACAGAGCTTCTCTGTTGGTTCTGAGCTCTCCCAAACAAAGGATCTTTAAATGTCTGTTCCTGAGCAGTGAAATGGTCTTAGAGGCAGGACGTAGACTGAAGATACCCCAGTGCTAGTGAGTACCTGAGTGCCAAGTCAGGACCTTGTGGTGCTGTTTTCCCTGCCACAGACGTGTTCCCTGGGAGTCACCTGAAGAGCAAGGCCCCGTCAGCACAGTGGAGGGTGGGGAGCACGTGCTGGGCTCCACGCTGGGCCTGCCCATGCAGTTTCACCATGGTGGGAGCTCCTCTGGCTCTTACCTCTGAAAGGGCCACAGAAGCCAGCCCAGATAAGGGAAGCTAAGCTGAGCCTGTGTGGAAGCTTCGTGGCTGTGTGGCTCAGCTTTAACACAGCTCACGGACCCATATTTAAACCCACAATATGTTAGTGTTGTCACAGCAATTCCAAAAGCTGTCGTATCAACTGGAGAAGGGTCAGGCTGCAGCCCTTTGGGGCAGGCAGTGTCCAGCTTTTCAAGGAATAATCACAGAATCATTTAGGGTAGAAAAGACCCCCAAGACCATAAAGTCTGACCTGTGACTGGTCACCACCTTGTCAACCAGGCCAGAGCACTGAGTGCCACATCTAGTTGCTCTTTGGACACCTCCAGGGATGAGGCCTCCACCACCTCCCTGGAGAGCCCCTTCCAATGCCTAACAGCCCTTTCCTTGGAGAAATTTCTCCTGATGTCCAACCTGAACCTCCCAACACAGCTTGAGGCTGTGTCCTCTTGTCCTGTCCCTGTTTGCCTGGGAGAAGAGGCTGACTGCACCTAAATCCATATTCCATGTTCCTAATACCATATTTCTACCCCAGATGGGCACTAAGGTTTTTGTTTACTTGCCGACTGACTTGCAGCTGTCCCTGGACTTTGCCCTTGCAAAGGGAATGCAAAGTTATCTTGGGCTGCCTGAAGATGATAAGCTCGGCCCTGCAGTTCTTCGTCTGTGGGCAGGGCTGGGCACAGGGACGTTGTTTGGGGGAACAGCAGAGTGTGCAGTGTCTGAAATGAAGGATGTTGGTTTAGGGGCCAGGCCCTGTGGGTTGCTGTGGGCTCCTGGTGTCGCAGCTGGGACTGAAATGTGCTGTAGCTTCAGTGTGCAGCCCTTCTATCCCTGTCACACGTGGGGGGACAGCACTGGAGTCAGGCAGTGGCCCAGGGAATGTTCCTGCAGTGGGCCTGTGGAGCCCGGTGCTGCCAGCTGGAGCTGGAAACTGCATTGTGTTTGGGGAATCTGTGGTGAGAATGCTGTCCAGAATTGAACAGTGCTGTGGAGGTCATGGAAACAGCCTTTGCTTGGTATAGAAGCCCTCCCAGGGTGGATAATCCCTGGCCCCTCACCGCAGTAGCCTGATGCTCCCACCGAGAGTAACTGTGGAACAGCAGGAGTCTGGGTTGGATCCACCCCTCACCAGCAGGGATAAAGGGTGGATCCTAGAAAACCAGGTGCCTGAAAGCCTGGGTGCATCAGGAGGCTGGGGAAGGGATGTGTGGAGGAGTGGTGAGACGTGGCACAAGTGGTGGCATTTAGTTGGGGTTTCCCTTAAACCATAGCAAAGCTCCATGGGAAGCTTTCCACTTTTTCCACATTCACCCCAACATTAGTAGGGTTTCCTGAAGCAATCAGGGTAAAATATGTTTTTTTTCAGCCCAGTGTGTCTCTAAAATGTGACTTCTGCCCAGGCCTCCCACACAGCTAGGGCTGCAGTGGCTGTGGGTGTCCAGGAGCAGAACAGCCATGGTGAGATGGGTCCTGTGCTTCCTTTGTATCTCCTCCATCAGTGGGATCAGCACCATAACCTCCTCATTGGGCCTTGCTGCATTTGTAGAGCAAACAAACTGTGTTCCCTTTTGAGCTGGGGGAGTCTTGAAGAAGGAGCCTTTCTGCTTTATTTGGTGTGTTCTAGTCTGTTGTCTCAGGAAAGCCAGAGGAAGCCAGATGTCTTGTTGCATGGGAATGTTGTGCTTCTTGAGGAATCCATTCCTAAGAAGTGCAGGATGCATTTAATCCCAATAATGTCTGCAGTGCTAGAAGCTCCTGCTCTGTAGGCATTGGCCAGAGATTTCCACCATACCCACAGGTTTCCATGCCTTCTAGCTCCCCAGGCGTGGGGTCCTTGACCAGGCCTTGGGTGCTTCTCCCAGTGGTCAGGCCCATCCCTTGGCAGCAGGAATGTAATGGACAAAGTCTCTCCAGCTGCCTGGTTGTGTGTCTGGCACTGCTTAAAACAGGAGCTGAAAACAGAACAAATGCTGGGAAGTACCTGTGCCTAGCTGGTGGAAAACATGGAGATGCTGTGGTGGTGCCTGGCTGTTGGAGCTGCCCCGGGAGTGTTCCCCTGTGGTTGTGGTGGGATCAGAAGGATGTACAGAACAGCTTCTCTGCTCCAGATATGAACAGTGCTGCGGGGTGCCCAGGCTCTGATGCTGAGCCAGGCCAGGAGACTCTGAGTCACCACCTGCCGCCCCGTTGTCCGCAGGTGCCGGTACCTGGCGGTCCAGCTGTCCCCGGCCATCCCCGTGTTCGCAGCAGTTCTCTTCCTGTTCGCCATGGCCACGCTGCTGCGGACGAGCTTCAGTGACCCTGGCGTGATCCCAAGGGCCCTGCCTGATGAAGCAGCCTTCATTGAGATGGAGATCGGTGAGTGTAAAGCAGCCAAGCCGGTGAGGGCTGGAAAAGCCTCTCTATTTATGGCGTATTTCTAGGTTACAGTCCCTGCAGAGCTTATCTTCCTGGCCGGACCTCCAAAAGTCAGGATTGTCCCAATCTGCTGGCTCACTGTACTTGGCCGAGTCTCAAGAAGGCAGCACGATGTACCTGTGTCACTCTCTGGGAGCCACTTCACCCTCTGCTTTCTCTCCCATAGCTGTGTACATACAAACTCAGTTTGCTTTTGAGACGGGGCGCAGAAAGCTTGAAGTGGTCCCCTTGATCCTTCAGGGGGAGAGGAGGTTTGGTGGATGAAGGTGATAACACCCAGCCCACTCTCAACATGCCCGTGAAAGCTCTGGCATCCCTTTTCCTGCCTCCAAGCTGGCAGCTTGGCTCCGGCCCGTGTGAGCAGAGCTGCAGCCTCCATCTCCGGAGCCAGCAGGCTCCGCTCCCACTGGCAGGAAAGGCGGGGCAGCGAGCTGTCCTTCGAGGCCTGTGGTGTCGCAGCAGCAGCTCCAACCTGTGCCCGGTTCTCTCTGGCAGAGGCCACCAATGGGACCGTGCCGCAGGGTCAGCGCCCGCCCCCACGTATCAAGAACTTCCAGATCAACAACCAGATTGTGAAGCTCAAGTACTGCTACACGTGCAAGATCTTCCGGCCGCCCCGCGCCTCGCACTGCAGCATCTGCGACAACTGCGTGGGTGAGTGGGGCTTGCGGCTGGCCTGCCCCTCTCTGCTCCTTGCAGGGAGCCTCGGGACAGGGACAGGGACAGGGACAGACCCGCGCCCAGGCTTGTGCTGGTCGGCTCTGGACTGGTGGAGTGTCCAGGCTGCCTTGTCTTGTACTCGAGGAGCTTGGGGTTTGCTCAGAACCTGGAGCCAGGTGGTTCCTTTTAGCCAGGACTCTGGTAATAACCGAGTCCAGCTGACCTGTGTACGTGTGCAGCCCACTTCTGAGTTCTGCTGGACTCTGGCCTTGCAGGACTGGAGGGTTCCAGTGGAGAGTTGTGTCTCAGGTGACAGCTCCTTCATCAGCACAGACATTGTGGCATTCTCTGGGGTGCCCTCCTGGTTATTGTCCTCCTTCTGTGTTTGCAACTGCCTCATGTTCAGCATCACTGCTCCAGGCAGAAATCCTATCCTTTTAGACCCCTTTCTTCCTCTTCAGATTCCCAGCCTTTGTGTGTTTATCTGATTCTTCTCCTGATTATGCCAGGGCAAAAACATGGGGTCCGCCAGGCCTTCATCTAACCCATGTATTGTGACTGTTGTACAAAAGGGAGAGAAGACCCGTGAGGGGTCAAGCTCAAATTCTCTCTTAATGTGCAAAATGACTCGTTATAAAACAATTTTGGACTTTCTGACCTCACGAAAGGAGACCAGGATATGATGTCCTGGCTGAGCAGAGGGTTGAACTTGGCAGTTTGTGTCAGCCTGGGGGATTTTTGAAGTGGGAGCACAGGAGCAAGGATCTGGAGGTGAGCAGGGCCCTGCCAGGGCAGTGCTAATCTTCATCTTGGCTTCCCCAGAGCGCTTTGACCATCACTGTCCCTGGGTGGGCAACTGCGTGGGGAAGAGGAACTACCGCTACTTCTACCTCTTCATCCTCTCGCTCTCCCTCCTCACCATCTACATCTTCACCTTCAACATCGTCTACGTAGCACTGAGTGAGTCTGCCTGCAGAGCTGGGAGGGAGGGAGTGGGGCTACAGATGGTGGTGTGAAGCCAGAGTGCTGGAGTGGGAAAGGGAGCTGGACTCAGTGGGATGTTCCAGATGAAAAAATCTTTTTGTATTGCAGAGTCTCTGAAGATTGGGTTTCTGAACACGTTGAAGGAAACCCCAGGCACATATCCTTCCATGGTCTCGAGGGCTTGACTTCTCCAAAACTGGGGTTAATGGGAGCTGAGGTGTGGAGTGGCTGCCTAGTCCACTCTGAGTCTTTCCAGACATTTTCCCCTGGATGGCAATGTGGGGAGGAGAATAAAACTGAAAATGGTGGCGAGGACAGGAAGAGAAGTTGGTGTTTCTGGGGGTAGTAACAGGTGGGCTGGGCCTGCTCTTGGGCCATTCCCAGTCCTTAACTGTTCTTACTGTACTGGAGGTGCTCATCTGTTTCTTCACACTGTGGTCGGTGGTGGGGTTAACTGGCTTCCACACCTTCCTGGTGGCACTGAATCAGACAACCAACGAAGACGTAAGTAGAACCTTCCTCTTCCTTTGAGCTGTCACCATTTCTCACTGTGTAAAGGCTATGCACAGCACAGGGGCTGGGGCAGAGTGTCCTTGGAGTAAACCTGATCTTGTGCCCAACTGTTTCAGATTAAGGGGTCCTGGACTGGGAAAAACCGTGTGCAGAATCCCTACAGCCACGGCAACATAGTGAAGAACTGCTGTGAGGTGCTCTGTGGGCCCCTGCCCCCCAGGTGAGCTCTTGAGGGGCAGCCTTGACCTTTGGCTTCCACCAGCACTTCTGCTGGGAAGAGAGGTGGGATTTGGGGAGACATGGGTCTCTGATGGTGTGGTCTCTGTGTCCTTGCAGTGTCCTGGACAGACGGGGCATCCTGCAGCAGGAGGAGAGCATAGCTCAGGAGGGGACATGCCCGCGGGCACCTGGCACGCAGGAGCCCCCGGCCACGCAGGGCCCTGGGCAGGCCCAGGAGGGTGGCATGAAGCAGCATGATGGCAGCATTCCTCCCCCCAGTGCCGTGAGTGGTCCCCTTGGGAGCTGGGTGGGGGGGCTCTGGGACAGTGAGAGAAAGCTGAGAGTGTGACTTAGGAAGGACAAAACATGGCAGGGGCCATGAGAGGGGCTGCTGATGAAAAGCTTGTTTGCTTTTCAAACAACACCGGCGGGTCTTGGTTTCCTTGGATTTCCTCAAAGGAGATCAGAACTGATTGCAGTTTTGGAGATCAGTCCTGCCATGAGAGCTGTTGCTCATGGAGCTCAGTGGGGCAGGAGAGGGCTGGGAGGTTGCAGACGTCTTGTTCTTGTGCTGCATGTGAGCTGCAGGGCTGTCCCTGGGATCTCCATCCCTGTAGAAAGCTGTTGTTGCCCTGAGCAGCCTGCTCTGTGTTTGAAATTAGTCCTGCTTTAAGGACACAGTTTGACAAGAGATCTCCAGAGTGCCCTTCTCACCTAAATTGTTCCAGGAATGTGGTGGCAAATGGCTTGGCTTGCCCCAGCTTGGGCATGAGCTGCCCTTCTCTGGTGGACACAGCCCAGATCCTTCTGCCAGAGCAGTCCAGTGCTCCAGCTCTTCCTGAAGCTGCTATTCTGCCTGTTGGGTGGCCTCTGGTTTCGGTTTCTCCTTTTCCCAAGCCCAGCTGAGAATGCTGCCAGCAGAGCTGGGGGTGATAACGGGGCGGTGGGGTCTGTGTGGCTCAGGCTGTGCACTCAGGGTGTCCCTGCAGGTCACTCTGTCCTCTCTCCCCAGGTCCCTGCACCGTCTGTGAGTGATACCGAGATGCCAGAGGAGAAGCAGCGAACACCTGGGCATCTCCCAGTGCCCTCCCCAGACGCTGGGCGAGCGGAGCACTAGCATCTGCTTGGAAGGGAGAACTTTGTTGTTTTGTCTAATCAAAGCTGGAAGTGGTGGAGAGGAGAAGGGCTGGATGGCAGGCACCTGATTCCCCATGGCTGTTTTGCTTTAGTCATTACTCACCGCGGTGCGGGCAGCACTGGCCTGGCACGGTGGCACGAGACAGTGAGAGCGGGTGGCATGCCCTGGTCACCACGGGGCACTGCCACCACCCAGGCAGGCCTGCCTGGGGCCGGGCCTCTGGCTCTGTGGGTTGTCCTGGATGCTCCATCCTGGCTCAGGGCTGGGGCTGTCCCTCTGCTCAGGGCCAGGCCATTAGGGCCGGTCTGCTCCCTCCTGCTGAGGAATCCCCAAGGAAGGGGAAAGCAACCCTGGCAGCAACGTCCTCTCTCCCCTCCTCCCTCTTTCCTCTAGTCCGTCACGTTGTTTTGTGGTTGGCGTGGCAAGGCTTGTCAGGAGACGTTTTGGTGCCCCAAGGACCCCAAACAAATGGGAAGGAGTTCTGCTGGCAGCATTTTCTAAGTGGCTTTCTTCCTGTGCTCCTTTCCATGTGATGTAACAAGGTGGCAGCTATGAGGGGAACCTCCTTCCCACTCTGGGCTTCAGGGGAGGGAGAAGGCTGCCAGGGTGGATTGAGCTGCAGGGAAGGATCTGCCTGTGCCACTGGCTCCTGGCTGGTGCTGGGGCTGCCTTTGCTGCTGGGTGTCCACACTGAGCCCTCCCTGGCTGTGGCACAGCAGCTCTGCAGAACCTCAGCCCCAATTTTGTGTTGTGTTGTTGCATCCCCATGTTCCCCCCCTTGCCTTGCTCTGCTGTTCTCTAGGCTGGCTTTGGGAACCTTGGATTGCGCCAGCTGCCCAGGGCTGGGCTGTGCAGCATCGGTCACTTGTGTGTCCTCAGCAGAGGAGGAGAGGCTGGGGGGATGGTGTGAGTGTTCTGTGCCATGGCAGGGCTCCCCCCACCCCACAGTCCCCTGTCCTGCACTGGCAGGGATCCCCACAGATGTTGGTGATGGAGGAGAGGCCATTCCATGCCCTGGCAGCTCCACATCCCTTGCTACAGTTCTGGGCACTCCCATTCCTCCCCGCAGGTGTGTGGTGGCTGCTGGGGGTGTCCTGCCTGGCCAGTCCCGTGTGTGTGGTCACGATGCTCCTGCGTGGCAGTGGGGAATGGCTGCTGTTCCATCCCTGGCCTCTCATGCCAACCGGCTTTCAGCAGCGGCGAGGAGCGGGCGCAGCCGGGATCCTGCTCCCTCTGGAGCCTGGCCATTGCCTTCCCAGCTTGCTCCGGCCCAGGCTGTGGCTGGCAGTGAGGGTATGGTGTGAAGGAGGCATGGGCACTGCCCCCTCTCCCGCGGTTCGAGGGCTCCTCTCCCGGGTGAGAGGGCAGAGCTGCCACAGCTGGAGCATGACAAGGAAGGAGCCTCAGCCGCCCTGCCCTGCCGTGGCCCTGCAGCCAGCCCAGCCCCATCCCGTTCCACCCTCCAGGAACAGGGCTCCTGTGCCCCACCCCGTGGGAATTGCCCCAACACGCTACTGACCCAATCTCCAATTAGGTGCAAAAAAGTGTATTTTTTGGCTCTGCTGCTCCCTGTTCCACAAGGTGTGTGGAGTGCTGCCTGCTGGGACCTGCCTGCATGGGTCAGGGTCTCCAGAAGGAAGGGGTTGGGTAAGGGTTGGGTGTTCTTTATTTTTTTCTTCTTAATTTTTTTTTTTATTTTATTTTAAAACAATGAAGGAAACTTAATTGGTTTGAAAATGGCTGAGCTGTAGCCCCTGCGTGTCTGTGCTGCCCCAAGGCAGCTGCCTCTTCCCCCTTCACTCCCTGGACATTTCCAGGACTCTCCACCTCACACTTCCCGGGTGTCTTAGCTGTGTTATTTGCATCTTGCTGTCCCCCACGGCAGCTGAGGGGGGTGTCCCTGTGTGTCCATGATGAGAAAGTGACAGTGTCCTCGGCAGGGTTCAGTTGCCTGCAGACACAGCTTCTGTCCCCAGCTCCCTTCCTGAGCCTGCCAGCAAACCTGGGAAAAGCAGCAAATGCCTATGGTGTGTTGGTGGGGAGCATGGTGCTGTGGCATGCCCGGAGTCCCTGCCTCAGGGCACTGGCCAGGCAGTGCCATACAAAATGTCCTGGGGCACCCTGTGCCCACCCAGCATCTGGCTCTGGTGCAGGGGCCCAGCTGGGCCCTGAGGTGCCTCCACTGGGGCTCCCCTGTCCCCTACCAGCAGCTGTCCCCTCCAGTCCAGCCCCACTCTTAGGGCCAGAGAGGGAAGCAGCAGTGCCAGCGGGTTCAGGGGGATCCTGCCATGGACAGAGCCCCTAGCTCGGCCTCCTCCCGGCTGCCATCCAGGGTCTCTGATCCCTCAAAGCAGCCGGAGTCCCGGGGAATGTCGCCTTTGGGCTCTGAGGGCAATGGCAGCGCCTCGGAGGTGTCACCATCCTCTGACTCGCTGGCTGCTGGGAGAGGGCAGTGGTTAGTGGTCAGTGGTGCTGCTGGGGTGCCCAGTCAGGGCTCTCCCACCCCCTCCCCAGGACTCTCACTGTCATAGTCCAGGAGGAGCTCGGCGGCTGTCAGCAGCTTGGCGCGGTGCTGGGGGTCCGTGATGTGCAGTTCATTCAGGTGAGTCTCCCGCAGCTCCTTGAAGTCCTCCAGGGTCTGGTACCCATTCAGCAGGAGGGTGGGGGTATGCTCCTGGGTGGGGGGTGTGGGCAGTGGTCAGGTGGCTCCCCCTGACCCCCGGTGCTGGTCTGTGGCTCCATGGTGGGCACCCGCCCCCACATTACCCAGAAATGCCCCATGTGTCCCGTCTGTGCCTCCATGGTGCTTGGTGGAAGGGCAGGTGGGGGACAGTGGAGAGGAGAGGGGCTGGTCCCAATGCTGGCACCCCGGGCCCATGCTGGCTGCTGCTGTTCCCCCATGGCCCCTGTCCCTTACCTGAAGGTTGATGCGCTCCAGCAGCTCATGGAGGGTCTTGGGCTTGAGGCGCTTGTTCCGGCTGGAGCCTCGGCTCCTGCGGGCTGGGACTGTCTCCTCAGGGATCACATCCACGTAGATGAACTTGAAGGATCCCACCCTGTTGTTGAGCAGCCCGGTCCAGGTGCCCACTGGTGGCTTCTCGATGATGCCGATGATGTCCCCTTTCTATGCCAAGGGATGTGGGATGGTGGTGGGCACAGGCTTGGGGACAGCCAGGGAACACCCCTGGCTCAGAGGGTCCCCAGCCATCCTCCCTCCCTCCACAGGGCCGCAGAAGGGGCTGTGGCTCACCCGCAGCTTCAGGGAGTCCTTGTCATAGGGGCTGGGGGTGAAGTCAGTGTGGACGCGGGCCCGGCCGCAGAAGGGGCCGGTGTAGGCTGGGACAGCCTCCTCCAGCTGCCGGCGGTCCCCAGGATCGCCAGGGCTGGGAATGTCGCTGCCTGCAGAGAGGAGGAGGTCAGGATGTGCCTGGCTGGGGATGTGGGGCCAGTATCCCGTCAGGGCTGTCCTCACCGCTGGACATCTGGCGTCCAAGGGCTGGGTGCCCACCCTCCTCCTCCAGCTCCAGGTACGACAGGGGCACCTTGTCATGGCTCTGCTCTTCTAAGCTGCTTGCTGGTGACAGGGGGCATGGGGCCGCCTCCACCTCTCCCTGCTGGGGGTACCGGGGTCAGGCTGAGGGAGGCAGAGCTGTCCCCCGCTCACCTGTCCGTGTCCCCACCCCCAGCTCACCGTCCCCTCGGCCAGTGCTCTCACAGCCATCCTGCCCATCTTGCGGTTCATGGTGCGGGAGATGACCGCCCGCCACTTCCTGCCCAGCTTCGTGCTGCTGCTCCGCATGGCCTCCTCAGGACCAGCACTGCTGGAGTCAACCTCCAGGATCTGCCAGAGGGATGGAGAGTGAAGGCAGAGCCACCTGCCCCTCCCACCCTGGGCAAGCCTCAGCAGGGTCACACAGGTGGGATCCCAAATCCCACCAGTGCTCGCACCCTGGGACTGCTCCATGGCACGTGGGCCTCTGGTAAGGCCAGGAGTTTGGGGCAACCAGCCCTGAAATGGGCTGTTCCTGGGGGAGCAGGAACAAGGGGTGCTGCTGCTCGGGGGGTGC
Source organism: Certhia americana (assembly GCA_018697195.1). Taxonomy (NCBI): domain Eukaryota; kingdom Metazoa; phylum Chordata; class Aves; order Passeriformes; family Certhiidae; genus Certhia; species Certhia americana. The sequence continues at coordinate 387,253 of CM031880.1, read as the reverse complement.
TGGGAACTCACTTTCTCCTCCAGGTTGAACTCCTCACTTGACACGGGGGAGCTGACCTTGGACTTGCCGAAGTCCTTGAAGCTGCTGGAACGCTGTAGGGAAAGCTGGGAGAAGGGGCAGAGGTGTGAGGGTAGGAGATGGAAAGGTGGGAGATGGGCCTCTTCCTGCATCCCCTGCCCCAGCTCCTTTCTGCCCTTTGGGCTGCTCTGCCCATCCCAGGGTGATGCCAGTACTGGGAAGTTTTTTTGCTCTCTTCCAGAAGCTGCCATGTGCCATGAGCTCCCCAGAACTGGGATGTGGAGTTCTTGGTGCCTGTGCTGCTGCTTGGCACATCCCAGCACAGGGATGCTCTGGTGTGTGCAGCCTGGCACTTGCTGTGCTGGAAGCAGCCCAGGGCTGTGCCATGATGCCACCCTGGCACATGGGCCAGGACACGGAGGGGGGGACACAGCGCGCTGCAGTGCTGCCAGCTCCTCAGCACAGGTGGGCAGGCAGTGAAGGGCAGGTAGCACCAGAGCAGCCACATCCCCACTCCCATCCACAGGGTCAGCTCCAGGACTGAAAGTTTTCCATGTTTTCCACTTGGGAGTATCACCCCATAGGCCAGAGAGCCAGCTTAGTGCCACCTCCATGCCTGAGCCATCAAAGCTGGTTTTGGATCTCAGTCCTGGTGCACCTCTCTGTCCTTTTGAAACCCTTTCAGTCTCTCCTGTGCCCCCTGCCTGCCTTCCCCTCCATGGCCTCAGGTGCCTGTCTCACATGGAAGGGTTTCTTCAGGCCAGGAACGTCCTTGATGCCAGCACAGCCACACAGCCCCAGGTGTCCCTCACCCCAGCCACCAGTGTGCTTGCAGGGTGGCTTGGCTGCCACTGCCGCCACTCTTGATACCCTCAGAGCATGCCTGGTGCTCGGTCTGCCACCACCCCAAACAGGGATTTCCGTTCTCAAGCATCTCTGCCAGTTCCTGTGGTGGCTGAAGCCCTACCCAGCTCTGCCCTATGCTGCCTCCTCTTTATTCTCCCCCTCATGAACTCCACCGAGCATCCCTGAGCATCCCTTGGTTTTGCCATTCCTTGCAGAGGCTCATGGTGCAAAACCCAGCTGCACACCCTCTGTGACTTTATGCCAACTCTAGGAGCAGCTGTGCAGAGGGGATGCTGGCTTTTGCCCTGCTCTCACCCAAGTGCTCCGAAACCACCAGATCCAGGTCCACTGAACCCCTCAGGGCTTCATTGTTGAGATAAACCAGCTCTGAGATAGAACTGCCCTGGGGCTGGAGGAGCCACAGAGAGCCTGGCAGTGGGACATGAGTCAGGGGGGCTGGGCTCTCCCAGAGCAGGGCAGGAGGGGGAAGTGAGAGTGGCTGTGGCTGGGCAAGGGCAGGGGATGCCCACTGGGACTGACCAGGCTGGATGGGCCACCCCAGTGCAGGGAGGGGGACTTCACCCAGATTTCCTGTGGGAGCTTGGCAGCACGGAGGAGCTGCTGTGGCAGGGTGTGTGCCTATCATGGGCAGGACTCCGCCACCAGACACTGCCCCTGCTCCCCATGGCGAGTTGCTGATGTCGATGCCAGCCCAGCAAAGCTCGGCAAGAGCTGAGGTGCCAGTTGGTGCGAGACCTGGCAGGGGATGAGGAGCTAGTTTTGGCTCCCACTGGTGACTTCAGCTATAGGGTGGCACACGGCTGTGCCACGCAGGGGGCTCTCGAGAGGCCGTGGCACTGGCGGCTGGTGCTGCGGTGACTCCCAGCTACCAGCCGTGCTGCCGGAGGAAGCGGCTGACGTACGTGATGGAGCTGCAGCCCCGACCGCAGCACCTTGCTGCGCAAGAGCTGCACAGCCGCCACCGCAGCCATGGCCCCCCAGGAAATGACAGGCAGCCGCCCACGCCTGGGGAGGCCATGCAGAGGGGGAGCCACAGCCTCCCCCAGCAGAGCCCCGCGGGTCCCTGAGCCGGCGCCCATGTTGATCCCGGGGGCTGTGCATCCTAGCCTCGCATCCCAACGGGATGGGAGCCAGAGCGGAAGGTGGGCAAGGCCAGGACCACGCACTGGCGAGGCCACAGTGGCTGGTGGCAGCAGAGACAAACTGATGGCAGGGCAGCTGCCGCGCTGTCCCAGCCCCCGGGGCCGTGCCACAGCGCCCCGGCACCAGCCCTCCTGCTCAGCATCCCACGGCGGCCCAGGCTCGGACAGCTCTGGATGTGCCGAGACATCTGCGGCGCTGAGGGCACCTGGATGTCGCCAGCACTCACCTTCCTGTGTCCCGGCTCCTTGTCCCCGGCGTTGGAAGGCTTGCGGCGCAGCATGGCGCTGGGGCCGGTGGCGAAGGCTCAGCGGCAAGTGCGGACCGTCCCGTC
>CM031880.1:335738-384884 GCA_018697195.1 Certhia americana | reverse complement strand
CGTCCCGTCCCGTCCCGTCCCGTCCCGTCCCGTCCCGTCCCGTCCCGTCCCGTCCCGTCCCGCAGCACCGGCACCAGCGCGCAGGAAGCTGGCGGTCACATGAGAGGCGCTTGCAGCCGCTCTCGGGGTGGCTGGCGAGGGGCGGGCTGGGGCAGGAGGAAGGAAACCCTCCACCGAGCTGCTGCCCTGCCGGGGCCCCTGGGTGGGGATGGTGTCTGCGCCCTGACACCTCTGGGCCGTGCCGCCCCTCGGTGGGGCTGCCCCTGGGCCACCTGCAGGGTGTGTTCGCCATGCAGAAGGTGACGGTCCCCAACTCCTCTGTTGTACCCACCCCTGCTCGTCCTGCTGGGACATGATAGCCAAGCCCTCTGTGACACTTGGTGTGGGATGTCCCCTGGATCCGCAGGTCCTCCCAGTCCGGCATCACACCCGGGCGGGACGTGCTCACAGCCACCCCGCTGCTGGCACCCTGCTTGGGCTGGCTGCCCTGCATCTTCTTCCTCCCAAATCCTCCATCTTTTGCCCCAGAATTACAATCTGCCCAAATCCCTCTCCTCACTGGTGGCGTTGGCTTGTTCGCCTCGGAGCTGGACAAAGTGGCACAAGCAGGACCACAGGAGCGGGGCTTGGGGCCGGACTCCAGCCCTAACTCGCCGGCGAGGCAGCACGCAGCACACGGGGCACAGCAGGGCCCGCCTGGCTAATGTTTAATCACAAACGAGCGAATAGTATACACCAAAACAAGAGGAAGTGAAGGCGGGGGAAGGCTCGGTCTTGGTGGGAGGGGGTGGTGGGGCCACGGGTGCGGGGTCAGACCCCCAGCCCGCTGAGCAGCACCGAGAGCAGCGAAGCGAGGGCCAGCGTGCCGGCGGCGGCGGTGCCGGCGCTGCTCACCGGGAAGGGCTCAGTGCTCTCCCGCAGCCAGGTGTATGCCTCCTCCAGCCGCTGCCGCTGCAGCTCCGGCCCCACGTGTGCCCGGATCCTCTCGTAGTAGGAGTTCAGATACTGGATCTGCAGCCAGACACCACGGGGAGCTGGGGGCGGGGTGGCCTGGATATAGCCCCACTGCCTCCCCATCCAGCTGCCCCACACCTCAACCACCAGCCCCACCTGCAGAGCTCATTTCCCCTCTTTGTCCATGCATCCATCCTTTCTCTGTCTTCATTTACCTGGTCCAGCCTCATACCATGGTCCTGTTTTGTTTCTGCATCCACTTCCCAAGCCCCTGTGCTGACCTCGCATCCCTGTTCTGCTCCCCACCCAAGCATGTCCCCATACCTGCTCTGGGGACAGGAGGCTGAGGTCGATGAGGTTGCGGTCATAGGGCACCAGGGACACCACTTCGAAGGTCAGAAAAGGCTTCTCCCCACTCTGGTGCTGCCACAGAGAGGTGTCATTGAGTGTCCCTTACCCCCTTGGAGTTAACCCCACCCCTGCCTCAATGCAGGCCCCTACACTGTGCCAACCCTGTCACCCCATCCCCATTGCCCTACCTCAGTCTGTGCCTCCACCACGAGGGCGACGTCCTCGATGCGAATCCCGAATTCTCCATCCTGGTAATACCCGGGCTCTGAGGGCCAGGAACATGGATGGTGAGCCCACCCCAGGGGAGCCAGATCTAGCCCCTGAGTGGGGCTGAGAGCTGACACCCCATCCCTGGTTGGGCTCTGTGCCTGGGGTTTTCCTGAGAGCTGGGCTGCCAGTCCGGGTGCTGGGACGTACCGATGGAGGTGAACATGCCGGGTTCCAGCGGAACGTTGTTGGACTGGAAACCCACAGGCCCTGCAGGGACATGGGGCAGGCTGGAGCTCTGGGGATGGCATGTGCTGCAGGGACACCCCAGAAAGGACCAAGGTGCAACACTGGGGAGAACCATGGGGCCAACACAAGGACACCCCAGCAAGGACCACAGAGCCACCAAGGCAAGGGCTATGGGGCCACCATGGGAAGGACCACAAGATGTCGCGAGTAGGGATTCCCCTGCCCCTTATGGAGGCTCTGCTGGGTGATGAGAAGCCCCCAGTGATCTCCTGTCCCCATCCCTGTCCCTGTAGCTCAGCCCACATGCCCAGCACTGGGCACCTACACTCGTGGACTGAGAGGAAGTTGCCGACGCCGTGGCCAGTCCCGTGGCCATAGTTGAGTCCAACCTCCCAGAGTGCCCGGCGGGCGAAGGACTCCACCGTTCTCCCTGGGGAATGGAGAGGTGGGATGTGGGCCAAGGAGCCTATGGGGCTCCCTGTGCCCTCCGGCTCCCTGTGCCATGGGTTCTGTGCAGGGCCGATGCTGGGCTTGGCATCCACCTGCTGTGTTGGATGGGAAGACGAGGCGGGAGAGGTCAATGCTGCCCATCAGCACACGGGTGTAGGCTTCCTGCAGGGCATGGCAGGGGGTGAGCCATGGTACCCAGACACCCACCCCTGCACATCCAGCCCTGGCCAGGACTATGGTGCTGAGTGCCATAGGGAGTGCTGGGAGGTGCAGGGGGGTGCTGGGCATCTCAGGAGCATCCTGGGCAGTGCAGGGGATGTTGGCTGACATGGGAGGGACCGGTACCTTCTGTAGTGGGGTGGGTTCACCCCAGTGCACTGTGCGAGTGATGTCTGTTGTCCCATCCCTGCAAAGGGGGAGGTCACAAATGGAGCTGATGAAGCCCCAGCACAGGCTTTGGGGACCCCTGGATGTGGGGCTGTGGTGGTGGGGGGTGTCTCTGTTCAAAGCTACGCACAGATATTGTCCTCCAGTGTCAAAGAGGTACATCTCTCTCGTAGACAGTGTTCGACTGCTCCCATTGGAGGGGCTGTGAGGGGAAGGAGTCAGAGCCCTGTCTCAGCTGCCCATTGCCCCCTGTCCGCTGCCCACCACTGTCCCAGACATACCTGTAGTGAGCCAGGGCTGCGTTGAGCCCGCTGGCCGAGATGGATTGGAAGCTGGGCCCGCGGCTGTGCTCCTGGGCCCTGGAAGGCAGTAGGGAGGAAGGAAGGTGCTGGGGGTTCCTGGCTGCCCTTTACCAGGCAGGGCAGGCTTGGGGCAGCACTGACCAGCGAAGTGCATCAATGTGCCTAGCCCCTGAAAACTCGTCCACCTGCCCCTGTGGGACTGTCTTCTGCAGCCACAGCAGGTACTGGATGACAGCCACCGCATCCCGGACCTGGGGGCGTCAGGGAGGGGGCTCAGTGCCCTGCTTCCTCTGGTCTCCCCCTGTTCTGCAGGGGCCTGTGGGGAGGGGGGGACAGCCCTTACGTGGGCAGCTCGCAGCATCTCCTGCTCGTGGGCGTTTTTCACAGCCTTGGCCATCATGACAGGCGAGTAGTTCTCCTCCAGCAGCTTCTCCTGTGAGGGCAGGCAGGAGGTGGCACAGCTACCTGTCCCCTCAGGCCCCGCATTGACGTGGGGCCATCCGTGAGCCTGCAGGACCCACAGGCCCCTTGGCCAGGCTCGGTGCCCACCTGGGGGATGATGCCATAGAGGCCGTAGGTGGTGTACTCAGTGCCCAGCCACACGGTGACGTTGTCCTGAGCATAGCGGCGAAGGTGGGCGCTCACCTGCCCGTACTCCTGCAGCTCCACGCACAGCGGCCCCGGGCAGCCCGAGCGCAGGGACGCCCGCGCCGCCGCCGAGAGCCGAGACTCCTCCACGAACAGGCTGGGGAGGGAGTGGGGTGCGGCGGGCATAGACGTGGGGGTCACTTGCTGCCTGTGCCCCCCCCCTCAAGCCCGGCCACGCCGGCAGAGAGGAGGGACCTGGAGGGCTCAGAGGGGCTGCTGGGCTGGGAATGGGAGGCTGTGAGGGAAGGGAGTGTGCGGTGTCCTGAGTGGGCTGGAAGCAGGGGGATGGAGTGGGGAAGATGTGTGGCTCAGCAGGACAGTCAATGGGGCAGGGCATGGCAGGATGTGGTTGCTCTGGGGATAAGGGGAAACGGGGCCGAGCACAGGGTCCCATGGGGGCTGGCTCAAGAAAGGGAGGGTGGAAGTGGCGTGGCTGGTGAGCCCCGCGCCCACAGGGACGTGCTGCCCACCTTATGTTCTTGCTGGTCAGGAGGGTGTAGGAGTAGAAGACGGGGTTGTAGGGGATGTCATCCCCGCGGAGGTTGAAGAGCCCTGACAGGAACGAGACCTCTGTGCCTGCGACTGCCACTGCCCTCCCACTCGCAGGGTTCGAGCCCAAGGCCCCAAGGGTACTTACAGGCTGTCTCCTCCAGCCCCGACAGTAGCACGGCCGTGGGGCGCCGCACGTGCTGCTCCATCCGCTGCCGGATCCCAGCCACCTTCTCCTGCCAGCTGCTCCCTGCGAGTGGGAAGCGGTCGGCTCAGCACAGGAACCACCACGGCCCCAGGCTGGGAGTGCTGTGGGTGAGCGCCCAACCCGCAGCGGCGGGAGGCTGGGGTCAGACCTGTGAATTCTGCTGGGAGGCTGTAGATCTCGCTGGAGGAGGGAGGGGGTCTCTGGTCACCCCATGCCTGATCCACCAGGTTGGTCTCGAGGGGGAGCAGGGTCCGGCCGGAGCCGTGCAGAGCCCGCCTGTAGCTGTTCCAGGTGTCTGGGGGGGTGAGCAGCCCGCGGGGTTCGGCTCCTGATAAATCCGCACGCAGGGACCGCCCTCCCGCGGGCAGAGAGACCCCTGGTGCCAGCCAGCCCTACCGACGGAGAAGAGGAAGGGGTCCAAACTGATGTTCCCCTCCTCAGGGACCGCCTTCAAGATCCACATCCCGATGGACTCGATCGAGGCTGCAGGAGAGAGCTGGGTGGCACCGCGAGTTTACGCTGCCTCCCAGCCCACGCTGAGCCCAGAGGAGGCTGTGGCAGGGGCTTGGGGGTCCTGAGGGGAACATCCGTCCTGAGGGCAGGGAGACCCAGCAGCCCCCCCCATCCTGCCCCCACTGACTTGTCCTCTGCAGCTCCCAGTTGCAGTCCAGCTCCCGCTCCGCCTGGGTCCAGTAGCGGCTGTCAGTCCACAGGGCAGCCTTGTCCTGCGTCACCACCGCGGTGCCTGGGACAGGGGTGGGGGCTCAGGGCTCACCTCTTTCTCTCTCCCCGCAGCCCGCAGGGCCCCCCAGAGGCTCTCAGGGAGTGGGACCATGCCATGCGTACGGATCCCCGGGGATGAGGACCAGCAGGCAGGTGCCAGCCCCCTGAGCATCGACCCGAGGGTTTGGGGGAACCCTCACCTGCAGAGCCGGTGAAACCAGTGAGCCAGCCCAGCCGGGCGTCCCGCTCGGAGATGTACTCGCTCTGGAGCCGGGATGGAGCCATGAGAGGTGGCTGTGGGCAGGGAGTGGGGCCCCGGGGGTGACGGGGGGCTCCCGCCTTACCATGTGGGCATCCGTGGAGGGCACGATGTAGGCGTGCACGCCGTGGGTCCGCATGATGTCCCGCAGCACAGCCAGACCCGCCGTCGTGTTGGTGGCCGTTGGTGGCAGGTACTGGTGGCACAGGGAGACGTGCTGAGACTGGGGGGGTCTCCGGGCAGGGGCTCTCAGGAACAGGGAGGGGGAGCAAGGCGTGACTCACCGGTGGGTCCGTGGAGCAATCCCGGATGTCATTCCTGGTGGAAGGAGCCGGTCGCGCCCGCCCTGCAGCACAATCTGTGGGCACAATCTGTGACCCTCGTCGCCAGCCCCAAACACCAGCCAGCCCAGCTTTGGGGCTTTTTGCAAAACCCGGTGTTTCTATCCCCAGGAATAGCGGATGAGAACCAATATCCCCTGGCTCAAAAGGAGGTAAATCTCCTCGTGCCTGTGGCACGGTGGGATCGTCACGGGAAGCAGCTGGTGCCCAGCACTGAGAACGGAGGGGCTGGCAGGAGCTTGCCCAGAGCATCCCAGCGCTGGGGCCGTAGAAGGAACTGGCTGATGGTGGGGCCATGTCCAGCTGGACCTGACCTTTCCCTGGGGCTGCCTGGCACGGGCTCCCACTACTACTCCCTGGGCTCTCCATCACCAGCTGGCACCTGGCTTCTCCCTTTGGGCCAAACACACAGAGCTTGGGTCTGTGGGACAAGATGTAATGAGGTCATCCTCAGCATGAGGGGCCTTGGGTACCTGGGCTCTGCACCCTGGGGCCCTGCTCCTTACCTGTCACCTGCCCCGGGCAATCCCGGAGCCAGCCCCGCGACACAGTCTGGCTCCTATCCTAGGGTGGACCCATCCCTGCTTCACTCACAGCTGCGGCTGGGCCATCCCACGTTCCCCACATCTGGTTCCTGGGGGTCCCAGATGTGCCATCCCTCCCCAGCGCCCCGTCCACCCCTGTGTACCGTGCAGCAGGAGCGCCCAGGCTGCGATCCAGAGCGGGGGGCGCATGGCTGCCCTGGCCGTGCGCACCGAGGGGACACCGCGCTTGACGGGCCCCTCCTCCCGTGCCTTTGCCCCGGGGGCAGAGGGATGCGGAATGGGAGGGACAAGGCCCCAGCAGATACAGGGCGTGGGGAGCAGGGTTTGCTGTCCCTTTGAAAAGTGAATTCTGCTACCAAATAAAAGCAAACAGCAAAATCAGCACAAAGTCCAAAGATCCTGCAGGAGCAGATGTGGGAGTGTGCCAGCTAAGCCTTGGCACCACCTGATGGCCAGGGAGAGGGCAGGGAAAGGCTTTGCTCCCTGGGGAACTCCTGTGTTTCATATCTTTTGGGGGGCTGACATGGGATCTCTGGGGTGAGGGCCAGATGGCCCCCAAGCCAATTAGCCCCCAAAGCCAACCCTCCTCCTCCACAGGCCATGGAGCCAGGCAGCCCCTGTCCAGTGCCTCTGCTGAGGCCACACAGGGACCTGTGCTCCATGGGAGGATCCTGCTGGGATGTGCCCTTTGGCCCGCCAGGCCCCTCAGCTCCGCACCTCCGAGCATCTGCCTTGCAAAAACCTCTTTATCTTCATCATAAGGAGCCTTGACCGCCAGGCCTGTCACTTTGATTGCACAGGTACTTCCTCCAGTGGCTTTAATGATTCTGGTTGTGGAGAGAAAGGCTGGGAGAGGGACAAACAATGCCAGTACCAATCGGAGGTGTCCATCCCTGGCATGGACACAGATCCCCAGGGATGAATGCATGTCCCCACCCAGAACAGGTCAAGGAGTGGCAGATTGGTTTGGTCTGGAAGGGACATTAGGGATCCTCTAGTTTAAACCCCCTGCCATGGGTTGGGACACCTTCCACTACCCCAGGTGGCTCCAAGCCCCAGTGTTCAGCCTGGTCCTGGACACCTCCAGGGATGGGGCAAACACAGGTGCTCTGGGCAGCCTGTGCCAGCGCCTCCCCACCCTCACAGAGAACTTCCTCCCTGTATCTAATCCACACCAATCCTCTTTAATTTAAAACCACCCACCTTGATCTGTTGGTCTTGCAAAAAATTTTGTCCCCACAGACTCACATCCCCACTTGCCCAGGCTTCTCAGAGCACTCCCTGAAGGATCCTTGCTCATCACAGCCCATGAAGGTCTTTGCGATGTGACCCCCCTCTTCCTGGGCCTGGGGTCCCTGCACCCTGGCTTTCACAGGCTTGGCCTCAAGACCAGATAAAACTGGGTCTGTGTGGGGACCATGAACCCTCTGAGCTGCTGCCTCTTCCCACTGGCACTTCATGGCCTGTTGGGCAGGCAGGTGTTTGCCCACCCTACCCTTGCAGTGACTGCCTGGCTGTGTCACCACACTGACCATTCAGCTGTGTCACTGAACTGTCTGGCTTGTGTCACTGGTCCAGCTGTCCGGCTGTGTCCCCTCAGGGACTGTCCGGCTGTGTCCCTGCTCGCCTGACCAGAGGTGTCACCGTTCCTTTCGCCGTGACACCGCTCCTGCTATCCAGCTGTGGCCCTGGGACCCTGCTCACCACGAGGTGGCACCAGGACTGCTCCGCGGAGCCGCACAGATCCGTATCCCGCTGTCCTGTCCCGTGTCCTGTTGTCCTGTGTCCTGTCCCCAGCCACCCTGCAGCTCCGGTGGCAGCAGAGCGGGGCGGTCCCCTCGCCATCTGCTCCCTCCGGCCGAGTCCCGGCACGCTCATGTCACGAAGGCTCTGGGGCTGCCTGGCTCTGGCATCACCCGCTGCTCCCCCCTCTGCGAGAGGAACCCAGGAAGGTGCAGAGGGGGTCCCCATCAGGGTGGGAGAGCGGCACCAAAGCCGCTGTGATTGTCACTGCAGTTTCCCAAGGATGCTCTGCGGTGCCACGGGGACAGTTCGGCAGCGCTTTGCTGCCATCCTGTTCATCAGGGATACGCGTTAATGGTGCTTCGTCCTCCCTGCCTGCTTCCTGCCAGGGCCGGGGCCTGCACCCCACTCCCAGGGGGTCCCATGCCTAGGGGGTGCCCATGCCCCTCATTCCTACACTTCGACCTCCATCCTGCCGTGCCATCATACCCAGTGTCATCCGCAGTGCCATCACCCTCAGGGGCAGCCTCCTCCTGGTCCAGCACGGGGGGTGGCACGGGCCCTCCCCAGGGACCCCCGGGGCCGCATGTTGCTCTGAGCCAGCGTCAACAGGACGAAGCTCCTTGGCCGCCGTGCGTCCGGTGGGGCCCGTCCCTCCCGCGGGAGGTTTCCTCGAAGACGAGCCGGAGGAAGGCTTTGGGGGGACATCCTCCCTTTGTGGGCTATTGTTGGCCTTCCGTCACCTGCGGAGGCCGCGGGGTGACTCAGGCCGGGGTGACGCGCCCGGCAAACAGGACACGGGGAGGGCGTGCGGGCGCAGGAATGCGGAAGACGACGGTGGCACCGGAATGCTGCCAGGACCCCCGAGGGTGGCCGGGCAGGCAGGGTGTGCCCAGTGATCCTCTGCACCGCAGAGCTCGGCAGCCGGGCTGCGGGGATGAGGCTGCAGCTCCCCGCCCCCTTGGAGAAGCACCCCCACTTTGGGGGTGTACATCACGGGCAGGGAGTGCTAATCCCACATTGCACCTGAAGCAGGGGCTGCAGGAGGACCTGACTGGGGCAAGGGGCCACAGCCAACAGGGCTGGAACAGGTTCAGGGGATGTGCCCATCCTGTGGTACCAGAGACATGCGTGGGGCTGTGACCTGGTACCCACGCACCGGGTAGAGCCCCTCCTCACATGCCCCCAGCCCTCCTAGAGCCCCTCCTGGAGCTCCCCCTCACAATCCAATGCAGTCACTGGCCCTCCCTAGAGCCCCCCCATACACCCCGACCCCCTCTCCTAGAGCCGCCCCCCTGTACTCACACCCCCATACAACTCCCCCTGCAGCCCCACCATATGCCTCTCTTGGCCCCCACACCTTGTCAGGGCCACCCCCCTTTGCCCCACTGGCACGAGCTCTCTCTCAGGGCGCAGTTGTCCTTGTCATCCACCTTTCTGAGGGCTGGTGTCACCCACTTTTGTGGGGGCTCACTCTGGCCAGGTGCCCCTAAAGCTGCCGCATCTGCCCCTCCTCAACTGAACAGAGAGGGAAAATTCAAGGAAAAGATCCAGATAAGGACCGGGATCTCAGCAGGTGCAGGCATGGGTAAAACAGTCTCCATTTGGGGAAATCAATTGAATTTCATAAAATCATGGAATAACAGAATGGTTTGGGTCGGAAGGGACCTTAAAGCCCATCTTGTTCCAAGCTCCTGCCATGGGCATGGACACCTTCCACTGTCCCAGGGTGCTCCAAGCCCCATCCAACCTGGCCTTCGACACTGACAGGGATCCAGGGGCAGCCACAGCTCCTCTGGGCACCCTGTGTCAGGGCCTCACCCCTTCACAGTCAAGAATTTCTTCCCAATATCTGATTTAGATCTCCCCTTTTATATATTTATTACTAATCAAATCAGAGCAGGGTAATGAGAAAACCCCTCAAACCTTAACCCTTTCTCCCACCTCTCCCTCCTGGGCTCAAAGTCGTTCCCGATTTCTCTCCCTCTTTCCCTCTGGAACAGGGGCTGTAGGCAGTTCACACATCGACCGCTCTGCTTGGCGGGCTGGAGGGGCCTGGGGGCGGGGGGCAGGAGAGCCCCCTTGGGTGCCGAGGGAAGGGGGGCACCGGGAGGGGTTGCACCAGGCAGGTGAAATGGAGAGTCCCAGAATCTGAGGATCAGGCTGGGAGGGTGGTCCCAGGACCAGAGTGGAAAGGGACATGCTGGAACCAGGCAGTGCAGGGGTCCCAGGCCAAGCCGGCAGCAGTGTTAGGGACCGGGGGCCACTCTGGGTGTGGGTCCAGCACCATACGGGGCAGGGAGTCCTGGACGAGGCTGGGCACAGAGGCCGGGACTAGGCTGGCAGCAGGTCCCAGACTCGGGCTGGATGGGGGTCCCCGGACAAGCTGGGGTGGTCTCAGAGCACTTGGGGACGCGATGAGGGGGCTGAGGGTGGGGAATCCCCCGGAGGATGCGCCGGGAGGGGATCAGGGAGCAAACCCGGCTCGGGGAAACCCGCGGAGGTCCCGGCTGCGGGGCGGGGCAGGGCGGGGGGCGGACGCTTCCCCCCCATCCCGGAGGCCAGATGACGGGAGGCGGCGGGGCCGGGCCGGGCTCTCACCGCCTACAAATGCGGCTCCCCTGGCGGCCGCCCCTGTCGCCCCCCGCCGCCCCCCGCCATGGCCGCGCCGCGCCGGCTCTTGGCCCCGCTGCTGCTGCTGCTGCTGCTGCTCGGGCTCGTCCTGGCAGCCCCCGGTGAGAGCGGGACACCCGCTGGAATCTCGCGCCGGCGGCGGGGGACGAAGGGAGGGAGTGAGGAAAGGGGACCGCGGGGACCGTGCGGGGTGGCCGCGGGTTGGGAGGCGCTGGGGGGGACAGCACTCCCGGCCGCACCGCCGGGATCCGCTGCCGCCGGGCTAGAGAAAGACAAAGCGCTTTCTTTGGAGCCAAAACTCGCCGGTCCCCGTGCAGAGCGGGAGCGTCCGGAGCCGCGGTGACAGCCCCGGGCATCGCCGGGTCCCGCAACCGGAGCCATGCGGGGCACGGCCCCGGCCCTGGTTGCCAACCGGTCCCGCGGGGGTGCTGGGACCGGAGCTGGGACCAAAGCATCCCCGCCAGGCACCCAGGGGAGCAGGGCCGGTGCTCAGGGAGCAGATCATCCCGGCCGGGGGCTCCCGGGAGAACGGGACCACTGCGGGAGCACCAGCACCGGGCACGGCAGGGATGCGGCTCCCGGCTCAGGGTGAAGGGCTGAGAGTCCTTCCGCAGAGAAGGGAGTGGCTGTGGGGAGGGCTGGGGCCGAAGGCGGAGGCTGAGCAGCCACATGCCCCGCGGTGAGGCTGGTGGCCGTAGCCACGCGAGGTGGCCGTGCTTGGCACAGGTGGCCGGGCCGCGCCGGCACAGGAAGCCCTCGGCAATGATGGCTCGTGTTAGGGCAATGCAGGAAACCGGCCGGCCCAGGGCCAGGCAGCCCCATGGTACTGCTGTCCCCGTCCTGCGTGGGGGGACACGTGGCTAACGCTGTTGCTGATCTCCTCAGGGCCACTGGGGAAGGCGCCGGACGGGAAGGATGCCCAGGACGGCCTCACCCGAAGGCTGGTGCGGCCGCGGGGTGAGCGGCGTGGGACCGCCCAGCGGCCGGGGGGCTGGCGGAGGTTGCGGCGGCCCCGGCCCCGGCTCTCCCACAAGGGCCCCATGCCGTTCTGAGCCAGGTGAGATGGATGCACTAGGGCATGGAGGGGTGCAGGGAAACATGGGACGGTGCCATGAGGGAACTCACACGTGCTTGGGCTTGCTCTCGTTGCAGGGCTGCTGCCAGCCTCCCGTGGACATGGCTCCCACCGCCTGCTCTCGCCTGCTCTGCTCGTCCTCTGGCCCTGAGCCTGGGGTCCCCCCTGTAAGCCCTCGGCCGGCCCACCTTGTCCCAGCGGTTGCCCCTGGTGGCCCCGGTGCTGTTTCTGGCACTGTGGGTGCATTCTGCCTCTTCTCACTGCCTCGCAGGGTCACTGGATGGGGGCTGCGTGCAGAAGGGCCAGGGTTGCCACGATGCCCCGTTCTGGTGGGCGGGCATCAGCCTGCTGAGACCATGGGCTTTGTGCAAAGCACTTTGTCAGGCAGAGCAGCTTCTGCTCAGGGGCCTGTGAGCTCCCTCGGGGTCTTGCCCCAGCCCTGTCTGTCACCCTCATGCCAGGGGTGAGCACACAGGACAACCTGGGTCTATTTATTCCCGTGGTGCTCGTCCCACACCCTGGGTGAGCTGCCCTCCCTTTCCCCTGGCAGCCCCACCTCGTGGTGGCATGGGGTGCCCACCCAGGACACACTGTGGGGCCCTGGGTCCCTCTGCCTCGTGCAGACAGCAGGAATGGGGGGCACTGGGGGCTCTGTCAAGCTCTGCCATACACCAAAGGAGGGGCCCTGGCTCTGAGCTGGGCCCTGCTGATTGTCTCCTGTGTCTGTAAAGATTTATTCCATGTAAATACATCTTTATAATAAAGAGTTATGATTATTAACTCAGTAGATGCTGATTTCTGGAAGGGTAGGTAGGGGTTGCTCTCCTGCTGGTGAGGAAGGATCTCAGGTCCCTCTGCTCCCTCCTGGGGGCTGTCTGTGGGCATTGGGGGTCATGGCTGGAGCCATCTGTGGGCACTGGGGGTCATGGCTGGAGCCATGGCAGCCCCTTCCCCAGCCCATTGCTGGCAGTGCTCAGCAAGAAGTGAATCCACGTGCTGAGTCTGTGGAATTGGTGAGGACAGTGGGAAAACACAGGTCAGAGCAGCTGGGAGATGGAGGAGGGGATGCTGGAAGGGCACAGGGATGCTGGCCCTCCTGGCATCCCTGTCCCTTGCATTCGGTCTCTGCTATCCAAGGCATCCCTGTCTCCGGTGTCCCTGTCCCTCGTATCCCTGGCATTCCTCCCCTACGTGTCCCCATGCTTGCATCCTCCATCTCGGTGTCCCCACCCCATGGGGCTGGATGTGAGCAGGACCCGTGTGTGGGGTAGGGCACCCTGCAGGTCCTACAGGAGGGGCTGAGCCCTGCAAAGGGATGGGACCCCACGGGACAGGACACGTCCAGCCGTGCTTGGGACACCGAGAGAGGCCATGCCCGTGCAGGGCCTCTAAACCCCTCACTGCTTACAGGGGGTTGCCTACGAGGGACGTCCCGGGTGCGGGGCTGCGGGCAGGGGGCGGCAGTACCGGCGGGGAGGGGGTTAAAGGGCTGTGGAGGAGCGGAAGGGCTGCAGCTGCGGACTGGGAGTGGGGCTGGGGAAGCGCCGGGACCCAGCTGGCCTCCATTAGCTCATCCGCCGGGACCGGGAGGGATGCGCTGCCCGGCCCCCCGCCAGCGCTCCGGCCACGCCGCCACCGCGCCCGCCGCACGGCCCCTGAGCCACTGCCACCCCCGGGACACTGCGAGCCACTGCCACCCCCGGGCCCTGTGAGCCATCCACGGGACACTGCCAGCCACTGTTGCCCCATGTCCCCACTGCCAGCTGTCTGAGAGACCCTGCCACCCCCGCCCAACTTCACGGCTCCCACAGGATCCCCTGCCGGTGCCCCTGTGATGGTCTGGGTGGGTGGGCAAGGGTTGCCTGCTCACTGCCCAGCCCTGGCCTGGCCCTCATGCCAGACCCAGTAGCCTCCCAGAGCTGGAGTGGGGCAGGACATGATGCTCCAGCTCTGGGGTGTTGGGGGCATTATCGTTCCTCCATTGCCAGTCTGCAGCGCTGCTGATACTGGTTCGAACTGGGAGGGCTCTCCCCCTGCACTTCACCCCTCAGTGCCTGTGCTCTGCCTCCCCAGCTGCAGCAGCAGGCAGATTCGGTGAGGTCCCTGCCTGGGCAGGGACAGGACTGGCAGTAGGGTCCCAGCAGAGCCCTGGAGTGACTGCCGTAGCCATGCCAGCAAGGCAGCGATGTCCCACAGCCCCCAGGCATCGCCCAGCCCCAAGTGCTTGGGCTGCAGCCAGGGGCTGCACAGCTGAGCCCTGACCCCAGCCCTCCTGCACCAGCCTGGAAGGAGGAGGCCAGGGAGGACCTCTTGGCTGGGCTGTGGCCAGCCTGGAAGGAGGAAAAGGCTTCTGGGCCGGGAGACCTAAGGAATCTCTGGCTCTTCCTGGCCTGGCTGGCTGCCCATGGGCAGGTGGGAGCTGCTGAGCTTGGCCCTGCTCCCTGTGCCTCGTATGCCACGGCAGTGCCAGAGCTCCTGTACTGCAACAGGAGCTGGGCCAGAGCGGGCAGTGGGTACAGGGGCAGTGCTGGGGACATGGGCAGAGTGGCACAGGGCAGTCCTGGTCCTGGCTGTGCCGGCAGGGTCTGTCCTGCCAGGGCAAGGATGGGGTCTCCAAGGTCCCAGTTCACTGAGCAGGGAAAGAGGGATGTTGGGAGCACTGGGAGAGGGCTGAGCAGTAGCAGGAGCCCTGGAGTCCTTGGGGAACCCTGGCTGTCCCTAGGGGGAAGAGGGAGAGCTCACCTAGGGCTGGCAAGGGATGTTCAGTGTGGCTGTAGGACACCAGCAGCTCCTCCAGCCCCACCACCTGGGCACCACCAGCATCCCTCAGCACCCATGTTCATGGTGGGCTGATGCACAAGTAACACCCCCAGAGCTGCACCTCAACAGCCTCCAGGGTCTCCCCCAAGGATCCCTGTGCCCTCCCGAGGAGGAATATGGGCAGGCCCAGGCTTTGTCCCATCCCCAGGGAACATCAGGCCTTGGGTCTCGCTCTGGCATTTCCGCCGGCAGTGGCAGGAATGCAGTGGCCGCGGGAACAATGCCGGCACCTTGCACTGGTCACCTCCGTGACAGGAGGGGAGCAGGCTGCCCCGGCACAGCCCTGCTCCCAAGGAGCCAGCAGGAAGCAGATGGAGATGACACTGGCCGCCATTTCCTGCGGCAGGACACGTGGGCTTTCTCCACCACCGCTCCCCTTGCTGGCCCGGCAGGGCCTTGGCCAGCACAGCCATCACTGCTCAGGGCTGCCAAAGCTGTGTGCCACACACAGGCACCAGCACCCTGCTGCACCTGGCCGGACCCAGTGCCATCTGCACCCTAGTGTGGCATGTGCCACCACCAGTGTGGGACAGGCACTGGGCTGAGTGTCGGCACATCAGGGCTGCCCCCAGCTCAACCAGCAGCATTGGACTCTCTGCCACTGTCCCCAGCTGTGCCCAGCATGCTGCTGGAGTGGCTGGGGAAGAGCCCAGCCCTCGGCTGCCCCCAGAGCGAGCCTGGAGCTCCAGGCTGGGCTCCGTGACACTGCAGAGCTGCCCCATGCAGCCCCAAGCCTTGCACAACAGAGGTTTATTTGGAACAAACAGTTTCCCAATAAATTATGTAATTTAAAAATTTTAAGGAAAAGGCAGAAGGGAGGGGAGCCCGCAGCAGCTCACCCAGTGCATGGGGACTGCAGAGCCACACGACACCCTGGGCTAAGCCCGGGCACCGGCGGGGGCTCTGTGACCCCCCTCTCCCTTTGGCTTTGGCCTCCCTCATCTGAGGCCACATGGCCCCATAGGCCCCTTAGTGTTTCAGGGGGACAGGCCACTCTTGTACTCTCGGTCACCAGCCCCAGGGCTGTCCCCTCAGCCAGCTGTGTGACCCTTGCACTACAGCCCCACTGCACAGCCCCCTAACTGCTCCTCTGGCACCCAAGGAGCATCTCTGGCTCCCTTCTCTCCCCCAAACCTGCACTTTCTGCTAGCACTCCAGGAAGGAGAATGGACTCCATCTAGTGGCACCTGGTCACTCAACCTGTCCTACCTCCACACTGTAGGCTGGGCTAGAGGGACAGTGGTCCCATCCTGCTCAAGATGCACAGGACAGCCCAGGAGGAGCAGAGGGCAGCTCATGGCTCTGCCTGACCCTGGTCACTGTGAGCCACCCACCATCCTGTGTCCTTGGGGGAGGCTGGGTGTGGGGAAGGGAGAAGAAAGTGAGGGCAGAATGGAGGGTGCAGAGACAGACCTGTGTGCCGAGGCCCTGTGTCCTGGGAGGGAGGGGAGAAGGGAAAGGCCCTGCCGGAGGGGAGAGGCTGAATGTCCAAACAACCTTCCTGGGTCAGCACAGTCCATGGCACAGTGATGGCATCAGGGCTGGCAGGGCTGCGTGGCAGAGGGTGGCACATGTCCCACAGCAGTCTGGGCTGGTGTACACACCAGCACACGTACCTGGCAGCGGAGGGATGCTGTGTGCCACGGCCTCCTCGGACACCAGCCATCCCCACCCTTCACCATGGCAGCTCTTGGGAGATGGGGGTGACAAAGAGAGAAGCGTGACCTGGGGAACCGGTGACACTGCCACGGGACAACAGGTGCTGGCACAGTGCTCGGGTATCACCTGGCCCCCACGGGGGAGCGAGAGGCTCCAGGGGTGGGTGGCAGTGCAATGAGCGTGCAGGTCCCCTGCAGTGTGGGGTGTGGCATGGCAGGGAGGGGGAACTCATCCCTTCCAACTGTAAACATGGCGCTCGGAGAGCCTCGAGCCTTTACCCCTCGGAGCTGGGAGAGGCCCGGCCGGAGCACGGGCCCGGCTTTGGCACACAGCATGAGTCACTCCTCGTCCCCGGTGAGCAGGAAGCTGTAGAGGAAGTTGATGGCACGCTGGCGGTCCTGCTGGGTCTGCTTGGCCATCAGGTTGGGTGGAGGGCGCAGGAGGAGGCTGGAGAACAGGGCAGCTATGGAGGCAGGTAAAATCAGTCACTGGTGAGGAACAAAGACCTCAGAAGGTGCAGGAAGAGACAGGGATGGAGCAAGGGCTGCAGAGGAAGAACACTCACCAATCATGGTGGCACTGACGTTGTTGTCCTCTGAGTACCTGAGCAGCTCCCGCAGGAAGGACATTAGGTACCGAAACACGTTGCGGTGGCAGCTAGGCAGCTGAAGGATCACCTGCAAGGAAATGGTGTCAGGAAGCTCTCCTTGCTCCCACTGCTGCAGCCTGGGCACGTGAAACTCCACAGCAATTTACCCACAGCTGCAGCCCAGTGCTGATGGCACTTGTGGGCTGCAGCTCCTGGTGACACTGCTTCAAGGAAAGCTGTGGCACCAGCAAAAAGCTTCCACTGCCCTGGGGCTGTTTCCTGCTTGTTTCTAGTAGGATCCCAGCTCTCACGGCCTCAGAACTTCCCCCTCTGCTCAGGGACATGCTTGGCCTGGCCTGCTGCCCCACCAGCTGTTAAGAGCCACTGTCCATCCCTCCATGGAAGGACAGGAATTGCAGCTCTGAGCGGGTGCTCAAGCCTTCAGGACCAGGGGCAGCTCGGCCCCTCCCTGCTCTCCATGTGCTCAGGGTCACACAGGGCTCACTTGGGGTCTCTCAGGAGGAGCTACCCACTCTCCCAGAGCCACTGCCAGCCCCCGGGTAGGGAGCAGGGCCCAGGCAGGCTGTGGCACAGCCCATGGCAGCAGGAGCTGCCCGGAGGCGGCAGCAGCCCCACACCTGTCGGCACAGCCGGCTGCTGTGGGACCCCTCCAGGCACCGCTGGTACAGCTCGTAGCAGATCACAGGCTCTGGCAGAGCCTCCAGGAAGATGAGGAGAGCTTCAGCAACAGAGTGGTTACTGCCCGCTGGACCGCTGGGAATCAAGGGTCATGCTGATCAGAGAGATCCCCTCCCTTCCCAGATGCTCATCTCGCTGGAGGTCACGCAAGTTTCCTGCCTGTCTAACCTCTCCTCCTCCTCCTCCACTGTCCCCCATCCATGAAAACACTGCACTGTGTTTCCCACCCTCTGGCTCACAGGGGCTTTCTGCTTCATTAGCCTCTTCTGCAGATCATGCTCCGCAATATCTCAGCTCCTGTGCTTGGCACAGCCCTGCAGAAGCTTCCAGAGCCCCTGGCTGCTTTGCCCAGCACAGATTCAGCTTTCAGAGAGGTTGTGGGGGGACCAGGGGAGCCCATCCCTGCCACGTAAAGGTGACAGACAAGCTCTTCTGAGAGTGAACTCTCCCAGCAGAGCTGAAATCCATCATGGAAGGATACGGATTGTCTCAGGAATGCTGGTGTCCAGGCAGTCAATGATCTGCTCCAACTCTTCTTGCATGCCTGGAGTCTGGAACAGGTCCTCCTGTCAAAAAAAGCACAGGAATGGAGCATGCCACCTTCCCCACAAAGGCTGAGGCACATGGTGACTCCCAGTGAAGGGGGAACCCGGGACACCTGGGGCACAGGGAAAAGCCTTGCCCTGTAAACACCACTCTGGAGCTGATCTCCAGGTGCTTGTGAGGAACCAGGAGAGCTCTAGCATGGCAGTAGCCCTCTCCCTCGCCCTCTCTCTCACCTGGTGGAGGGCATGCTTGAATAGGTGGTCCACCAAGAGCCAGATCTCCTTCGGCACCTGCAGCGGCACCTCAGTTGCCTCCTCGCTGTCCAGGGAGCCCATCTGCAGGATGGATTTCTCCTGGGGAGAAAGCACACAAGGGCTCAGGGAAACCTCAGTCCCTTCTGCCTCAGGCCCTTAGTCCCTGGCAGGGAAAGCTGTGAGGGGAAGCAGCAGGACCCTGGGGTGCTCTAGCCCTGACTCACTCTCACTGCACCAGCCACTGCTCCACAGACCCTGGCTCCTCTCCCTCCTGCTGCCCCATGGAACAACCTACCCGGTCTCTCCAACAGCCCCAGCCCCCTCAGCCCCCCAGGAGGGGGCTCTGGCTGCCCACGGTACCCCAGCCCCACCCCAGCTCCCACCCTGCAGCCACCAGAGGCTGGGACCCAGCAAGTGCCTGAGCCGTGGGAGCTGCCACGCTGGGGAGCCCAGCCCTGGCCCCACAGAGCCCACAGAGCCTGCCCGGGCTCTGGAGCTGTCCTGATCCCTGAAATTCCTTCCCTGATTTTCCCAAGGAGAGCTCTCACTGAGTACACACCAGCACTGTCAGAGTTCCTGCTTGCTCCTGTGGAGCAGCTGATGAGCTCCATGGCTCAGTCGTCTCCATCACACCAAGCTTTAACCGGATCCATGTTCTTGGCTTCATTTTACTCTCACTTCATGATCACTCACATTCCTGCGACCTCAAGGGAGGAAGCCATGCCCAGCACTCCCAAAGCACCCAGGAACCAGCACAAGCAGGAACACAAGCCTGTCACCAGCAGAGGAGTCCACAAGCCACACAGAAAGCACCTCACTCCCGCTGAGGCAGCAACTGCCATGGCTGTCCCTGCAGCACACACAGCCACTGAGAGCAGCCAGGGGAGGCTTCCCTGCTATGCCCAGAGACAGCCCGGGTTGACACGAGTGCTGGTGGCACAGGCAGTAGCCCCACTTGCCACATGGCACAGCGCCAGGTCTGACCCCACCAGGTCTGTAGACACTCTTCCTGAGCTGAAGCTCTTCTAAACCCACAGTGCCAGAGCATCTGGCTGGATGTCAATGACTGGAGTCAAGTGCTGGAGCAGCCTTTGGCATGACTGGGAGAGCTGTGGGGAACCCCATGCAGGAAATCCAGGTACTCAGGGAAGAGGAGAAGGCTTGAGGTGCCTCGGGGCAGAGGAGGAGAAGCAGGAGTAGGAGCTGGGTGTGCACTGGCCGGGCCCTGAGCGCCCTCTCCTGCCGCCTGCGAGGAAGGGAGGGCACGGCCACGTCTTTCCCTCGGGAAGATGCTCCCAGAAGGAAGCACCTAAATTCCTCCCTTCTCCTCTGCCAGGAGGGAGTCTGTGAGCTTCATGTGGGGTTAAACACCTGAGCTCGATCCCCTCTTGGAAAGGGAACGTTCTCCTGTTTTACTCTGTCACTGCCCGAAGAGGAACAACTCACTCAGACTGGGAAGCTGGCACAGAACCAGCTCAAACAAGCTACAAATGTCAGAGGCAGTGCAGGGAGAGCATCGACACCCCCAGCATCTCCCACTTGCTCTCCCAAGGATGTTCTGCTTGCTTGGCTCCAGCACTGAGCAGGGTGCCAAGGGAAGCAGGGATCCCACTCAGACACTGTGGCCATCAGAGCCAGCAGCCCCAGCTCCACTGCTTCAGGAAGCACAGACACATCCAACCTCCTGCACAGGGCCCTCCCTCGGCCCCCACGGGGACACAACCACGTGGAAGGAACAAAAGATCTGAGCTTCCTACTCCAGCCCTCTTCCCTCAGGTTTGAGAGGATGCTATGGTGAACCTCTCCTTATGGTCAGAGGTATGCCAAAGGCTGCCAATCTTTTCCGGGAATATCCAGCATTGCTGTCAGGATCAGGAGAGTAATTTTTTCCCTCAAAGAAAATTTGGTGAACTTAAACATCTCAGTTGGGCTTGGCTCCGGAGTCACTGGGTGCTTCTCTGTGCTCTCATCCAGCCCACAGCTGAGTTAAGAAGCTTTGCTGGCAGCTGTGTGCCCTCTGTGCTCCCCTCCCCTTCCCTCTGCCACAGAAAACAAGGGAAACGCTCTCATTCTTTACAAACAAACCACTGAGAAGCAGACTGCCACACAGCAATTGCTTGTGTTACCTTTTCTAAGAAGCTGTCTTCTTCCTGAGAGCAGCAGGAAAGAGAGGAGAGGAAAAAGTGTGGTTAAGAGGGAGAAAGCACTCTTGGATTAACTCTTGTGATTAAGCAGAAGCCTAATTTGCATTACAAGAACCCACTGAACACCGGGTCCTTCACACATTTTGCTGACACGGCTAAAGTTCAACCTGTGCCGAGATTTGCCTGCCAATTAGCAACAATCCTGCTCACGTGATGCACAGCCTCGTCAGGATTTCTGGAAATCCCTCGGAGGGGCTGGGGACAGCATCTTTCACTGGCCAGCGGCCGGGCCTTGGGCAGGTGAGATGTGCCTGCCAGGAAGAAGTTCCCTGGCCAGAATCACAGTCCCTTTGTTATTTCAGCCATCTTCCCTTGTGACCAGGCCAAAGATAAAACCTTCCCTGGGCTAAATCTGTGTTTCTGAGTGTGTGGCAGCTGTGGAGCTCACAGGGCCCCTAAGCAGCTTTCGGTATGGTCAGGGAAATGAGGGTTTGTACTCAAACCCGGCTGCTGCTGCTGCTGCAGCCTAAGAGCATTAGCACAGCACAGAGAGGAGTGTGCCAAGCCCTCCGGCAGCACGGCCAGGCCCATCCCCAAACAGCCATCCCTGTGCAGCCAGGGCTGGCTGGACACTGCTCATGGGGTCTGCAGGAGGGAAAGGGAGCAGGTTGTCCATGCTGAGTCTTGGCAGATCCACCTTTTAGGGTGGGAACAGCTCCAGCACATTCCCAGGCCAAGCAGGGAGCAGCTGCAACTCCTGTGGCACAGGGACACTAGGAGGGAGTGGCACCTGAGGGTCCCCCCAGCCTCTGCAGTGCCTGCTTGCCCTGGAGTCTGCCTGAGTTCTAACACAGCCACAACAGACTGGCCTCTTCCCGGGAACAGCTTGCACTGAACAGGAGCTGGCACAGGTTTCTCTCCTGAGGCACAGGGGGAGGGACACAGGCACAGGTTTGGGAGGACAGACAGCCACCTGCATGTTTTGTAATGGGTGAGTCATCTCCACCTCACCCCCCAACCTGAGCCTGGCTACTCAACTCTCCACATAATCACCGAGTGATTTGGCTTGGGAGGGACCTTGAAGTTCATCCCATTCCACCCCCCCTGCCATGGCAGGCACATCTTCCACTATCCCAGGTTGCTCCAAGCCCCTTACAACTGGGCCTTGGACGCTTCCAGGGATGGGGCAGCTCTGGGCAAACTGTGCCAGGGCCTCCCAACCCTTACAGGGAACGATTTCTCCCTAATGTCAAGCCTTCAGCACGATCTGCTCCACAAGACTCACCTGTTCCTGGCAGGGGTTCTTCAAGAGGCTTTTTAAAACCCAAAGTAGGATCCCAAGAAAAATCAGGCTGAGACACTACTACTGAAATCCCAAAGGTGCTCAAGTGACAGCAGACATTTTTTTTGTCTCATTCCAAGACAAACTCCCACCTACACAGTGCTACCCCACACCCACCTATCTCAGCCCCTCAGTGATGGGATCTCCAGACCTCTCTCCACTGAAAACCACAGACAAAGTCTAGCCAGGCTGAGGGAAACGTTTGATGCAGCCAAGGATGAGCCCATGCAAGTGCAGAACGTTCTTAAGGCACAGACACTGCCAGCCCCACACAGCCTGAGCAGTGTCAAAACTCAGGGAACTGCACCCAAATGCTCCAGGAGGCACGGCAGGCAGCAGCAGCAGCACCACCACTGACCCAGGCAGTAAGTGCTCAGCTTGGTCTGGCTCCAAGGATTTCTCAGCTCACAGGTAAAATCAGAATGAAAAAACCTTAAAATATCCCCCATGTTATAAGGAGGGCTGTATCCCTGCTGCAGACACTGGAGCAGGTGCTCTTTGCTGATTGTTTTGCTTCTCTTATTTCTAGATGTTTCACTGAGTAACAGAAGGAAATCTATAGATGTAAGAAGCCTTAATGGACTCTCAAAAATCTAAGAATGTGTGTCTGTGAGGGCAGAGCCAAGAGTCTGGGCCCAAATTCTCTCTATCAAGCAAGTAGTTGGTGCTGAGCTGGAAAAAGCAGGTGGAAAAACAACCAAAGCCAGTGAAATGTTCCAGATCACTTCCAGAACAAGACTGCCTTTCACCCAAATCCTCAGACATCCAAGGAGCTGAAGCCTGGTTCAGTTGCTTGACCTGAGGAAGCAAATGCTGTATCTTGCCACCTGGATCCTGCCTAGCCTGACTGTGTGTTGAAAAGTAAAAATTCTCATATAGAACTGACTTCTCTGTGTATTGAACTTATGAGAAAGGTATTCCCCTACAATAAAAGATGGGAACTGGAAGAGGCAGGCAGAGGCACTGAACAGCTGCTGAAAGGATAAGAAAATGTGGGAGTAATAGGAGTGGAAGCTGGCAAATCTACAGAGGTGGAAAAGCAGCAGCTTACTGGACAAAAACCTCTCCTGTAAGGGTGAGACTGTGAGATAGGAGAGGAGAGGTATCACATGGCAGAGAGACTCAAACAATGGGGCTGAGCTTTCAGGTGGACAGAAAGAAAGGACTCTCCTGACTGAACAAGAACAGGGACATGAACTGGCACTCAGGAGCTGTTGCACCTCACTGGAACATGGCCAGGTAAGGCAGCAAGGAGAGATGGATGAAACCAGCCTGGAAATCAGAATTACATCCCCAAAATGGCACAACCCCAGAAACATCTGAGAGTACCCATAGGTGACCAGGGCACCACTGCACCCTCTCAAGCACACAACGAGCTGTGGCAAGGGGAATTTTGATGCTGGGGGCTGGCAAAGGCCAGGGGGAGGAACAGTTTGCTGTACCACAGAGAGATCTCTCCCTGATGAGTTATCTCTCAGCCCAGGAATTATCTCTCACTGTGGCTGGTGTGGGAGGAAATGGCCAGAGAGGCTGTGACATTGCTCATCTGCTGAGCTGTGTCCTTCAGCACCCCACACCCACACCACAGACTTGCCCTCAGTCCTCTTGCTTCTGCTTGCCCATCCCCTGAGCAGTGGGAATTCATCCAGAAGCAAAAGGCCCCAGGGGTACTCATCCTGGTAGATGAGAGGACCCCAGTCACATCCCTTATGACACTGTGGTGCCACCCAGCTGAGCCTGCCAGCACCAGTAACACCAACATGAGGTGCTGGGATCACTTTTGTCTCATCAAACAATATTTAGAGCCTACTCAGAAAAAAAGGGATAAAGTACAGGCTGTGAAAAGCCATCGGCTGTGGTAAATGGGAAGAATAAAAACACCTTGAGCTCTGTGAAGTCACTCAGCTCAGAGCCAGCACAGACAACCCGAGCTGCAGGCACTGCTCCTGCTTTTGGGAGCAATCAGAAGGGATTCAGGCCTCTCCAGGTACAAAGAGCTGCTTCAGAACTCACCAGGTCTATGAGTTTGGTGACTGGAACTTCTCGGATGGGTCGCTTCATCCGGCACAAGGCCTCGAGCGAGGTGCCAAAGCAGCTGGGCAGGTAGGTGCCACTGATGGTCAGGAAATAGTCCTTCCCTCGGTCCAGGTGCAGGACAAGAATATCCTCAATTTTATCCTCGCCAGAGTTCAGCAGGGTGACTGAGTCCTTGCTGACATACACGTCCAGGGAGATCTCCGTGCTCTCCTCTGCAACACACTGGAGCTCTCAGGAACACAGGAATACTCCAAAAGGGACCACAAGGACAAACACACAGTGGCAGGGACAAAGGTCACAATGGAAAAGACAAACAAGACTGATGGCAAGGAAGGTGGGACACAGGAAAGACAGGAAGGACTAAATGGAGATGGGATGGGGGGTCTACAGCAATACACTCACCTGGCTCCAAGTAACCTTCACAAGGCTCAGCCCGAAGCCATGGCTTGCAGTAGTGGCTGTCATTGAGCTTTGGGATGAAGGAGAAGTGACAGGTGACCTGCCCATTATTGGTAATCTGGAACTTCTGTTTCTGCAGCTGACGGAACTTCACGTTCTCAAACTCGAACTGCAGAGCGAAGAGAAACCAAGTGATATTAGTGGCCAGGATATGACCCATGGCCAGATGCCCAGAACTCTGCAGTGGTCGCCCATGGCTGAGAATCCAAAAGCAGAATTCCTCACAGAAGTCCTGCCAAGGAGCCAAGACAACATGTCCTTGCTAACCCAATTCCTGATCGTAAGATAAATGACAGAGTTCAATTTCCCAGTTTATTGAAACAAAATCTTTGAAAGCAGTTCTGGCACTTTGAAGGCTGCTGTGTTTGGGCAGTGACAGTGATCCCAGCTTCATCCTCACCTCTCTCCTGCTCAGCTCCAGTGAAGGAAGAAAGTCATTCTCCATCCTGTCCATTATACGAACAATATCTTCAAACAGCTTCCGATACTTCTGCTCATCCACAACCTTCACCTGTGGGAGACAAGAAACAATCAGCAAAGCTTCTGACTGGATGTCACAGGAACTCTCTTATTGTGAGCAAACTGCAGAAGTGAATTGTTTCTCTAAGCACTTGCTTCTGTAGCTGCAAGGCTGAGAGTCCACACACATATGTAGTCCCAAGCTGTGTCTGCAACTTCACACACGTTTTACCCCTGCAGATGTTACCAGAGTCTGTCTGGCCACTGGTCACACAGCTGGGAGATCACTGGAGGCAACCTCTGTGAGACAGCACTGGCATGCTGCAGCAGTCCTCATGAATCTCCAGAGGGAAAGGAGAAAGGCCCTGTCTGTCCCTGTCTGCAGGGAGGACTCCAAGCGGGGCCCAGACTCTGCTCCGTAGGGCCCAGCAATGGCACCAGAGGAATGGGCAGGAACTGATCCCAAGAAGTTTCACCTGAACACGAGGAAGAACTTCTCCATTGTGCAGGTGGACCTGCACTGAACTGACCCAGAGAGCCTATGAAACCTCCCTCAGTCGAGAGACTCCAGAACTCTCAGGACACAGGACACAATCCTGTGCCATGTGCTCTGGGATGGCCATGCTGGAGCAGGAAGATGGCACCAAACAATCCACTGTGGTCCCTTCCAACCTAACCCATTTTGTGACCTGAGCCACCCAGGGAGCAGGAGGCAAAATGGCTATGGAGCTGCACCTGAAAACCCGAATCTGCTGCCAATCTCCACTGCAGACATTCAGATGCAAAGCAGGTGACACACCTGCTGCAGCACAAGTACAGAGCCTTGGCAGAGGTGCCCTGAGAACATCTCCACCTCCCAGAGCAATGCCAGGAATGCCTGGCAGTGCTGGGATCCTGCCCTAGTGCACACCCACACCTACCCCGACACGGAACAGGGCACTGACAGGCTTGTGGTCACTGGTCTTGAGGTCCATGTGACTGCAGTACCGGAGCTGATTGACGTTCCCACCTCTCCAAAGGATCCGATCACACCACGCTGGCACACGGCACTTCCCACTACAAAGAAAAACAGGTCACCAGGGGAATCCACAATCCTATCAAGCCATCCAAGCTGTTCCTCTTCCCAACAAGGCAGTTGCCTCCACCCACATCATCGCAGTGATGGGATGAACTCCTATCACTTACCCCAACCTAAATTCTGTTATTTCTTCCGCTCTCTCCCCCGTCACCCCAAGACAGCAGATAAAATTCCCATCTTTTCCAGCACCAGGAAACAAAATAAACTTGGGTGAAACCCACTTCCACAGCCTGAATGTGGAATGTGTGCTGTGACCGGAGCATGACTTTCTTGTGGTGCCAGACCTTTCTGCCCAAAATCCAACCCATCGCTTATTGTTTCCGCTACGGAAAGTCTGCTCAATGATTATGCTGTGAAGTCCTGGGTTATCCTTCTTCAGATTAACTACTGTGCTGATCCATAAGCATGGCAAGTCACTCAAATTCAATCACTACATGGTTTGAAAGTCCTTCTTGGGAGTTTCTCCCTTTGGAGCAGCCCCTGTGCAGAAGATGCAGCCGTGTCTGTGGGAGGCATCAAGCAGGAACCACAGCTGCCATCACAGTGCAGCCACCCTGTGGGTGTGCAAGTCAGGGGACAGGGTGACTCAGAGAGCCTCTTTCCTTAGCTCTTCAATTCCTTTTTTATACTGTTTGCCTGTCCCTGGTAGTAGAAAAAGCCCCCAGTGCAGGGTCACCTGAGCTCACATTTTGCCTGATTTCATCCAGTGGGGTCAGCAGCAACAGAGGTTTAAGGGATGCACCTGGTGAATGTACACAGGGGCTGCTTATTGCAAAAAGTGGGAAAGAAAGGCAGGCCAACATAACATTGACAGGTATTCACAGCTCTAGGAAACAGGAAATCAAGTCTTGTGAGAAAATGCATTTTAAGTCATAGGTAAATATGCCCAATGGAAGTCAATGTACCTGGAGTCCCAGCGATCTGTTTTAGAGTCATATTTATACGTGGGGATGAATTTAATATCCCCCTCCATGAAATCTGCAAATGCCTTCTTCTGAGTGCGCTGAATATTCAGCTAAAGCAGAAAAAGAAAGCTTTAAAAAGGAAAAAAACAAACCAAACCAAACCCAAGATACCCTCCCCTGCCACAACAGTGTCAGAGAGCAGAACTACAGGCAGAGCAACCATGGCCTGTGGGCATTCTGTGGGATTCACAGACACCCCCACACTGCCTCTCAGACCTCACACCTTTAACACATAAGTGGAATGTTTTCCAAACAGACCGAGTACAAATGCGCATGGTACTGCTCACCAGACCATGCAGGCAGCATCAAGCAAGAGTTAAGGGAAATATTAATTACTAAATGTTTTCATCAGGTTTCAGGCTTAAGATTGCCATCATTAATCTTTCCCCACCAAACACTTTACCAAGAACCTCAAGGATTACACTTGCCTGACAACCCGACACCACCCTCCTTTGCTCCTTTCCTCTTCTGAAAAATTTCCCGGACGTTTTCCTCACTAAGACCTAAGCTGCAGGTCTTTCCTGCATGAAGCTCTGCAGTACAGCAAAAATGAACTACAGAGGACAATCAGCCAAATTTGCTGTTACACTGTGTCAGAGGTGCTATTGCACCACTGCTGTTCATGTTTCCTGGGTGCAACCCTTCACCTGAAAGGCACCTGCCACCAGCTGAGTGTGCTGCAGGCAAGGTGACAGCACAGAACTCAGGTCAAACTGGCTGAGCAGATTTGCGATCCAAATCAATACCAGTTTCACAACACTGATCACAACAGCTTTTGTTGCTGTTACAAAAGCCTGTGTTCAGCTTGCAGTTTGTATTTAAGAGAGAACTCCTGCACTGAGAGGCAGACACACTTACACAGTGTGCCTGAGTCACCCAGTTACCCCAGAATGGACAATCTGGTTTTGTTTAGGGGGATGTTGCAACCAGCACACCCAGAGCTCTGTCAGGGTCCAGTGTCTTTGTGTCCAGACTCTTAATGCAGTGTGCCACAGAATTATATAGGTTGGAAAAGCCCTCCAAAACCATTGAGTCCAACTGGTCCTCCAGCACTGTCAAGGCCACAATTGACCTATGTCCCCATGTGCCACCTCTACATGTCTGTTAAATCCCTCAAGGAATGGGGACATTGCTGCCCAGGGCAGTCTGTGCCATGGCCGGACAGCATTTTCCATAAAAAATTCTCTCTAATATCCAACCCAAACCTCTCCCAGCTCAACTTGAGGCTGTTTCCTCTTGTCCTGCCAGTTGTTAGCTGGGAGAAGAGACCAAGCCCCACCTGGCTGCACCCTCCTCTCAGGGAGTTGTAGAGAGCCAGAAGGTTCCCCTGAGGCTTCTCTTCTCCAGGCTGAGCCCCCCTCAGCTGCTCTTCCCTAGATTTGTGCTCCAGCCCCTTCCCCAGCTCCATGTCTGCCAGCTCCTCCCCAACAAAGGCACATCTGGAGCCAAGATGACCTCCCAAGGATGGGGTGAATGCAGGTGAGTTCCCTGACCTGGTCATATGTCAGCAGCTTCTGGAGCTCGTTCTTGCTGATAAGATTCTTCACTTCACTGGCATCCAGCAGACACAGCCTGTAGTTCAGGTCTCCCAGCCAGATAACAACACTGCAAACAAAGATACACACAGAATCATGGAATGGTCTTGTTTGGGAATGAGCCTAGAGCTCATCTTGTTCCAGCCCCCTGCCATGGGCAGGGACACCTTCCACTGTCCCAGGTTGCTTCAAGCCCTGTGCACCTTGGCTTTGAACAATTCCAGGGATGGGGCAGCCAGCACTGCTCTGGGCAGCCTTTGCTAGGATACCCTCACAGGAAGAATTTTGGGAGCAGATCAGCAGTTAACAGCTCCCCTTTCTGAACCACACTGAAGCTGAGACATGTGGAAGACAAAAAGGTAAAAGACTGAGCCCAACAGCAGAAATTTCTGGTGACAGCAGATCCTACAGGACTAAGTCCACCTTCTTTGGAACTGCCCAAAGATTGAAGACTTGGTTTAGCAGGAGATGATGGGTTTGTCTCAGTCTGAAAAAAGCCAGAGAACAGCACTGACTCTACACTGAAGCAAAGCCAGTGTCCACACAAAATCCAGCTAGAATTGAGGCTCTTCTCATGTTAAGAAGAGGGCACTGGTGGAGCTCATTAAGCAGAGCCAGCCTGTCAGCCAGCAGGACAGGTGAGGCACCTGTATCTGCAGGGTTATCCCTCATGTGACACCCTGCTTCTACCTGTTGGCTTTTCACTGCCTTTCCTTCAACCAGAGCAGGCCACTGCTGCAACATCTACTGAGCCAAGACAGCCTGACACACAATTAGCAGGAGCAGAATTCCTGGAGTTTACTACCTTCTGGACACTGTTTCCCACCCCAGCCACCAGCCACACCTCACCAACACCCACTCCCACCCTGCTCCTCTCCAGGCTTCCCAATGGGCCTACAGCCTTCTTGCTATCAGCAGCTAAAGAAACACTCAATGGACTCACTCTTTACTCCATAAAGGTTTCATTTAAAGATTAAAATTTAAACCCCCTGCTAGTACCAAAGCTCTTCCTGTTTATAGTCAAACCTCAACAATTCCATTAGTGGATTATCAAGGATAATCTAATATTTGAAGCTTTTTTTCTGTACTAATCCACTCTACGTTTTTGTTTTTTAAATGGTTTAAGTAATAATTACAGAAGTACCAACCATTTGTATTCTGCTGAAAAGGCAGTTATACACAAATGCAAGGAGAGGGACACTGGGAACAAGGTGCACAAGGCACTGCAGCAAGGAGGAGACCAGCTTGCCTGCAGGAACTGCAGCACACCACAGCCTTCAAAGATTTCAAATTATTTCATCAAGCCAGAAAACTCATCTGCATGGAACCTCCTGTTGCTGCAGCGCTGACTTGACCAGGGTTACTCAGCACCACTTCCAAGGGATGCCACTCACTCGTGCTTCATGATATTGAGCTCAGCCAGGCTGTCACTGGGGATGAGGAAGCTCATGCGGGCACAGATGTCCTTGTAGTCCTGGTTGCGGCGCTCAAATTCCTCCACGTGGGCAGCCAGGTGGGAGTTGACGACACAGAAGGTGGTGTTGTAGAACATGAACCTGATGGCCACACCACCCTTGTTGCCCTGGAGACGGGAGGGACCAGCGGGCTTGAAGCAGGTGGCAGGTGAGGCATGGGGAGGGGACTGGGATGG
Source organism: Certhia americana (assembly GCA_018697195.1). NCBI lineage: Eukaryota > Metazoa > Chordata > Aves > Passeriformes > Certhiidae > Certhia > Certhia americana. The sequence continues at coordinate 355,082 of CM031880.1, read as the reverse complement.
TACAGGTGGACCAAACCACACTGTGCCATTTCTTGCATGGATACAGGGAAGCAACAAGCTGGCCTGGGTGACTCACCATCTTTCCCATGACTCCCGTGCCCACAGACTCTGTCACAACCTCTTTGATATTGCTCAGATGATCCTTCTTAGCAAATATGAGCAACATCATCCCAACCAGGCGGATCATTTGCACCTGCAAAAATAAATGGGATCCTGAATTTCCAGAGAGGCAGTGGGAATGCAGATCTGATCTGTTCTGCCTGATGCTCTGCTGCTTTGGCTCTCCCTGTTCCTCATGTTCTCTACTCAACCCTAATTGCAACAACAGAACCCAAAGGTTGTCTAGTCCACAGCAATGTTCTTGGGGTCTCTCTGTCACCCCCCAGGAGCTGTCAGCAGTGCTGAGCTCACTGCATTCCCTGTTCTGGTCCCTCCCTACAACAGCAGTGGGCAAAGCGAAACAGAGTAAATGCCAAGCAGGTTTGTGACTCGGGTCTCAGCCCTTGCTGTGCTATAATCAGCAGAAGCAGAGAAGGTCCCGAGTGCTGCAGCCAGGCCCAGAGCTGGGGCTGTCCTGAGGTGCAGTGGGAGTCAGAGCTCACCTTGGCTTACAGCAGACTCTAGTGCAGAGGGGAATGGGCAGAGATGTTCTTATTTCCCTGAGGCAAATGTACGGGCTAGCAAAAGGCATCTCTAGAGCTACACAGACTGACCCATCCTCAGGAAATACTCCTTCCCTAAAGCCAAGGGCCTCTCTGGATCTGAGCAGTTATCTGCTCCTGCAGAGCTCAGCCCACAGAGGTTAACACCGTGCCCATGTGCCCTGTCCCAGTGGGGATCTCAGGTCTGCTGCTGATCTTTTACATGTGCTAAGCCAACACTGCCCAGACCTCCCTGCACCTCCAAAACAGTGGGATCACCATTCTGAAATAGCAACGAGGCCTCAGCTGCTTGAGCACAGTCTGCATACTCACCTCTATGCACAGAAACATTCACATGTGTTGGGATTAAGTCTCTAGAGTGAGGAAAGAAGCTGAGAGCAGAGAATTTGGCTGCAGGAGCCCAGCACCCAATCCACTCTGCAGGAGCAGAATTTGCAAGTGACCACAAACCTTATCTACAGCTTCAGCCACTTCCCCCTCCTGCAGCCATGTCCTGTGCTCTCCCTTTCACAGAGGTGGGAGAAATTCACCCAAAACTCAAGTGAAGCAAAGGGAGGGGAGGGAGCAGGAGCCTCTCTGCAGTTCGGCCCATGACTCCTGGCTCCCCTTGATAGGTCTCAGCACAGCAAGACACTCTATTCCCTGCTTCGTACCCTGTAACACCTGCTCAGAGCAAGCAGGATGGAGTATGACAGCAAACACACAGGCTAAGGAAGAAAGGGAAACCCATTCAGGTATTCACGACACGTCCCTGCAGCAGAAAGGTTTGTTACAGCAGAGATAAAACCAATGACTTGCTCTAAACTAGCCAGAACAAAGTCCTGCTGCCACAGCTGAAGTAATTCTGACACAAGGCAGCAGCATCTGGAGGATTTCACTTCATAAATCATGCCATTCCTTCAGGGAAAAGCTATTAATTTAACTTACTAGCTCAGGACATACCTGGCTTCTATACTAGAGGATTAGAAGTAAATACAGGTAGAGAACTGAACCTGCTGCTTCCCTGACACCTACCTCCTACTTGATAAAGGTATTGTGATCCCCACCTTTTTAAATTTCTACTTCAAAGCACAATATTTCCCTACAACTGTGGTGCAGAAACAGAGTCTCCGACTTAACCTGACACATTTGCACATGCCCAGTATCACCCTTGGTTTCTCCAAGCCTTGCTCTTTGGACAGGGAGGAAAAGGGAAGCCCTTTTCCCTTTTCCTTTCCATCATGCCAGCTCCATGACAAGCCCCCATGGCACTGAGCAGAACTCACTTTCTTGTATTTGGCCTTAGGGTGCAGGGACCTCTCCACAGCAGACAGCCATTCCTGCTCCTTCGTAGAATCAAAGTAGAAAAAAGCCTCCGTGCTGAGGTCCAGCTCCTGGAACCTGGAAACCCAAGAGCTTAGCACCTCCAGCCCTCCTGCACATCCCCCTCTTACTACAGGAATGTGAAACTTCCAGCAACAGCCCTCGGAGGAACAGCTCCTTATGGCCACCTGCTAAATAAAGGAGCAAGATTTCCCCATAGAGTCTTTGAGATCCTACCCCAAACCACCCTCTCCCTGAGAAACACCACTTCAGGCAGAGGACAACGAGCGAGCTCTGCGGAAGCCTCCAGGAAAATCTGTTAGGTCATGCTGGCTTTGTCCAACCTGATCCTCTGCCTCACCTGATGGCTTTTTGCCCTCAGCTGGCCCCTGTGTGACACAGCCCCTCTGCTCAGCTCTGTGCAGCCCCCGAGAGCACAACAGGAACCCAAACCCAACACAGCCCTCCTGGATCCCCAGCAGCTGCTCACCCGATGCAGTAGAAGTCCGGAGGCTCCATGTCACACGCCAGCCATGGATTCAGGAAGCTGTCAGGAGACTGCCCGTTTACATTCCATGTTCCCACAAAGAACCTACAACACAGAAGCAGCTGAGCTGCTATAAAACACAATGAAAACCACAGCAGCACAGCAGTGTTCCAGCTGGAAGCATGCACTGTGAGCTGTCCCTCCACGGAGCAACGACAGCCATGGGGGAACTGAAAGTCACAGAATCATTGAGGCTGGAAAAGACCTCCAGGATCATCGAGTCCAACCTGTGCCCAATCCCCACCTTGTCACCCAGCCCAGAGCACTGACTGCCACATCCAGGCATTCCTTGCACAACTCCAGAGTTGGGGACTCCACCACCTCCCCGGGCAGCCCCTGCCGATGCCTGACCATCCTTTCCACAAAGAAATTCCTCCTGTGTCCAACCTGAACCCTTCCTGGCACAGTTAGAGGCCATTTCCTCTTGTACTCTCCCCTGCTCCCTGGAAACAGAGCCTGACCCCCCCCGGCTGCCCCCTCCTATCAGGGGAGCTGTGCAGAGCCAGAAGGTCCCCCTAAGCCTCCTTTTCTCCAGGCTAAGGCTCTCCTGCTCCTTCAGCCGCTCCTCAAAAATTCTCCCAGGCTTGGCTCCCAGTGACACTCCCCTTGGAGTGAGACATTCCACCAGCAAACATCTGGCTCTTTTAGCACCACATCATGAAGAGTAACACCATGACACTATGGTGGGACATCTGTCTTCACCCTTTCTGCCCACCTGCTCCAGCCTTACCAAGGCTCAGGAGATCTAACACACAGAGAGAAGACAAAAGGAGCAGCTGCCCCATGGACACTTGGTGACTTTTGGGCCGTGCCATCCCTCATTGGCCACCTGAGCTGAAACCCATCAGCAGCTGCCAGTGTCCAATCCTGGGCGAGATCCAAGCTCACAGAAGAGATCCCACAGCTCTCTCTCCTTCCCTCCCAGGTCTCACCTGAAGTTGTGCAGGTTGATGTAGGCCTTCTCCCTCTTGGCTAGCACATGTTTGATGAGCCCCTCTCTCTGCCCTGACTGTGTGCTGGGCAAAAACATCTTGCGCATCGTGTTGGTCACCTTGGGCTGGTCTCTGGATGTGCCTTCTCTCTCTCTGTGAAATCTAGGAAGGAGGCAAGAGCAGCACTAGAACTAGTTCTGCTGTCTAAGAACAGTAAAAAACGGGAATGGATCCCCCGCTTTCCTTACTGCTTATTCTGAGGGACAGGGGGAGGCGGGGGCTCCCGTCGAGATCCTGTTTGGTGGTTTTGCATGTTCCTTTTCTCTTCTAGGCTCAGAGTGTTGAAGTCATCCTCAAATCCCAGAGCTCCTGTAAGGAAAAATCCAAGAAAAACACCCTGAGAAACAATCTGAAACAGCTCAAACAATCTCAAACAAGAAAAAAATGTAACTTCACAGAAAGCAAAAAACCCAAATGATAGCAGGAATATATCAATTGTGTGACCCTGGAAATGGGAGAAAGGGACACTAACCACAAGTCAAGGCAGAAAGGAGCTTAACACGCACAAACTAAGGGTGAAAACAGCACTCAGGAAAGAATTAACAAAGAAGCAGGGCCAGACCCAGCTCTTAGCCTGGGCACCCCAGCACTGCACAGGTCCCCGAAGCCAACTGTACCTGGAGATAAACCTGTGAGGCTCTTCTCCACCTGATGCCAAATGGCTGAGTCCTTAGGTTCAGGAAGAGACGCCTTCAGGTGGGCTGGAAAAAAATCCCATCCCCGTCAGAAACTGCTGGCAGAGGATTTTACACACAGAGGGGAAACTGCTCACCTTCCTGTATGCTCTGCACCTCCGACAGGAACCCCAAGCAGCGCTCCTCATCAGGGATCTCGAAGAGCCGCTCCGGTGCCTCGTCACCTTGGATTCGGACCTTGCAGCCTGCTTCAAACACCGTCACTGAGTCAGCCCAGGCTGCCTCACAGAGTCCCCAGGCTTCCCAGCCACCTTCCAGGTGTTGTTTGTGATGGAAACGTGCACCTAAGTTACTGGCCCTGCGCTTCTGAGGTTCTCCCTGCCCTGCTTGGGGTACCCCCAGCATATTCTCCTGGCTTTAGGAATCCTCCCTGCTGCAATCCTGCAGAGAAGAGCTCTAAAAGCAGGAAGAAAAATTGCAAATATTTCAATCATTCGCATTTCAAACCTCACCTGCTATGACAACTGAGTATCTGACAGAGCCAGATAACAACATCAGAGGGAAAACAATCCTTGTTTGAGCAGAGGACAAATACAGAGCCTGGGGGAAGACTGGAAGGCAAAACACGCACCAGTGGCTGTTCCCTGACAGGACCTTTAGCTACACCACTGCCCTTATGAAACTTACTGTTTGTAGCAATATCAATCAGCAGAGTTTCTTCTGCCTCTAGAAAAGAGAAAAACAGGATCAGTAAAGCTTATGCTGGATGCTGCAGTAATTGGCAACTCCTATAATTACACTGCTTGCTAGCAGCCATGAAAGAGTCCTGATGGGAACAAAGAGCTCTAATTTACATCTGTACATTCCTAACAGTTCTGGCAGAGAGAACCTGGACAGTCACCTCCCAACAAATGCCCTAGGGAGATTCCCACTACACAGTTCTCATACATAAGGACAGTTTTTCCCCATCAGTGCAGCTACTTTGGGGAAGATCAACTTGACAAAGAACTTCAGAGCTTCTCTACAGAGCAAGACCAGAGGAAGAATATCACTGAACTGTACACAAGGGAATGAGCAAATTCAGGAAAAAGGACTTGTACTTCTTACAAGGAATCGCCCCAGGGTCACTTGCTGCTATTTAAATTCCTCCAAGACAAAGCCTATTCCTCATCTAACATGTGGGATGCTGAGAGCTTGCTAGACCTTATGGAAGTTTAGATGTAAACATGCAGGGAAAGGCAACAGCTCCCAACTCTTGGCATAGCAGAGAAGTTCGAGAGACAGACACCAAAATCCAGACCCTGAAACGAGGTTCTGCATGTGCTGGGTTCGTGTCATGCCAAGCCCACCACGCACCAGCGCCAGCCAAGCTCCTCACGACAACCTGCTTCAATGGGGAACAGGGGGATCCTATAAAATCTGAGCTGCTGTTTCACAGGGAAAGGATTCAATCCACTGTGGCTCAGGAGACACCACTAAATTTGGGGTTTGTGGATGAACAGCAGGGCATTCTCAACCTTTCCCCCAGCAGACAGTACCTTGCACACATTTAAAGCGGCTATTGATGGGAATATAATCCGGATCAGAGTTTTCTTTCTCCTTTGAGTGAATAACGACCCTGCGGACAGAAGGAAGGCTTGTAAAGACACGGCAGCAACGCCCTGCTCAAACACGCACAAACGGGAGCTGGGTGTACAGAGACACGACTGATTTTTATCGCTAAGCTTCAGGGGCAGGAGGCGGAAAAAGGCAAGAAAGGAGCAGGACGCGGATGCGCCGGGGGAGAACTAGGAGCTATTGAACTCTCCCTGCCACGGGGCAGATCCGACACCGGGTTGGCAGCGGCTTTGGTTGCCCGAGGAACCGGGAAGGCAACTCCGGAGCACCGGTCGCGCGGGGCGAGGGGAGCCCGCCGGGATCCCGAGAGCCACGACGGTTGCGGCAGCTCGGCGGAGAACCCGGCCCCGCCGCGGCGGCACCAGCCGGGCCCCGCCAGGCTCGCACTCACCCGTAGCGGCCGGCCCGCCGCTCCAGGCCGAGGACGCACGGCTCCCGCCGCCCAGCCCGCACCTCCGCGCCGGCAACGCTCTGCGCCGCAGTTAAGAAAACCTCCGTTCACCGGCCTGCCCCGCCCCACCGCTGCCCCCCCGCCCGCCCGGCCCCGCCGCGCCCGGCCCCGCCGCGCCCGGTGGATACGAGCAGGCCCGCAGGTCCCGCGGCGCTTCGCTCCTCCATTGCAGCGCTCGGTCTCCCGGCGACCCGCGGACTGGGCACGGGCGTCCGGGCAGAGCGGCCCCACGCCGCTCGCCGTCGCCCGCTCCCACCTCTGCTGGCGGTAGGCCCCCCCGCCCTGCCCGTTTACGCCCATACCGATGGCGCGGCAGAACTTGCTTTTGTTGAAGGGCATCCTTTTTGGCCTCTGAGGGGACGTGTGGGTCCCTGCGGCGGGTCTCGCCCCCATACTGTTGCTATCCACCTTCCTCGTTCCACCACGCTGAAGGAAAGGGATCGGACGGACCGGGCTATGTTCACCGACTGTTCCCCCCCAATCCCCCAGAGGAGCCCCGCGGTCACAGCAGCTCGACCCCACCCACTACTCTCCTTATGCTCCCGCCCCCGGCGTTAGCTCGGCTAGCCTGGGAGCTCTGGTTACATGTGACGCGGTGCAGGACGGAAGGGCCGGCGGGTTTGTAAGCGTCTCAGCCGGCGTCAGCGCGCATGCCGCCTATTGCGCCGCTTCTGGCCGGTAGAACCGGGCGCGGAGAGGGCGTTACCTGGGGAGAGAGCGGGGACGGGGCTGAGCTGGCACGGAGGTCACGGGCGGCGCCGGCTTGGCCTGGCTCGGTCGCCCGGGAGTGCCGTGGCGGGCCCGAGTGCCGTGGCGGCCCCGGTAGTGCCGGTGGCGGCCCAGGGGAGGGCCGGTGCGGGCCGGCCGTGTAGGCCCTCACGGGTGTTGCCCGTCCTAACGGTCACCCCTGTCGCTCACGTGACTTCACTCCCATGTATCGGACGCCGCCGAAGGCGGCCGGCGGCCGAGGGGACTCGGAGGACCGCGCTGATCTGCGGCTGTTTTCGGTTGTGCGCTGCCATCCGCCCCAGCGTGAATCTGCGGGCCGCATATGCAGCGGTGCACCGAGCGCTGGCACGGCCGGCATGAGCGCACAGCATGGGGAGACTGAGGAGGGCTTCGGGTTCACTGGCGGCGCGGCCTGCTGAGCTACTGGGAAATGCACGTAAGCGTTCCAGCAATCCCACGTGACAGGTGGTCGCGTTTCCTGTACCTGCATGCACCGGAGTCAAGCCCTGGGATTGCATCCGGCGATGACAATGGCCATGGTACTAATACCTCTCCCAGGTGATCGCCTTCCCTCTCAGTATGTTCGATGCCGACCTCACTGTCACACCACGTCCTGCTTCATCATGTTCCCACCACTCTGGCAGCGCGGGCTGGCTGAGTTCTCCGGACCATGTACATTCCAGCTGGACCCCTTGCCCTATCCGCGTCAAGGAGTCCATGGCACCCCGCAAGACCGCGCGCACCATGAACCGGAGAGGGCCCGAGGAAGAATTGGGCATGTCATCCACGAGCTACCAGATCTCTTCAACATTTGTGAAGCACTGGCAGCCGCTACAACCGAGCGAGAAAGACATTTGTCTGGTCTAGTCCGCCCTCTAGATGAAGCCATAAATCAAGTGTCCGTCAAACAAGACAACCAGTGTGGTAACTGCAAACTCCCCGGCCCAGCCTCCACACCTACCTCCCACACCCCCACCCCCCAAAATCCATACTCCCCACCAAACCCGATCCTGCTTTACCGGCACCCCCTCAACCACCGCGGGAAATGTGGTCCCTTGTTTGACTTTAGCCTTCAATGGCTCCCTCACTGGGACCTGCCCAAACAACTTTTAAAATCGAATACGCATCAGTCCCATTACCATAGCGAGGAGAGCAGCGCAACCTGCGCCAGGCAGAAACACTTGGGGCTTAAAGATGTCAGAGAATCTCATTGCACTCTAAAGCCACTATTGCCCTTCAAAGAACCAACGAAGACTCACACGCCCATCACGCTTTAACGCAGCAACCGCCTCCTCTTCCTGAGTATCAAGTGAAAACAAGGCCCATCATAGACCATCCCCTCACTAGGAAAAAATGCTTTGTTGTGTGGGGGGGGGGGGGGGTGGGGGGGGGGTGATAGAGTACTCCACCCAGACGCGCCTATCAACTAGGTTTCTGCATGTTACTGGGAATTCGTTGATCCAAGCCCCCGACGCACCAGGCGCCAGCCCAAGCTCCACACAACCTGCTTCAATGGGGAACCGGGGGATCCTAAAATCTGAGCTGCTGTTTCCACATGGAAAGGATTCAATCCACTGTGGCTCAGGAGACCATAAACAAACCAACTACATTTTGGGTGTTGTGATGACCAAGCAGGGGCCTCTCCTACCTGCCCCCCATCAGAGCGAGTACAGTTGCACACATTTACAGCTGGCTGATTGATGGAATATAAACAAAATCCTGGATCAGAGTTTTTCTTTCTCTTCCTCCTTTGAGTGAATACCGGACCCTTGCGGGCCAAATGAGCTTGTAAAAAGACAACGGCAGCAACGCCCTGCCAAACCACGCCCCAACGGAGCTTGTTGTACATTACACTACTGATTTTATCTCTAGCTTCCATGGTCAGTCGCGAAAAAAAGGCAAGAAGGAGCAGGACGCGGATGCGCCGGGGGAGAATATTAAGCTATTGAACTCGCCCCCTGCCACGGGGCAGAGTCCGACACCTTGGGTGGCAAGCGGCGTTTTGTTGGCCCGATGAACCGTGGGCAGGCAACTCAACTCCGGAGGACACCGGCTCCGCATTGGCGAGGGAGCCCGCCGGGACCCGAGAGCCAACGACTGTTGCGGGCGGCTCGGTCTGGAGAACCCGGCCCCGCCCGCGGCCGGCAAATCCATCCGGTCCCCGCCAGGTTCGCACTCAACCCGTAGCGGGCCCCGTCCGCCGTCCAGGCCGACACGCACGGCTCCCGCCGCCCAGCCCGCACCTCCCCGCGCCGGCAACGCTCTGGCGCCGCATTTAAAAAACCTCCTTTCTCACCGGCCTGCCCCTCCCCACCGCTGCCCCCCCGCCGCCCGGCCCCGCCGCGCCCGGCCCCCCGCGCCCGGTGGATCCTCGCGCGCAGGGCCCGCGGCGCGCCGCCTCCATGGCGCGCTCGTTCTCCGGCGACTCGCGCTGGGCACGGGCGCGGGGCAGAGCGGCCCCCGCCGCCGCCGCCGCGCCCCCTGCTGGCGGGAGGCCCCCACCGCCCGTGCCCGTGACGCGCACCGATGGCGCGGCAGGAACCGGGAGGGCACCGGGGCCGAGGTGGACTTGTGGGTCTGCTGCGTTCGCCCCCGATGTGCTTCCACCTTCCTCGCTTCCCACCACGCGGAAGGAAAGGGATCGGACGGGACCGGGGCTTGTCACGGTGTTCCCCCCACAACCCGGGAGGAGACGCGGGCAGCGCTCGACCCCACCCACCCCTTTGCTCCCGCCCCCGGCGTTGATTGGCTGCGGGAGCTGCTGGTTTACATGTGACGCGGTGCAGGACGGGAAGGGCCGGGTTTGAAGCGCAGGGCGGCAGCGCTGCCGCCATGGCCGCTTCTGGGCCGGGAGAACCGGCGGCGGAGGAGGAGCGGTACCGGGGGTGAGCGGGGACGGGCTGAGCGGCCGGGAGGCCGCGGGGGGCCGCGGGCGGGCTGGGGCGGGGCCGGGAGTGCCGGTGGCGGGCCGGGCGTGCCGGTGGCGGGCCGGGCCGGGCCGGGGAGGCCCTCACGGGTGTTGCCCGGCCTGACCGCCCTGTGCTCACGGTGACTCCCCCAGGTTCGTGAGCAGCGCGAAGGCGGCGGCGGCCGATGGGGACCTGGAGGAAGCGCTGCGGCTGTTCGGGTTGGCGGCTGCCATCCGCCCCAGCGAGAAGCTGCGGGGCCGCATGCAGCGGGTGCAGGAGGCGCTGGCAGCGGCCGAGCAGGAGCAGCAGCAGCAGCAGGAGGAGGAAGAGGAGGAGGGCTTCGTGGACGTGTGCGGCAGCGGCCTGCTGATCTACGGGGAGATGCACGGGAAGCTGTTCCAGCACCAGCGGGAAGGTGTCGCGTTCCTGTACCGCCTGCACCGGGAGGGCAAGCCTGGTGGCATCCTGGCAGATGACATGGGCCTGGGCAAGACCATCCAGGTGATCGCCTTCCTCTCAGGTATGTTCGATGCCGACCTCGTCCACCACGTCCTGCTCATCATGCCCACCACTCTGGTCAGCAGCTGGCTGGCTGAGTTCGCTCGCTGGACCCCTGGCCTACGCGTCAAGGAGTTCCATGGCACCAGCAAGACCGAGCGCACCAGGAACCTGGAGAGGGTCCAGAGGAAGAATGGCATTGTCATCACGAGCTACCAGATGCTCATTAACAATTGGAAGCAGCTGGCCAGCCGCCACGAGCGGGAGTTTGTCTGGGACTATGTCATTCTTGATGAAGCACATAAGATCAAGTGTCCGTCAAACAAGACAACCAAGTGTGTGTACGCAATCCCGGCCCAGCACCGCATCCTGCTTACAGGCACCCCCGTGCAGAACAACCTGCGGGAAATGTGGTCCTTGTTTGACTTTGCCTGCCAAGGCTCCCTCCTGGGAACTGCCAAAACTTTTAAAATGGAATACGAGAGTCCCATTACCAGAGCGAGGGAGAAGGATGCGACTGCAGGCGAGAAAGCACTGGGGCTAAAGATGTCAGAGAATCTCATGGCAATTATAAAGCCCTATTTCCTCAGAAGGACCAAGGAAGACATCAAACGCCATCACGCTGTTAAAGCAGACGCTCCTCTTCCTGAGGATGCAAGTGAAAACAAGGCTCCAGTCATGCCATCCCTCACTAGGAAAAATGACTTTGTTGTGTGGGTGTACCTGGCACCGGTGCAGGAAGAAATCTACAGGAACTTTCTCTGCCTGGATCATGTAAAGGAAGTGCTGATGACGACCCGATCGCCTTTGGCGGAGCTGACAGTCCTGAAGAAACTCTGTGACCACCCCAGGCTCCTGTCTGCGAGAGCCTGCATCCAGCTGGGCTTGGAAGAGCAGGAGGGCTCCGGGCAGGATTACAGGACGGAAGCAGGGATGTTTTCAGGCATGAACAAAATAGATCATCTCTCTGATGAGACTGTGATCCAGGAGTCTGGGAAGATGCAGTTCCTTGTGGGGCTGCTGGAACGGCTGAGAGAAGAGGGACACCGAACCCTGGTGTTCTCACAGTCGAGGAAGATGCTGGATATCATAGAGCTCGTCCTGTCTCGACGACAATTCCAGATCATGCGCATCGATGGCACGGTGACCCACCTGACGGAGCGGGAGAAGCGCATCCACACCTTCCAGAGCAACACGGACTACTCTGTCTTCCTGCTGACCACGCAGGTTGGGGGCGTCGGCATAACCCTGACAGCAGCCAGCCGGGTGGTGATCTTTGATCCTAGCTGGAATCCGGCAACCGACGCTCAGGCTGTGGACAGAGCTTACAGAATTGGGCAAAAAGAGAACGTAGTGATTTACAGACTGATCACCTGTGGCACTGTGGAAGAGAAGATATACAGGCGGCAGGTATTCAAGGACTCGTTAATCAGGCAGACCACTGGTGACAAAAAGAACCCATTCCGTTATTTCTCCAAACAGGAACTAAGGGAGCTCTTCACGCTGGAAGATACTCGGACATCTGCGACTCAGATCCAGCTGCAGTCCCTGCACGCCATGCAAAGGAAGTCTGACCTGCAGCTGGATGAGCACCTTGCTTACCTGCATTCCCTGGCAATGTTTGGCATTTCTGACCACGACCTGATCTATACAAGGGAGATGGCTCATGAGGAGCAGGTGGAGAGCGAGGAAGCACATCAGTACATCCAGCGGAGGGTACAGAAAGCCCACGAGCTGGTCCAGCTGGAGTCCCAGCTCAGAGATCAGAGGATGGAGGACATCAGAAATGCTTGTGAAGAGAAGTGGCAAAGAGCATCGGGATCAGTTTCTGGGCCAAGGAAGTTGTCTCCAGGGTTGAATGACAAAAATCACTTTGTTTCACCACCAGTAGCTGATGCACATGAAAAAGACAAAGTTATTGATCTTACAGAGCATGAGGAGGCCCAGATGCTAGATGTCAGCTCCAAAATGACAGCTCTGACTGTTGGTGACCTGGAGGAAGAGCAACTGGCACTAGACGTGTCCAGTATGGAGACAGAAGTGCTCAGTACCATCAAGACAGCAGAACAATCCGATATACAAGAATCAGAGCAAAATCCTGAATCTAGCATTACACCATCATCCTCTATGCTCAAGAAAGAGAGTCAGAGCCTCCAAGATAAACAGCACTTGCAGGTACACTCAGACAGCTCGGCTGAGGCAAAGAACGACCTGTCTGGGCACTGTCACAATTCCTCCGAGTCTGGCATGGCTGATGATCCCAGAAATTATGCAGAATTATCAGTTCAGGTACTTGACCCACACATTGTCCTGGGGGCAGAGCAGAACAATGTTCCTGAGCTGGCTTCTGCTTCTGCAGTGCTGAGTTTATCAGCTGTTACACCAGAAATCGATGCTGAGTTCTACAAGTCTCACACGTTGGAAGACGGCTTGGAGGGTACATCTGCTCCTTCTTTCCAGGATCAAGTTGACTTCAATCTGATTTTGGAAGAGTCTGAAGAGGGATGTCAGGATGCCTCAAATAGAGAAGGATCAGTGGAACATGCTGAGGAGGAGCGCTTACAACTCCAGGCAGAAAGCTTGTGCAAATCTCCAGACAAAGAATCTTTAAACAAAACTTGGCCAGGTGAGACCAGTAGCCATGGCAGGCACCATTCCACAGCTGAGGAAGAGCTAAATGCCTCCCTGCAAGGGAGTAAAGAGTTGGAGGAAAGCAGTGGTCTCTTTACTTTTAGTAGGAAGAAACACTTGAACAGAATTGCTTCAGACAGTGAGAGTGAAGAGCAGCCTGAACAAGCACCCTCCTCTTCCTTGGACAGCACTCAGCAGGGACTTCCAGAAGGAATTAGTGCTTCCACCCCTAAATATGACGCAAAAAGATCTAAAGCCATCTTTTCTCCCCAGCTAAATAACAGGTCTAACGCTTCCAGGCGCTCATTCATCAGCAGGTTGGTGGATGAGGTGGAGGATATTGGGGAAATCATGGCAACCACTGATGAAGAAGACAATGGTGATAGTGATGAGGAGCAAGACGGGCTTGTGGAAGACGAAGCTGAGGAGTGCACTGGGGAATCTGCTGAGCCTGAAGAAGAACCTACTGGAGAAACACTTGATACAGGTGAAGAGTCCTCCCACACAGACAGCATGGAATCTGAGCCATCTGAGGCAGAGGAGACAGAGTCATCTCAGGAGGAATCCACGGGTGACGCTGAGCTCCAGTCAGGTGAGCAGATTGACTACTTTAACCAGGAAAGCAGTTCTGAAAAGGGCAGTGGACAGACATCCTCTCCTGCTGCAGACTATGACACCTTGGTACACAGCGGGAAGAAACTTCAGAATGATGGAAAACTCCAGGAGGCATTGGACTGCTTCCTGCAAGCTCTTGACATAAAAAGTGGAGATCCTGAAGTTATGCTTCTGACTCTGAACTTGTACAGACAGCTGGCCCAGAAGTGACCTGTGTGTGGCTCTGTGAAGAGCTGGCTGTTCCTCATTACTGTGCATCTGCACCATGGCTCTTGGGGTCCGTGAGCCAGCTCCAGGATGGTGCCTGCCATATACTCATGTGACCGAGCAAATTCAGCACCTCCTGCTTGAGGAAACAACCCAAACATCCAGGTGTTGGATGCTGGGGAGGGAACTTCACTGTAGACTCAGCTCACAAAGGTGAAAATGGTTCATGTCTGATTATTCAATAAAAAGAATGGTATTGTTGATGTCTAAAGCCCTCTCCATGCTGGCAGTCCTGGCTTGACCTTTCTACTCTCCAGGTTCTGCTGCTCCTCTCCCCTGAGAAGATGGGGACAGTGCAGTCCCATGGCCACTGTACAGCCCAGCCCTGGGGTGTTGTGGTTCCTCCCTCCTTCTGGGTTTTAAAGAAGCCAGTTTGGGTGCCTGAAGGCCACCCAGCATTTGTGTGCCTTAAAGACCTTCCAGTTCCAACCCCTGCTACAAGCAGGGCCTCCTTCCACTAGACCAGGTTGCTGCAAGCCTGGCCTTGAAACACTTCCATGGGATGGGGCAGCCACAGCTTATTTGGGCAACCTGTGCCAGTGTTCTATCACTCTCACAGGGAATATTCCCAATATCCCTTCTAACCCTGCCCTGTGTCAGCCTGAACCCATTACGCTGTATCCTGTCATTCCAGTTCTGGAAGAGAGTCTCTCACTGGTTCCCCTGTAGCACTGAAATGTGCTATGAGGTGTCCACCCAACCTTCCCCAGGCTGAACAGCCTGAAAAGCCCCAACTCTCTCAGCCTTTCTTCATAGGGGAGATGCTCCAGTCCTCTTATCAACTTCATGGTCTCTTCTGAACTTCCTCCAACAGTTCCACGTCATTCTTGTGCTGGGGGCTCCAGAACTGTGTGCAGGACTCCAGGAAGAATCTTGGGAGTGCAGAGCAGAGGGGGAGAATCCACTCCCTCACCTGCTGCCCACATTTCTTTGGATGCAGCCCCAGGGCATGGGGGGTTTCTGGGCTGGGAACACTCACTGCTGGCTCATGGTGAATTTTTCATTAATCATCACCTCCAAGCCCTTCTCTCAGGGCTGCTCTCAATCCCTTCTCTGCCCACTCTGCTGCTGTGCCTGGGAATGTATTGACCCAGGTGTGGAACTTTGTACTTTTCCTGCAGTCCCACCTCTCCAGCCTGTCCAGGTCCCTCTGGATCCATCCTTCCCTTCCAGTGTGTGATCACACTGCATAGCTTGGTGTTGTCAGCAAACTGGCTGAGAGTTAATTAACCAATTAATTAGCCTCAATCCCACAAACCAGCAGCTCAAAAGCTCCTGGTTCTGGCTTTGAGTGACTCTGCCCCTCACCAACACAGCCTCAGTCTGGCATGCTCCTCACTGGGCCTGACTCCCACCAGTCTCACCTGGTGACAGCACAGCAGCAGATACGGATATCTCTTTGTGCTATGGCATGATGCCTTCTGCAGTACCATACTGTGGCACAGGACACCACACCTGGCTGAGCTGTGTGCTTTGGGAGAGGAGCTCTTTGTACCCAGAACCACAGCAAGCATGGACTGAATTCTGCTGCTGCAGATGTGTCAACATGCTTTTGCCAAAAGAGAGAACAGAGCTCTGGTAGCCTGGAAACAAGTGGTTTATTAACAGAACACCATTGCACGGGGCAGTGTCTGCTCTGGGCAGCCTGTCTGCCCTTCACACCAACAGTCACTGGCTTCTCTGAGTGTTCTGTATTCAGCAAAATCAACACCCTGAGAAGTGTTGAATCTTGAATTCAAGGAGAAGGACCTTTTGTTCTTTGATGTTTCCTCCTCATCTCTCAGCTCTGTGCTTGGTATTCACCTGTATACAAAGCTGGTGCCTGTCACTGGAGCTATGGCTGGTTTGGGGGCTCTGTGGGCAGAAGGGGATCGTGGCTCTGGGCTGGATTCCTGAAATGGCAGGAACCTTGCTGGGCTGCTTCCCTCGCACACCCCACAGCACAGGGAAGCGCAGGAAGCGGCACACAAGTGTTTAGTGGCTTTTTTTAAATTCAAACCTGAGTTATCCAGTTTCTTCCCCCAGCTGAGCAGGCAAGCTGGAGCTGTAGGAAGAGGTGAGTCTGTGCTCAGGAGAGCTCCTCCTCCCCTCCTGCCCCCAGCTCCCTTCCCTGCCTGGCCTGACTCAGGTCCAGTGTTACCCACACCCTCCACTGAAGGGACTGTCCTGCAGCCCTGGAGCACAGTCTGAACCCTGGGAGCTTGTCTGCACCCTCCTGGGGAGGATGGAGATGGAGACCAAGCCCTGGGGCCCCCTCTGTCCCGTTCTGCATCATCTCTGCATTTAAGAGCCTAGGCACCTTATTCCACTGACAGACCATTATCACCACAGCAGGATAAGCAAGAGGCTGCCCTGCCAGGCAACAGACTTCAACATCTGTAAAAGGCTCTTGTTTTGCCCTTCCCAAGGACACTTTACCTCTCCAGGCAGGGCCCTGCTCTGCCAGCGCAGTGGCAGGGAAAGAAAGCTGCTTCCAGGCATGTTGCTGGTTGTGCCCAAATTGCTCCAAGGCCAAGGTGTCTGGGACTTGGGATTCAAGCAGTCAACAAGGTCATCATGGTCATTCACATTTTATTTTCTGCCTTCCACCATGATGATGTGGTATCCGAACTTGGTTTTGATGGGAGGGTCTGTGTACACGGGCTTGTCCATGCTGCTCACAGGCAGGGCAAATGCTGCCTCCTGGAATGATCCCACCATGGAGCCTCTGGTCATCCAGCCCAGATCTCCCTGCAGGAAGGGACCATCGGGGTTAAGCTTTGAGCCTCAGAGCAGAGAGGGTGAGCGATGTGGCCGTGGGACAGATCCTGCTGGTGACGAGCACGAGCGAGGCTCCCACTGCCTTGTCCCGGGGGCAGCACTCACTCACCCCTTGCCTGGCCTTGTCCTCGCTGTACTGTGCCGCCACCTCGCTAAAGCGCTGCCCGGACTTCAGCTTCTCCATGGCCTCCATGACCCGGCCGTGCTTCTCGCACAGGATGTGCCGCACCTGGAGGGGAGGGGAGCGGGGCCGTGGCGAGCGGGGCCGGCGGGCAGGACGAGCTTCAGGGTGCAAGGGCGGAGAACCCGACCCCGCCCGGCCCCCGCCGCCCCCCGCGCTCACCTTGACGGCGCTGCCGCCTCCCTTCGGGCCCTGTGCTTTGCCCTCGCTGCTGCCGCCGCCGCTGTCGCCGCCTGTGAACCGAGCACCCTGACAGCGGCCCTGTCCCCGCCGGGGAACCGAGCACCCTGACCCCGGCTCAGCGCCCACCGCCGCACCCTCAGCCGGTCCCGGTGCCGCCCCCGAGCCCCAACCCGGCCGGTGCCGGTGCCGCCCCCGAGCCCCCGCCCGGCCGGTCCCGGCTTGCACCAGCACACCTTTCCCTTAGGGCGCCATCTTGCCGCCGCCGCGCATGCCCGGGAGGGGCCAGGCCAGGCCCCGCTTTGGGACCGCCCCTGAGGCCCGCAGGGACCCGTCCGGATGGGGCTGAGTCATGCACGGCCGTACCCAGCGCCGCCCAGAGCCGGCTCCAACACTTCAGGGCCCCGTTGCGCCTATCCATCCCGCCAAAATCCAGTACCAGTCCACCCCTCCCCACTTCCAGTTCTTCGCCCCGGCTGTACTCGCGCTGTTGTCCCGAGCTCCCCCCCAGCACAGAGGCTGACCACCAGGCTGTCCCTTGTCCATCTCAACCATCTCAACCCCGCCCGGGACGCCAAGTCCATCACCCGATCCCCATCCCATCCCCGGCCCGCCCTCCGACCTGTCCCCAGTGCCCAGCCTGGGCTGTCTGTCCCGGACACCTCACGGTGTCCCTGTGTCTCTCCCTCGAGAAACACGAGAGCAGACGCTGTGGAAAAGCCCCAGCTATGGGCTGGGTCCCCTCTGAGCCACACTCCAGGGTGCCGGGGGGTGCCCACCTACCCAGCACGGTCCCTCGGCAGCAAAGAAGCACAAGGCACAGGCAACGAGTGGGCAGCAGGGAGCACTTTACCAAGCTGGCGAGATAAAAGTTCAAATTCCGTAGTTGGCACCTTGTGGCCCCCACAACCCCGGGGCAGGGCTGTCCTGCCGGGCCAGGCCTCTCCAAGGACCTCATCGCCCTTCACAGCGCGAACAGCCGCAGTCAGAGGGACAGGGGAGCGAGCGGCCAGGGACGCACAATCAGCAGAAAGAGCACAGGAAGAGCATGTTCCTCGGGCCAGGAAGTTAGGATGCTCCATCCCATGGTTCAGCTCCCACCACACAGCCGAGCCTCCATCAATGGGCAATCTCTGTCCACAACTGACTCTGGCCCACTTGGGACGTCTTACCCCGGGGCAGTAGTGCTGGGGGCGTGGCAGTGGGTCACCCTGCCTGTGCGTGCCCCCAAGCCCCCTTTGCAAGGTCACATCCCTGATTTCCTGAGCAGTCATGTGCAAAAATGTACCATCCCAGAGCTTCCATGCGGTGCCTGGCCCCAATCCCACGCCAGCAACCTTCACTGGCTGGGGCCACGGGATGGGGGTGAAATATGTGGACATTCGTTAGAGCTTTGTTTGTTGTGTTGGGGTTTTGTTGTTTTTTTTGTGGTTTTGTTTTTTTCCTGAGTTTTCTCAGCCTGGCTCTTAATTACAGGTTCAATCTGTAAGCCCTGGCAGAGGAAAGGGGAGAGATGGGCGAGTTACCAGGAGGGAGGAGAGGTGAACCACGGAGCCTCAGTGGGATCAGATCCAGGTGGAGGGGGCCAGGCTGGGGAAATGTTTGCCCGGGCTGTGCCACGGGGATGCAGAGCTCATGTGGGGCAAGACCTCCAGAAGCAGCCAGGCCCCTTGGATTAGGCAGCCGGAAAGAGCTGCTGTGGTACCTGCTGGACCCACTGCACCGCTCCCCCTGCCACAGGAGGGCTGCAGTGGTGGAAATACATCAAGAAATCAAGCAGAAAAGAAATTTCCCTAAACAAACGTTTCCTCGTAGCCATCGGCTGGCTCCTCTGCTTTCGGGGAGCATGGCCATACTCATGCCGTGTTTCCTCCCACACCCTGCCCCAAGCCCACAAACAGCCTCTGTCACTGCTGCTGAGGCCCCAGGCTGGAGCCACGACAGGAAGAGACAGCCTGGTCTGGGGGGATGAGGGGGGCCAAATCCCACCGGGGACGTGCAAACCCTCCTCAATGGCCCCGAGACATGCCCTGATTGCATCAGTTCCCACTCAGCCCTGCTCAGCTCCCTGGTGGACAGTTGGCACGGCTGAGTGTGTGGGCAACTCTGGGGGGGACCCAGGAGTCGACAGGGAAGGTGGCTTAGGGGATCGTCCCTCGGATTTCCAGCCACCATATCTGTGTAGCAGCCAGGGCCTCTGGGGCTGGGGAGCAGGAGAACGAAGTGGTCGCAGGGTTGTCAGGAGAATGCCGGAGGCAGCGCTGGGGACGGAGCTGCCTTCCCATGCAAGCACCCCCTGTTGCAGGTCGGCAGCTAGGTGCAGGAGTCCTGGCGTTGGGGCTGGCAGGGAGCGGGGTGGTACCAGACC
>CM031880.1:312077-335460 GCA_018697195.1 Certhia americana | reverse complement strand
GACCAGCTCCTCGCACCGAGTCGACTGAGCGAGCCCGGAGAGGATCCGAAATGCTCCGAGGCTCGAGATCCGCCTGCACGTGCCTCCGCCAGGCTGAGACCCCAAGCCCGGGGCCGGCCCCCGCCGCCCGGCTGCATTCGCATCGCGCCCGGGCCCCCCGGCTGTGCCCCGACCCCGCTGGTCCGCTCCCCCTCCACCTCCCCTCCGTTCGCATCCGGACTCCACCCCCGACCCCGACGGGCTTCCTGGGCTCCTCCACCCCCTCCGCCAGCCCCGGCCGCCGCGTCCCACCCCTGGCCCGGCCCGGCCCGGCCCGCCCGCCCCCCCCGCCGCCCCCCGCCTCACCTTGACGGCGCTGTCCCCTCCCTTCGGCCTGGTGCTTTGCCCTCGCTGCTGCCGCCGCCGCTGTCGCCTCCTGTGAACGAGCACCCCCTCCGCGGCCCTGTCCCCGCCGGGGAACCGAGGCACCCTGACCCCCGTCTCATCCCCACCGCCGCCACCCCAGCCGGTCCCTGGTGCGGCCCCCAGCCCCACCCGGCCGTTGCCGGGGTCCGCCCCACCCCGCTCACCCTTCCCGGCTTTGCCGCCACCTTTCCCTTTAGCGCCTCGTGGCCGCGCGGCCGCGCTTTCCGGAGGGTCAGCCCTGCCCCTGCGCGCCGCCGCCTTGCGCCCGCCGCGGACCCGTCCTGATGGGGCTGGAGTCTGCGGCCGTACCCAGGGCACAGCCCGCCCAGAGCGCGGCTTCCACACGCAGTGCCCGTCGCCCTCATCCATCCCGCCAATCCAGTCCCAACCACCCCCCCCACTTCCACTTCTTCGCCCCGTCCTGTACTCAGCGCTGTCCCGAGCTCGCCCCCCACACGAGGGCTTGACCCCAGGCGTCCCTTGCCCTCTCATCCTCTCACCCCGCCCCGGACGCCAAGTCCATGTCCCATCCCCCATCCCCATCCCCGGCCCGCCCTCCGACGCTGTCCCCAGTGCCCATCCTTGGGCTGTCTTTCCTGACACCTCACGGTGTCCCTGTGTCCCTCCCTTCGAGACACACGAGTAGCAGACGCTGTGAAAAGCCCCAGCTGATGGGGCTGGGTCCCCTTTGAGCCACTCCAGGGTGCCGGGGGGTGCCCACCTACCCAGCACCGGTCCCTCGGCAGCCCAAAGAAGCACAAGCACAGGCACAGGTGGGCAGCAGGGAGCACTTTACCAAGCTGGCGAGATAAAAAGTACAACATTCCGTAGTTGGCACCTTGGTGGCCCCCACCCCGGGGCAGGGCTGTCCTGCCGGCCAGGCTCTCTCCAGGACCTCATCGCCCTCCCAGCGGAACAGCCGCAGTCAGAGGGACCAGGGAGCGAGCGGCCAGGGACGCACAATCAGCCAGAAAGAGCCCCAGGAAGAGCATGTTCCTCGGGCCAGGGAAGTTAGGATCTCCATCCCATGGTCAGTCTCCACCACACAGCCGAGCTCCATTCCATGGCCAATCTCTGTCCCACAACTGACCTCTGGCCCACTTGGACGTCTTCCCCCGGCAGTAGTGCTGGGGGTGTGGCAGGTGGGTCCCTGCCCTGTGCTTGCCCCCAGCCCCCTTTGCCAGGTCCATCCCTGATTTCCTGAGCAGTCATGTGCAAAATGTACCCATCCCCAGAGCTTCCCATGCTGTGCCCTGGCCCAATCCCACGCCAGCACCCTTCCACTGGCTGGGGCCACGGGATGGGGGTGAAATGTGGACATTCGTTAGAGCTTTTTTGTGTGTGTGGGTTTTGTTGGTTTTTTTTGTTTTTGTTTTTTTTCCTGAGTTTCTCAGCCTGGCTCTTAATTACAGGCTTAAATCTGTAGCCCTGGCAGAGGAAAGGGAGAGATGGGCGAGTACCAGGAGGGAGGAGAGGGGAACCAACTGGAGCCTCAGTGGGATCAGATCCAGGGTGGAGGGGCCAGGATGGGGAAATGTTTGCCCGGGCTGTGCTCCCCAGGGATGCAGAGCTCCTGGTGGGGCAGAGACCTCCAGAGCAGCCCAGGCCCCTTGGAGGGGCAGCTGAAGAGCTGCTGTGGTACCCTGCTGGACCCACTGCACCGCTCCCCCTGGCACAGGAGGGCTGCAGTGTGTGGAAATACATCAAGAAATCAAGCAGAAATTTCCCTAAACACCCTGTTTCCTCGTCAGCCATGGCTGGCTCCTCCTGCTTCTCTGGGAGCATGGCCATACTCATGCTCGTGTTTCCTCCCCACCCTGCCCCAAGCCCCACACCACAGCCTCTGTCACTGTCTGCTGAGGCCCCAGGCTGGAGCCACGACAGGAAGAGACAGCCTGGTCTGGGGATGAGGGGGGCAAATCTCACCCGGGGACGTGCAAACCCTCCTCCATGGCCCCGCGCACATGCCCTGATGGCATCATGTCCCACTCAGCCTTGCTCAGTTCCCTGGTGGCCAGTTGGCACGGCTGAGTGGTGGGCAACTCTGGGGGGGACCCAGGAGTCGACAGGGAGGTGGCTTGGGTGATGTCCCTCTGGATTCCAGCCACCATCTTGGTAGCATCCCAGGGCCTCTGGTGGCTGGGGCAGCAGGAGAAGTGGTCGCAGGGTCTGTCAGGGAGATGCAGGAGGCAGAGCTGGGGACGAGCTTCCTTCCCATGGCACAGCACCCCTGTTGCCCTGGTCGGCAGCTAGGTGCAGGAGTCCTGGCGTTGGGGCTGGCAGGGAGCGGGGTGGCTACCAGACCCCCCATGCAGTGAGACCAGGGGGGCTGGCAGTGGAGGCGAGCCTGGGGTCTGTTTTTGGACTGAGAGCTGAGGAGCTCCAAAATGCAGCATTTTGGGGGCTTTCAAGGGGTGGGGGTTTGGCTTGAGGTGGTGGTGCTGGTTGTGGACGCAGGGTGCCAGTTCCCTGTGGGACAGGGATGATGCTCAGGGCAATGACAGGGAACCTCCTGTGACTCTTCGAAAGCAACCGCAGATCCAGCTGAACCCCTGGCGTCTTCCCAAAGTGCATCTGTGTGTCCAGCTGAATTCAGCCAGGGGATCTCTGCATGGGAAACTCAAGGTACAATGTCAAAGGGAAGAGAATCAAACATCACCACCACTGTGCATTAGAAAAGCTGTTTAAAGTACCACATGCCGAAGGGACCAAAGAGTCTCAAGCTGCTTTGCTGAGGGCATGGGGCAACACTGGGGGCTGTGATGCTGTTCTGCTTCCTGGGCAGGCGCTTCAATCCCAGGAGCTGGCTCAGCTAGGGCCTGTTCCAGCCACTTCCCTCGTGGGAAGGGCCCTGAGTCATGAGGGCTTGGGCTCCAGCCACTGCCTCTCTGCCAGCAGGTTTCCAAGTAAGGAACAAAAGCAGAAGAACCCCCCAGCAGGACACAGGGGCTCCCCAGCAGCCAGGACAGCCCTTTGTAGCAGCGCTCCCTCTGCAGCCATTGCCACCCCTCCGGCTGGAGGGGCCCCTGTGTGGTCAAGGCTGACTTTTGGGGCTGTTTGCACTGTCCAGCTCAGGGGCAAACTCTGTGATGACCCTCCGGGCCAGTGGGTTCGTGGTCTTGAGCAGTTCGGCAGCAGATGGCCGAGTACCGGGACTGGTTTTGCTGCTCTTCTTCTGGAGCAGGGCTTTAAAATCCTCATTCCTGCTGGACGACTTCCCACTGCTGCATGCTGCTGCGAGGGACTCACCAGTTGGGGAGCCTGAAGTCTTTACAGGTGAGTGGGAGGTGGGTCGGCTGCTGAAGGTGTCACCCGGCTCTTTCCTCCCCAAGACCTTCCTCTTTGACCTAGGCACCAAAGGGACACAGGTGGGAGCAGTCTGGGGCTGGGGTGAGGTCCCACTACCATGCCCAGCCTTCTCTGCTGGGGAAAGGTGACAACATGAGCATGTCAGGTGGCACTCTGGGCAGGTAGGACTAATCTGGACCCTCCCTGCCAGCTGCACTCCACTCAAGGCAGCAGCAACTGAGCTGTCCCCAAGGATGAACATTGGCCCCAGGATGGAAAATGGAGGTGTCGTGGTGGGGGGGACACTACACCTGGACAGTGGTAGGACAAAGTGGGCACGGGGGCTGTCCCCTCCAGTGCATACACCAGCCTTACCTGTGGATCACTGTGAAGAGATCCTCCGTGGTGCGGGACGTTGTGAACACCTCATCGTCCTCCTCCACGATGGACTCGGCCGTCTTGTCACTGGCAAAGCTCTTCTCCTCTGTGCTGGCTTCTGAGCTGCCTGTGGGCAGGGAGAAGACAACAGTGAATCCCCTGTGCAGCGTGGGGAGCCCCTAGCACCATGGGGGGGAGACCCTCACCTTGCTCTGGGGCAGGCTCGCTGGCAGGCGCAGCGCTCACGACCTTGGGGGATGGCGGATCCTCAGTGTCAGGCTCGCAGCAGGTGGGGTCGGTGTCCAGTGTGATGATGGGGCTGGGGGTGGGTGGCAGGTCCCCCACACCAGCTCCCAGCTGTGTTGGGGCTGGGATGAGCGGCAGGTACAGCACGCTGGGCTTTTTGGGCACTGGCGGTGGCACCTTGGCCTTCCTGCGCTCACCCTCGGCTCCGCTCCGCTCTGGCTGCAGCTCATCCAGGCTGCCCTGTGAGAGCCGCCGGGGCCCCGCCGGGGTCAGGGACAAGTGGGGCTCCCCCAGACCCCTCCTCAGGTCCCCTCTCCGCAGCACCACGAAGGCGTCTTGTGCCAACCCCTTCTCCTTGGCAGCAGTGCCTGGCGGGGATTTGGGGGACAGGGGACCTTCCTCCCGCAGAACTGGGGGCTTGGGCAGGATGCATGGGGGGCGCCTGGCCAGTGGTGGCTTTTCTGCCACGGGTGGCTTCACTTTCCTCTCTGGCCCCGGGCAGGAGACACGTGCTGGCTCCTCCATGTGCTCCGAGCCATCGATGTTGTCCTCTGTCTCTGAGCGACTGATGGAGCGGAGGCGGACAGAGCGCAGGTCGGACTGTGTCACCACGGGCATGATGGGTGTGATGGGACCAGTCTTCTGGGCCAGCTTGGTGCCAAAGGTAGAGTCAGAGTGGTGCCGGCTGACCTTGGTCTTCCCCTTCAGGGAGATCTTCAGTCCTGAGAGGTCGAGGTGAGCGGGTGGAGTCAGTGGGAGGTCGAAGGATAGCCTGCCCTTGGGGCTCCTCTCCATGGGGGACGTGGGGGGCAGAGAGGATTTCCTCTCGGGGACCAGCGGTCGCACGCGCACCTGGTGCGGGGAGTGCCCGAGGACGGTGGAGGTGGGTACGGTGGGGGTCGGGGTCTCCGACTGACTTGAGTACCCGCTGGATGGGGACATCAGCCCTGTCAGCCTGCCTGGCGAGGAGGTCTTCAGGTCTGCCTCGGCAGAGAGCTGGGAGGGTGTTGTGGCCCTGGAGACTGAAGGGGACACAAGGGACTCAGAGCTGCCCTGTGTCTTGGCACACTCAATGGCTGTGGTCCCTGTGGTCGTGCTTGAGCCAGAGAGGGACTGGTAGGGATCACTGCCAGCCCTCCAGTCCGTGAGATGCCACTGGTGGGGGGCAGCTGTGCTATTGGGCTCCCTGCCTGCACTCCCCTGAGGGTCAGCGTGCACCAGCCGGTGACCCTGGAGCTCTGGTGGGATGCACAGGCTCTTGGGCCGCTGGTCCTTTGGCAGTGCTGCACTGAGCCCCACATCACCGTCCTGCCCCTCTTTGATCAGTGAGACGCTGCGTGTGGGAGGCGAGGGCTTCTTCTTGGCCTTCTTTAGGGAGATGCTCTTGGAGCGCCGCCGCCGCTGCCCCTCAGGCTCCAGCCCCAGGGAGATGTTGTCAGTGCTGGTGCTGCCCTCGGAGCTGGCACTGGGGTAGCCCAGGGCGTAGTTGGCGCTGCCCCGCCGGGTCTCAGCGTATGCAATGTCCACAGAGCAGAGGGACCCCGAGTCAGTGGGTACGGACAGCGACCGCTCACGGAACCGGCACCCTGCCCGCTCCACCTCCAGCTGCACCAGCCCCACCACTGGCTCCGGCTCCTCTCGGCTTCCTGGCAAGAAATTGCCCTTGGCTCCCTGGGTGCACCCGGAGCTGGGGGGGGAAGCAGGCACTGGGCCAGAGAAGAAGCTGGGCCCATTTCTGCCCACGCGCTCTTCTGTGGCAATGAAGAAGGAGGTGGAGGCGGCAGGTGAACCGGGGCTGGGCGACGGGATGGAGCCGCTCGGTGGAGTGCAGGTGGGCCCCTTGCCCGGGCCGGTGGTGAGGCTGGGGGGGCTCCCATAACCCAGAGGGCTCCAGGGAGGGGAAAAAGGGGTGCCCTGTGTCCCGTTGCAGGCACTGGTACAGGGGTTGGCTGCTCCGTCCATGGCAGCAGGTGGCTGGCAGCAGCGGGCCCCGAGGTCACTGAAGGTCTTCCTCAGTGGGGCTGAGAGGGGCGGGCGAGGGCTGATCTCCTGGGGCGTTGTCCCCCCACTCGTGGTCTCAGGCATGAAGCTGCAGGACAGTGACTCGGCGATGGGTGCGTGTGTGCTGGATGTGGGGCCGTTGGCGCTGCCTGTGGGGAAAGACACAGCCTGGTGAGCACCATCCTGCCTTGCTCACAGGGACACAGCCCTGCCCCTGCCCCACACGCTGTCCCAACCCGTGGCCAGTCTTAAGGCTGCACCTCTGCCCAGGCATAAAATGTGGATCTGTTGGCTGGAATGTGCCAAGGACAAATCATCAGCCATGGCAGGAGGTTCTACCCGTGGGGACATTAGTCCCATGGCAGCCGAAGTGTTGCCCTGGTGCTGCTCCATGGTGGGGACACAGCTAGGGTTCAGGAAGAGCTGGGATGTGATGGAGAGGGACATGATGGCTCACAGTGCAGTACAGCAGTGAGCCAGGATGGGGAAGGAGCCAGCAGCCCTGCTCTGAACACCGCCAGCAGACAGGGATGCTCAAAGCTGTGGCTGACTCCAAGAGAGGAGCTGTGACAACCGGTTGATGATCTGACCACTGTCATGGGAAGAAACCTTCCTTCTACCCCATGAAAACTGCCTTGGAGCAGCTGGTGCCATGGCTTCTCCCCTGTCCCTACCTGCCTCCACAGAGAGGCTGACTCTGATTCTGACTACACCCTCCATGGGGGATAGCAGGATGGAGCCTCTGAGCCATGGTGGCTGCTGTTCCCAAGGGTCCAATGCCAGCCTGGAAGCACTCCAGGCACTCTCACACTCACACCCTTGGCACTGGCGTGGCCAGCTTGCCAGCCCCAGCACAGGTCTGGCCAGGTGTGTGCCCCACATCCATGGGACCCTGAAACAGGGTCTGCGCATGGGGAAGGCTGGTACGGGGAGCTGCTGGAGCCAACGCTGGGTGACTCCTGGCTCAGGACCCTGACTCAGGATGAAGGGGCTGTTCCTGATGCCATGCCAGCCCCAGGCCAGCCCAGTGTGCCCAGCTCCTCGGTGCCCTGGGAGGGCACACAGTCAGTGTGACCCTGTGGCCGGGGTGTCCCCAGGAGCCCGTTGGTGCCTGGGCTGGCTGCCAGCCCGGGATGGCTGTGCCACCATCAGGGCAGCTCTGGGGGGTGCCAGCCCTGCCCGGGTGCTGCCTGCGCAGTTCTTGCCGTCACCTTGGTCTCGCAGGGACAGGTTAGGGAATCCAATAATGGTCCGTCTACGCCGCAGGGTGGACTTTGGATTCATCGCAGTCTCTGTGTTAAACAGGGAGTGACGAGCACTTGCGTGCCTAGCAAAGTGCTGCCCTGTAGCCAAAACAGACAGTGGTACGGGCCAGAAGCTCAGCCCCCTCCAGCACTCACGGTCTCTGTGTGTCCCCAGCCCAGGATGGTGACACAGGTGGGAGTGTGGGATGCAGGAGGACAGTGTGAGCCATGTGGGGTGAGCACGGGGGAGGATGGAGGCACAGTGGGAATGCTGCAGATGGAGATGGGATGGATGGAAGGCTACAGAGATCAGCTCTGCACTGGTGACAGGCACTGGTCTGTGCTGGTGAGGCCAGACCCCGCACCACTGTGCTGAGCCAGACTGGGGATGGGTCCATGAGGCATGGAGAGGGAGATAGACCAGGGTGGCCCTGGCACAGCTCTCCAGGATGGAGAGAAAAGCAGAGACTCCTCTGCCCTTTGGAAGGGGCACCTCACCCAGCTACCAGCCCCAGGCTCTGACCTGGGCCAGAGAATGTCACCTCTGTCTGAAAGGACTGGGCAGGACTGTGCTGCCTGGAGATGTGGCCCCAAGAGGATGAGCAGATGGACAGACAGGGGAGACAGGTGAGACAGGCCGGGTGCTCAGCATGTGCTGAGAGCCCAGGTGACAACAGACCTGGCTGGCTGGGCATTACACTGGGGATGTGAGACCTGCCAGCAGCATAGCCAGCAGACCAGACGCACAAAGCTGCAGACAGCACAAGAGAGGGCTGGGATTGATGGACACCAGCATGGCCCCGCTGTCCCCTCTCTGTCCCGGTGCCCGCCTAACCCACAGGAACACAGCTCTCAGCCACAGCCCCCTCCCACCACCTGCCCCCTGCCCCAGATGGCTGCTGGGGCACATCTCTGCCTGCACCCCCTGCCCCCTGCCGTGCCATGAGGTGCTGCCCTACCTGAGACATTGATGGGGACAACGTTGGTCTGGATGGAGCTGGGCTGGTGCCACTGCTTCTCCTCCACGGGGGGCAGGGGGAAGACCCTGGGCCAGGAGGGCTGCTTGTCTGGGCTGGTGGGGAGGCTCAGGGAGGTGTCAGGAGAACGAGCACTGAGCACAGTGCTGCTGGTGCTCTCCTCTTCAGCTGCTCGCTGGCTCGGGGGCTACAGGGAAAAAGGCATGTTAGCCACCAAAGGGACAAAGGTGGAACACAAACAGGGACTCGCTGCCCACTCCACTACCCCAGAACTCACCATAAGCATGAACTCAAGGTGCTTGGCAGGTGGGGGTCGAGGTGACGGTTCAGGGGAGGTGTTGGGGGGCGGGTTACCAGCAGCACGGAAGGTCTGCCCGGTGACCCTGCTCTCGGTGTACTGCTCCTCATACTCCTCTGCAGGAAAAACAGCACCTGGGACCCTGCTCCTGCTGCCAGATCCTGGAGCAGTGGGCATGTGAAGGGATGGTGACTGTCCCCTCTGGCTGTCCCCAGCCTAGCTGGCCATCCCTGCTCAGGACAGGCAGCTCAGAAGGTGAGGAAGGGAGAGCCCAAAATGGGTCTCAGGGAACTAAAGAAGCACAAAGATCCCAGCAACTGGCCCTGCTCCTCCCAGAGTGCAGTCAGGGCATGTGGTGAGTCTCATTGGGAAACAGCCCCAGTGGGGACAGCCAGGAACTCAGTGTGTCCCCCTCCTGTAATTGTTGAGCTAATTAATGCTGGTGGCTGTGGACTGGCGGAAAGCAGAGCTGCTCAGGCTGACTTAATGAGATTACAAGCTGGGGGCTGGCTAGGCTGCTGATCTCATCTGATGCTTGAGGAGCATCTGAGCCAGGGCCACATGACAGCCTGGGCCAGAGATTGGAAGGAAACAAAACCACTGGCCACGTTGATCCAGTTAGGCAGATCAGTGGAAGGTCACTGAGGCCCTTCATGAGAACTGTGCCGTGGTGGGGTTTGTGGGTGCCCTGGTGGCCCCAGCAGGTAATCCTGGTCCCAGTTGCTTTGGCACCTGCAGCAGTGACTTGGGAGCAGAGATCAGCAGAGGCTGGGACTCCCAGGACCCAACTCCTGCGGCCTGGTGATGTCCAAGGAGTGGCTCAGACATGCGTGTGGGAGATGAGCTCACAGTCCCATGGTGGACACCTAGCCCGGGCAGCACCCAGCCACCACCCTCCCCCAGCCCAGCCCAGCCCCTCTCCTTGCTACCTTGCAGCAAGCTCTGGAGGTTGAGCTGGGCCTCCTGGTGCAGCTGCTCCATGCCCGGTGGGCGCCCAGCTGCCAGGAAGACGTTCACAGGCTGCTGCCATGGCAGCTTGGTGGGGGCGGCTTTCTTGCTCTCAAGGTCCAGGTTAGAGGTGGCTGCAGACAGGAGAGAGAGGGGACAGAGGCAGGTGGAGGGTGGCTTTCCTGCAGGTGCTGCTGTGGGATAACACGGCGCCAGCACAGCGCTCATCCCACCCCAGCTCTCCAGGAACACTGGGATGTGACTGTGTCCCACCCTGGCAGGCTGCTCCCCACTGGGACCAGCCCCCATTGCCACCACCACCTGGGGGGCTGGGCACTGCCCCTGAGGGCTGCCAAGAGGGAGCTGGCTGAAATTGGGGAAGGAAGCCAGCCCTGCCACCCGTGCCTAACCACGCCCGGGCACAGGAAACGCTGCACACTCTGGTGGAGCAACATCCTGGCTGTGGAGGAGCAGAAGTTGCAGCTGAAAGGCAGAAGCCAGGGACCTGCCGCATACATTGCACTGCAGCTCAGGGCTCACGTGCCCCGCCCTGGTGTGGGCACCCCCAAAGCTCTCCAGGGAAGGAAACCTACGTGAGGACTGCTCAGCCCCTCTGAAACACCCTGACAGGTAGAAAAGTCCCTGGCAGCGGGATCTGGGCTCATCAGCGAGCTGGCCCTGTGGGGAGCTGAGCGCTGCTCCCACAAACAGGCTTTGCCACGGGAACGCTGCAGTCCCAGCTGCACTGCTCTCGTGTTCGTTTGCACCCAGCATGGGTTCAAGCAAGTGCCACCACTGGCACACTGCCTCCAAGGGCATCCATGCCCTGGCAGGCACAGAGTGGGTCTCTGTGAGCTTTACACAGGGATATGGATGATCAGGGTCTCATCCCTGGGGATTTAGGGCTCATCCTCTGCTGCATGTTCCTTGTCCCCATCCCCATCAGCTCAGATGCTCTGATTACCATTGTGTGACAAACACTTCCCCTTTGCCACCTGAAGGGCAGGCTGTGGCCCCAGGAACACACCGCTGCCCTGCTGCTGAAGCCTGCTCCATGCCAGGCCCCAGCTGAGGCAGCCAAAGGGCAGTCTGGGAAGGGGAATGGCCCCAAAACAGGTGAGGGACCCCCAGCATAAGCCATGTTTCCCTCTGCCCCCAGTGGTCAGGCAGCTGTGGCCCAGCTCATCTGCACTGCATCACGAGCATCCCTCCTGCTGCTCATGGTGCCAGCCTGCCCCCAGGTGCCTCCCTGCCCCCAGATGCCCTCCTGCCTGCAACACTCCTGCACCCCTGGGTGCCCTCATGCCCACCCTTCCCCCAGCTGATGGAGCCTGCACAGTGCCCAGCACCCCAAAGCAAGGTGCCATGTCCCCAGCCTAGTTACTTTTATAATTTGTTTCCATAACGACGGGCCCTAACACCAGGTTTTTTTCTTTTTTTTCCCCCTTCTTCCTCCGCTAAATAATTTGACTTGTTTCCATACCAACCAAGAGGTGTTGGGGTGCATGTGAGCATGTGTGTGCAATGCACAGGGCAAGGTTGGGCATCTCCCCAAAAATCTGACCCACAGTGCCAGGGGCAGAGACCCTTCAGAGACCTTCACCTCTGCAGACACCAGACCCCACAACCTGCTGGTTTTGGCGAGGTGGGGATCCCGTGCCACCCTGTCATTTCTGAAAACACCCCAAATCCTGGCTTGCTGCATGCCCTTCTGGCTCACACAGCCCCAGCACAGCAGATGCTCCTCACCTTCTGCCCATACATCCCCCTGCAGCCACCCCCCACCAAGGACTCAGGGACAGCCCCCGCAGCTCTCTGAGCCCCTGCCACCCTCCCAAGAACACAGGAGCTCACCTCTGCACCTCGGCCCTGCTGCAGGGTCACTCCCGGCACCCACCCCAGGCACCGACCACATGGGCAAACCACAGCACCCAACCCGGGGCTGCCCTGGGTGCGGCGGAAACGTGGCAGCACCCACGCCCAGCGCCCTGCCCTGCCGTGGGGGCAGCCTGGGCCAGAAGGGGAACACGCAGTGCCGGGGGTCATCCTCCGTGGAACTTTGCTGGCACGTGCTCATTTGGGGCCATGAGTGGCACAGCGCAGTCCTGAGCCAGTGTGGGCTCAGTGTTGCACGCACTGCTGAGCCGCTGGCATTGCCAAGGTGCTGGCATCAGCATGGCATAGGCACCGTGGGTTCCATCTCCCCAGCTGGGGAGAAGGGGTGGGAGCAAGGACAGATGAGGTGAGCACTCTCCTGGCACCCATATGCCCCAAACTTGCACTGCGAGGACAGCACTGTGCCCAAGTGAGCAGCACCCTGAAGCTTTGGCTCCCTGGGAGCAGCCACTCCAGGGGTGTTTTGGGAGCAGTGGCTCCGGGGGTATTTTGGGAGCAGCACTCCCAGCCCAGCACTGCACCGCAGCTCGGGATGGGGTGTGAGGAGCTGGCAGTTCTGATCCTGTGCCACTGCCACAGTGCTCCCAAGGGATGGGCAGTATTTGGGAGCAGCCTGATGCAGGCTCAATCCAAGGACAGGTTGTAAGTGTCCAAGGACGTCCAGGTGTCACCCCCATCCATGGGCACGGGATGCTCCAGCCAAGCAGGAGTGTCCAGCAGGAGGACATGGTGGATGGCCAGGACAGTGCAGCTGAGCTGAGCCAATGCCCTTGGCAGTGACACTCCTGCCACATTTATCAGAGACAGGCTCAGACCACAAAACACCTCTGAGGGGCTCCGACCCCGTGGCAAATGCCTGCAGGAGATGAAAGGCAGCCTGGCACAGTAGAGCCAGAAGGACAGCTCCATCCCACCGACCCCAACAGTCTCGACCTGAACCTGGCCAGCCTTGCCGTTGAGGGAAACTGAGGCATGGCTGGGAAGAGGTGGGTTCACCATGCTCCCTGCTAGCACCAGGCCCCCTCCTGGCCTCAGGGCGTGCGGAGAGGAGCAGGCAGCATCTCCTACTCTGACTGCTGATGGACATCTGCCTGGGCTGTTCCCAGAGTCAGCACCATCAGCTGCAGCAAATGCTGCAGCCTCGGAGTCCTGCTGAGTGCAAGCCAGTGTCAGGGTGTAGAGGCCATGGCAGGCACACAAGGGCT
This sequence comes from Certhia americana, assembly GCA_018697195.1. Lineage (NCBI taxonomy): Eukaryota > Metazoa > Chordata > Aves > Passeriformes > Certhiidae > Certhia > Certhia americana. The sequence continues at coordinate 322,574 of CM031880.1, read as the reverse complement.
GAGGTTGAATTCCAGGGGAATTCTGCCTGAACCGAGCTCCTCTCTCTCCTGCAGGAGCAGCATCCCTGCGGGACCCCAGCCCCTCAGTATCTCCTGAGTCACCCCTGCTCCATGACAGCATCCCTACTCACCCACAGCCCAGGCATCCCGAATCCACAGGGAGAGATTTGACAAAGCCATCAGAGCAGTTTCAATCCGGGCCGAAGTTCCTATGAGAAGATGCCTCTCGCTTGAATTCACCGCCAAACTCTTCCCTCTCAGGGTCGCTCCCCACTCGCAGGAGATGCCGGGGGCGTGTCCGGAGCCGCTCGGACCCTCTCTGCCAGCGTGGAGCACCGGCAGAAATGATGTAACGGCGGCAGCAGGCGATGCGCCATCAGCAGAGCAGCCATGGCAACGGGTACAGGCACAGCGGCAGCTGCCGCCGCCGGCCCGGAGCACCGAGAGCGCCGGAGGGCGAGGGCACTGAGCCCGGGGGCCGAGCCCGCTGCCGGCAGCAGCCCGGAGCCGCGTGCCGCAGTGCCGGGACCGTGTGCCACCGGCTTCGAGCGAGTGCCACGGCCTGCCCTCGGTGCTGGACTGCTCGCTGCCGGTGCGTGTGGCTTGGGGACATGGCCGTGCTCCGAGCCAGGCGCATGCTGCTCCACGGCGAGCGGAGAGGAAGTGAAAAGAGCGCGCAGAGGGAGTTGGCAGCGGCCGCAGAAACACCTCCTGTCCCAAGCTCACCCCCTGCCGAAGCAGACCTGCCGAACCCGCTCCCTGCGGGACGTGGAGCCGCGCCCCCGTGCCCGGCAGCCCCCGGGCCGCATGCCTACCCAGGTCTGAACGAAATCCTGAAGCGACGCCCTGCTGACATCCCCGGGCCCGATGCCACAAGGCAGCTTTGCTCACTGAGCAGACCTGCTCCGTGTGCCACTTGCACACGCTGTGCCTGGGATGAGCCCTCACTGTGAAAGCCAAGAGACCGTGCCAAACCTGACCCTCTTCAAACGTGACCCTCCCACTGTCACGTCTGGTGGCACAGCTCCAATCCCCCAGTGAGGCAGGGCCACCTGCACAGCTGTCTGGCCTGCTGGTGGCTGAGGCCAGAGGGAGGAAGGCTGGAATTCTTTCAGGAGGGCCACGTCCAGTCCCCAGCCCAGCCACGCCAAGACCCTGGGTACAGCACTTCCCGGTGCTCCCACGCAGGTGCCCAGCAGGACCAGGCACTGAGAAACAATGCTGTCTCAACACACCAGATCTGCCAGAGGTTTCGGGCTCTTCTGAGCTCCCTGTTTAACAAGGAACCAGCTTTTTTATGTAGTGATGGCAGATAAGGGCACTGCAGAAGTTGCTGTAGGCAGGGGGGATTTGGCAGCTGTGGGGGTCCCTCAGCTCAGGGGAAGGAGGCTGGATTATGTGAGATGTCTATGAAAACCACTAGCATCAAACCAGCTAGTCCCTGTGCATCGGCAGGACCCAGAGCCGCAGCGTGTGAGGACATTTGGCCCCACCAGTGCTCCATCAACCGTCCATCATCCATCCATCATGATGGGCGCTGCTCAGGGAGCTTTGGCAGGAGGGGAGGGGTGTGTGTGTGTGTACTGCAGGATTTGGCCAGCGAGGCCAGCCCAGGAGGAGCCCAGTGTGCCACTCGCCCATGCTGTGGGGATGGGAAACGCCTGTGACTGTGCTGGCAGCGGGGCTTGGCCCAGGACTGTGCCAGCCAAGGTGGACTGAGGCTGCTCCCTGACAAGGGGCTGGGATCCACTGCTCCCAGGGCCAGAGCAGCAGCACTGGGGCAGGCACTGGAGCCCCAGAGTCTGGCTGGACCCAGATTCCTGCACCAAGCTCTCTACCATGGGCAGTAGGACCAGCACCCAGAGCCCTCTCCAGCACTGCCGTGGTTCCCTGGCAGCCTGGAAGCCTCCTTATACTGTTACCCTCACTCTCCTGTGCTTCCCAGCAATAGTCCAGGCACAAATCTTCCCTGAGAGCCTCAGGAAGCCTGGCACGACAACCTGTCAGACCCAGCTGGTCCTGGCAGCCCAACATTGCCGTGTCATGGCCAAGGGAACCACTGGGCACAGGGTGGCCATGGCTGGCTGCCCACCAGCCTTCCCATGGTGATGTCCCCAGCCTGGCTGGGACAGTTTGGTGGTACACGGAGGCCCAGGCAGTGCTCACCACTCTGCCCAGTGCAGGCTGCCTGTGCCAGAGGCTGCTTCCAGAGGGGTCCTTCCAGGAAAGTGCTGCTTCCCCTGTGCCCAGCTGGTTTTACACTTTGCAGAGCTGGGACAATGTGAGGAAGTCGCCTGAGAAGGGAATGCGGCCAGAGGCCCTGGGACAAAGGGGCCTGAGACCTAAAATCAGTTACAGCAGAAGCGTGAGCAGTGACAACAGCGAGGGTCCCAGGTGTCTGTGATGTTTGTGTCGAGCCACAGTCCATGGTCCCACAGTCCTCCCTCCTACTGCCACCAGCATGAGGAAGCTGCCAGGAAGGCACAGTACCCCAGGGACAGGCAGGACCTGTCCCCACAGGACTGGTAAGCGGTAGGTGGGATGTGTGGGCTGGGAGCCTCTGTCTTCCTCTTGCTTTGTCAGAGCAAGGACATCTCACTAGGCTGGGGAATGGCAGAAGGATGTAAAAGGGACCAGGACACTCCACAGCTCAGGTCAGTCTGGGAAAGGTGGCCCAAGATTGGTACTGCTGGACAGCACTGACCCCGGGGGCAATTGTGTGGCCTCCAGAGGATCTGTGCCCAAGAGCTGCCCCAAGCCCGGGGTCCTGCCCTGCAGAGTGAGCAGTGCCTGCAGATCCCACCCCCCCCACTGCCCGCCTCAGCCCTACCCTGCTGCCTGCCTTACCTGCCCGGTGCCAGGGTGCCAGGAGCCACTCCACCTTGGCCATGGCTGTGAGTGCTGGAGGAGGCCGCTTGCTCCGGCCACCCAGGAGCTCCTGCCTCAAACTGGGCTGAGAGCAGTGAGCTTCCCCTGTCCTCACTGCCTCCAGCTCCAGCGGGGAGAGGAAGCGACCAGGAACTGACCGTTTGAGTCAGCGCCACAGCCCATTGTCCTGGCCCCGGCCCCTCTTCCTTCCCCGGGGAAGGATGGTGGAGGGACCGTGGCTCTGCAAAGCCCGTCCCACATCCACCCGCCCTCAGGCGGGTCACCCTGGAATGCACACCCATCTAGTGGATCCCTGCTGCAGCACCTGGAGAGGGATGCTACAGCCGGGACAGGCTGGACTCCCTCAGTTGGACAGGGTCACAGAACCCAAATATCCCCCAGCTGTGGCTGGAGCACCATCTGAGAGTGGTGGGTCACCTGGGAGGCTTGTCCTCCCAGGAGAACATGGAGCAACCACAAGACTCCTCGTAGGAGCACCTGGAGCCTGCGTCTGCCCCTGGCTTGGCTGAGCTGCTGCCCAGCAGCTTCCCCAGTCCTTACAGCTAACAAAGCCAGGGTGGTTTTGTTAACCCCTGGGTTGTTCTGACCCCCCTGGCTCTGGCCTGGGAGTTGCCAGAGCTCCCAGAGCTTCATCTCATTTCAGCTCCTTCCAAAGCCTGGAGCAAAGGCTCCTCGGGGACCACTTTCCCAGTGCCCCAGGGCTTTGTAAAGCTGAGCTGCCTTCTCCCAGAGGATGGAGGCTCTTGGGAGCCAGAGCTGCAGCAGAGCAAAGAATGCTGCCCCAAGTGCAGGCCTCATTCAGGAACATCCCATGCCACCAGCAACCCTCATCCACCACAGGGCTGCTCCCTACAGAGCCTAAGCTTCCTCCCCTTGGCAGATAATCTCCAGCCTGGACCTGCTGCCACCTCTCTGAATGGAAGCCTGTGTGCAACTGCTCAGGAATGCCCCAGGCACTGAGGTCCCGGCAGCCCCTGTGAGTGTCCAAGTATTTGCTTGAGCTTTACACCCAAGATGAGTTTTGAGCCATACAGTGCCAAATCTCACTCTTCACCCAGCAGCCAGATGCAGGTCTCTCCAGGGAGACCAGGCACTGGAGGGAGATCTGCTGGAGATCTCCAGGCTTGTCTGTGAGGACAGAGATGAACCAGCTCTGGCCAGGGCCTGGCCCCACAATCTCCCTTGGGCCCTTCACACAGCTCCAAGAATTCCTTTGACAATCCAGAAGCATGATTAGCTCTCCCTCTGACTGGCACTAGGTGGGAGAGGCAGGCAGGGAGCAGAGCAGCATCTGATGGTCTGGGCACTGCTCATCTTCCATGCCTGCAAATGGGAGCCAGGGGCACTGTGCTGGGCAGCGGCTGGCACAGCATCCCTCATGCCCCAGGAGCTACAGGCCAGCACGCTGTGGTTTGGGCACCGCCTCCTGGCAGGGAACGGGCCAGCAGCCCACGGTCCCTCTGAGTGCCACAGCCCACTTGCTGCCCACTCCCCATGCCCCCAGGAGGGGAGCCAAGGGTGATATGATGGACACCAAGCAGCCCCACATCTCTCACCCCCTCTGACCCACAGTCCAGCCTCACTCCCGGTTCCCTCCCGTGCAACCCGAAGTTCTTGTGTCCCATTTCAGTGCTTTGCACCCCCGCTACAACAGCGGTTGCAAAATTAGACAGCATCAGGTTGTACTGCCATCCTCTCTGCCCACTGATTATTAAGCTGTGACAGTCATTTGGGCTGTGACAAGCAGTCCCCGTTCTCCTGCAGTTTCTAAGCAATCTTCCCGAGGTCTCTCCCAGGGCTGGCAGTTCCCTGCTGCTGCCCACACTGCCGTGTCCTGCTCCCAAGCCATCAGGCAGGGAAAGGGCGGCAGGAGCTGGGGCCAGCAGAGCCCAGCATGCTGGGCTCCAGGACATCAAGGCTCTGACAGGCCTGCTGCCAGGAGTTGTGGCAGACCCCAGCTCCTGGCTCTTCTGGCATTCCCAGGAGCTGGGCTGGAAGAAGAGCTGGAGCACTGGGGAGGGCTGCTGAACTGCCTGGACCAGCTACATGGGGACAAAGGAGTGACCGGACAGGTCCTGCTTGTCTGACCCTGCTTCCTCAGAGGGCACCTGCCCTTGCTGCCTGCTCTCAGCTCCGAGGGAGTCCTCTGTTCCCTCTGCTCCCGCTGCTCCCCCTTGAAAGGATCCCTGCAGAGCTGCAGGGCTGTCCGCCTCCCCAAGATTGTTTGCGGTACAAGAACCCCCAGACACCCACGGCCACTGTGATGTGTGGGAGAAGGGAGCTGGGGTGCGGGGGCTGCACAGCCACTGGGCTCCCTTCCCGGGGGTGGGGGCCCAGCTCCGGGCACACAACCACAGGGGCTCCCCACTGCTGGGGCTGGATCCCCACACCTTGGGGCTGCACCCCTGTCCCCAGGGCTGGCTCCCACTGCTGGGACTGCAGCCCCATACCCAGGACTGGCCTCCCACACCTTGGGATGATTTCCACACTCAAAGCTGCATCCCCACTGCCCAGGTGGCTCCCCACACCTTGGAGCTGGCTCCCCACTACTCAGAGTTGGTTTCTCACTGCCCAGGCTGGCTCCCTACACCTTAGGGCTGCACCCCTGTCCCCAGGGCTGGATCTCCACTGCCCAGGCTGGCTCCCCACACCTTGGAGCTGGCTCCCCACTGCTCAGAGTTGGTTTCTCGCTGCCCAGGCTGGCTCCCCACACCTTGGAGCAGGATCCCTGTGCCCAGGGCTGGCTCCCCACTGCACGGAGCTGGCTCCCCAGTTCATGGGGCTGGCTCCCCAGTTCATGGGGCTGGCTCCCTGTAACCTGGGGCTGTCTCCCTGCAGCTCGGACAGCCAGCACCTGTCCCACACGCTGGGGGACCGTGGTGGCCCCACCGCCAGCCCCATCCCGTGCCGTCCCCGTCAGGAGGCCAAGCCTCGGCCAGGGTGACCTCTGCCCGTGTCCTCCAAGCGACCCACCGGGACCGGGGAGCGAAGAGTGCCGAGCCGCAGCGCCAGCAAGCCCGAGCCGCCCCCTGCCCGCCGCCGCAGCCGGGGGTCGCGGGGACGGCGGTGCTCCCGGGGGCGGCGGGGGTGCGGGTTCGGTACCTGTTGCCGAGCGCATCCTGCCCCGCCGCTGGCTGCGCGGCCCCTTTCCGCTGCGCGTTTGCCCTCCTCCGTCCGCCGCCGCCCGGCCCTGCTCCGCTCGCTCGCCGCCCCCGGGCCGCCACCCCGGCCGCCCCACCGCCCCACCGCTGCCACGCCGTGGAGGACCGGGGGCCGGGCCGGCCGGGCGCATCGAGGTGTGCTCCGCTCCGCGCCCGCTCTCGAGCCCTGCGAGCCGAGCCAGCCGAGCCGACGCTCCGGGCGGCAACCGGCCCCGGCCCCCGCCCCGCCGCCCCCTCGAAGCCGAACGGGCAGCCCAAATGGCGGCGGCTGCGGGGCCGGCCGGGGGCAGGCCGGGGCTCTGAATACCGTGGTGAAGTGAGAGGGAGAACTAGGGCGTGGGGGTGGGCTGGGAGTACTGGGTTGATTGGTGATGGAGGTACCGGGGCCGGGTCGCCCCCCGAGGAGATAGGGATATGGGGTGTAGGGTACTGCGGGGCCGGGCACCCTGCGGACATTATGTGGGGATACCGGGCTGGACACCCCAGGGTGTGGGATTAGTTGGGGCTCTAAGGGCTGGTGTAGCCCATGGGGAACTGTTCGTTTCAGGGATGAGTGGAGTGGGTCCTGTGCGGACACCCCCCGGGTGGTGGGATGAGGCGGTGCCATGGCTGGGCACCCCTGAGGCACATGGCGCTGCACTCGAGGGTGTTGGTCTGTGGGACCCCAGGGTCCTTTAGGGTGGGTGACTGCAGGGGATTGCTGGAGGCAAGGGCGGTAGACCTCGATGTGAGGCAAGATCAGTCCAACAAAGCACTGGCCAATGCAACAGAGGAAACAGAGTGTGGAGGACCTTTGGGGCTGGTTTTGGTCAGGAACCCTGTGTGATAGAGCTGCAGGACATTGCAGTGGCCAGTCTGGCATGATTGTCATCTCAGTAGGGAAACGTGTCGTCTCTGTCTGCCAGGCGCCTCCAAGGTCCCCATTCCTGTTACCGATTGTCCAGGCATGCCCGTATGCACAAAGCTCAGCTGCATGCAGGGACCCCAGAGTCGCTACTGCCCTCGGGTTCCTTCTCCCTGGCCCTAAACCTCACTATCTCCCCTCATGGGGACAAAACCCCTCCCATGGTTGGGGAACGTGTCCGGCAATGCCATGACCCGCACGTGCACAGCCCTCACTCCCTGGGAGTCCAAGAGTGAGTGGATGGCTCAGGCCAGTGGCTGTGTCCCCCGGATGTAGCATCCTGACACCAGCGGATCTTGGCATCCATAGAGCAACAGAACGGACCAGAAAGCACTGTGTCAGGTTGTTAGCAACAGCCACAACTTGGATCAGTACTTGTGCAAGGAGCAGTTTGTGTGACTGTATTTGGAGCCGGTGGGTGTGACAGCCTAATCGGTGCGGGTCCCCGCAGTGGGCACCCCGCGCCTGTGCCCGTGTCCCTCTTCTGGGGTTGGGCTGTGGGCATGCCTCAGCTCACAAGGACCCAGGCAGGGCTCCCACCCACCCACCAGCCGCTGCACCCCCAATGAGCAAAGGGCTGGGGTGAGTTGGGGTGGTTGGCAGAAATCCCATCAAGAAATACTTTCTGCTGCCTCCCCCCATGCCCGCCGAGCCCAGCCCCCGGTGTCATCAGGGGGGCAGCGGCCCCTCACAAAAGCCCCAGCGTGGGTCGTGAGGCTGTGCGTCCCACGCACGGACCGTTCTTCTGCTCCCCTGCCCTGTGAGCCACGCAAGGCGCCCATCGCCCGAGCTACTTGTCACCCTTGTGGGTGCAGAGCCCCTGGGCCCCAGCATCCCTCTCGATCGAGCCTCCGCGGGCAACAGGCGGTGCCTGCGCTGTCCTGTGGAGCCCAGGCGAGCCGTGGCTCTCCAGTACCCGTGCTCCTCGTGCCCGGCCGAGGGGCAGGAGGCCTGCCAGTGGCTGAGCAGGGAAGTGCCGGTGCCAACGGCTCCGTCCGGCCCGAGCGCGGGAAGCGCTGCGCCTGCTTTCCCGGAGCAGACCCCTCTCCCTGCAGTACAACCCGCTATGAAGAACACATAAGTCATTTGTCTAAGGTGGCCAGCTGGTTAATTTTCGGCTAAGCGGCCATATTACTCCCAATCAGCCGAGGCGTTAGCTCATTGAGAACCACGGCTTGGGGTCGCGCCGAGCCGGGGAGCGGGGCCCAGGGTTCCCAGCCCTGAGCCTGGCAAACCGTGGCGATTCTCTCCCGGGGCTGTCTGGACCCTGAAGGCGCTAACGTCCCGGCAGACCACCGGCAGGGGCCCCGGCCAAGCTGGAGTGGCAGAGCTCCTGTGATACCGAGCCCCACACTCACCTTAATCCGTACCCGCTGAAGGTGACCCCCAATCTGCCCCAGGGGCTGGCAGGGGATCTGCCAGTTCGAGGCTGGAGCTGCCTTGACACCTTCGTGCCCCTCGAGTCCCCTCCAGGCTCTGCATTCCCTGGGATTCCTCGTCAGTGCCACCAAACGTATTTCCTTGCTCTGTCCTGGAAACGTGCACTGGGGGCCTGCGGTCCTGCCCAGGGGCGGCACTGCCCGGGGGCCCTCCCATCTCCCGGTGTGCCCGGGCTGCGGGTGCAGTCCCCCTGGCTCTGGCTACACTCCTGGCATTTATGAGAGCTCAGCGTAAACTGTGTGGGTCAGCCAGAAGGGACTGGGTGGCCCCAACCCTGATCACCCCACAGCCTGAACCACCACCTCCAGAGCTCCCTCTGAATCCCCCAAAGAGCTGGTGCCAGAGAGCAGCGCGGGGCCCGGCGCAGCGCGTGCCGTGGCACCGTCACTAGTATCTGTCATTTATGAGCCTCCTACGAGGCGGGGGTTGCGTAGGGGTGCACTCGCACCTCGCCCGCACTGGATCCATCCCACTGTATCCCCCAGCCCCTTCCGGACACACCTTCCTTCCGCTGGGGTCTCCGGGGAGGCTTCCCTAGTGCCGCCCGAGTGGTCCTAGGAGGAAGAGGAGGACACACATCCAGTCCCTGGCTGGAATTGGCACTGCCAGGGATCAGAGGGCACCGCACGCCCTCCGGGGCCTCTGCCCACTGCCCCGCGTTGTGTCCTGCCCTGCCAGCACTGCCGTGCTGGGTGCGGGGTGCCCGGGCTGGCCCATCCCATCATCCCCACCCCTCGGTGTTCCACAGGCAGGAGCGAGGACCGAGCGAGGACCCATTTGCCAGCCCTGGGGCTGCTGCTGCCCGCGCCACCCTGCAGTGACAGCCACCATGTCCGTGCACAGCACGGCTCCCTGCCCTTGTCCTGCGGGCGCTGCCAGGTCCGCCCCGGGGCGGGCGGGGCAGGTAGTCCGCACAAGCCGGAAATGACAAACGCTTACTTTACCCAACTCCTGCCTCCCTCCTCCTCTTCCTCTGCCCAGCGGGCTCAAGGGCCAGGGGGATTCGCATCTCTGCCCCCCCCCTCAGTGGGCTGCCCCGAGCCCCCCTGCCGGGATGGTCTGGCAGCTGTCCTGGCCGGGGATCGTTAGACGGCCACAGCGCGCAGCTTTGGCATCGCTTGTCGCATTAACTCGCACCTAGGTTTTCTGGAGAAAGGCTGGGATGGAAACGCTCTCCCACCCCAGTCCGGCCCTCTTAAATACATACTACACATCCCTGCTGCGGGCGCTGATCCGTGCTGCCTGAGCGGGTATGTAGCATCCTGCCAGCCGGCGTCATTTCCGACAGTGGGTCTTGGAGCCACATAAAGTATGCTATTGGTGGTTCCGCCCCAGGTATGATATGACGAAAACAAGAGAGACAAAAAAGCACAAAAAACAAAAAAAAAAAAACATAAAAAAAGAAAAACCAACCAACCCCCGCTCCAAGAAACCTCTGCCGTCGGCTGTGGCCAGCCTGCGCGGGTGCGGTGGGCAGGGCCAGCTGACCTCCTGTAATTAACAGGGTCATGGCAGCCAGGTGATGGTTCTGTGGCTATCAGTGAGCTGTGTCCCCTCCCCCCCTGCCCTTGGCTGGGTCCCAGTGCGCAGAGTAGCTGTCCCAACCAGGCAGCCCTTGCAGGGTCCTCGTCAGCCCCGCTCGGCCTGACAGAGCCGGGACCACCCGGGAGGGCGCTGGCTGCAGCTGGCGTGAGCAGAACACACCGGTCACGGCCATAAACGCTTCTTGTGCTCTGGTTGAGAGATGCCACCCCGTGCTGGCTCCTGCAGTGGTTATGGGTCTGCTCTCCCTGCGCGCAGGAGAGGCCCTGGGGTCTGTCAAAACTTGGTGGTGATGACAATCCCCTGGCCAGTGCAGAGGTGCCAGCATTGGGCGCTCAAGGCCACAGCAGTCAGCTGGTGTGATGGGAAAGCCTGTGAGCCAATCCTGACACGGGAGGGGGGGGGATGTGAGCGCAGGGTGACCCCGCATCAGCAGAGACTTTCCCCCATTCCACAGAGCACAGAGTCAAGCACAAGAACAGCTCAGGAGCATCCTTCCAGGAGCACCTGGCCGTGCGGTCCGCGCCTCACATCGCGGGAGCCCGCCTCTCTTCAAAGACG
>CM031880.1:283334-311712 GCA_018697195.1 Certhia americana | reverse complement strand
TCCGGGGGGCGGCGGGGCGTGCGGGTTCGTACCGGTTTGCCGAGCGCATCCTGCCCGCCGCTGGGCGCGCGGACCCTTCCGCTGCGCGTTGCCATCCTCCGCCGCTCGCACGGCACACGGGCTCCGCGCGCCCGCCGCCCGGGCGCCCCCCGGCCGCCCCCCCAGGCCGGCCCCACACGCGCCGCGCGGGGGAGGAGCCGCGGGGACGGGCGGGCCGGGCCCGCTCGCTCCGCTCCCGCGCGCTCCGAGCCTAGGCTGAGCCGAGCCGAGCGGCAGAGCCGCCCGGCGGCACCGGGCCCGGACCCCCGCCCCGCGACCCCTACGGAGGCCGAAACGGGCGCCAATGGCGGCGGCTGCGGGGGCCGGACGGGGAGGCGGGGGGGCGGGCGGGGCTCTGGAATACCGGGTGAAGGGGAGGGGTGAGAGAATGGGATGTGGGGGTTGGGGCTGGGGAGTACTGGGGTGATGGGGATGGGGGACGGGGCCGGGCGCCCCCGAGGAGGATAGGGATATGGGGTGTCAGGTGACTGCGGGGCCGGGCACCCTCGGAACATTAGTGTGGGGATACCGGGGCTGGACACCCCCAGGGTGATGGGATTAGGTTGGGGTCTCTAGGGCTGGGTAGCCCATGGGGAACTGTTCGGTTCAGGGATGAGTGGAGTGGGTCCTGGGGCGGGACACCCCCCGGGGTGGTGGGAATGAGGCGGTGCCAGGGCTGGGCACCCCTGAGGCAATGGCGCTGGGCACTCCGGGGGTGTTGGGTCTGGGTGGGGACCCCAGGGGTCCTTGTAGGGTGGGTGACTGACAGGGGATGCATGGAGGCAAGGGGTCAGAGACCTCTGATGGGAGGCAGAGATCAGCTCCAACAGCAGCTGGAGCCATGCACAGAGGGAAACAGGAGTGTGGGAGGACCTTTGGGGCTGGGTTTGGTCAGGAACCCTGTGTGAGTGAGAGCTGCAGGACATTGCAAGGGCCAGGCCTGGCAGTGATGTCATCTCAGGTAGGAGAAACAGGGTCGTCTCTGTCTGCCAGTGCCTCCAAGGTCCCCATTCCTGTTACCGAGTGTCCCGGGCAGTGCCGTGATGCACAAAGCTCAGCTGCATGCAGGGACCCCCAGGAGTCAGCTACTGCCCTCGGGTTCCTTCCCCTGGCCCAAACCTCACTATCTCCCTCTCATGGGGACAAAAACCCCCTCCCAGGGTGGGGAAACGTGTCCGGCATGCCATGACCCCCCACGTGCACAGCCCCTCACCCCTGGGAGCCAAGAGGGATTGGGATGGCTCAGCCCAGTGGCTGTGTCCCAGGATGGAGCATCCCTGACACAGCGGATCTTGGCATCCATATAGCAACAGAAAGGACCAGAAAGCACTGTGAGGTTGTTATGGAAACAGCCACAAATTGGATCAGTACTTGGTGCAAGGAGCAGTTTGTGTGACTGATGTGGGAGCAGGTGGGTGTGACAGCCGCAGCGGTGCGGGGGCCCCGCAGTGGCACCCCACTGCCTGTGCCGTGTCCCTCTTCTGGGGTTGGGCTGTGCCAGTGCCTCAGCTCACAAGGACCCAGGCATGGGGCTCCCACCCACCTCACCCAGCCTCTGCACTCCCCAAGGAGGCAAAGGGCTGGGGTGAGTTGGGGGTGGTTGGCAGAAATCCCATCAAGAAAATACTTTCTGCTGCTCCCCCATGCCCCAGCCGAGCCCAGCCCACGGTGTCAGGCAGGGGGGGCAGCGGCCCCTGCACAAAGAGCCCCAGCGTGGGTCGTGAGGCTGCCGTCTCACAGCACGGCCGTTCTTCTGCTCCCTGCCCTGGGGAGCCACGCAAGGCGCCCATCGCTCCGAGCTACTTGTCACCTTGTGCGGGGCAGCCCCTGGCCCCGCATCCCTCTCGAGCCCCGCGGGCACAGCGGTGCCTGCGCTGTCCTGGGAGCCCAGGCAGAGCCGAGTGGCTCATCCAGGACACCGGGCTCCTCGTGCCCGGGCCGAGGGGCAGGAGGCTGCAAGTGGCTGAGCAGGGAAGTGCCGGTGCCACGGCTCCGTCCGGCCCGAGCGCGGGAGCGGCTGCGCTCTGCGTTCCCGGAGCAGACCCTCTCCTGGCAGACAACCCAGCTATGAAGAAGCCACATAAACATTTGCTAAGTGGCCGAGCTGGTTATTTTCGGGCTAAGAGGCCATATTAAAGCTCACAATCAGCGAGGCAGATGAGCTCATTGGAGAACAACGGCTTGGGGTCGCGCCAGAGCCGGGGAGCGGGGCCAGGGTTCCCAGCCCGGAGCCGGCACCGTGGCGAGTCTCTCCCGGGGCTGTGCTGGACCCTGAGAGGCGCTACGTCCCGGCAGAGCCACCGGCAGGGGCCCCGCCAAGCTGGAGGGCAGAGCTGGGATACCGAGCCCCACACCACCTTATCCTACCCCGCTGAAGGTGACCCCCAAGCTGCCCCCGAGGGCTGGCAGGGGATCTGCGTTCGAGGCTGGAGCTGCCGTGACACCTTCGTGCCACCTCTAGTCCCCTCCAGGCTCTGCATTCCTGGGATTCCTTCAGTGCACCAAACGTATTTCCTTGCTCTGTCCTGGAAACTGCACTGGGGGCCTGACGGTCCTGCCCAGGGGCGGCACTGCCGGGGGTGCCCTCCCAGCTCCCGGTGTGCCCGGGCTGCAGGGTGCAGTCCCCTGGCTCTGCTACACCCCTGGCAGTATGAGAGCTCAGCGTGAAACTGTGTGGGTCAGGCAGAAGGGACAGGGGTGCCCCAACCCTGATCACCCCACAGCCAGTACCCACACCTCCAGAGCTTCCTCTGAAAGCCCCCCAAAAGAGCTGTGCCAGAGAGCAGCGCGGGGCCAGGCTGCCAGCACGTGCCGTGGCACCGTCACTAGTATCTGTCATTTATGAGCCTCCTACGGGAGGCGTGGGGTGCGAGGGGTGGCACTCGCACCTCGCCCGCACTGGATCCTCCACTGGATCCCCCAGCCCCTGTGCAGGGACACACCTTCCTTCCGCTGGGGTCTCCGGGGAGGCTTCCTGTGCCGGCCCGAGTGGGCGAGGAGGAAGAGGAGGGACACATCCAGTCCCTGGGCTGGGAATTGGCACTGCCAGGGAGCAGAGGGCACCGCACCCCTCCGGGGGCTCTGCCCACTGCCCCCGTCGGTGTGTCCTGCCTGCCAGCACTGCCGTGCTGGGTGCGGGGTGCCCGGCTGGCCCATCCCATCATCCCCACCCCTCGGTGTGCACCGGCAGCAGCGAGGAGCCGAGCGAGGAACCCAGTTGTGCCAGCCCTGGGGCTGCTGCTGCCCGCGCCCACCTGCAGTGACAGCCACCATGTCGTGCACGCACGGCTCCCTGCCCTTGTCCTGCGGCGCTGCCAGGTCCCCCCGGGGCGGGCGGGGCAGGGAGTCCCACAAGCAGGAAAGGACAAAACTCTTACTTACCCAACTCTGCCTCCTCCTCTTCCTCTGCCCAGCGGGCTCAAGGCCAGGGGGTTCGGCAGCTGCCCCACCCCTCAGTGGCTGCCCCGAGCCCCCACGGCCGGGATGGTCTGGCAGCTGTCCTGGCCGGGAGCGGGAGACGGCCACAGCGCCAGCTTTGGCAGTCGCTTGCTCGCATTAACTCGAACCAGGTTTCTGGAGAAAGGCTGGATGGAAACGCTTCTCCCACCCCAGTCCAGGCCCTTCTTAAAGACATAGCTACACATCCCTGCTGCGGGCGCTGGAGCCGTGGAGGCTGAGCGGTGATGGAGCATCCTGCCAGCCGGCGTCTTTCCGGTGGGTCTGGGAGCCACAGAAAGGGATGCGATTGGTGGGTCCCCCAGGGAGGAGATGACACCCGCCACCTCTGCAGTCGGCTGTGCCAGCCTGCGCGGGTGCTGTGGGCAGTGCCAGCTGACCCTCCTGTAATTAACAGGGTCAGGCAGCCAGGTGAGGGTTTCTGTGGCTATCAGTGAGGCGGCGGTCCCTCCCCCCCTGCCCTTGGCTGGGGTCCCAGTGCAGCAGGAAGGGAGCTGGTCCCAACCAGGCAGCCCTTGCAGGTGGCCTCGGCAGCCCACGCTCTGCCTGACAGCCGGGACCACCCGGGAGGCCGCTGGCTGCAGCTGCGGGGAGCAGAACACCCGGGGGACGGCCAGAACCTTCTTGTGCTCTGGGTGAGAGAGCACCCCGTGCTGGCTCTGCAGTGGGTATGGGGTCTGCTCTCCCTGCTCGCAGGAGAGGCCCTGGGGCTGGCAGTAACTTGGTGGTGATGGACAAGCCCTGGCCAGTGCAGAGGTGCCAGCATTGGGCGGCCAAGGCCACAGCAGTCAGCTGGGTGGGATGGGAAAGCACTGGAGCAAAATCCTGACACGGGGGGAGGGGAGGTGATCTCAGGGTGACCCCGCAGCAGCAGAGACTTCCCCCATGTCCACAGAGCACAGAGCAAGCACAAGACAGCTCAGGAGCATCCTTCCAGGAGCACTGGCAGTGCAGGTCCCGGCGCCCTCAGCATGCCGGGAGCCCCCTCTCTGCAGAAGACACAGCGTACACACTCAGGCATGTGCAGAATCACAGACACACATGTACACTGGGGATGTGAAATGCCTTTCTGCCCTCGTCCTCCTGCCTGGCTCTGGGGACACCGAGTCAGGATCCAAGCTCCCAGTGGAGCCATGCTGCCCTGTATGGATGCAGCCGGCCACTCAGAGTGCCAGGGAGAAAATGGCTGCTCACAGCCCCTGCCTGGGGAGCGAGGGGCATTACCTTGTTCCCTGTCTGCTTCGATCTGCTGCCATTAATTATCTCAAGGAGTAATGATCCTCTCCTGATCCCTGCACTGCCCACCACGCTCAGTCTCCCTGTGCCACACAGCTCCAATCAGCTCCTGGAGCTGTGCCCAGCTGCTGGACACTGCACTGTTTCAGGCTGGCATCTGTGGGGGTCAGGGTTCAGCAAACAGACAGGGGACAGTCACCCCCCATGCTGATGGGTACTCCTGCAGAGCCGGCTGCTGCCCGAGGTGCCAGCCTGATTCCCGGCCAGGCAGCCCGGTGCCAAGGTGGGCGGCCAGTGGGTGAACAGGAAGAGGATGGCAGAGCCCGCTGGCATGGCTGAGGAGAAGATTCTCCTTGCCAGCATCCTTGGCCTGTTGGGCACTGCGCCGCTCTGGCTCAATCCAGACTTTGTGCCAGCAGCCAGTGGCTGGGGTGCGAGTGCAGGGACCGGTGTGTGGCCAGCCCTGTGCCAGCACCTGCAGGGCAATGGGCAAGGCCAGTGGGCACGGCACTGGGCACCAGGGAAGCACAGGCCAGGCTGGGAGCTGGACACACATCCCCAAGGGACTGCTGGGTTCCTAAGCAGCCAGGTGGGTCCCTGGTGGATCCCTGTGTCCCTCCCCAAGGGTCACCTGCTCGCCAAAACACAGCCCCACTGGTGCCTCGCTGCATGGATAACCTGCTCAGGTGCCACAGGGAGCCATCCTGCATTCCCACCTCTGCCTCTGTGGAGCACCACGGAGCTCCCTACAGCTGGAGAAGGGGCTGCCAAGGCACGCTCCAGCTCTTGCTTCCACATGGAGGTGAACGCATCCCACACGCTGCTTTAGGATGATGCAAACTCCAAGGAGACACATAGTTGAAGCCAGTCCATGTTCCTGGTCTGCAAGTGCTGCCATATTCCCAGCCAAAGAAGGGCTGTAAGTGCTTCCTAAGAAGAACCAGGAACACCAGTGCTCGTGGAGTTCCTTCTAAGCTTGCTCTGTGGAGATGGGCCCAGGCAGGAGGAACCACCAGGGGTGTGCAAGGCTGTGAGGGGACAGCAGTGGCTGCACCCCCCTCGTGCTTTCATGCACTTCTTACTGGTGAAGGGTGTCCCGAGGGGACCGACTGCCCCTGAGGGCCACAGCCCAGCTCCTGAGCAAGCGCCACCACCTCAGCTGTCACATGAATCCTTCCGAAACACTGCCCAAGGATGACAATGCTTCTTTTTTGGACTGTTTGGATCCATCCAAGCAGGAACCTCAGCCCTGACAGAACCCCAGCAGGGTGGGAGGGAAGTTGCAGCAATGAACTGGAGATGCCATCCTCAACATCAGCTCAGGGTGTCCCACGTGTCCCCTCCATCAGCATGGCCAGGCTCTGTAGGAATCCCACACCCCCGGGCAGGGTATCCAGGAGAAACTGACTATGGAGGTTGGAAAAGCCCAGCCAGGCTTTTTTTCCTTGCAGGAACATCAGCAGCATGGGGAGCTACTGGCAGCAGTGTTGGGGTGTCCTGCTCCTCATGCTGCCTGCAGCACACATTTCCAGGGAGGGAGTGACCATCAGCCCACTATCGAGGATGGCTTTCAGCCAGAGCAGGGCTGATAGGAGCCGTGTGTTATCCATCCATCCATCCACCTCTCACCAAGCTGTCAGACGGTTCCTGTTAAGAAGAGGTTGTGGCTCTTCTTCCTCTCCTCCTGCAGCCAAGCCAAGTATCCAGCCTTGGTCAGAATCCCACTTCCCGCCCACACCAACAGCCCGGGGCTATGTGCTCACCCCTCTGACACTGCAATCACCACGGGCTCGGGGAAATGCAGGCAGAGATAATGTCTCCGAGGTCTGGGAGGTTTTTGGGAGCTGCTCTGCCCTGCAGAGGAGGCTGGAGTGGGTTGTGGCTGGGATGAGCAGTGCTGGGCTCCTGAGGGGTCCCCCCACAAGCCTCATCATGTCACTGTGAGGCTTTGGCACTTCTGTGGGGTGAGCAACCCTCACTCCACAATGGCCACAGGCTGTCCTGGTGGCTAACAAGGCTCCAAGTGTCGCTTCACAGTGGTGGCTGTGGCTGCCCAGGAAGAGAGCATCAGAGTGAACTGAGACCACATCTCACTCCAAACCAACCCTTGTCCCCTGAATTTGGGACTTCCCATGGTTCTGCGGTGAGAGCCCTGCACCACTCCTGGCACTTTGTTGCAACTTGAAGGGCACTGACCCCATGGACAGGCGCAGACAAGGGCAGCTGTGGGGCCAAAGGAGTGGGTGAGCCTTGGGACAGCAGTGACAGTGGCAGCCCCTGTCCCCTGTCCCGGGGACTGAAGGACAGATCAGCCACTTCAGACCAACAGGAAACTCCAGCATGTCAGAAGGTTTTTTTTTTCTTTCTAATGTTCCTTTTTTTTTTTTTTTTTTTTTTTTTTAATCCAGTCACAGAATATGGGGCAAACCTCTGTGCCAGCTGAGCAACGGATGGGCCGAGCAGAGGGTATGTGGGGAGCAGCAGCCTGGCTGGCCAGCAAGCTCTGCCTATCTCTATGGCTGGTTTCAGAGGAGGCTGGGAGGCCAGAGGACGGGAACGCTGCACATTTCAGCAGGAGCAGTAAACAGCTGCTCCTGCCAGCACAGCCTGGGGTTCCTTCCAGAGAACCGTCCTGCAGCTCTTCAGGGACTGCACCTTGAACAGCCCTCGGCGCCGGCCCCATCCTCTGCTGCACCGAGATTTATTTTTGGAGCTGCAGGGGCCTGAAGAGGAGACTAAGCCATCCTGGCGTGTGTCACCCTCCAGGATGTGGCTGTGGCAGTGAGAGTGGGACAGGAGGCCTGGTCCCTGCTCCGTTCTGGCCACAATGAGACCCTGTGCCCATCCTTGTCTCACTGCAGCGTGGGATCATGGATGCTCCCAGGGCCTGGCTGCACCCTCCCCACTCCCACCGCTGCCGGTGAATAAGAGCAGAGGAATCCAAGAGCCCTTGGCCTCTGTCTCCTGCTGGGAACAGCCACGCTGCCTCATTGGACAAGTGTTTCCCCAGCCCTTTGCTGTGTGATTTATTCATCTGGAAGCAGCACTGCTCCATTGGCATCTCCCCTTCCTGGGGAGGATGAGGCAGCTCTCTCAGCTCACAGCCTCTGGAAACACCAATGGACACATTCTGCTGCACAGTGGTGACCTGAACTCCCTAGCCATGGCATGAGGAGGCCCATGGCTTTTGAATCTTTCTAAACCTGCCTGGTAGGAACCAAAGCCAGGCAAAGACTTGTGACCCAGCTTAGGACACCCAAATCTGGGAGCTACCACAAGTACCATGCTTGGGAAGGGCAAACTACCACAGGCCCATGGGAGCTGGAGTCAGGTCACTTGTGAGGGCTGGACAGCCACCCCCATGCCCTGCCTGCACTGCAGCTGGGCTTTGGTCACACCTGGAGTGTTTCTACTTCCTGAGAACTGTCTGGTCCCCATCTTGTGGCCTCAGAGGAGTGAGAGGGTGGAACTAATCCAGCCTAGGATGATGCTGGGTCTGCAGCAAAGACATGCTGTGGCTGGTGCTGGGCTGGTGTTGTCTCCAGCACTGCCTGGGAGGGACCTGCTGGATCTCCAGCCTGATCCATCCCTGTCTTGACAAGCTGGCCAGACAGTCTGTGACGTGTCACCTGGACCCACGTTGGCTGAGCAGAGGCTGCACCAGGGCACGAATGGTCCCAGGTGAGTTCCCCCTGGAGCATCTTCCATGGGCTTCCATTCAATTTTAAGAGGGGGAATGTGATTTTTGCCATTGGATCCTCTTCATGAAACAGAAATGGAGGAGAAGATAAACCTCAAACCCAATGCGGGGCACTGTTAAGTACTTGCTTCTCACTCCTGGGTTCCTGCTGTGCTTCAGCTCAGTGTGTCCTCTCAAGACCTGGGCAGCCCCCCCTCTCCCGCAGTGCGGGGCCTCACAGGGAGCTCTTGCCCGCCCAAGGTGGGTCTGATCCCCCACCATGGGCTGATGCTGGAGCACTTAGAAAAGCAAACTGCTGCTGAAGTACCAGTCAGAATTTTGTTCTCTACCCAAGCAAGCTCAGTCACACTGGAAGCTCTGGCATCCCACTGGCTGGTGGTGGATGGATGTGGAACAGGTGGGAAGGTGAATGTGCTGTGTTGCCTTGGGATGCAGGGGGAAATGAACTTCCTAAGCCTCTGTGCCTCTGAGCAGCAATGATGGTGAGCTGGGCTCTGTTCACACTGCCCCAGCCCTTCCCACGAGATAAACCACAGCATTTTTATTGCTGCACGCCCCTGACCCCAGCTCCGAGCCAGCCCATCTCCACACATGCACATTCATGGCTCCAGTGAGGGGCTGTAGCACAGGAGGACAATTTGCAGCTGCCTCACACACACACCTCTGGCGTTGCTCGCCAGGTGCACGGAATTACCTGAGCACACAACGTGCGGCTACATGCTCCACCTGCCCACAGCAGCAGCAAATTGTCCTCCTGTGACTTCACCCTGCCGACCCCTGTCCCCTACACCATCTTCTCCATGGTGACCTCCACTGTTACTGCACACGAACCCCCGGCCACTACGGTGGCACACACATTAGCCTCATTGGACAAGTGGCCACCTGGAGCAGCCCCAGCCAGCTGGCCAGACACAGGCAGTGCGGGACCATCTGGCCACCGGCACGATCAGCTCCTCCTCCAGCAGACCCCGGTCCAGCACGTACAGCGATGCTGCTGACAGGCTTGGCACACGCTGATGCAGTGGCACGGGTCACTTTGGGTGACTGTGAAACCTCGCTGTCGCCTCATTTGTCCTGGCGGACGCATGGGACAGGGGGAGCCCCTTCTCAGTCTGGTGACGGGTCCGCAGCGCTGCCGGGAGCAGCGCAGCCCCCAGGCTGAGACTGGGCGCTTCGCTCGCTCCCGGCATCCGGAACGCGAGCTGTGAGGCTCTGGCAGTCATTTCCCAAGGCTTCGGGCAGATGGAGCAGCAAGGGAGCTCTTGCGAGGGGATTTGCCGAAAGCAGAGGGACACGCTCTGCCAAGGGCCTGGGAAATGCGCGGCGCTTGAGGGGAACGTGCTGGAGCAGCGCTGCCTTCCCCGCCCCGCAAAGCCTTTAAAATAAACTTCTATAAACAACTCCAAAACGAGCTTATTTTAAGATCCCCCGAAACGGCGCTGCCTGTGCCAGACCGAAATGCTTGGAATGGGAAGTGGAAGCAGTCCAAGGAAACCCAAACCCCACTGGCTGCCAGGAGAGAGAGGACGAGCTGATAGGATGCCTGGGTGGCAACCCAGCGTTTTCCCCAGGTACACAACATCCCGAGTGAAAACTGCCCCAGATTGGACAGGATAGCCCCCGTGGTCCCCTGCCCCAGGGCGAGATGAAGCACCTGAAGCAGGGACAGTGCGGGGGGTGGCACGGACCAGACATGACAGCCCGGTGTCCCCGCTTTCTCAAAACAGTCCCCAGTAACTGCAGGCACAGCGTGAGGTGTGCTTGGCTGGCAGCCTGGAAAATGCCCACCGTGAGCAGGGAGATAAAGTCCGGGCAGAGGGAAAGGGTGCAGGGTTGTCCTGGCCTCACCCCAGTGCCCCGGCTCCCGGCATCCCAAGGACACCTCATCCCAACGCCCGGCACGGTTCACTGGCCTCCGGCACGGTGGGCCTTGGCGAGACACTGTCACCCCTGCCCCGCTGCCCCAGAGCTCCTTGCCGATGGAACGGGGGGATGATGGGCCCTGAGAGCAGGAGCCGGCGTGGCTCACCCGCCCGGGGAGGGGACAGGGGCTGACAACATCGGAGGAGCAGCAGCGTAGCCCTCCGGCCCCGGGGCAAGGAGCGGAACCTCCCGGAGCGGGAAGCGGCCACAGCAGTGCGGGGTGGGTCCCGCGGGATGCCCCTGCCCACGGTGGCTGTCCCCTTACCTGCGGCGGCGGCGCGGAGCGGGCGGCCCCGCAGCAGCGACTGCAGGCGGGCGGCGCGGCGGTGCAGGCGGGCGGCGCGACGGGCCAGCGCCCGCAGGTGGCCCTCGATGTCCCCCAGGAGAGCGACCGAGTGGCCGCAGAGCTCGGCCAGCTGCCGCAGCAGGGCGAGGGCCGTCAGGCTGCAGGTGTCCCGCAGATCGGTCAGCGGCCCCGCCGGCCGGACCCGCACTGCCACGCTCCGTCGGTAGAATGGCATGGGGCGGGTGGGCTCGGGGCCGATCGGCTCCGTTTTCCCCGGTCCGGTTGCCCCCCGGCCCGGTTCGGTTCAGCTCAGGCAGGCTCTGTTCCGCCCGTCGAGCCCCGCGGCTACGAGGGCTGTGGTCCGGCCGCAGCGCCGGGGCTCGGAGCCTGCCTGTGGGAGGAGGAGGAGGAGGAGGAAGAGGAGGGAGGGGCGGCCCCGCTCGGGGATGCTCGGGCCGGCGGCGGGGCACGGTGACAGGAGCTGCGGGTCTGCTGCCGGCCGGCTGCTGACTCTGCTCGGGCTGGGGCACGGGAACCCCTGCCAGTGCCGGCTGCTTCCTCCCGGTGCCTTGCCCGAGGGCACGGGCACCCTCTGGTACCGGCAATTCCCTGCTGCGTTCCCATTCCTGAGGGGCACGGGCCCCTCCAGAGCTGTCTCCACCTGCAGCTGTCCCTCCTGCGCTGGGACTGGGAGCCTGTGGGGTCTCCCCGGTCCTGCCCTGGCCTTCCTGGGCTCCAGCGTTTCAGAATCCCCCGAGGTGGGCAGCACCCCACTGTCCGCTGCAGGACAGGCCCTTAATCCTGCATATTCTCTGAATTCCCTGCTCCAGCTCCAGCTGAAGTCAATATTTGGGTGGCTCCGGGGTGGTCCCCAGGTGCAGTGGGGATGTCCTGGCTGTCCAGCCCCAGGGACATCCAGGCCGCACAGCTCCTGGCAGCAGTGAGGGCAGCAGCAAAAGCTGAGAGAAGAATGGTTGTGGCAGGTGTAACCTCCAATCCAGATGGCCTAGCACACCATCCCCAGCGGCTCTAGTTGCCTGGGACAGAGCAGGACTAGAATTCCTACCAGGAATTTCCCGTGATACCGTTTCTCTCTGCATGGTGAACCTTGCTGGATTCTATTCCTGCTCTGCTTGGGTTTGTGTAAACGTTTATGCATCCAAACCCAGATCCATGGGGCTGCTACCACTGAGAGCTATCCCCTTTCCCTTTTCCCTTTCCCTTTCCCTTTCCCTTTCCCTTTCCCTTTCCCTTTCCTTCTCTCTTTCCCCCTTTCAGCTCCATGAGGTGCCTTGAGCTCCTCTCTGTGCAGAGAGCTGAACAATGTCTCCCGCAGGAGCCTTAGGGTTCTCCCGTGCTGTCATTCTCTGGGCTTGTGGACTGCAGTGGTTGCCACCTGCCTGGGTGGAACCGAAGCAGAGGGAGTTAAGGGAGGCTGGTCCCTTGGCTCTGCTCCCTGCACAGATGGGGAAACTGAGGCACAGTGTCACACCCCGCTAGGACGGGAGGAGGGTGAAGTCAGCCCGATTCTTTTGGCTTGGGCAGCCTCAGTGATGAATCATCCTCTGGGTAAAGAGAGCATCTGGAGCCCATCAGGGCTCTGCTCACTCCCCATTCCCAGCTCAGCACTGACCTCTCCCCTTGCCAGCCGAGAGGGAGCTCACAGACATTGTGCCTGTTCCTTCAACACACACCCACGTGTCTTGAAGTTCAAGCATGAGGTGTAAACTGCCCTCCCCAGCAGCAGCAGCAGCAGCACCCACTTGGGCACTGTCCTGCTGGTCAGAGCAAGCAACCCTGCTGAAATGGGAATTTATTCCTTTGTTTTTTTGGTCTGCTTTTCATGGGGTTTCCTCTTGTTCTGCCTCATGATGCAGGTTTGTTGTGGCAGCAGTGCCCAGGTCTCAAGGTGGGCTTAGTGAGGAGGATTTTAAGCCAGGTAAGTGCCAAGGGCTTTTCCTTTTGCTTTCTGTGTGCCTTTGCCTCGTTTCCAAACCTTTTTCTGGAGCTGGAGAGGTGTGAACACCTTGCCATTGAGTGCGAGCCAAGATCTGGACTCCAGGAGCCAAGGGATTCATAAAACCATCTTGCAGTGCAACAACCTCAATAAATGACAAAAATCTGGTCGCTTAGCAACTTAAACTGGCTTTTCCTTTTTTTTTCCCCCCAAAATGGATTATGTTTTCTTGAAGTCTTCTGTCAAATATTTAGCGTGAGAAAATTATGTGAAGTAAATGTGAAGTAAACTGCACCATGAAGTCATCACATTACTCTGAGTGGGGCTGGCCAGGGTGGGAGGGCTGCAAACGAGGAGCCACAGCCCCATAATGGCTCTGGAGCTGTGGGCAGGCCCCAAGGAGAGATCCTGGGAGAAGCGGTGCCAGGGTATTGTCCTGGTTCCCGGCGGGCCCGGGGTTGCTCCGGGGGCGGTGGCTGTGCCGGATGTGCGGAACCCTGGTGCGGGCATCCCGTGGGAAGCAGCTCCTCTGGCCGGTGGCCGGGAAGGAGCGAGGCCAGCTCTGCGGAGCACTGATTACAACCAGATGTCGCAGGCATTGCCTTCCCTGCTTCGGCTCGGCTCCTCCCCGCCCTGAGCGTCCCCTCGGAGGAAGGGGACATGGCGTGCCCGGAGGGGACACCTCGGGTGGGCTTCGCGGGGTGAGTCTCGCCGGGTGGAGTGTGTCAGGGTGTGGTGTTGCCCAGACCCTGGAGGGGGTCAACAAGCGGTCCCGACCTTCTCCCCGGTTTGTGTCTGTGTGTTTGTGCCTCTGCCTTGTGTCTCCTCACCGACCATCTCCTGATTGAGTGAAGATCATCGGCTGTCCCATGTTGCATCCTGGGCGCTGGTAAATCCAGAGCAGCGTCCCTGGTTGGATCAGCCCCAGGGGTTTCAGGGTCCAGCTGCCAAATTCTCTGCTTTTGCGGAACTGCTCCTTCCTGCTTGAAGAGCTCCAGCGCCAGGGCAGCACTCAGCTGGAGCCGTGCAGGTGAGCCAAGCGTGGCTCCTCAGGGACACCTTCTGCTGACAGCTGTTGCAGCTGCCTCACCACCCCTCACCAGGGGCTCCCAGCGCGGAAACCCCACCAGCCCCCCGGTGCCCACTGGAGGGTGCTCTCTGCCAAGATTTGCACCGCGGATGCTCCTGAGCAGCTCTCGGTGTGGAAAAGGCAAGGTACAAGTTGGAGCGGCTTTGGTGGGATCTTCGAGGGACGGCACCACGCAGTATCCCCACCAGGTCCTGCCTCCCCACAAGTGTTGATTCGCCTTCCCAGGCTCTACAGCGATTCTGTGGGGCGCTGACTGAGGCTGCTCCTGGTGCCCGAGCGATGGGCAAACATCTCCAAGAGCCCGTGCTGCACAGCCTGAGCTCGCTGCCTTGGAGCCTGTGTGCCTGTGCCTCTCAGGCCACCCTCTGTGGTGCCTCTGCAGAGTCCTTGTCCTGCTCCAAGGCCTGACAGCTCCTGTAACACCCCTGCTCTCCCTGGGTCTCCTCCAGCCATTCTGTGCCCAGCACAGACATACACAGGCTGCCAGGGCCGTGGCTCTGCTCAGACACCATCCTGTTGCCCAGGACACTGAGTCAGGACAGGTAACAGCACCTGGGATCAAGATTTTCTCCCACACAACTTCCCTTTATTTCCCAAGCTACACACACAGGTTTTTCAGAGCTTCATCTGAGGAGGCTGAAATATCCCCCGCCAGGCCCATGCATCCAGCTCCCCGCCCCTATCAGTCCCCGTCCTCCTGCTGAAAATTCATTGGCACAGCCAATACCCCAAGGGTCTTGCCTACAACCAGATCTGGTCACTGATGCAATTTGCCAGCAAACCAGCATCTCCTCTTCTTGGCTCACACGTGGTCCTATTCATTACAGCAGCTCCTTTCCCCTCCAGACTCCCTCCCTCCCTCCCACCCTGGCAGTCCCCATCATGCACTCCAGGGGCTGGGTTTTGTGCTCCTGAGATGCAAGTGCTGAGTAACTTGTTCATTGGAGGTTATTTCAGTCACAAATCCACACAAACAGGGAGCCCTCCAGCTCCCTGGCTTGGCTGTTTGGAGGTGCAATGTGCTTTCTGGGTATAATTAACTTCCCTCTGTGCCATCTTGTGCACTGGGTGGAGCTGCCCAGCCCTTCGTCCTTTCCAGACTGCTGAGGAAAACGTTAGCATGTGCAGTGGTGAGATCCACGGTGGAAGTGGTCATGAAAAATTGAATATCAAGTCCCTCACTTTTCTGTTTAAGTAATTTTTTCTGCCCAGACACCATTCCCCTGGCTCTTACCTGTCTGTAATCCTGCAGCCCTCTGGCTACCCCAACCATCCCCACCTCCCTTCTGGGAGCAGGAGCAGGACCAGGGATGTTTTGGAGACACTGACACATTTTCCATCACAGAATCCATGTCATCCCATCTGTGCTACATTAGCCTATTTTTAATCGCAATTTAAAGCCATTTTCCAAGAACAAACACAGACTCCCTGGCCTGTAACTCCTTCAACCCCCGGTGATGTTTTGGTTCCAGGGATGTGAGTTGCTGCCAGGTAGAGCAGAGGCTGTAGCAGGATGAACGTTCATGGAATCATGGAATGGTTTGGGTTGGAAGGAACATAAAAGGCCATCTCCTTCTATCCCCTGCCATGGGCTTTCACCTTCCCAGGTTGCTCCAAGCCGCAGTGTCCAATCTGACCTTGGACACTTCCAGGGATCCAGGGGCAGCCACAGCTGCTCTGGGCACCCTGTGCCAGGGTCTCACCTCCCTCACAGGGGAGAATTTTGAGAGCAGATCAGCAATTAACATCTCCCTTTCTGCATAATCATTTTTTTACACCCGCTGAGTCCCTGCTGAGCACGGAATTGGGTTTTATTCCCTGCAACCCAGGATGCTGAGCTCCCCCAATGCCCCGGGGGTGTGTGCAGACCCCTGGCACCACGGTCCTCCTGGGGAGGGAATTTCAGGCTGGAACACAGCACTTCAGTGAGGCAGTGATGTGGATTTCACAGGTTTCATGGATTTTTGAGTTGACTCACTCCAGATCTCCTTCCACAGCCGGGCAGCACATGCTGTGCTTGCTCTGTGCTGCAGAGCGGCACAAACACGGGTGTGAGGGGGGTCCATGGGTGGTCTCTTGGGGGTTCCCTCCCGTGAAAGAGGCCTTTCCCTCACACTCCAACCTCAGTAAAGTGCCCCAGCACTGGAGACAAGCACGCGCAGTGCTGCTCATTGCTGCTCCCGACGGGATCCCTCCTCGACCCCTGCAGGGAAACAGGGGAGGGAGAGAGTGGCAGTGTGATTTGGCGAGTCTCAGAGGGGGCACTGGACTGGGGGTATTGTTCCTACACCACAGGATCCTCGCAAAGGGAAAGCATTCCAGCAAGCCCTGTGAAACAAAGAGCACATGGGACAGGAGGGGCATGAGCGGGAGAGGAGATTGGCTTATCCCAGTGGGGCAGGAGCTCTGTCCAGCAGCACTCACCCACTCACACACACCCCAGCTGGACTCACACCAGCACAGGGGACTGTCACCTCCACACCCAGGGACTCGGGAGGGGCTTAGAGCAAAGCACCTCCCTGCCAAAATGCGACTTTACATTTTGGGCTTCACCATGAATCCTTCCCTAATCCCAGCTTTGAATGTCTGACGTGACTGTGAGTGGCTGAGCTGCAGCTGTGCGTGGTGCAGCAATTTATCCAGATAACGGGGGCTGCTTTATATGCAACATATATAACTCAAAGGTTATACATCACCAGCGTATTTTTCCCTGGCTTCATATAAATATTTATAGGACCCTGGGGTGTGTGTGTATGTGTGTGTGTCAGTACATGAAGACAAATAGTGTTACTTTTTGGTATCACAACACATATTTTTAGAACGGAAATCAGTAATTTCACGTGCATGTACCCAGCACCAGTGAAGACCATTGAAAGGAGCGTCTGACTCCCTGCTCACCAAAAAGTAAAACCTGTATTTATAGTTTGTATAGAGATATGTTTTAAGCAAGAAGAAATTTATCTGCTTATTTATATAAGCAAATAAATATGTGAAGCAAGACAGCAGAAAATATTAAAGATTAGTAATAGAACATGTTAAGTTTTATTACTGTAAAGTTTAGTAACAGAACCTGTTACGGAGTTGTTAGAAATAAAAGGTATGGCAATAAGTTTTCATAGAATTATGTGATTGGAAAAAAGGGAAATTGCATTACAGTAGAAACATAGGAAAAGTAGCAATTAATGATTGGTTTATCAAGATGCTTAAGAACTTTGTGGAAGTAGTTGATTGGATAAGAAATTTATAAAAGACATTGCAACTAGAATTAAGAGGGTTTTCTTAATTTTAGTAGGTGTGTGGCACTGGGTGTAGCAACCTAAAGGTCTCACCCTCCCTTGTGACTGACTTTGCAATAAGCGATCCTTTAATCGCCACATCGGCTGACTCCATGCTCACCCCTGGGTAGCTCTGAAAAGCTCCTGTGTGAGCACTTCCCTTTCGTCCCCATCGGGGTGTCCCTGTCAGCTCCACCCCGGCCCTGGCGCGGTTCCTGGGTGTGATGGGGACAGCTCTGGGGACAGCTTTGGGGCTCTCCTGTGGGTGTCACTGTGCAATCGCTCTAGAGCTGCGGAGCTGTCTGGGAGGGGACTTGGCCCAGAAGAGGGGAGGAAAATATTCCTCATGGCCTGACATGCTGCCAGCGTTGCTGACGGCCAAGAGCTCTGGATTTGGGTGCTGGTGCCCTTCGTCCCATTCTTTTTCAGTTGCTCTCCCCCTCCTACTAAAATCCTGGACCTCACTCTGGTTCTCTTCTCCTGCCTCTGCCTCAGGCTCCTGGTCCTCTTGGGCAGCTGGTGGGGCTCTGAAGAGCTGTGGTAACTCCTGAAAGTCCAGAGCTGTTGGGAAGCACATGTGGAAGAGAGGACCTGCCATGGGTATATTTATGATTTAGGATCATTTACAATCCCCTTTCCTCCCTGCTCCGATGCATTTAGCTGTTCTGAGCCTCCCACACTTTCAAAAGCCACTCGTTCCCATTTCTCTTCAGGTAAAACTTCACTTTTGGGTTAAAAACCTCATTTTAGAGGAAGAACCTAACCAGCTTAAACTTCTCACTGCTCAGGGCCCTTCCTCCCTCCTGAGACACAGCCACCAGATCCCAAAATGCTGGGGGCAAGTGAAGCTCTGCCCACTCTCTGCTCATGTAGCCCCCAAAGGCCCTGCCCCAGTGGGAAGGGGTATGAGATGATCCCCCGAGCCCAGGGCTGTGCAGCAGCTCCTGCGGGAACGTAGCAGCCGAGGCTGGAGAGGGAGGAGAGCGATGGCAGGGAATGGGCGGAGCCATGATTACTTTTGTTGGAAAATCAATAAATCAGGGGGTCTGGCACTTCTCCGGCATCTGATCCCACTCAGACATCCAGGCGGGACACAGGCAGCGAAGGGAGCTGGGGGCTCTGCAGTGCAACTGAAATCGGAATCTAGAAAATACCTAAAAATAGCAACCAGATGATCCCTGACCCCATTAGTCATGTGCCTCCCCAGAAGAACAGATGAGAGCAGCCCAGACTCAGCTGAAGCCCTGCTCCTGCCCTGAGGGAGCTTTACTAAGGAGTCAAATATGTCCGCAGCAGCCCAGCAATGTCATTCCGTCACTGGTGGTGGTGAAGGTGGGGTGTGAGCAGGGGTGGGATGTGGGGTGGAAACTCTTCTGTTTCCTTTTACAAGCAGATCCACCCCAGATAAAAGTCGATGTTGTTGATTTCTCCATTTATCTCGCAGCCGTTATGACATTTCTGGCCATTTCAAACTCAGCATTCCTTGTGAAAACAACCAGAAGAGGCATTCAATAGTTTAACTCGTGACGGTTTAATTCCCTGTCCCCTGTTAACACCGGCTGGTCTCCGTGGCAGAATTAGCAATGGTAATTGATACCTGAGCTCGGGATAACTGCTCCTGGGCTGCGCTCCTGTCAGCCCCAGCGACAGCTCTGTCACTCACCAGGTGATTTATGCAGGCTGCGGGCCTCGCAGGGATGGCTTTTGGCGCTCCTGTCGCAAACTGCTTTTGGTTTTTCCTCCCAGCCTCTCACGCTCACTCACGAGTTGATGCTCATCGTTGTCACGGTTGATTTGTCTGAGCCTGGGACGGGGTGAGCGCTGCGTTTGTTACACAGACACAGGGATGAGCACACCCTGGGCTGGGGGGTACGTGCCAGGAGCAGCTCTGTGATGTGCCAGCCGCGGTGCTGGAGCCCCCGGGCACCTCCAGGGGCTGGGGGCAGCGCCCTGCAGAGGCCAGGGGTGCTCCCCCCCGCAGGGCCGGGCAGAGGAGGTCAGCCTCCTGCCCAGATGTTTCAGGTTAGGTGGTACATGCTTGGGTGGGACTGGGCCCCATTGTGGACACTGGCTGAGATCAGGGGAAAACAGTTCTCAGCTTTTCTCAGGCTGGTCCTGGGAAAAGCTGAGGAAAGAAAGCAAATAAAACCTAGCACCTGGTGCTTGGCAAATGCCATAGAGAAAAATACGTGCTGTTTTGTCAGGATGTTTACCAAGGGGTGTTGGTCCTTTTTTCTCCAATAAACTTACTGTATTCTCGGATTAACCAATCCACTTTTAACCCACGAAGCAAACTATAACAGAGTGCGCCACTTAGTAAAGTTGCTTTTTGCCACAGAACCTTCTGAGAAATCCGTGTTGTGTACGTGCCACTCCTTAGACTGCCAGCGACATCCCATCTCCCACAGGGACTGGAGCTGCGTTCTGCAGCTCGATTGTCACTGCTGCCAGTCACTGCTGCCCCTCAGCAGGCTGCCCGGGGTGCCTGCGGTGCCTGCAGGGTGCTGCTGCCGCCACAGAGCTCCTTCTCCAGTCCCAGTGGGCTGGGATGAGGCACTGTTTGCGGGCAGGATGGGGAGCTGTACAGCTCTGCCTGGGCAGGTGTGGCTCTGTCCCGAGGGATGGCGTGCAGAAGCGGCTGCTCCCCTTGTGTCCCAAGCACAGCCCGGCGTCGGAGTCACCTCGCTGCCTCAGGCCAGGCACCTGCGGCCACAGCGTGTCCTGGCTCCATGTGGGACACGTGGAGGCAGAGCTGCCCCAGGAGCCCGGGATGGCTCAGCGAGCAGCAGAGAGGCACAGGGAAAGCGCTCACCAACGTTAGCACACAGCCAAAAACTAAATAAAAGGCCTTTTGTGCTCCTTCTCATTAGTGTGTGTCTCCCCATACCAGGGAAGTAATTATCCATTTCTTCACACTGCCGTGTGTTTCTCGTGCTGCCTCGGGTGCGTGCCCAAACACCTTGTCTCAGTCAATTGATGCTCCCCATTCCCCCATTCCCTGAAAGGGCTCCGTGTTCCCCGTGTTTCGAGCGGTTGGGCTTTGTCTGCCTTTGTTCTGCTTTTCTTTTTCTCTCCCCGGTGCCCACTTAATTACCCCAATAGGTGCAATATCGCCTTTAGGGAGGGATGATTTCCCACCTGGGAGAAGCAGCTCTGGCTCTCCAGGCTGTGCCTGTGCTCTCGTGCAGGGACGTTCACCCTGCTGGACCAGCCTGGGAGCTCAGGGCTCCGGACCCCCAGCTCCAGGATGCCTCTTCATCCAGGGGATGCAGCCCCCTCTTCAGGGAAAGTAGACTCAAAGTTGTGAAAGTGAAATCTTCGTTCTCTCCCACCAGACATTACCCAAGGGGGTCTGAATTCTCGTGGCCCAAGGAGCAGGAGGTGATTTTCTCGGGCAGCATCTCATGGTGGCTGAGGAAGGAATAACTCTAGCTGTGCCAGGTTTTAGTTCAGGTGGTAAACTGTGTGCTCAGCTCCTGGGCAGTGTGTGAAGCACCTCAGCGTGCATGTCCCTGGGGGGACAGGGTATCCCCAAAAGGGACAGAATGTCCCTGAGTGAGATTGGGATGCCCCTGAAGGGGAAGGGATGCCCTGATTCTTGCATGTTGCATCGACAGCCCTGATGGTTTCCCATTCTAGCCTTGAGCACTTAAAACCCACCTGCTGCCTTCTGGCAATGAATAATTAGGAAGATGTTGAAATAAAACTATTCATATCCTCTACTGAAGGTCGGGCTGGTAATAAAGTCATATGATAGTGTCTACTAAACATACTAAATTAATTACCTGCCATTTTCATGCCTGCTAATGATTTGTTTGTGATGGTCTTCACTGGTGGAATGGGGGACCAGTGGCTGATGGACCTCCCTTCTTTATGAGTGTAATTAAAAAGGCAGCAGTTAGGGTGTTTATGCAGAAATAAGAGCCAGGATCCAAAACTTAGGTAGGGTGTGTGATCCACACTGTTCCTTAAATGTCCCAGTCACAGTTATGGGCTCCTGCCTGGATTTCCATCAGGTTGCTGCATCATGTGATCTTTGATAAATTCATGAGGCTTTTCCTCATCATGTCTTGGTTTCTCCTGAACAAAGGGACTGTTTTTAAACTGGCATTTTGCAGCTGAGATGTGGAAGTGAGGTTGACTGTAGAACAGCCTTGTGATGAGGCTGCTCCCACTGGAGCTGGGAACATTCAGGGCTGCATCGCTGCTTTGCTTGTCTGGGTCTCTGTAAAGCCAGGGGTGGAGCTACTCCACCCCGAGGTGGGGGTGAAAGTCACTGAGCTGAGCTCAGCCACACTCCAGGTGGGGAAGAACACTGACATTGGTGTGGCATGCTGGGGCGTATTTCACAGAATCACCTGGGAATGGGAATGCTGGGAAAATCCCTCCAGGTTCAGCAGGTGCAGCCCTTCCTCAGCACTGCCAGGGCCACCACTGACCCGTGTCCCCACGTGCCACATCCACACACCTTGAATGCCACGTGCTGGGGGCTGTCCCTCTGCACTCTGTCCAAGTTCCCAGCAAGGTTTGTGGAGTCGTTCTGAACTCTGAGCATCCCCGGAGCTCCCCGTTGTCACACACGGCTCTGTATGTCTTGCAGCAAACAGAAGATCAGAACAGGCTTCAGAGGAATGGCTTTTTGGCATATTGGTTCTGAAAAAGCAAGAGGGCCCTCACAGGACTCTGTTATAACCACTTCTCAATATTCTAAAAATATCCTAAGGTATTTTCTGAACTTATGCTGGGGAGTCACTTTGGGAGGGGCTCTGTCACTGAGACCAGCAGGGATCTGTGACTTCCTCTGGGGACAAGCTTGGATTTGTGTCACCTATCTCTGGTTCCAGCAGGAGTTGTAACCCACCCCCTCACAGCCCTGCCATGGAAGGTAAAGCCAGGAAGCCCCAGCACTTGTCACACATCCTCCACAGCGTGGGACTGTCACTCCTGTCACTTCACCTGTTTTTCTGCCATTGGCAACTACAATTGTCCCCAATTTACATCAAGTGGTGCCTTGGCGTTGCAGCCAGGGCCAGGCAGTGAGGGAGCTGGGCGCCCTTCACTCTTCTAGGGACAGTGTGCCGTTGGAGCAGAGGGACAGGGAGCAGGGGACACACATGTGGGGGTCACATATTCCCCTACATTTTCAGCTGACACTCATGCAGGGAGGGAACAATACTCACAGAATCACAAAATTCACAGAATCACAGAATCACAAAGGGGGAAGAGACCTCAAAGATCATTGAGTCCAACTCCTGCCCTAACAGCTCAACCAGACCCTGGCACCGAGTGCCACATCCAGTCTGTTTTTAAACGCATCCAGGGATGGTGGCTCCACCACCTCCCCAGGCATATCATTCCAGTATTTTCTCACTCTTTCCATGAAAAATTTCTTCCTGATATCGAGTCTGTATTTCCTTTGATGCAGCTTAAGACTGTCCTCTGGTTCTGTCAGTGCTGCCTGGAGAGAGAGACCAACCCCCCCTGAACACAGCCCCCTCTCAGGGAGCTGCAGAGAGCGCTGAGGTCACCCCTGAATCTCCTTTTCTCCAGGCTGAACACCCTCAGCTCCCGCAGCTGTTCCTCACAGGGTTTGTGTCCCCAGCCCCTCACCAGCCTCGTTGCCCTTCTCTGGACATGTTCAAGTGTCCCAACATCCTTCCTAAATTCCTATATATATATTCCCTGTGTCTGATGAGTATTAAATACTACCCAAGCCACAAGGTCCCAGTGTGCATCAGCACGTGGCAGAGCTGCCTCAGAGCTGGCCAGTGAGAGGAGGGTTCATTACTGAGACATTTTTATGGCTGAGAAGAAAACCATTCCGATCCCTGCTGCTGGCAGCAGGCTGGTGTTTTACAGTTCTGGGAGGAAGAGAAGGATCTGCTTGCTGGCACGCTGCCCTGAAATGTTTATCAGCAAACATTTGTCCTTGTTTTTCTTAAATAAAAAGATTGCATATTGCGTGCCGGAATAACAGTCTGCTGGAAAGAGGCCCTTTGGAAGGGAATGGGCAGCAGAATCTCTGGCTACAGAGATGCACTGCTCTACCTTTAATCAGAAATCTGCACATGGTTTGGGGAAGAGTTCAGCTGGGAAGAGGAGCGAGAGAATGGAGGAGGTTGGCAGCAGAGCCATTAGGAAGCAGAAACAGAGATGTAGGGGTTTGGATGCACCAGGAGCAGCTGAGGATGGGGAAATAAGCAGAGTTCCATCTCATGTCAAGCTTGGGCTGGACCCAGAGGCAGATGGGTCAGACCACATCACAGACTTGATCAGAAAGAGCCTCTGCTCCAGCAATGGGAAGGTGGCACCAGGAGACAGCATCACACAGCGATTTCTCTTCCAGAGGGCAATTGGTGCATGGAGATGTCCCAAACCAAAGGGCAAAGAACAGCGGGCAGTGGTGGCATCTGGGCAATGATGGCATCTGGGCACTGAGCTGACAAATGTGGTCCCCAGACAGAAAATCCCCACAATAAATTGGCTTCTGAACTGTGGAAGAGGTGCTGCCCTGGACTGCAGGGGCTGTGGAAGCAGCAGCATGTGCTCCCCCAGGATGGGGACCCTGAGGTCACCTGCATGAGACCCTCTTGCAGTTCCCAGGCATTCCCAGGGCCAGCTCCTTTGCTGACACCACTCCCCAAGTCCTTCCAATGCTGGCTGCTGGGGAGAAGATTGTGTCAAACTGGGGGCAGGTTCAGCTCACTTCAGCCTCTTCATGGGCTTGGGGTGCAGCACAGGAAGTTTTCTTTTGATCCCCTCCTGAATCACTCTACCTCCTTTAAAGCACTGGAGTCACACCGTGGGACAGGAAAAAGAGTGATTCATGTCAGCACAGGGCTGGCACAGTAATACACGGGGGAATGGAGCACAGGGCTGCTCCACAGAAACCTCCCCAGGAGAGGGCTTAAATGAGGTGCACTTCAGCCATGGCCTGAGTGGAAGACTGGCATGGAAGCCCAGCTTTGTAGGAATCCTGAAGGGACCACCAGCTTTTGTCCCCAACTCCTGGTCACCAGGCATCCTCTGCCTGTCCCACTGCTGCTGCAGACACGTGCCTCCCCTCTGCAGCCCGGAATGCAGTGGCTCTCAAGGTCCCCCTGCAAGGATTTCTCTTCCCTTGCTTCCCCCTTGTAGAATCAGTGGAGGCAAATTAGGTCATGCGGAGCTAAATTGAGCATTAACTGTTCTCCCTTCAGAGCTGCATCTCTATCCTCTCTGGGGAAATCAAAACCATTTCAAAATGTGACTGGGATCAGATCCTTCCCTTCCAGTGCTGGAGAACTCTGGGCTTTCAGAGGGGGCTCTGAGAGAAAGCTCTTCATGAGGGGCAGGGCTTTGGGGAGGTGAGAGGGTGCAGATTGGCTGGGAAGGGGCTGGAGTGTCCCACCTGCCCTGGCAGCCACCCCTCAGCTCTGCTCCCACCCCTCAGGGGCTGCTGTGCCTCCCCTGGCTCTGCACACACCGCTCCTGGTGCAGCCAGCAGCTCGAGGTGCTGGGATCTGTCCCTGCAGTGTTGCCTCCCAATCCAGCTCTCCCACAACTGCTGCAGGACCTGGGGAAGCTGCTGAGAGCCCCCGAGGCTGTCCCACCCTGTGGAGCTCTGTGTGGGTTTGACCTGTGTCGGAGCCCCCATCCCTGCCCACTGCACTGCCCACGTCTCATCTCCCTCCAGGAGGAATCCCTTGCAGCAGGAGCAGCACGGGGCTCCCTGAGTCCTGGGGAACCCGCCCCTCTGTCTGGGCACTCCTGTCCCACGGCAAGATGCCTGGCTGGAGCTGCCCTCCATTACCCTGTGACCAGGAGCTGTTTTCCATCACTGCTTTCCATGTTTCTTCCAGATCAGCAAGCTTCCAAGGCAGCCCGATGGTGAACCACAGCACGTGGAGTCATGAGGGATGTTCCTCCTTGCTCTGAAGGCACCTGGACCAGGGCTGGTGCAGCTCCTGCCTCTCCTGGAGGAGCCCAGCCTGAGAACTCTGGGATCAGTATTTCCTGGGCACAACTCAGTGGGTGATAGTGAGGGTGGAAGGGTGCTCTTTCCTGGCACCTCATGGCTGCTGTGGCACAAGGTGAGAAGTCTTGTCTCTATGGAGTGGTACCTGCAGGAATAATGGGGAAAAACCTGGGAAAAGCTGAGTGGGGCAGGGAATGGCTCCAGTAGTGAGGATGGGCTGGGTCGGAGGGAGCCTCTGGCTATACATACCCGAGTCTCTCTGTGGGCTCTTTCCTCCTTCCCACTCTTTTCCCAAGCTGCCCTCTCCAAAAAGGCTTGTCCTCACAGGCTGGTTCCATGGACACATTCCAGGTAAGATAATGAGACCTGGGGGGTGCTGGTGGCTGCCTCAGCACCAGTGAAACAGGGCTCTCCAGTGCAAGAGGTGGAGAAAAACTCCACAGAAGCCCCGGATGGGCCATCCATCCACCCTGCTGCCTGTGCTAGCAGCAGGAAGCGGGGATGGCAGCAGGATGGACCCAGAAGCTTGGATGTGGGGTCCTGCTGAGAGTGGCAGAGCAGGGAGCTGGATCCACAGAAGCTGGTGACACAGGAAAGCAGCATCTGGTTGGCTGGGCTTCTCTTGGAAAGCATGCACCTGGTGGAGGTTTTGCTTGCTACCTGAGGTGAGGAAATAAGCCAGGCTTCGTGTCTCAGGAAAGCCCATGTGCTCAGGGGCTGCAGGAGCCTGGCCAGCCCCTTGGGAATTCTGAGCGACTCCTGGAAGTCCTCATATGTAAGGGAAACCCCCCTGCACTCACCAGGTGTTTGCCTGCAAACCTCTGCAAGCCGAAACCAGAGAACTTGAGTCCTGAAGGGAGGAGAAACCCCTGAGAGAGTGGTCTGATGCCTCAAGAAACAGCTGATACCCTCTGGAAACAGACTGTGTCTCTTCCTCCTGCTCCTGACCCTCTCCTCCCTCCCTCCCTGCCCTGTGATTGCCACTCTCAGGCACTGTCAGGCTCCCAGGTTCTCCACTTGCTCACTTGATGGAAATGGAGACAGAATTGCAAGTGGCCTGATAAGGTTTGGAAGGGACCTTAAAGACCGTCTAGTTCCACCCCCTTGCCATGGGTGGGGGTGCCAAGATGCCTAAGGGGTTTTCCTGGGATGCCCAGTAGCCTGGTGCAAATACCCTGGGGATATTGCAGAACATAAATGGTCTTTGGAAAAACACCCACATCCCCTAAAACAGTTTCCCAGGCAAAGCTGTTATTTAATGAGCCTCGAATTTGGATCAGGCTGGTATAAGCAGATCCTTGGGTTTTCTCGGCTATACAGGGATCTGAATCAGCAAGAGTCCAAGTTTCTGCCAAGAATAAATGTGTGTTTGCACAGATGGGAGGTTTACCTGGTTCTCTCTCCATCTGAGATGGGTTATTTACCACAAACATGTTTGCACTGGAGCTGTGAAATGAAGGCATGCTGATTGAAAACCTTGGAGCAGCTGTTGTCTCGGCATCCCCCTGGAAACTGTCGCTGCCAGCTCGTCTTCCCATGGAAGTGACACTGCAGATCAGGCTAGGGAATGAGTGCTGTGTTGAGGAGGGGTTTCTGTCATGCTGCCAGGGGAATTGCAAATTCCTGTTTGATGCATTAAGCAGCATGTAAAAATTTAATCAAAACTGCATTTATTATACATGATAGTGGAGAAAAAAAACCTGGTACGGGCTTCTACTCTTCATTAACTGACTTAAAATGACTCAAGAGAAGAGGGAGAGTGCTTCAGCTTAGCAGAAAGCTAAGAAAATAAGAAGAGTGTTACATTAGGGTTGTTGAGGTGACCTAGAAAGTGTTTGGAGCAAATAAACTCCCCCTGGACAAAGTGCAGTGCCTGAGCCAGCCATCAGGAGCATCCCGAGGGATTGTGTTGTGCTGGGGTCCCTCCCCATGCCATCCCTGGTGTCCCTCCTTTGTGGCTGGTGCCTCCTGTGTGGCACTGACCAGAGCCGGCACTGGGGCAGGAGAGGCTCTATCACTGGAATTGGCTTTTCCACACTGGATGGCGCAGACATAGACTCTGGATGTGATCTCTGCTTGTCCTCCAGGAAAGGCAGAGGCATCCCCAGGGTGCACCAGGTGTGGGCAGGTCTCCTGCCTGGGTTCAGGGTGCTCTCAGGTGGGTGATGGGGTGATACACCTGGAAGCTGGGTGAGAAATTCACCCAGGGGCCTGTATCCTTCCCACAGAGAGGTGTCTCACAGGAGAACTCCTTCTAGGGGCCCTGCCACTTCCTTGCCTGCGAGAGGATTCCAGCAAGTCATTTCAGCTCCTTTGTGATTTCAGCTCCATTGTGAATCCAGCTCAGGAGTGATTTCAGCTCCATAGGGATTTTTGCTCAATGCTGGAATCCCCAGGCCAATGCAGGAACGAGAGAGAGGAGTCTGTATGGATTCCACAGAGATGGGTTTATTGTCAGCATCTCTGCAAAGGGAGCCAGGGACAGAAAGCTCCTGGGGTCAGAGACTGAGGCTGGGGTTTTTATAGGGGCAAACAAGGGTGGATACAGGTTATTTGCATGAAAGAAACAAGGTGTGCTGGGTGTCCTTTACTTGGGAAAAGCTGTGAGCTTGTGACAAGAGGGCATGGACAAGAGGTTCTGGAGCACAGGGACTCACTGCTGGCAGCTGCTGCTCTGCTGCCGTGAGGGGCTGAGAAAACATGGGCAGGTTTTTATGGAAAGGGTAAAAGCCTCAAGTGCAGGTTGGAATTATTAAAGGAGCACCTCCACAAGCCTCTTTCCTCATGGGATGCAGCAGCATCCCATGAGGATGCATCAAGGCTGAGGCTTGAGCGGCGCTTGTCTGAGCATGGCTTAAAGGGCTGGGAGGGTCTGTAGGGCTCAGTCTGTGGGAGGGGTCGGGGCAGCTGTGGGGCTCCAGCCCTGCATCCCAACAACCAGTGGGGTCACATCCCCTTCATGGGATGGTGTCTCAGTTTGAACAACAGGTGTCTGCTCAGGAAGGCAGGAGCCTCCTTTGGTATGGAGAATGGATGGCCCTCCATCCAAATTATTATCATTTTGAAATTAAGGGGCTCTCAGGCAAAGATATGGGAATAGGAATAACAGTTCTTTATTAGGGGAACTCAAATTAAAAAGAAAACCCAACCAAAACATGCAGTATTACAAGGAAAAAACCCAAACCCCTGCCAGAGTCAGGATCCCAGCTGTCCCCTGTGGGTTGGGGTTGGTGGCAGTGCCATCCCATGGTGGCTGCAGCCCTCCTGCAGTGGCAGATGTGGCTCTGGTGGAGCAGGGATCCTGGAGAAAGGGGGAGATTTCCTCTGAAGGTCCAGTGGGGAGAGCTGGGGCTGGTGTTCCTCTGGGAATGCAGTGGGAAAGGCTGCTTGGTGTTCCAAAGCTCAGATTGTGTCCAGGTAGGAATGTTTGGTGTTCCCAACCCCAGATTGGATCCAGGT